>OY998251.1:83089498-83691543 GCA_963922045.1 Persicaria maculosa | reverse complement strand
ACTCCTACAAGTGAAGGATTCTCAGCAGGTTTCTCCCTTCGTCCTCCCGGTGCTAGGGCCTCCAAGAAGACCGGAAAGCGTGTTTCGACACAAATGTCTCCTGACGACGAGCATGACATCAACTTCAATGGCCATCAGAAGATTATGGCTTAGCTCATTGAGTCAAGGAACCTAGATCGGGAGCTGAAGAAGGAGGAATTAGCTATGAAAAAACTTGAGTGGGAGCAGAGACAGACTTTCCTTTAGATGAAAGCTGCATCGATTGAGGCTAGGAAATCAAGGGGGGAGGAAAAGAAAATCCAAAAGGAAGAGAGGATTCGTAAGTTAACCATTTGGAAAGACTTAAAGGCTCGATTTGGTACGTTATCTTTTGATGAGGAGGTTCAGTTTGACCAACTCTCGATGGAATTATTCGAGAACTAGGTGGCTCTGTCGGTGTATGTTTATCGTTTTCATTTGTATTGTCGTTTGTTATCTTTCTTGCATTCCCGTTCGGTAGCTCATTTTCAGTCTTGTTTTGGTATTTTGTCTTAGTAGCATTCTAGTTCGATAAGTTGTTTTCATTCATGTTTTCCAAACGTAATGTACTATTTCTGTATTATGAATGATAATGATGTCTAGTTGTTTCTTATTAATATATTTGTTTCCCAACCATACTCCCTCTTCCCAACCATACTTCATCTTCCCAACACCTTTCCCTCTTCCCAACCATACTTCATCTTCCCAACACCTTTCCCTCTTCCCAACCATACTCCCTCTTCCCAACCATACTCCCTCTTCCCAACCATACTCCCTCTTCCCAACACCTTTCGGATATGCAACGTCTCTTGTACGTAGGGGAGCAACGTGGGTGGCCGGGAATGATCGGGAGCATTGATTGCATGCATTGGGAATGGAAAAATTGCCCGGTCGCATGGCAAGGTCAATATGCTAGTGGCTACAAGAGGAAACCGATAGTTGTCCTCGAAGCAGTTGCCTCGTACGATCTTTGGATATGGCATGCTTTTTTCGGAACACCAGGTACATGTAATGATATCAATGTTTTAGATCGTTCTCCTGTTTTTGATGATGTATTACAAGGTACAACTCCAAAGGCAACATTTGTTGTAAACGGGCATGAGTACAACATGGCTTACTACCTGGCGGATGGTATTTACCCTGAATGGGCAACATTTATCCCAACAATCAAGCATCCCTTCAGTGCAAAGGATTTGTTGTTTTCCCAAGTCCAAGAGTCAACTCGCAAAGATGTCGAACGAGCATTTGGAGTGCTACAAGCTCGTTTTGCTATTATTTGTCGTCCAACACGTGCATGGGATATTGCATTGATCGGGAAAATAATGAAGGCATGCATCATTATCCATAACATGATTGTTGAAGATGAACGCGACGACTATCAACTAGAATTCCACACAACAGAATTTGATCAAGTCGTAGATGATGGAATCACCCAGATGGCATTACCGTCTGCGATGACCAAGCTCATTAAAAACCGAGCTCGTATTCGAGATAGGGGCTCACACCATCAACTCAAGGCAGACTTGGTTGAACATATTTGGCATAAATTTGGACCACAAGAAGATGAGAATTAGGTGGAAGTGTTCAAGTTATCCTTTCAACAATTGCATTTTCGTTTCATTTGCATCTATCGTTGTATGGTAATGTTTATTTTATTGCATTTTCGGTTTTATTTTTATTATCGTTGTATCGTGTAACCCTTGTTTCAAGATCAATGTTGTGCTTTGTTTATTTTTTCTCCATTTCACACTGTAGTAGTAGTAGTAGTAGTAGTAGTAGTAGTAGTAGTAGTAGTAGTAGTAGTAGTAGTAGTAGTAGTAGTAGTAGTAGTAGTAATAATAATATAATATATAATAATAATAATAATAAATAAATAAATAATAATAATAATAATGATTAAGTAATTGAAAAAGGTAAATAGTAAAAAGTAAGTTAAGGGCTCGGGTCCGGGCTCACGAATGGAGGTGCAAATAATTAAAAGCTGAAATGGGGCCCTTAAGCTGATGTGGCAGAGGAAAATTAAGTTGAGGGTCCGGATGTAGTAAGGCAAAAGGAAAGAATGATGGGCCAAGTCTTATTGGGATATAGTAAGAGGTAAAAAGTAAATGATAATTGAAAGAGGAGAGTAAGGATTGAACCTTAGACTTGTGGATGAAAGTAACATAGCAACACCAACTAAGCTAAATCTACAAGTTGAAAACATACCTATACTTTTAATTTGTACAAAAACGGGGTGGGCTGCAGTATAGGTGAGCCCACCCTTGGATCCGTGCTTAGCTCCAACACGTTCTTTTTCTCAAATAATGGGTTTAAGACCCTTGTATTCAATTGATATTGAAATAGTTATGATATAAATTTGTTATTTTTAAAATTTGTATTTGTATTGATATTGGGTCACGAGAGAAAGTTAATATTATTAAAAGTTATTTTTCCTAATAACTGCACCAAACGAAAACTAGACTACCTCCAGTTTCCATCCTCGGAGTTGCGGATGCAAACACCGGGAAGTCCATGTCAGGGGTCTTCAATGGCACAACCTTACGGTTACGGTGGACGGAGGTATGAGATGGTGGTGTTGGTGGAGGCGGATCTTCTCAGCCGAGATATGGGGACAAGTGAAGAAGGAGAAGTTGGCTTAGAATGGGTGGAGGATTAGTCGCCGTAGAAAGAGGTGATGGAGGCCAACCGGTGAGGGATCGAGTTCGTTGTTGAGGGTTCCGGTGTGAAGGGATTGGTCGCCGTCGAGGGAGTTCATCGTTGAAACGGGGGATTGACACAGAGGGGAAGAGAAGAATCAAAAAGGGCGATTGGGGATTGTGTTTGTCAGACAGAGGATATTCTTTTCAAGTACCCTCAACAACGAACCAACCTCGCTGCCCACACAAAAACTATGCTTTAGCAACAAAAATCGCACTCAATCAAGTGTTGGCGATCCCTCAACATTACATGAATTTAATATTAATACGGAGTATTTTAATAATAATAAATTAATATAATAGTAGTATAATTGAGAATGAAAATAATTACTAAAGATGAGTATATTTGTAAATTGAGTTAGTAGGAAAAGATGATTTTGGGATGCTAGAGATGCTATTGATAAAGTGGGAAAAATGAGAATGGGGTGTTAGGATGATGTGGCGGAAAGAGATGAATAAAATATTACTACCTCTGTTAATTAAAACTTGTCGTTTACTATTTATGCACACTTTTTTAGAATGATGAAAACTATATAAAATATTAATATTTTTCTAAATTTGTTTTTATAAATTCATACTACTTAATTGTAATAAGTATGAAATTATAAAAAAAAAAATCATTAAAAAAGTTAATATTTTATATAGTTTTTAGTACCTAAAAAAGCGTGCATGAATAGTAAAACGTTAGGTTTTAATTAACGGAATGAGTAGTATTCTAGTATTCCTTAATAAGAGCATCCACAACCAAGGTTTTTTACTACCTTAAGGTAATGATAAGGTAACCCCATGATTGTAGGCAAAACCTTAAGGTAAAGGAAGGAAAGCGGTTACCTTGGTGTGGAGAGGTAAAGAGTGCTTTGGACCATGTGCAAAAGCATAATGCTTTATTTATTTTTATGTTTTCTTATTTAACTAATAATATTATGATTGGTGGAAATCAAATGGTGGGTATAAATAAATGGAAAAAAAAGAAGGATAAGGTAAACTCATGGTTGTGGAGTAAAAATATGAAAACCTTAAAGAAAGAGGTTGATTAAGTGGAAAATTATTTAAAAGAAAAAATAAATGAGGTGTCAAAATATTATAGGAAGAGATGAAAAAAATGAAGAAGAGGTAACCTTATGGTTGCGGATGGTCTAAGGACCGTGATACATTTACACTTAGTGTAAAAATGTGAATTCACACTTCTATTAATATTTAGCCGGGTGGAAGAAATTGGTAGTAATTTTTTTTTTTAAAAAAAAAAGAGGAGAAGTTGGAAAGATTGTGGCAAGAAGTACCACCGTACTAAACACCCTCCTCAATCCTTGTTCCTCATTAAGTCGGTCGGCCACACCATCTCACCTCATCAGACCAAACTCGTCATGAACTACTTTTCTCCCTCAAGCTCAAGATACACCCAACAACACATTTGTGTATCCCGAAACCTCCTCGTAATCTGACACAACACCTACTGCCTACTCCACGCCTCCAATTAACTCCATCCGTCGCAACGAGCCCGACCATACTATCTCATCACACCGATTAGATCCAACAAAACCCCCCCCGTCTACCACCTCCTAGTACACTGTCAATACGCCGCCCACCAACCGGTGCAACGCCAACTGCTTAGTATCCACCCTTACAATCTAGTGTCGTTAACACCAACCACCTAGTACACCGCCACCTTCACCCCTGTCTCTAATTTCGAGCTTAGATCACCCTTCTAATTGCACCCAACCATAAACCCTAACTCCATCAAAACCAGCTACCTATCGAGGAGAACAATAATTAAAGCCAAGACGACTTCTTTGTATGACCAAATTATATTGCTGATTAAATTCAAACAAGAAATTGTCAAATTTGAACTTCAGATTTCACTGGTTCAATCTAGTCATATAGGGTGAAAGGTATGAGAAGAAGAAGAAGTCGGTGGCGTTTTCTGATACCCATATTTATGTGGAGAATTGAGTACATATCTGGAATGGCGGAGGCGATGGCGGTAGTGGAGCTTCGTGCAACTTCGGTCGAGGTCACCTTCTTGGAGAAATGGCATGGTTGTTCAGGACGATAGTAGCGAGGGAAAATCTGGATCTTTATCCTCCACCGCCTCCATCCTCGCATCTTAAGGTGGAAAAATGCAAGATATTCGCCCCTTGCACTTCCCCCACCCGTCGGTCTCCACCTCATGTATTCCGCACCAAACACTTCCCAGGAAATACCCCCTCGATACCCCTTCCACTACCTAAAAAAAGTTTGGAAAACATGGCCCAAATATTATTTTGGTGACTTAACTATAGTAAACAAAAGCATGTCTGAGAGGCAGTTCAAGATGTGACCTCTGCACAGAAGTTCATCTTCATCTCTCTTCTTTATCCATGCCTTGATCTCCCGATCTTCGTCTTCTGTTATATCTAGAATTGCCTCCAAATTGTCATCTAGCACATAGGAAATCTTCAGAGTGGTCAACAAGAACGTCATCCGGTCATTTCAACTGCTATAGTTGGTTCCATCGAACCGATCAAGTTTGAAAAAGTCTTGATTCATCAAGGTAAGGTCTGGTGCTTGTGATTCGACCTCCATGACAAATATCACTTTAAAATTGTTGGAAATTTATGGTTTGCAAACATCTTTAGGGCGTGAAAGATCACTATTTTTAAAGTGATATTTGTCCCCTCTAATTGTTATTAGAGTTTCAAATAAATTCACCTTCTAGGAGACAACAGAGCCCTATAAAAACTGCCATATTCATCAACAACGGGAATCAAACACAATATTTTGATATGAAGTGGCCACACACAACCTTTTGATACGAAGTAGTCCCTTCGAAATACCAAATACCAACTAAGGGCGATACAATAAAAAAAAAAGATCAGTCGAGAAGTATTACTGTGGGAGTAGTAGTATGGGCCTATGGGGTTGAGTTTGCCAACACTGATGAATTCTTCAACGCCGCTAACACCATTAGCACCTCCCGGTGATCCGCTGGACAAAAAGAAGACGTGGGAAGAGATGGTAGCTAAGGATTCTCCCATGATATGTAGGCCAGTCAGGGAGTCGGAGTTCATGAGGGGGAAGATCGCTATTACTTCTCATAATGGCGGTGAGGGGGGAAATCGCTACTCCCTCCGTTTGATTATAAATGTCGTTCTACATCAAAACACCAAATTTAAGAAATGCAAATGGAGCATTTAATTTGTACGGGAATGCACAGAGTTTTTGTACTTCTCATTATGACTCCACTCTCTCCACCACATAATTAGTTATTTCATTTTAAAATAAATTCAAAAAATTACAAAAAGTGGGGCCATAAAAGTCTGATTACACCAAACGTCATTTAATTTGCTTAAGCAAAACAACCCCCAAAACGTCATTTATATTCAAACGGAGGGAGTATTACTTATCAGAACAATTGTGAGGGAGACCCTATCATCTCCATCAACGCTGAGGTCATCCAAGCTCTATCTTATGTGTGGAAATTGACTCTGATAGTGAAGAGACTCTTGGGGGATTCGTCCTGTATCATATATTGGAGAATAAGATTCGGGAATTATGGAAGCCTACGTAGAGAACATTGATCGCCGATCTTCCGAACGGATACTATATTGTCCATTTTGAATTGGACCATGATTACATACAGACGCTCACCGTAGCTCCATGGACGATCTTCGACCATTATCTAATTGTCAAAGCAAGGACGTCCTCGTTTGATCCGGAAGCTAATGAGATTACACCCTCTCTTGCATGGGTGTGGATCACGAAGCTACCCATTATGTTATACGAAGAAAACATCATTATGAAGTTTGCTGAAGGAATAAGAAGACCAAACAAAAAATTTAAATACTGTATGGAGTCGCAAACCCTAGGGCACAAAACCGACGATTCTGGTAACCGCCCCCTGGTGGTGCTCGGTCGTCGATTTTTCTCTCCGGTCAGGGCCATGAGAGCTAGGTACGTCTCGCCGTCTCCGTGCGAGATTCGCCGGTGTCGGCGGTGCAGGCTGCAGAGATCGGAACGAGTATTGGATTTAGTGCGAGGGAGGGTGTACGATCCCCATGGCGGGGAAGGGAAAGCAGTTTCATCTGACAGAGGATGAGAGATCGGATGTTGTAGTAGGAGATGATGTGCAGAAGGATGCTGAAAAGGGCAAAGACCAAATTCTCATGGGGACTCTGTTAACGTCGAAGGCATTCAACGCCCAAGCCTTACAGAGCACCATGAGATCGGTTTGGAGAGTCCAGAAGGGGTGCGTGTTTAGGGAATGGGCGACTAATCGTTTCTCATTCCAATTCGTAGATGAGGCAGAAAAAGTAAGAGTGCTCAAGGGGGGACCTTGGGCTTTTGACAAATCTCTCTTGATTCTCAAGGAGCCGGGGAACGAGCAACCGTCCCAGATGAAGTTCGATAAGGTGGAGTTTTGGGTTCGTTTCTATGACCTTCCTATAGGAGCCATGACGACAGACATGACTAGGAGGCTGGCGGAGAAGGTAGGCGAGGTGGTGGAGGTTGATGAAACCACAACATTAATCAAAGGAAGATTTGTTAGGGCTCGAGTGGTGATTAACGTGTTAAAGGCATTACGAAGGGGTGTCATGTTGGTGATTGAAAAGAAAAAAATGTGGATCGAAGCTAAGTATGAGCGGCTCCCAAATTTCTGCTATGCTTGTGGGTCCTTGGGACATATAGATGCTGACTGTGAAAATGAGGAGGCCAAAGGGTACCATAATGAGTATGGAGATTGGTTGAGAGCCTCACCAATGAAACAAAACAAAGGGAGGAATGCTGCTGAGAGGGAGGCTGAGAGACAGGCTTTATTGAGGTTCAGAGGAGGAAGGGTAGAGTCGGATGATTCAGACGAGGAGAGAGGTGAGAAGGCTGATGGTGTGGGAAGGAGAAGGAATCTCCTAGAGGAGTTGGAGAGGAAGGAGTGTGAGGATGCTGAAAATGACAAGGGGGGTGAAAATGGAATGAATGTGCAGGAGGGTTTTGAAAAAGAGATGGACAAAATTAATATAAGTGTGGAGGGGGACCCAATGATGGGAGTGGAAAAAGAAAATGATATTGCAAGGATGGGTGGGGATGAGAGCAACAACAATAAAAGTATTGAAATTGAGAGAGAGGAAGAGGGGAGGGGAGTTCACTTGGGGGATGTCTTAAAAAAGAAAGCAAGTGAGGGAGCAACAGGAGGTACGGGTAGACATGGGTGGAAAAGGCTAGCTAGGAGGGAGAAACAACAGGGTGAGGGGGACATTTGCTTATCAGGGGCTCAAAAAAGGAAAAATGAGGGAGGTGAAAATGGGGAGCTAGAGGGGAACGAGATGGACAGGGAGAAAAAACGAAAGACTGAGGGTGCTAATTTGAGTATATCGGCGGGGGAGGTTGAGAGCCTCTCTTGCCGAACGCCATGAAAATATTAAGCTTTAACTGCTTGGGAATGGGGAAGGCCCAAGCGGTTAAAAGTCTCACGGATATGGTGAGACGGGAGGCCCCGAAGGTGGTTTTTCTAATGGAAACGAAGAGTAATAAATTCAAGATGGAAAAGGTTAGGAGGGCAATTGGTTTCCAGGGATGTTTTACAGTGGACTGTATTGGGAGGTCAGGTGGATTGTGCTTATTATGGGAGGAGGAAGTGGAGGTAGCTATTAGCTCTTACACGGCTCATCACATAGATGCCAGGGTGAAATTGGATGAAAATGCACTACCATGGAGATTTACAGGCATGTATGGGTGGCCAGAGGGCCCCGAAAAGTATCACACATGGGGTTTGTTGAGGCGTCTAAAGGAGGATGATCATGGTGATTGGTTGTGTGCAGGTGACTTCAACCTCTTGCTGAGCTCGGAGGACAAACAGGGGGGCCTCGACCCTAGCTTTAGGGACATGGCTAGTTTTAGAGAAGTGGTGGATGAGTGCGAGTTCAGGGATGTCCGCTATCAGGGGAATAGGTTTACATCGGATAATGGGAGAGCGGGGGATGACTTCATCCAAGAGAGATTAGATATGGCTTTTGCTAATGAGGGTATGCTGGAGAGATTCCCGGACCTGATGGTGAATCATTTACCTCGGGCAATGTCAGATCATAACCCAATTCTCATTCGATTTCAGCAAGAAGAGGAGGAGAGTGGGAGGCCAAGTGGCCCGCAACCCTTCCGGGTTGAGCCGATGTGGCTGAATGATGATCATTGTACCAGTGTGATAGACAATGGCTGGAACAACCCTGGGAGCTCGAGAGTAGACCATGGGATTAGGGGAAAGATAGAGCGGTGCACCATGGAGCTCCAAGAGTGGGATAGGCGGACATTTGGGAATGTCGGAAAGGAGCTAGAGAAGGTGAGGAGGGCTCTCAGAGATATGCATAAGGGTGGGATGAGGGGGGAGCTTGTTGAGAAACGGAGGGCGTTGGAGGCCAAGGAGAGGGAGCTTATGAGAAGGGAGGAGATGTGGTGGTTTCAAAGGGCAAGGGCAAATGAATTCAAGTGGGGAGATCGCAATACTAAATTTTTTCATATGAAAGCCTCAGGAAGAAGGAAGCGAAATACCTTCAGAAAACTTATAGATGATGAGGGGTTGGAGTGGAGGAGTCATGATGGAATGTCAAGAGTAACGATCGACTATTTCCAAAATCTGTTCCGACCGGATATGAATGCACTGCCGACATCGGTTTCTCAAGGAATCGAGCAGCTTGTATCGGTCGAAGACAATGCTGAGCTCTTACGCCCCTTCACTGGTGAGGAAGTAAAGGTAGCCCTCTTCTCGATGCATCCCACAAACGCCCCTGGCCCTGATGGTATGTCAGCTCTATTCTATCAAAAATTTTGGCATATTGTTGGGGGGGAGGTAACTAGATTTGTCCTGAACATACTCAATGGTGATCCCTTACCCGATGGCTTAAATTACACTTTTATTACTCTTATCCCGAAGGTGAGTAATCCGTGCAGGATGAAGGACTTACGACCTATCAATCTGTGCAATGTTTTGTACAAAATTATAGCAAAGGTCATGACGAACAGGTTGAAGGCTTGCCTACACAAGGTAGTGTCCCCAACACAAAGTGCTTTCGTGCCGGGTTGCCTCATCACTGATAACGTCCTCGCTTCTTTTGAGATCTTCCATTACATGAAGACGAGGACTTCTGGGAAGACAGGTTATATGGCGTTGAAGCTTGACATGGCTAAGGCCTATGATAGGGTGGAGTGGAGGTTTTTGGAGCATTGCATGGAGAGAATGGGCTTTGATGTTAGGTGGAGACGACTTATTATGGGTTGTGTTGAGAGTGTCTCCTACTCGGTCCTAATGGCGGGCTATCCAACTAGGGAGTTTCGGCCGGGTAGGGGGTTACGACATGGCGACCCCTTGTCACCGTATCTGTTCCTATTGTGTGCAGAGGGCTTGTCGGGTATGATCCGGAAGAGTGAAGCGGAGGGTAAGCTCCAAGGTATCGCAATAGCACGGGGGGCGCCGTGGGTCTCTCATCTTCTTTTTGCGGACGATAGTGTGCTTTTTGCAAAGGCGACTTGTCAACAGAGCAATGAAATTGTCAATATCCTCCAGAAATATGGAGAAGCATCCGGTCAACAAGTGAACTTTGCAAAGTCTGAACTATCATTCAGTCGAAATGTTGAGACCGCTCGGATGCTTGAGATCCAGCAGGTGCTTGGGATCCGAGAGGTCGAAAAGCACGAGAAATATTTGGGGCTCCCGACAATGCTAGGCAGGTCAAAAAAAAGTTATCTTCAACCAAGTGAAGGAGAGGGTTTGGAAGAAACTTAAAGGGTGGAAAGAGAAGACTCTCTCAAGAGGGGGTAAGGAAGTGCTACTAAAATCTCTTGCTCAAGCCATTCCGCTCTATACGATGTCATGCTTCCAAATTCCGGTGGGGGTTTGCAGGGAGATAGAACAACTTATGTGCAATTTCTGGTGGGGTGATAGTTCGGAGAAGCGGAAAGTGCACTGGATGAGCTGGAAAAACATGTGTACTCCGAAGGAGCAAGGCGGTATGGGATTCCGTGATTTGGAGCTATTCAATCTTGCTCTCTTGGCAAAGCAAGGTTGGAAATTGATTTGTGAGCCTGACTCTTTGCTCTCAAGGATGTTAAAGGCTCGTTATTTCCGGAGAACATGTTTCTTTGAAGCAAAAGCAGGGCCTTGTCCTAGCTATACATGGAGGAGTTTATTAAAGGGAAGGGAGGTGTTGGAGGCTGGATTATATTGGAGCATAGGGAATGGCAGTGGTGTTAATGTGTGGAATGATCGGTGGCTGCCTAGGCCGGTGGGATTCAAGGTGCTGGCCAATCCGACGGATGCGGCAGCAGAGTTAAGGGTCATCGATCTGATAGACTGGAGCTCCGGGAGATGGAGGGAGGATGCGGTTGATTCGATACTAATCAAGGAGGATGCAGAGCTTGTCAAGCAAATGCGACTGGTGGATACGGAGGTCCAGGACGAGCTAGTCTGGTACTATGAGAAGAATGGGGCTTACTCAGTAAAGTCGGGATATAGGGTGCTGAACGAGATGAGAGGTGCGGGGAGCCACTCGGGTCAATCGGACGAGACAAGAACCCGACGGCTGTGGAACCAAGCTTGGAAGATCAATGTGCACCCAAGGATTAAATCTTTTGTATGGAGGGCATGTCGGGGCATAATCCCATGTAATGCAAATCTACAACGAAGGAAGGTGGAGGTTCAACTGGAGTGTGTGAGATGTGGCCAATCAGAAGATGCTTGGCACGTTCTATTCCGATGTCCGGTGGCAAGAGCGGTATGGAAGGAATGCCCAAGAATCTATAGGAGCGGGAAGGGTGCCCGAGATGTCATGGACTTCCTCGAGAGGGTGCAAGCGCTGAATTCTCCCACACTAGTGCAGCAATGGGCAGTGCTTCTGAGTGAGATTTGGAGGGCCCGGAACGAGACAGTGTTTGAGGGGAAGACTAGGCCGCCGGTGCAGATTGTTGAAGAGGCAATGGCTTGGCATGACGAGTTCTTAAGGGCATCGGATCGGGTGGAGTTGGCTAAGGTTCCTGCACACAGTGAGAGGGTGACAAAGTGGAAAAAGCCAGACCGAGGGATGATTAAAATTAACTGTGATGCTTCTGTTGATGCACAGGCCGGATGCGGGATTGGATTGGTTGCCCGGGATGACAAAGGAGATACGTGCTTCGTGGGGGCAAAGGTTGTGCAGCAGTCGAAAGAGGTCTTGATGGTGGAAGCAGAGGCACTCTTATGGGCAGTAGAGATGTGCATTGACAATGGCATATCACATGCTGTTTTTGAATCGGACTGCGAGGCCGTAATTCTGAAATTACAGAGCAAAACAAAGGTTAGGGGAGGCATTGGCCGGCTCCTGGACAGACTGTGGCTGCTGGCGGAAAGTTTTGAGGTGGTTAGATGGAGCTATGTGCGGCGACAAGGCAATGGCGCAACCCACTTCATGGCAAAACTTAAACCTGCAGAAGAGTTTATTTGTTGTTTTCCTTCTCAGTTCCCTGCAAACTTGAATGATGCACTTTTGTTTGATCTTAATTAATTAAGGGTGAGTTTTGGTGTTCAAAAAAAAAAAAAAGGAAGACCAATCAAAGTGGACACTACGACTCTGTTCTCCAACGGATGCAAATTCGATAGGGTCTGTGTCGAGGTTGATTTGAAGAAATCATTGAAAGACACGATTACCATCAACGATCAAAGAACTCCACTTAATCTGCAAAGTCTTGGTCGAGAAGGATTCGATATTAGCTACAATACTCATTAAAGGAATGATTAGTTCGGGTCACCCTCTTTTCATCCTGGTTTCCCAATGTCAAGGCTTTCTCTCTCGGAGTTGGGACATTCAACTTCGATATTAGCTACAATACTCATTAAAGGAATGATTAGTTCGGGTCACCCTCTTTTCACCCTCCTTCGCTCCTTTTGCGTAACTCGACTCGGCTTTGCCGAGATGGGCTTCACTCTCGTTTTCATTATCAAAAAATAAAAAACCAAAGCCCTATAAAAAAGTCATTGTAAATCTCAAAACTATTGATCTATGTTATATCTTGACCATTGATTTTCTTAAATCAGAACCAACCTTTAATTGAAATTAGTTATTTTATAGAAGAAAAATATCAAACTATTCGTCAACGCATTTTAATAAGTTTAATATGAAACCGATAAAAAAAAAGTTTAGCATGATTTCAAAATTTAAAAATTTTATCGAGGAACTCACTCTAGATTTTGATCCGAATTATAAATTAAAAATAAATAAATATCAACTTATACGGGATAAAAAGACCCAAATACAATTTACTTCTTTTTATCTTTTTTGAAGTGTTTTTTTATAATCCGAATTGTAAATTTACTTCTTTTTATCTTTTCAACAAATACAACACTTTTTAATCTTAAACCCTAGTCCTGATCTGTTGTCATCTTCTCCCTCAAGCTGAAGCCAGTAGAGACGGAGGAAACCCTTGTCGTTCTTCCGTTGTTCGCTTGTTCTCTGTAAGTCGTTCTTCTCCCTCGCCCTAGATCTCTGTTTCTTCATCTACTCTTTATTTGCGTCTCGCCCCGCCGATAGGGTTCGCGGCCATAATCGATCTGGTTCGAGTGTCCGAACGATTTCGGTTCGACGTTCCCGTAACGGAAAACGATAGGGCGTACCACGAATCCAACTTCAGTGGATTTGATATTATCTTTCAGAGCCGAGCAATTATTTATGTGAATTTTATCAAAGAAGCTCAATGTGAGAGTTTGGGCTGTCTCGTCTTTTATGATTGGTTTTCTGTCAATGAAATTTCACACTAATTGAGTGTAGAGAGTACAAAAAGGCAGTTAGTGCACTAGAGAAACCTTTGCTCTGACAGAATCACGAAGCTTCATTAGAGGACATCCTAGTAAGAATTGTATCATGTCGTACTAGCACCGGCAATTTGACGGCAAAAAAGAAGCTGGAATTGTTGTCGCTTGGAAGTTGGAGGCACCACTAGAAAGCTCAAAATTTAGGGTTATGTTGCATAAAATCTTGTTAATATTTTGTTTTTATCTACCAAACCCTAGGCAACAACGCATTCTGTCAGTCACTCAAACACATTATTGGTTGTTATGAACCTGGGAGCTTCTTTGTTGTGATAAAAAAAGAAATATAAATGAGAGGGAGCAAGGCCAGGGCTGTGACCTCTTTGGAATCACAAAAATGATGACCATACCCTCTTGCATTTTTTTTCCGTGTTGTTCAAATGTGTTTAATATTCTATATTGATCATCCGATTTCACGTTTTATGCAGAGCTTATTGTTGAAATTGGCAAGAATTTGCCGTTTTTTCAAGGATGGCTAATATGGGTTTGGCGAGTATACTAGATAAGGTATGTCTCCTCTCTTTTTATTCTTGCATTCAGCACCAATATCTGAGATATTTTGCTACCCATCTTCCTCCTCCTTGCCCCTTACCTATTTTCACGCAGCATGTCTGCCTGCATGTGTTAATGTTTGTGCAGTACAAAAAGTACCTGTGTGTATACACATGCTGGTCTTTTTGTATGTATGTTGAAGGATAAACCTTTTTTTTTTTGTTTTACTGGCCAATATTTTTTTACATTTCCATTATCTTCTCTATTTGTGGGTTAGAGAAAGGACCTATTGTGGACTATAGTGAAGGATTTAAAGATTCTTGAATCTTGATTGACCTTTTAATTCCCTTTTGCAGATGATTGGTAAAGACAAAGATTATCGATATATGGCAACTTCTGATTTGCTGAACGAGTTAAATAAGGAGGAATTTAAAGTTGACGGCGATCTTGATACAAAACTGTCAAATATCATTCTACAACAACTTGATGATGCTGCGGGCGATGTCTCTGCCTTAGCCATAAAATGGTTTGGATATACTTCAAACTTTCATTTTTTTTCTTTATATTGGGTTTGTATCTGTAGAGAAAGAACTGTTGTGTTGTTTTATTCAACGTTTCACCATTTGGAATGAATACGAGTATCTCCTTCCTTTCTGTGTTGTTTTTTTTAATTATGTTCCCATTTATTTAGTGAAGTTGCTGGTTGTCACGAGGCATAGACACCATTTCAGAAAATGAATATGTTGGCTATGTTTGTCCTACTCACACACCCCTTTCATTTGCTGATAAAAAGCCTAAGAAAGAAACAAAGAGGACATTGAAATTTCAATAGAGCGTCTTTGTTCTCTTTAGTAATGTTATTGTTTAGTGTATTGACATGATAGGATGCGAAAATGGAAAGGAAGGATAAAATATGCCTTACTAATGCAAACTTATGGGAGTTCAGTTACCAATATTCTTTTGATGACATTCCAGTCTTATAGCTATTTCATGTTACTGCAGTCTTGCTCCATTGGTGAAGAAAGTTAGTGAGTCAAGAGTGCTAGAGATGACTAAAAAGCTTTGTGACAAACTGCTGAATGATAAAGAGCAGAATCGAGATGTTGCGGGCATAGCCTTGAAGACGATTGTTTCGGAAGTTTCTAACCAAAAAGCTGTAGAAGGTGTTCTTGTTACTCTCACACCTCAGTTGATAAAGGGAATAATTGGAAATGTGAGTGTCAAAATTCAAAATAATCACCTGATTGCATAGGCATATTGATCTTATTGCATCTAAAATGGCTTTCTTTTGGCTTCGATAAGTTCTTTAGTTTTTTTTTTAATCTTCTCCTGCTAATTACTTCTGCATTTGTGTTTTCTGAAACATTATTTTTACCATCTGCTGATTTGATCACCATTCTCATAGATCTTCATTTTTTATTTGTACTTGCGAAGGGTGAAAAACTTGATTAATTTACAATTTGCTAGTGAAGTCTACAATTAATTTGGATCCATTTTCCTTATCTTATTATGGGTCATTTTGGTGGGGCTACAAAGCAATCTCTTGAAAATCTATGTATTAAGCAGTTATGCTATCTTACTTGGGCTGAGCAGATACTTATGCTCTATTGGTATCTTCTGTAATTCGGACATTGTAAAGAGACAGAAAGAAGGGTGAGAGAGGGAGGCTGAATGCAGTTACAACTTCAGATGCTATTGCTAGACAGAGAGACGATGGAATCCACTGAATCTCTTTCATTTTATATTGTTACAATTGGCCCTTTGGTTAAACGGGTCGGGTTAATGGCTGGATGATATTAAATAACTGAATGGGCCAATTAAAACAATGTCTTCTGCTTGAGTAGTTCAATGGCAATCTATGGCTTTTTAGGTTATTTCCTTTTATGCCTTACTCGATATAGTCGGGAAAAGGTCCATACATTCTCGACCTCCTAGAGTGTTGTTGCTGCTATATGCATAATTTGCAAAAGATACAATTTTTACTGCATTATCTTGATGTATCCCTACACTTGCTTCCAAAGCTCCAAATCCTACATTTTCAAAACACGGATATGCTGCATATAATACATATCCTTAGCTTACTTCCAATGCCCCAAAGTCTGCACTGGTGAAAAGATGACAGAAGATAATGGGTTTCTTATTGAAGAGGAATAATAGCTCCTCTAACAAGACTATAACCTTGCTCTCTTAAGATTAATGCTAAATGTGCAAGAATCTCGTATGCAACACAATCGCACGCAATACAATTAAATATAACATTTACTCATTGTTCAAGATTTTGTAAATCCTTTTTTCTTTTTCTTCTCTGAGCCCTCCGTTGTCTTGTCTATTAACCACTCATGAGTACTTGTGAATATATTTTCTTGCATCTATTTCAGGGGAGTACAGAGATAAAATGTGAATCCCTTGATCTTCTCTGTGATGTTCTTCATAAGTATGGCAACCGTCTGTCTGCAAACCATGAAGAGCTGCTTTCTGCACTGTTGTCCCAATTAAATTCAAGTCAGGCTAGTGTTAGAAAGAGAGTTGTTTCATGCTTGGGTAAGAATATTTTGTGTATATTTAAAATACAGATTTTCAAGTAATGTAAAGTGGCTGTAGGAATAACAGGGAAGACTTCTTTCCATGTTGTTTTGGTAATATAAGCAGAAGGTATTTGAAATTTTACCTTTTTCTGGTGCAGCATCACTTGCCTCTAGCTTGTCTGATGATTTACTTGCAAAAGCCACAGTTCATGTTGTTACACTCCTCAAACAGAAGTCCACGAAGTCTGAAATGACTCGCACAAATATTCAGATGATTGGATCTTTAAGGTTAGTGATGATATCATGAGCCTAAGTATTTACTTTGGAGAAATATTACTATTTTTCTGTATTCTTTTTGCCATCAACCATATTTGATTCTAACATAATGTTTCCTCGGAACCAAGTTGTTTGAAAATGCAATCTTATGTCGAGAGAGTAGGGCCAACTGCCAATTGCCAAAAGGCCCAGAACACTGATCAGAAAGGTGTTTTTGATGTTGTGCTGATTTCTTTTCCCTCCTTTCTCTTGGCTAAAGTTCCCTGGCACTTTCTTATCCGTAACTTTGTTGTGAAAACTTTCCTTAATTCCTCTGGGATGATTATTTTGGTTGCCATGTCGCAACCATTTTATTTTGTATGTAGTGAACAAGATTGACCGCTGTCATCAACATTTAGTCTTCTCTGGTTGCCCTTTACAAAATTAACCTCTAGATATTATCCAACTCTGGCTTGCCTTCTAATCTTCATATAAATGTTTCAGTCGTGCTGTTGGATACCGCTTTGGACCCTACCTTGGCGATACTGTTCCATTGTTGATGAGTTACTGCAAAAGTACAGCAGAGATTGATGAAGAGCTTCGTGAGTATAGTTTACAGGTAGTCTGGCTTGGATTAGTATGCTTGCTTGGATTAATGTTAGGTTGTATGAATTCAACGTGGAGTACATTTCCCATTCTTTCTTTATTGTTGTACAGGCATTGGAGAGTTTTCTACTCAGATGCCCCAGCGCTATTTCTTCTTACTGTGATGAAATCCTTCATCTTACTTTGGAGTTCCTTAGTTATGATCCAAACTTTACGGATAACATGGAGGAAGATACAAATGATGAGAGTGCCGAGGAGGACGAAGATGAGTATGTTGCACATATCTTTGTTTACATGCACACCTTATCTAGTTTGATGATACGTTTTGATGTTTCACAAATAAAAGTTTTTTCATTGCTTTACTATGATCTGAACTTTTGGTCGAGGTTATGAAGAGAGCTTTTGGCTTATTCTACAATTTTCCACTACATGCAGAGTTTGAAGCACATTCGTGTGATCTCTTTTATATCATGTCTTCAAAATAGACATATATGGTTACTGGACTGCTATTGTCTTTGCTCTTGCAGTGAGAGTGCTGATGAATATACAGATGACGAGGATGCTAGCTGGAAAGTGAGAAGAGCAGCTGCAAAGTGTTTAGCTGGATTGATTGTTTCTCGGCCTGAAATGCTAGGGAAGCTATACGAAGAAGTATGGTATTCTGGATCGTTTGATATGAAAGATCAGTGTTGAATTTATGGTTATGGTTTTTCTTCATCAAGTTTCTAAGATTGCAGATGTCTGCAGTGAACCCATTCAAAGTAGAAATAAGGAAATGCTTAGATTCAACACCTTATTTTCATCAAGAAAAATATGACACCCCATTTTCATCTTTTCGTAGATAAATATGCTAAATTTAACTTAAAACTTGTAATCTACTATTGTTTCCCAAAAGAACCTTTATTCTGATCTCTTATTATGTTTGCATTTGTTTCCTGTCTGTTTAGGCTTGCCCTAAGCTGATTGATCGGTTTAAGGAAAGGGAAGAAAATGTCAAAGTAAGGTGCCACCAAAATTTTCATTTTTAAATCTTATGATTTGTTTTCTTCTACTCTACTCACTATTTTTTTTTGGGGGGTTTCTTGGTAGATGGATGTTTTTAGCACATTCATTGAGCTACTGCGTCAAACTGGTAATGTGACAAGAGGACACATGGACACAGATGAACTGAGGTAGTGAATCGACCCAATCTCATTAAGATCAATGAGTACAAGTATGCATGATTTTTATATCTTGTGGATATTGTTATTAATAACCTCTATACCTGGATCAGTTCAAAAAAAAAAAAACCTCTATACCTGGATATGTTTTAGTTCTCCATTTACAGTGAACCTAATGATTTTTACTGCACCAAAAAGATTGAAAAACAGGGTTGTTGGTCATTCATATCCTAAGCATGAGAAAGAACTCTAGTATAAACATTACATTTTTCCCCAAAATGTACGAGATTTGAAGCACAGTTTCAGTTGTTTGAAAGGTTCTCATGCATTAGGTCATTCAGCTATTGAAAACAGCAATTCATATCTCAAACGCATTGTGTTTCCACTTGTGAGATGGAATCCATATGCTCAAGTAGATGAACCCTTCACTATTGGAATCTATAGCTCTTTTCCCATGCTTTATTTTAATCTGCAAAATAAACTCTTCAAATCTTGAAGATGAGCAGAATGCCATAAATTCCCTAAAGTTTAGATCACACCTTGCAACATCAACGTGATCAAGCATATTCTTAGTGATTCATAACACGCTATATCTCGTCTTGATAACACGGACGAGTGATTTGAGACATCACTGTGAGACAAAATTAGATGGATGATTTTTGTTCTTTACATGCGGATTGAGAAAATTGATGAATAATGTATGACAAAGAAGCTACTCTTATCTTTTCAAAATTGTATTTTTGAGACTTCTTTGATTCTGATTTTGGGAACCTCATGCAAGATAAACATGAAAAAATTGGACCAAAAGAAAAGAGAACTGCAATTGAAGTTGAAGGGATTCATGAGGTTCATCCATGTACTGTATAAGGTGTTCAATTCTTTCGTGGTTGTTTGTTAGGGTTCTAACAATTTTGTATGCTGGATGCTAGGGTTAGAAAACTTAGAATATCTGTAAACGTTAGTAGAGTTGTTAAATGCACATTAATACGATAAAAGACATCTGTGGTTCCTTATTTGCTATGATATGACTGCTTTGCTCTCTGTTCATCAAACATATAATGTCTATGCCTATTATTCCTGTAAGAATTAAAGCTTTTAATCCTCCCATTGAATGATTATATCCTGCATTAATCAGAAAAATTGTTTTCTCCATGTAATGGCGTAATGCTCATCCATTTGACTGATGTTTAAGTTAAAATTTTCATTTTTGTTTAAATGCTGAATAATAGCACAAAAATTAAAATGTTCTGCAGTCCAAGATGGTTGCTAAAGCAAGAGGTCCCAAAAATTGTAAAAGCAATTAACAGGCAGCTGCGTGAGAAGTCTGTCAAGACCAAGGTATGCAGTTCTCTGTTCTTTAAACTGAGATGGCATGAAGACATTATTGATTTTCCTATTGTAAAAGCGTTTAAGAGGCGGCTGTTGATTTTATTGATTTTTTTATTTGCAGGTTGGTGCATTTTCTGTGTTGAAAGAACTAGTGGTTGTTTTACCCGACTGCCTCACTGATCAAATAGGTTATCTCATACCAGGAATTGAGAAAGCCTTACTCGTAAGTTATTCTTCTTATGCTACGGAATGGATTTGAAACGTATGTATGATTTGCCTCATTTCCACATTAATTTTGCCAGGACAAATCATCGACCTCAAATTTGAAAATCGAGGCTCTTGTTTTTACAAGATTAGTTTTGGCTAGCCACTCACCTACAGTTTTCCATCCACATATCAAGGTATATTAAGCCCAGTGTCTCTCTATGTAAAAAACATTTCCTTAAAATTTTGTTGCTACAGAATAAATCATTTGTTCCATTGATCAGCTCATCTTATGTTTAAAATGCATTTCTGTTGCTTCCACTCATTTGCAAATTGTTGCTGAAATGCCATATTGATACATACTTATAGCCGTTGATGATGATGATTAGCTTCCATGGTGGATTGTCTACATTGGATCATAATTACTCCCTCCGATCTAAGATAGATGACTGTTTAGAATATAAATTTTGATCAGCAATAGATGATCTTTAAGATTTTCTAGGTAGTGTATAAATCATTTTTATTTATTTGTGTTGTTGACATTTTAAAAACCTTTGATTGGTTAAAATGTGTAGTGGGCCTTGAAAAGTAATTTTTTTTAATGAAAAATTAGTATAATGATAATGTTTTTAGAGAAGCAAAATATTTTCATAAAAGTCGTACCATTTGCTAAAAAAATCATTTATTTTGGTGGATTATATTATTATAAACAACAACAACAACCCAGTTATTTCATTCAAAAAAAAAAAACAACCCAGTTATTATAAACATGCAAGTAAAATATACTTCTTTGTACCCCAAGGTTTTTTACAAAGTGTTGTTCCCACCATACTCCGAAGATTCTGAAGCAATTTTCCTCTAGAATGAAGTTGAAAAGTGCAGCAGATTTGTGGTTGACACAGTATGAGAATATACTTTTTTTTAGAGCAAAATATACTTCTTTGTACCCCAAGGTTTTTTACAAAGTCTTGTTTCTCTAAACCAATCTAAGAGGTGAACCTCCCCACAAATCATAATTCCTCAATGTTTTGTTCAATAATGTACATTTTACTGCCAAAATTTGATCTCTCAAGAAGCTTGGTCTGTCTTCTCCAACCAGTTGAACTGCATGTAGTTTAAAACCCTTTTGTTGCACTGAAATTCTTAACTTTTATATTTAAAACTCCCTTTCAACTTTTTTTGTCTCCCATGTAATCATGCTGTTCTTGCTAGCTATGTTGTGGTCTTTCTTTTCTTTTTCATGTGTTTACTTGTAACTTAGGAGTGCAATAGCTCCCCTTGCCTCAAATAATAAAAGAGAATATAGTCTTTAATGAAATAGATTAATTCAGTTGGGGTTTTTTGCATATATTATTTAAAGAGACATGGAATAAGATTGCATGTTCCCTTCCTCACAAGCTGCATACTAATTTTCAGTGCAATCAGTTTTATTACTTAGCTGTTTCAATTACATAACATCATCATTTATTTGTATGTATAAATATTTGACTTTTCAAAATTTACTTACTATTGCAATTGCATTTTTAAGGCTGTTTCTGGTCCTATATTATCTGCTGTTGGAGAAAGATACTATAAAGTCACTGCAGAAGCACTAAGAGTCTGTGGTGAGCTTGTTCGTGTCTTGCGCCCGACTACTGAGGTATGATTTCTGAATTTTCAATTTTTTCACCACAACTTTTCCTCTGAATTTTATTTTTAAAAACAATGCTCTTTTGTGTGTGTTTTTGCAGATTACTAGTTTTGATTTCAAACCATATGTTCATCCAATATATAATGCTATCATGACTCGGTTAACAAATCAAGATCAAGATCAGGTTACAACTACATAAACAAAAGTTCTACTGTGTTAATATTTGTAATGCTCAAATTTCTGTGCAGTTCTTGCTGAGAAAGTGAAAATATGAACAGTTCACAATGCAATCGTTTATTTTGAACAGGAGGTGAAGGAGTGTGCCATATCCTGCATGGGACTTGTGATCTCGACATTTGGTGACAATCTCTCTGGAGAATTACCTGCATGCCTTCCGGTACTTGTTGATCGCATGGGTAATGAAATTACAAGGTTAACAGCTGTGAAGGTTAGTCTTTTGTTATAATTGGTTGACACTATCGCGTAGAAAATGTGAGAGCATTCATGTAGCTTGTTGGTTAAAGGTTAGAAAAAAAATTCTAACAATTCGGTGAATGTAAATTGGAAGTAGTATACAGTAGCAGTTGAAACTACATCAGTGAGGATCTAAATGAGCCCAAATAGCGTAGGACAAAAATTTAAGCTGATTCTCAAACACACTTTTCTGCTTCAGCCTTGACTTGGTTGTAATCTGTGTTAGTCTTTGTGGATGCAATTCATTACACTTTACAGTAAAATCTGGTATCTATGTAACTGATTTTAGCATGTTTGTAACATATTTTTGTGTCCCATTAATGGGAGATGTGCATACAGGCATTCTCAGTAATTGCCGCTTCTCCATTACATGTTGATCTATCATGTGTCTTGGGAAATGTTATTGCAGAATTAACAGCTTTCTTGCGGAAGGTACACATTTTTTCTTGTTATTGTATGTTGATTTATTTTTGTACAATCCCAAATTTCGTTTGAATATATTTTTTCCTGTAAATGAAAAATACAGGCCAACAGGGCATTGAGGCAGACAACATTGGGGGCTCTGAACTCTATAATTGTTGCATATGGTGACAATATATCTTCATCAGCTTATGAAGTAATTATAGTAGAATTGTCAACACTTATAAGGTTTTTTTTTGGGTTCAAATTCTCTTGATTTATTACTTCATATTTAAGAGAAGACTATATGTGTAACAGTTCCCTATTCATCAGTGACTCAGATTTGCATATGACTGCTTTGGCGCTGGAACTTTGCTGCACCTTGATGGCAGACAGGACCTCTAGCCCAGATGTTTGCTTGACTGTTAGAGATAAAGTCCTCCCTCAAGCATTAATATTGATCAGAAGCTCCTTGCTTCAGGGACAAGCCCTTCTGGTATCGAATCAACTGTACTGACAATTTTCTTCTTTGATGGCATTTTGTGATTCTGAATCATTATTTTCTAAAATGTGGCAGGCTCTGCAAAAGTTTTTCGCTGGCTTAGTCTACTCTGCGAATACAAGTTTTGAATCTTTGCTGGATTCTCTCCTTTCTTGTGCTAAAGCTTCCCCGCAGAGTGGTGGTATCACAAGACAGGCACTGTTTTCAATTGCTCAGTGCATTGCTGTCCTATGCCTTGCTGCAGGTGACCAGAAATGTTCATCCACTGTAAAAATGCTGACTGAGATCTTGAAGGGAGATAGCACTAACAACTCAGTGAGTTCTTAGCTTTTGTCTCTGCTTTGCTATGCCTTTTCACCAATTTCCTTGATTTGATACCTTCGTTGTTGACCTGTGGGTTGCACTTCCCTTAACCGTGTTACTTTCAACACTTGTATTTGTACTTTTTGAAAAGAATTTTTTAAGTTGCAACATTTACCTTAAAACAGTTTTTAGTATGAATTAGGCCTATTGGGTTATGATTGTGAATTTGTTGATCTCTTATTTTCATCAACAGGTAGTTGCCTGCTTTTATTTTTCATTTGTCGTTTGCCACTGTATTTGTCATTTGTCTTTCCCATTGTGTATATTTGTTATTTGGCTACAATGGTTTGCAAACGAGCCTAGCAACATCATGAAGCAGGCAATATTCCTTATGAGATTCAATTCATTTCTTGCCTTTATTTATGTGACCAGGATTGAACAGAATGGGGTCGTCTTTAAACGAGAAATGTGTAAACCAAATGAATGGGCAACCCGTGTGATTGAATTATGTAAGACAAGACTCTCCCTTAAATGTAAAGACAAAATGTTGAGGGAGAGGGAATGGATAGAACGACAAGCACGTTAGAGGTTGATTAGTGGGATGGGGGGATATTGGAGGTTAGAGTAGCTAGTTGGGCTAAATGTATTTTGTTGATATTTTGGGGCTGGTATACGGCCGATGTGGCCATTTTGGAGTAGGATACGGTCCAACCTTCTGCACCTTGATCTTTTCTTAGATCACTTGGCTATATATTTACCTTTTAAAAAAAATCCTGCTTATATTTTTCATGTTTGTTGGCATCGTTGAAGGATGTATATGGTTTTATTTGTTTCTTCTTGATAGTATATGATCAATTAGTCTATGTCTCTCTTCTTCCTACCCCAGTCGAAGTTTAGTTGTGTTTCTTTATCGTTTTGCTTTCTTTTTCGTGATTTCCTGAACTGCGTTTACTCTTTGACTCTCTAGGCTAAGCAGCATCTTGCATTGCTTTGTTTGGGTGAGATTGGGAGAAGGAAAGATTTAAGTGCGCATGCACATATCGAGAATATTGTGATAGAGTCATTCCAGTCCCCCTTTGAAGAGATAAAGTCAGCTGCATCTTATGCTCTTGGAAATATTGCTGTTGGCAATTTGTCAAAGTATTTACCTTTCATTTTGGACCAAATTGATAACCAACAGAAGAAGCAATACTTGTTACTTCATTCACTAAAAGAGGTACATACACTTTTAACTTCATCTCTTTTCCTTTTGCATATGCATGCTTTAAATTTTGCTATTATGGCACAGGTTATTGTAAGACAATCCGTGGACAAGTCTGAGTTCCAGAACTCAAGTGTTGATAAGATTCTGAACTTATTATTTAATCATTGTGAAAGTGAAGAGGAAGGTGTGCGCAATGTGGTGGCTGAGTGTCTTGGCAAGATTGCACTTATTGAACCTGCAAAGCTTATTCCAGCACTTAAGGTTCCAATCTTAAAAACTATGACCAGTTGTTGCTTGTTTAACTGATTTGTTTGAAATCTTTTATAGAGAGCAAAAATAACTGCAATTTCTTCCTTTCGTTTTCATGGCTTAGGCGCGAACAACAAGTCCTGCTGCCTTTACCAGAGCAACTGTTGTCATTGCCATTAAGTTTTCATTGGTTGAGCGTCCTGAGAAGATTGATGAGATATTGTACCCAGAAATCTCATCATTCCTAATGCTTATCAAGGATCATGACAGGGTATCTCAAATTTTATTGCCATGGAATGCCCCTTATGTTTCTACTTACGTGTTGCCAGTTCCCTAAAGAGATCTATTGCTTTCTAGAAAAGTAAATATAAGCCTATGCTATTGGTATGAATAGTCGAAGAAAGGGAATAATGTATCTCAGAACTACATAATACTAGGCTATCTTGCCTATCCTAGCTCTATTAATAAGCAATATGTGCTCTTCGTACACAATGGTTGTATAACTTATATCAAGTTGGTTGGCATCATGTGACTGCAAGCTATTTTTGATCTTAAATATATTAAAAGCTATCAAAATGATGTCAAATACATGCCCTATCCATTTGCACATCTCCCACACTTCTCCCCTGGATAGGGGTATTTTATTTGTAGCTTCTACATTTCAGTTTAGGCAACTTAATATATACATTTATGACGAATACTGAAAAGTTGGGCATCAGTGACCCTAATATGTGAACACATGGTTTTGCAGCATGTTAGGCGTGCAGCTGTTTTGGCGTTGAGTACTGCTGCCCACAATAAACCAAACCTCATCAAGGGCCTGCTTCCAGAAATATTGCCTCTTTTATATGATCAAACTGTTGTCAAGGTGAGTAGGCACATAGCATATAGGTTTCCTTCTTTTATTTGATCTTAACTGATTGAAAAATGTGCAAGGGGTATTTCGAAATGTTTTTTCTCATAAAGGTTTTATAAATGCAAGCTTAACTGAGTTATAGGTCGTGTATATCCTCAAGTTGCTCATTTATTACCCGGGTTCATTTTGTTCTTTTCTTGATGCAATAAGATCAAATATTTCATCCTTTTTAAATTATTGGTCAAAAAGAGATCTACCTAATTTAGAGAAACTTGGTTCTCAACTCTATGATTGGATCTTGGTAGTTGCATCATTTCTTCATGGTACTGGTTACATGGAAACAGGAAACAAAAATTGAATCGGAATGGACCAATTAGAAAGTATAGGAAACCAGTTGGGAAATGACAACATCAATTATATTTTATTTTATGTCTAAAAGAGTAGAGTAAATATATCATTTAGATTACCTAAATCCAACAATGCCAACATGTTTTGATATTGTGCGACTTGGACTGACTGTCAAAAACAGGTATAAGCGTCTTCTATTTTGGATTTTATCTGTAGTACAAACCAAATAATCAAACAGATATAGACAGTGGTCCTCTTATGGACGTTGGCAGTGGAACTTGGGCTAGATTGAGGGAGAGAGAGAGAATGTTTCACTGTGCTTCCCCGAGTTTCCAAAACAGGAAACACACCCTATGTGGAGTTTCCTGATAACTTGATCTTACTCAATATACTGTATTACTTTTTATTTGGATTGTGCACATGGATTTTCAAAATTCTTGTTCATCCATTGAGCTGAAGCAAAAAGTAAATGATTTATTGTTTCTTTGAATTTTGTAAAATTACATTTTTGGAAACATTGACATTTAGCTTTTAATTTATCTAGCGTACTAGTGTGTTTCTGTCATCTGACACAGTTTGATTTTTCTTGCACAGAAAGAATTGATACGGACGGTTGATTTGGGTCCTTTTAAACATGTTGTGGATGATGGCCTTGAGTTAAGGAAAGCAGCCTTTGAATGTGTGGATACCTTACTTGACACCTGTCTCGACCAAGTCAATCCATCATCTTTCATAATCCCCCATCTGCAGTCAGGTCTAGATGGTAAGTAATTCTTGATTGTTTCCTTCTCGGATTTGTCTTTCATGGAATCTTGAAATATGATAGTTCATAGGCTTTTGTAATTACTTGATTACAGTAATACAGTAAATATACTTTCAAGAATTTCACGTTGGTCTGTTTTTGAAATTGCTAACTTGTTAATTTTCCTTCCAGATCATTACGATGTTAAAATGCCATGCCACTTAATACTGTCAAAGCTTGCTGAGAAGTGTCCATCTGCTGTGCTAGCAGGTTTATAGCGGTTCTTTTTCCTCACTTGCAATGAACGCATTTGTTTTTACGCTTTGAACTCACTCCTAGAATCTCATGTGCCAGTTATTGACTCTCTGGTGGATCCTCTTCAAAAAACTATTAGTTTTAAGACAAAGAATGATGCTGTCAAACAAGAAGTAGATCGTAATGAAGACATGATTCGAAGTGCTCTTCGAGCAATTGCTTCCCTCAATCGCATAAGGTTTGCTTCTTAATTCGATTTTGATATCTTCTAGATCTTATTGTTGCATCAGATATTTAGAGGAAGTCGATACACCTTGTTTTGACTTGTTAGATGAACTTGTATTTTTATCCATGTGATGGTACTTTGATTATACCCTAATGAAAGCTACTCTAGTAATTTCTAACAAAAAGGGAAATGCAGAAACATAAGGATAATATTCTTCTCAATTTATATACTTGAGCAAATTCTTTCCGTTTAATCAAAATTTCCAGCAACTAATATTCCAATTGACACCTTTTATGCTTATCTTGACTAGTCAAAATGTGACCTGATTCGACCTTGGAAGGACTGAGTTCTGGTAAAAAATATTTGTTATGAAGCCTGAAATAACCTACAACCCAATAGATCGGCCTAACACATTGATCATCAGTTTTAGGGTAATTCGATTTACTTTTACGAATGTATTCCCTCTGTTCTATATGACTGAAAGGCATGCTTTCGCTAGGACTCTAGGAGTGTGATATTATCTAATGAGAACTCACTGCACATTGTCTTATACCGTAAACTGTCACCTGTATCCCATCCTCTCCCTTGCCTATTCATCAATTGAAAAGTTCAGGAAAAACTATGAGACATTGGTGTTTTCTGTCTAATTTGGACTATTCTTTCATCTAGTGAAAACGTTAATTAGTACTCACCTCGCCTTCCTATGTTGCAGCGGTGGAAACTGTGGTCACAAGTTCAAGAACCTCGTGAATGAAATTTCTAAATCTCCCACCATGCGGAGCATGTACGATTCAATCCGCAGTGAATGATTAGCAGCACAGCCGGTGCCCCAGCTGGGCACAGGTGTAGCGGAGCTAGTCCGCTGGCTGAATGAGAGCTGTCCTTTTGATGGGTATACTGGAGGGGCTTCTGTGATCTTATTAATTGCAGCACAGAAAGAGGGAGACGATAATTGAGGAGTATACTCGACGTTCGTGCACAGTATTTTGTTTCAATTTCCGGGTTCATCCTTGCATTTTCACGCATCTTTTAATCGCGTTCCTTGGATTTAATCAACATGGTTGTCCCCATGTTTCTGAATATATCTTAGAGCTATCAGAATTGCGTTCCTTGGATTTTTTTTTTTTGTAAAATGCAGCCCCATGATTTCACTATTGTTAGCTGATTATTCGGAGTTTTCGTGGCTGGATGACTGCTGGTTGTGATTCAACTTTTCAAATGCTCATTGCCCTCTGCCGATTGATGCTTTCGGTTACATATGCAAAGAGCTGATTTTGCGTCGGGAATGGCCTGTTTAAACATTAGATCCAATATTTAGAGGGTAAGGTTGTGAATTTTGGTGATTGCAAAATTTGAATAATTTCCAGAATGGGCACAGTTCAAGAACATCGGCTTAAGCATCGGTATGAATGTGATCATGAAGTTCCTTATCATTCTATCACGAGAATGTAAGGTATTTCTAAGATTTTTTTTTTTTTTTGGTGATCAAGGTATTTCTAAGATTGTTTTCACGTGTATGTTTGTTTGGAACAGGAATTGTCCAAAGTTAGCAACAACAAAAAAACACATAAGCATGATTCAAAGCATTTAGATGATGAAAACAATAAAAATGGAGAGATTCAAATTACAGACTGTAATAAAATGTGGAATAGCCATTTGATTCATTCATGAGAGAGAAGAAACCTTGAAGGTAATAACTAAGGGGAAACTAGATTTTCAATTTTATTGCATATTTGAATTGAATGATTAATGAAATATGGAATAGTCATTTGATTCATTTAATCATTTATAAGCGAGAAGAAATCTTAGAGTATAACTATGAAGGCAAAACTAAAATTTTAATTTTATTGCATATTTGGATTGAATGATTTATGAAATAATTATAAAATTTCGACTGAGTTAAGCAGTTAGTAGTATCGGTAGGCGTAAGACCTGACCCTAAATGTCAATCCAGACTTTTTCTTTATCAATATATATACACTCTCTCCATTGAAAAAACATGTCATTTACTATTCGCATATATTTTTTAGAACGATAAAAACTACATAAAATATCCATTTTTTTTAATAATGTTTTAACAATTCTGTATTTATTAATAACTACGAAATTGTTAAGAAAATGGATATTAAATGAATAACATATCCATCGTTTTTAAAACACTAATAACACACTGCACGAGTTTTAATTAACCAAAAAAAAAACACGATGTTGGTATTATT
The DNA here is from genome assembly GCA_963922045.1 of Persicaria maculosa. Lineage (NCBI taxonomy): Eukaryota > Viridiplantae > Streptophyta > Magnoliopsida > Caryophyllales > Polygonaceae > Persicaria > Persicaria maculosa. The sequence goes on along the minus strand of OY998251.1, from coordinate 83,662,050 downwards.
CGCAATGCACATATTGAATCGTATTTTACACGACCTTTAAAAGTTCATACTTTTTTTTTGCAACTACTTCTAGAGCTGGGATTATTTGGTGTAATTTACTTTTCACGTTTCTCAAATATTGAAAAGTATGCATAATATTTAATAAATATACTACTAATAGTAATAAGTAATAACTACATGATACAGAGTAATTCATATTATTATTTTTTTTTATCACTTTTCAATAAAAATAACCAGGCTACAAAGATAAATAAGAATATTGAGTTAATCTTGTTAGACACTTTGGTACGTATATTAAAAAAGATTAATATGTTCTTAAAAAGTATCCCAGTTAACAAATATAAGAATAATACTAAAAAAGTTGTGAAATATGTCACATGGTGACTATTTCTTGAACAAGGCTTATGTGATAGATTTTCTTTGCCCACCTTATTTTTACATATAAACATGAAACCACCTAAATAACTAATTCAATTTAACAATGTGGTATGGTTACGGTATTTAACTCATTTTAAACGCTCATGTGAATTCAGAGCAATTAAGTTACAATTTACAATTAATATGCAGAATTATCTATATTTTATTTCATTATCACCGGTTCTCATGACACTAAATTTCAATTAAGTATATTTGAATCTATCTTCATTTTCAAATACAATATTGAAAAGATAAGTTCATATGCAGGGACGGAATGAGGGGTGGGCTCGTGTAAATGAGGGGTGGGCTCGTGTATGCTGCAGCCCACCCCACTTAAAAATAATATACATAATATAGTTATTAAAGTATTCATGATGTTAGGTTAGCTTAGTTGGTAGAAAGGGTTGAGGGGTATAGTAGAAGGCGTGGGTTTGAATCCCCTGCCCAACGCTGCTTTTTTACATCTACTTTTATTTTGTCTTCTTTTCTTTCTTTTTACAACTACTTTTTTTTTCTTACTAAGGATTATTTCTGATTTTATTATTCGGTAGTACTAATTTAAATATAGATAATTAATTTTATTATTCCTTACTCGATAACATCCTTGTGAATGGGGTGAATAAGACATGGATGATCTGGATTTATCCTTCGTCGATATCGATATGATGACTAAAGATACGCGATCTTATCTGTCACCATATTGGCACCGGACAAAGGGAGTACATAATTTGTAGTTTTTCCACAACTTTAATATTCATATACTATTTTCCGCAATTAGCTCCAAAGTTGGGGTTATATAGTTAAATTTGTCCCAAATAGCCTCCGCGAGGGGTGGTTTTGTGCAGTTCACCCAAAATACGTCGAATCAGAAGTGCTTCGACCCGTCGAAATACTCAGCTTTTGCCTCAATCGTAATCCTGCAAACCCCTATCTCTCAATCCACCATTCGAACACCTTCAATCCCCCATCAGCAATCAACCTCAGTTTCGCAGAGCAACAATTGGAAGAAGTAGCAGTAGGAAGGAATCCACAATCAACAATGCAAGGCGGCGAAGAGCTTAGCATAGATGAGCTTGCTTCCAACCTCTCCACTTACAAAGAGCAGCTCCAACAGGTACTCTTTTTTCTTCCCGCTGCTTCAATTGTGGTTTTGTTTCTGGCAAATTAGGGTTCCTTCTAGTCGTTTTCTTTTCTTCTTGTTGGAGAATCTCGAACGTAAATTCGCAATTGCGGATGATTTTAAGGTGTGTGAAATTTTGATTGCTAGGGTTTCCGTATGCGATTGTTTCGTGGAGTCTGCCATTACGGTGATCAACTTTTTGTTGTTTTTCGATGATTCCGTCTGGTTTATTTCTAGGGTTTCAGTTTTCTCGATGAATTGCGAAGGTGTCATGTTTACATCAGTGCCTTAAATTGAGTTGCTGTATGATATCGGCAAGGGAAGAGGGAATTTGATTGTTTGTCGATTGATCCTCAAGAAACACCGATGTGCGAATAGTTTGGATTTTATTCTTCCCTGGATAGGTATGACTAAAAAAATTCTGATGGAAAATAGCTGCTGGGGATAGTGTCAGTATCCTGTGAAATTGCATTATGGATAATTTCACTACCCATACTCTGAAACTATAAGATAGAGTGATGTTAGTTCTGGTCCTGCGAATGGCATCCTAGAAAATTATGAGGCTTTTCCATATACTGTTCTTGTTTGTACTCTGTATTGTGAGCATGGAGAGGGAAGGAATCTGTTCCATTGTGCAATTCACGGACGGTGGTCAGGTCCATAGGAAGCTTGCATTTAATCTTCTGTTTCAGGGTAAAGTAGAGTTACTCTGAAGTGCTTTGTTTGGGAGAAGGAGAGTGGAGGAGGGATGGAGGCATAGACTGCGGTTGTTCATATGACACGAGTATATGACCTATCATCTTATGATTTGTAATGCTTATTTGTACCTTTGTTTAGTTATGCTATATGGAACTGATCAACTTGGCTTCATATATTATAATGGGTTGCTGTTTTAGTTAGTCATTTTGTCTCCCATTTCCCAATGAATGCTTGCAAGTATGTGTACTTTTAAGAGAGAATAATTGTGGACTCTTCATTGTTATTTAACGTATATTTCATGCTTGATTTAGACCCACTTCATTTTGTTTTATCATTCTTTATTTATTTTTTCCTTGTTCATCAGGTTAAGATGCTCTTGGTTGATGAGCCTGGAAACTCAGAGTATGAAGATATGGCCAAGGAACTTGCAGAGGTGATTCTTATCCATAACTGTCCTGTAAAAAAAAATGTTTTTTGATCCTTGTAGAAATGCTACCCAATTGCTTAGTTTCTCAATTGCAAGTGTCTGCTGATTTGCCCTGATCACCTTTTCTTGAAAAAAGCTGAAGTTTATCCTCTCTCCATAGGTAAGGCCTGCCCTTATTCATCTTGCATGTGATGGATCCTAAACTAACTCCTCATCAATCATCGATCATCAACACGCCAATTCAAAAAATTAAGGGGAAAAATGGGTAGTAGTTAAGGTTACAAATTGTGTCAACAAGTGATAATTGTTAGCAGCTCTAACCACAAAAAATGCTAATACTTCTCATTTGATTCCCTAAATGGAAAGGTAAATATGGATTTGAATGTTAAAGTTACATATCATTTTAGTTTGGGTTGAAATATGCACAAATTGATGGAGCTATATCTTGGAACTTTATTCAGTTGTCCATCACTAGATCTTGGTTTCCTTGCAGGTTTGCATGTGATGTGAGTCTTGTCACCGATTTCAACCCCTGGTTCCACATGATTTCAGTCTTTCAGATGCTCAAACTGGGATATAAGTTTTATGTGAACTGCAAAATTGACTTGCTGTTTAGTATAAAACCTTATTAATTGCAATATGGAATATATGCGGTGCAGGTGATTGCTCTAACAGAAGAGCTGTTGGCAACTGCAAAACAAAATGAGAATTCCACATTCATTGGGGGAGCGATTGCTAGTTCATCTTCAACTTTGCAGGATGCAAGAGGTTCATCCGAGTATAGAGGAGTAAGCCTCCTGTGGATTATTATTTTCCTCTTTAAAATATTATCTATGCTGTTTTCTTCTGTTGTGTTCGCTTTCAAATATCAGCTCCTGTCATGCTTGAAGATATATATAATGGCATAGAAGTAGAAAGTCCTGTTTATCAATTAGTGATTGAAGAAGTGATTGTCCTCTGATTATGTTTTGTTACCTTGCTTAGTTTTCCAAACGACCGTCAAGTTCGAGCATTCATTAATATCCCCTTCTTCTCCCATTTTGGAAGTGCATCCACAAATTTTGATTTGCTTTTTATTCCTTGTAAATCTATCCTGATATTTATCCATGATCCTATTTTTATTGTATTTTTCTTCTTTTGTACTAGGAAAACTATGGCATATTAGAGGAGCATGAGAAATTTCCAATTGGAACAAAAGTTCAGGCAGTCTGGAGTGAAGATGGGGAATGGTAAGTAAGATATTGTAGAGTTGTCTATGATCTGAATTCTGAAATTTAGAGATACACATCTTATTATATCCTGTCTTCTTTACCTTTTGCCTTTTGATTTCTTCTGGGGTTGATTAATTGAATCTCCAGGTATGAAGCAACAGTTGAGGCTCATACTCCAAATGGTTATTATGTTACCTATGTTGAATGGGGAAACAAGGAAGAGGTACGATTCTGTTTCTACTTGCAAAAGTATTTTAATGAGAGATGAATGCCTTCAATTATGTTGGGAGAGAAGATAGCCGTTATCTGTTTTGAAACGATGGTTAATGTTGTTGTCCTTTAAAATATGAATTGCTTTTGAATATGCATTCAATCATGCAACTCATCATGCCTCTGATAGTTGAGCAAAATTTATGCTAACTCTTTTTCCCCCAGAATGAATCTTATAACTAATGTGCAATTTGTAATATTTATCTAAATTTTACAGGTTGATCCTGCCAATGTGAGGCCAATTGAAGATGGAGCTGTTGATACTTTGCTTGAAGCTGAGAAGCAAGCTGAGGCTACCAAGCTAGCTCTCAAGCGTAAGATTGCACAAGCTGCTGCTGTTTCTGAGTTTCAAGAACGCAGTTTGCCAGCAAAACTTCGTATAGAACCTGATGACCCTGAAGATGTGGTAAGTATTTTATATTTTATGAAAGGGAAAAGAGAAAAGGGCAGTGACCCCTTTTTGATTTTATAGATCTGATTGATCAACCTATTCCCTGTTGATTTCTTACTTCGGAGTTTGAGTTATTACTTCCTATGAAATCATTAAAATAATTAGTTAAAAAGTTGATATTTTATAAAGTTTTTAGCTCATTAAAAAACGTGCCAAAAGTCAAAGTGACATTAATTATGAGTCGGAGGGAGCATAATGCATGTGTGGTATGGCTGGCTAGCATGCTTCCCCCTTGCTGATATGCTTCTGGCATGACTTCACATCTGTGTTTAACGTCTAAAAGTAAACATAGGCACAGAGAAGTCAAGTTGGGAGTGCAATGTCACATGAAAAGGGGATGAAACCAGTAGATTAGGGAGGAGAATGATGGCAAGAAATTTACAGGTTCTATGAATGCAGTGGATATTTTATAATATTTTCCTTTCCGGAAAGTCTTCAAAGTAGATATGCAGCCGTCCAAACCTGGTCCAAATCTGTGGCTCTATTTCTAGTGGACTTTTTTCTTCCTATCGCTGCTCACTAGAGGTATAAGGGAAAGGTATAGTACATCACATACTAGTTTCCCTCAATGAGAAATTCGTCTCATATGCTCGCCATATGAGCTGATGAACCATCCCCCTTTATATTCCTTTTGTTCCCTATCAATAACATGACTAATCTGAAAGTACTTTTTTCAACCTTCAATGCTATCACCTGAATCAATTGCTTGCATCATGCGATTCATGCCTCCTTGTCATGTAATCTTGTTGATTTTGTTTCCAGTTAACCCCGTCTGTCCAGATTCAGGTCCACCTGAACCAAATTGGGGTCAAGTATTGCTTGGTTGTTAATAAACGTGGATTGACATCTTATTCCTTCTACCAATAAGAGACCAATAGTGCATCTCATCATTTTGTTTTCAAGTGTTGTAAGTTTTACTGAAGTTTACTTTGATCCGTAAAGCCTCCAACCTTTGCTCATATGTCACATAATCACATATATCGTCCATCAGTTATGCACATCCAGTTCTCTGACAAGGCGAGAATGTTCCATCCAGTTAAAGCAATTATATATTTATATGGTTTGCTTGCTTTCTATTGACTTTAAGATATGTATGTATTGTTTAAAATTTGTAATTTTGCCCTTGTCTAGGTTTGGTAGGGTTAGATATGTTCATTTTTGGAAGTAAATTTTATTCACATCCGTGTTTTGCTTCTCTAATTCTCAAGGCAGTTAATAATAGTACGCTGAAAAATATTTGCAGAAAGCTGCAAAACGCAAGAAGATTCACGCCTTTAAGTCAAAGGTACGGTTTGAAAAATTGGAGGTGACACAGAATAAGCGGCAAAATGCATGGCAGCAGTTTCAGAGTGCAAAAGGACGGGCTAAAAAGGTATTTTTTAAATCAATATATGAATGGTGATTGGGGAAGAGTGAAGAGTACCTTTTTTTTGTATGCGGCTTGTGACCATCATAATCTGTCACACGATGTCAATAAGAATGCTATGCGAATGAACTTGATGATAAATTGAAGCACTTCCTGCATCCTCTGACACGAATTACAAGCTTCTGAACAAGTTATGTTCTAACATACTGTGTTTGCATTCATGGGTAGGTCGGTTTCTTCTCTGGACGGAAACGAGAGAGCATCTTCAAGTCTCCTGAAGATCCCCAGGGGAAGGTTGGAGTGACTGGAAGTGGAAAGGGCTTGACGGATTTTCAGAGGCGAGAAAAGCACCTGCACCTCAAGGAAGGAAACATCGATGGTGAAGAGTGAAGCATGTGCAGTCTTCATCTGCACTTCCCGTGGTAAATCTTCTTCTTATATCTTCACATCAACACCTTCTGTCAGCCCACAACAGAGGCCAATTTCTAAGTAAGCAAACCATAAAGTCTTCTTCAGTCACTTTTCAGGATAGTCTTGGTATCACTTATGAGCATTTTAGCGATCTCCTAAATAGCGGAATCTTCATGGTATGCTCCTGTTGTTCTTGTGTTATTTGTTTCACATTCAGGTCTAATTTTAACATAGAGTTGAGTCAGTCGACCTTTCATCATATGTCTTGAATTGTGATCTGAATTGGATGCTCAACTTTTAGAGAACTCTTTGAAATAGATTATGGTTCATGGACTTGTAAACATGAAAATGTTGCTTGTTTGAAAAAATAAAAATAAAAATGTAACTTATAAATTTCTCGGAAATTAGGTGATGTTTGGCTAAACATCTTTGTATCAGTTGGACTTGGGAAACGAGATATTTGGTTCAAGACCCCACAGGGTGTGTGGCTGGTTACATTTGAGGAATTGATTTTGGATTTTTCTTATATGTTGGTCGTTCAGTCCAAGTTGATTGAAGCTGCTCAAATCCTGAGCCCCTGAATTGAAACTCTTGAATGATGTAGCAACCTTTGTGGCGACTGAGAACGAATTGCAATAGAGCATAGAAAAGAGACGAAGCCTCTTTTACAAGCGGCGAGGTATTGTAATGCAGCTGCAGGATCTGCGGTTTTGCCTTCGGCCACAACATTAGTATTTCCTTTTGCTCCCTGTACGAGCGAAGTGGCTTGAAAAATGTGAACTAAACATGAGGAATTGGGAAGAGGCTTGCAAAATTATAAAACCAGAACCAAACATGAAGAGTTGGGTTTGCAGCCCTTGATTTTTTAATTTTAGCCAAAGCCCAGAAACTGGATATATTGGTTTTTTGATGAAAAGATAGTATCCATGTATTTTTTCTAATAAAAAAAAGGTTGGCATTGTATATTTGTATTGTCTCACAAAAAAAATAATTAAAATAAAATAAAAATAAGTGGGGTGGGGGTTGGGGGTAAAATAGGGACCAGTGGAGGAGGGTCATTCGAGCCGGTGATGTGTAGAGTGATGGGTTAGGGTGTTTAGCCATGCTGTCTATGATTTTTGTCCGTCTTCTTCTTCTTCTTCTACTTATGTTTTCGCTTCTTTTCTGTCTCCTCTGCCTCTCTTTGGCTAGCTACCGCTGGCGCTTAGTTTATGTGTCTTATTTTTCTGGGTCTATCGGAAACACTCTCTTGACTTGGTCGGGGTAAGAGTGCGTACATCCTGACCCCCAGGCCCTGTCTTATCGCGGGATTTACCGGGTTGTTGTTGTTGTTGTTGTTTTTATTTGTTAATGACTAGTCCTTGCTAGACTGCCAACCAATGGCATGTAGATACTAAGCTGTCTATCATGGAGGCATGGAGCGGCAATGACGGTGCAATTGTTTGGAAGATCCTAGCGACCCGAACAACGAACCTGCCCACTTGTCGAAAGATGTAACGAAACTCCACTTCCTCGAACTGCCGTAATATGAAAGGGAATATCTGTAATCAGGACCTAAATATCCCAAGGATAAGATCAGAAACTTTTGACGACGTTGATGATGGTTAGGTTATCACTCTCAATTTGTAGCCATAAAAAATCAAGATCCTTTTCCTTAAGAAGGCCCATCTTGAGTCCCAGTGAGGGGCATATCTAACTATCAATTGTTCCTTGAATTTGTAAATAAAGAGCGGTCATATCCAGTGTTCGAACTATTAATTGTTCCACTCTTGTTTGGAACACTATTAGAATAATAATTTCAAAATTATAAAAAGTAAAAATATACATTACATAAAAAAAACATTATTTAAGAATACCAGTACCAAATCTTTCTAGTTGAATCTGATCGAAATAGACTAGGAAAAAAAGATTTTTAAATGTTAAAACAACTTCTTTTTTTTGAAACCCTTAAATGTTAAAAAACTAAATTTACAAGAACATATGACAAAGGGTATATATGTACAATCACAATCTTGTATTTTATTTTATTAAAAAATATTTGCCTTCAACTAAATAACCAACCATACTTTCTATTTTAGTACGTACAATCACAATCAAACACCTTTTCTGTAAAATCTCCTTGATATCAAACCAATCCAAAGCCAAATCCCTCTAAATTCACAATCCCCAACATAAACTTTAGAAAAGAAAATTTGCAGCTTTGGAGGTGAGTGAGAGTGAGACCATGAGGGGTAGGCCACACTTATCTATCTTTATCCAAAACTTAGTGATAGGTTCCTTTTATATTTTATTTTATTGTATTTTCCCCCTACAATTTCAACTATTTATTTATGAATATATTGGATTGACATATGTAGTGATGGGTTTTGTAAGTTGCAACCATTACTTGTGTTGGGTAAAAACAACAAAGAGTGAAAAAAATAAGTAGGAGGGGTAAAGGGGGATTGGTTGTGACTCCACCAACATAACATGTTTGAGACATGTCTCTATGTGGACCCTTTGTGAGAAAAACTATTTGTACATGTATATGTGATTTGACTTTTGTGACATTGACTACTTTCAACATCCACATTTTTACATGTCTTTAGTGTTTAAGTGCATGTTTGCACTTTGCAGCATACATAGCACCTCTTCAAGGAGGTTCAAGTAATGTGGATTATTTAGTCAAAAAGTTGATCAATCAAATTGGACATATTATAAGACCTTTATTTATTTATTAAGGTAGTAATTCAAAATTCTGGCTGGAAAATCGAGAGGCTGAAAAAAAACAGACGACAGACTAATTAATCATCATGAAACAGCCAAGTATACACAATAAAAACTCAAACACAAGTGATCTCTTGGAAATAGGACTTGGTCAAGAAACATTCAAGTTTACGGTTAAAACATTTTCATGATTACAATCCAATATCCCTATATTTGATGAGTTTCGCTTCGCAAGTTTGTTTACTACTAATAAGTTTCAAGACACTTGTTAGTAGGCCACTTTCTAGCAAAATGTTGTGTTTGATTGACGTTGTCATCTAATGGAGTTGACGAACAATGTTGATGAGTGATATGTAAATATTGCTCTGGTCAATAGTTCCAAAGTCATAACCTAGCCTAATGGCGTGATTAGAGCTCAACTCATCTAAACTTTTTATAAATATAAAAAAAAAAAAAATTCTAAATGACAATGGGCATATACAATCCGACCGGTCACTTCTCGGGATTTTTCATAACCTTGCTGGGATATGCGTTTGAAATAGATACTTGAGTTGTTGTTGTTGTTATAAAATGAGTGATACATAAATGGAACGAATAATTTGTTCTTTTATCCAACAAATGATATTTTTACTTTGCATGATCTAATTTTTTATCCCAAAATTTCTACAATAATTCAGGCAATTTCCTATCCACGATTCTGATATTTACTATCCCGATCTAAACAAAGAGATCCACTATCACCTCTCGATCAAAAAAAACTTGTAAATTCTAGTTTGATTGGTTTGTTGATGTTCACTGCATTTCCTCTACTCAATGTGTACCAATAAACGTGATGAAACCAAGTTAAAAACTTACCAATCAATTAAAAGACAAGGCTCCTTTTGCCCTCCTACCCACCCAACCATCTAAAGTGCAAAATATTATTCCATTTTTGACTTAATCTGAGTTGGGGGCTACATACATCATACATTGATACATTTTACATTACTACATGCTTACATCTAAATAGCTCAAAATTGAAAATGGAATTGAAAACAAAGGCTATAAATTGATAGTACATGGCTTGCTGGCCAGCCACAGTGGTGGGCCCTCCCTCCTAAAGGAAAGAAAACAGAGAGCCTCAAGAAACTTAATTCAGTGAACCTCTGCCTAACTTGTGTGAATTGGAATCCCACTCAAAATCAAGATTTTGCATTGCAATTAACCTCCTCCTGTTTTTACCAATGTTGATAGGTAATGTGGATCCTATAACTTATGTATCATTGTTTTTTCTAAAACAAATATATATAGTTTTGACTTTAGTATAGGTGGTATGAATTTCCTAGAAAACCTTTGCGAAATTGAAAAATATTTTTTGATAAATTCGAGCTCAGATAAACCCGAAACTCGAAAGACAGATAAGTCGCAGACGACAGACCGTTACACATACAATGGAAATGCAGAAAAAATGCAAAAGACCAGGCAATATAACAATTGAAAAATAAATTTAATCTTTCCTATAGAAAACCTTTGCGAAATTTAGTATTGGTACTTTTTTTTTAAAGAATACAAATAAATTCCGGAAAAAATCAATCAAGATTACATGTGAAACAATCATAGAGCATTGCAGTATATAATTAAAATATTTTTCAATTTAATTAAAAAAATAAGGCATATAGACTAAAATCATATGCACATAAACAATTAAGGTACACGTACACCTGACCAATTAGACCGAAAAAAGAAACAAATAACCCCTCATTACATTTCAAAATTTAATACCAAAATCATAATTTTGTGTAATGACTATAGGACTATATTTTATTCCAAGAGATTCAAAGTCTGAATCATCTGAAAAACTTAGAATCCCTTGTGAGTAGAAGATCAATTTTTTAAATAAATCACATAATACTCGATGCAAATGTAAAACGACTGAATCCAACTGATCTGGATTACATCAAACAAAAATTCATAATTTAATATTGTTGGATTGCACCCCACACACTAGCTTGTACACTTTTCTAGGAGTATATAATAAATACTCTGGAATATTAATTACCCTCTATTCACCAACACAACATGCATACATATATCCTTGGTTAATCACGATCTACACACTCAATATATATAGTAAGTATATCTCTCTTCATACTCACTTGGCTAATTGCCCATAAAACTCTACAACTAATGTTACCCTACACACACATATATTTATATAAGCACAACTAATTTAAATGCCCATAATACCCTTGAACCCACCTATGTAATTACATATTGCCACTATAACTCTTCACATTGGCATCTTTATCACCCACAAACCCCCTTTGCCTCTTCACAACCAACAATGCAGGGTTGTATGAAAACCACTTTGCCCAAAACAAGTAGTTGAAGAAATTAACCAAACTCAATCCTGCAAGCATCCAATAGAACAAGTCCAACCTATCATCATTTAGGTTATTCTGACCCAACCACCCATCACTCGACCCATGAGTGGTCATCCTGTTCACCACAGAGACCAGAACGGAGCTCAGGTAGAACCCGAACGAGTATGAGCAATACGTCATGGCGGTCAAGAACGCCTGCATCCCGGTCATCGACTGCTTGTAGAAGAACTCGATCATCCCGACAGCGGTCAGCATCTCCGAGACCCCAAAAACGACATACTGCGGGGCAATCCAGAAGACCGAGAGCGGGGTCTCGGAGAGCCGCCGCTTCCTCTCGACGGAGGCGGCCACGACCATCGAGGCGGTGGCGACGAGGAGGCCGGACCCGATCCGCTGCAAGGGGGAGATGCCAGAGGGGTGGCCGGTGAGGCGGCGGGCGAAGGGGACGAAGAGGTAGTCGTAAACGGGGACGAGGACGAGGAGGAGGAAGTAAGGGATGGATTGGAGGGAGGCCGGCGGGATGGAGAAGGAGGCGACGGTGGTGTTCATTAGGGAGGCTTGTTGTACGGAGAAGGTTTGGAGTTGGGCGAGAAGGGTGTTGAATACTATGGTGCTTGCGAAGATTGGGAGGAGTGAGATTAGGGTTTTGACCTTTTCAACTTGGTTGACCGGGCAGAGTCGCCACAGATTTTCCTCTACGGCGACTCCGTCGGTCGGAGCCTTGATACATGCTTTGTCCAGCCACCTGCATGAATATGATTATGCATGGTTAAATTGAGTTTAGCAAATACCATATTAACGAATAGTTATTTATAAAATTATTATTTTTTGATTAAAAGAATCTTAAATTTAATATTCATAATTATTTTTTCATCATTCCTTACACCCAATAAATTTTTTTAGGGAAAATGCAAAAAAAAAAAAAGTAATCCAAAACACTATGTAGAAATTTAAACAAATTTAATTAATTAATTATATTATATTCTATAAAAAAAAAGGATGAGGAAGGTTGAAATGAATAATTCTAGTATACTGAAAAATATATTGTGCAATGAATGAGATTTTCACGTTATTAATTAAAAAATTTCCAAACAAAAAAAAACATTAATTAGTAATAAAAAAAATGGAGAATGTCTATAAATTTTATATTAAATATAGAAGATCCATATGAATTAAATTGAATTTATATACATGCCTTTCTTATTTCTACATATAAATTTTTAAAGATTTTTTTTTGACAACCTGGTTTTGACCTTTAATTGGTGGGTACATGCCCACGTACAGTTCTCCCACGTATGCATATAAGCCCATTATAAATATATATACAACAAATTTTTATTTTGAATTGGGGAAAAAAAATAAGAGTGAAAAATAGTAGTGCGTATAACTATTACACTCCAAATATAATGCAAAGTGATACATGCCCACGTACAGTTCTCCCACGTATGCATACAAGCCCATTATAAATATATATACAACAAATTTCATTATTTTAGTATTTTTTCTAAATTGATTAATTTCATACGATCATTATTTTCTTAATAAAAAATCTTTTTTAATTATAATTTCTAACCTATGTTTTTAAGACATACTGTATATTAAAAAGACTGAATTACTTAATTAACCTCATGAGTCATGATAGTTTAACATATATTTTATCAGTTTTTCTATCCTATACCCCAAGGGCATAGGATAATAATTAATAATACTCATTTGGATTTTTTTTAATTTTAATTAGTTTAGTTTTTATTTTAATTAGATTTTTGGGGTCGCTTATTTTTTGATAGAGAATATTTTTTCATTCAAAGTCTTATCCTATACTATTAGGGTATAGGATAGAAAGATCGATAATTTATTTAAGATTTATGGATGGATAGGAATATAGGATATAGAGAAGAGGAAACAAACAAGCTAATAGTTCTAGTCTTCTAGTACTCAACAAAATTATTGACAGGCACAGTTTTATTTATCTCTAAAATAATTGGAACAAATATCATTTTGAACATGCCAGCTAAAATGAATTGGACAAGTGGAGTGAAAATTAATTTATAAAATATCAAAATTAATAAAATAAAATGAATATTTATATATAAAAAAAATTGTGAAAATTACCCAAATCTGTCTGTATGGATGAGGGTGTTTGAATTATTGGTAGATGTCAAAATTTGACTTCCATGAAGCATCTTTGCATCAGATGGCATCACTTGTTTCCTTTTTGATATTGCTGCCACTATAACCTGCCAATAAGCACTTGTTCATTAAACAATTTTAAACCAAATAGTAAAATTAGTTTATTTTCAATATTTATGGTAATTAATTAATTAATTTCATCATAATTAATTGAGAAGGTGATCAATCCATCACCCCACACACAATAATAACATAACCATATTAAAAAGGCATTTTTGTTTGTTTTAATTTTATGGTTGTGTATTTGCAGACACCACTCACATATATGCCCTTAAAATAATTGCATTATTTATTATGATTTTTTGTTGTTGTTGTGGTTGTTCTTTATTTACTTTCTTTTTCTTTAAACAAGATATTAAAACCCCAACTAGATTAGAAACGGGATTCATAATCGAGGATCGTGTATATATAGGTAAGAACCTCAATATATGAGGTTTCAGTTTAAAAATCAATTAATAATAAAAAGAGCAATTCACTGACTTTATATAACTGATATAAAATGGACATCACATTTCAGCAGAAACGCTAAATTACCTAACTTTTAAATTAAGTTTAATAACGGATATTCGTCAAGATCGAATTTTGGTTTCAATTCACTAATACAATATCAATTATAGGATACATTGTTATAAATTAATTAATCACATAACATTTTTATTTATATTTTTAATTTGTTTGAAAATATTTTTTTCCTAATCAATACCACAAGTCATTAATTTTATGTAGTACATTTTATTATCATCACATATTATCTCACTATAAACTTCAAATAATTAAGTTGAAGTAAAAATAAATTAATGCTTGGTAAACAAGCAACAATATATTTGTATGTTATCCACCAATAATAAGGGTTACCCTAGTCTTATGGCGGGAAATCTGCAATCATAAGAACATTAAAATAATCATACTGTTTATATTATATATGACACGTCATCATGATTAGTTGGGATGCAATCGTATTAGAGAATAATAATTTTTATTTAAGAAAAATACTTGAACCTTCCTCTTCACCTTTAAGGAACATATATCTTTTTTATTTAATCCATTTAACTTGTCCACATTACCACTCATACACTATTATCTTCATTAATTTTTAGCTAGTGAACAAATTTTGCACAATATTTATAGTAATACATTGTCCATTGTCCATTTCTTAATTACTCATGTAATGGAACTAGATGAATAAATTCTAATTTATTAACAAGAAGTTCTATAATAAATAATTTTACCATTTATTTATATCATTATCAACGGTTTAAAAGAAAAATAATCACATTAAGCTACAAAAATCAATTTGTAGTTAATAAGTTAAACTATATATAATCAAGTTAGCGTTTGGGGTTAAGTATCTCAGTTGAGTGACTTGAGTCTATAGCGCTATTTTTATTTTATTTTTTTAAAAATATACTCTTCGTTTGATAAAATATGTCATTTTAGAGTGTTGATTTTGTTCAAGAAAACAGGTTATATATTATAGGTATTTTGGTCTATATTTTACGAAAATGCCCTTGTAATTAGTAGATTGTTAGTTATAGTTTTTAATAAGGTAAAAAAATAGTGTAATAAACGAGATTATAATAGTATATTGGTTAATTTACTTAAAATTTATAAAATAGATTAAAATGACATATTTTAACGAACAGATAAAATATAAATTACCTGGGCAATAGGAGTGAAGATGCTTCCTTGGGGACGCTTATTGCGGTAAACGACGGCGCCGGAGACCAAGCAGATGAGGCCGACGGCCATGGCGGCGGCAGAGATGCCGAAGCCGACGTCCATGCCGAAGTGCGTCTGGGCCCAGACGAGGAGCGTGAGGGCGACGAGCTCCCCGGCGGAGAAGGCGAAGTAGGCGGCGTTGAAGTAGGTGGAGAGCTGCCCGGACTGCCCGGCGCTGAACTGGTCAGCGCCGTGTGCTATCATGTTCGGCTTCACGCAGCCGCTCCCCAGCGCCACCAGGTACAGCGCCACGTAGAAGATCACCGCCTCGATCCCCTTCGCCTCCTCGCACGCACCTCCCGTCAGTGACAGCGCGTCGCATTTCGGCGGCTTCAGCTGCGGCAGGTGCGCCTGCACTGACAGCAGTATAAACCCCTGCAGTTTAAAACCTGCTGCTGTCAGTTAAAAGTTACTCCTCCTATTGCCAATTGATTTTCAATAAAGTTACGTACGGAGAGCTCGACGAAGCCGAAGATGAGCATGGTCCAGAAGGAGCCAAGGTAGGAGTCGGAGAGGAAGCCGCCGAAGAGGGAGAGGAGGAAGATGGTGCCGACGAAGTTGGTGACGACGTTGGCGGACTTGGCCAGCGGGAGGTGCATCTCGTTGATGACGTAAGTGATGAGGTTGTTCCCAACCGCCGCGATCGCCATGATCTCGAACGCTTGAAGCCCTGCAAATTAATTGCAATTTATCAATTTAATTATACGATCAATTTCTATAACGCCGAATCATACGGCGAATTATATATATTCAATTACCGAGAACGAAAGCGGCGGCCTTGGCGCCGCCGTGTGAGGCGGGATCGGAGGGCCTGCCCCTCCAGTCGACGGTCTCCTCCTCCTCCTCGTGGACCGCCATGGATTGGCCGCCCTTCACTTTTCCGAGCTCTACCTCCATGGATTGTTAATTGATGCAAATTGGGGATTTTAATTTGAATGGAGGGAAGGTTAATTTAGTTAGAGGGAGGTCATGAAGAAGGTGTGTGAACAAAGAAGGAGAGCAAGTGGGGAATGAAATTGAGGAGTTTGGTCCCCTCTCTTATATAGGGGTGGAGGGCTGAGATGAGGCGGTGCATGTGTAATTTGCCGTAATTTTATATTTTTTTTATGAAAATGTTTTATTTTAGTATTTTATATTATTAAAATTTTATTAAAGTTGACGGAATCCGATAGGGTACGTGCGGGAGATGCGACAACACATAAACCTAACATAATTTTATCTCAAAACCAATCAATAGCGAGAATAATAGTTCGATAAGCTTATATGATTTCTAGGTGCTCTTTTTGCAGGTTGGGGTTCTGGCGATCAGAGTCGGAATTGGTTGGGATCGTAGTAGTGTGTAATAGATACTGGCTTCAGAATATGGCTTTTATAGTTGTGTGTTAACGTATTGATGTCTTATGTTGTCTGACTTTCAGGTTGTGTTTTAAAAGATGAAGGAAGGCGATCGAGGCCATGGCTTGTTTTGGAATGTGTTATTCATCTTGTTTTATTTTTCACTTTTCCTTTTGAGATTATGTACTCATGTCTCATGAGTTATAAATGTATTTTAACCAGACCTATTATCAACACAGTAGATAAAAACGAGTCAAAACAAACTTGAAAACGAGCTCAAAATGACCAAAAGTAACAAAACGAGCAAACAAGCTCGAATTCAAGCTCGAGCTTGCTTGAATGCTCGCGTGACGAATCTGAACACAAAACTAAGCTCGAAAAAAAACCAGACTCGAGCTCGAGCTCGGTTCGATTAAAAATGAGCTGAACATGAACACCTTAGTACTCGGCTCGTTCGACACGAATAACACCCCTATGTATTATGGAACGGAAGGAGGATAACTAAATATCTAGTACTCCGTAATACTCCCTCCCTCCTAAAATACATGGCTTTTTAGGCCTTGAACTTTTGTCAAAAATACATGGACTTTTAGGTTGATATGGTAATAATTACCCCTAAAAAAGTACAATAGTAGATAAAATTTAAGAGTTAAATATAAATAGGCTTTCTTAATTAATGTGCAAAGGTCTAAAAGACCATGTATTTTAGGACGGAGGGAGTAGTTCTTAAGTAAATAACATGTTGTTTTATTTTATTTGAATTAAAATAAAATGATTAAAAATATAGTATAAAGGGATTGTTGGGGTGTCCAATAGCTAGCCCGGATACTCTGTCGGAACATGAGACCCAGCTCAATTCAATTCAATCAAACAAACTTAAGGTTTGATTAACTGTACTATCTTTTTGCATTAATTATACTGCAGGTTGGGACACGCATTCATGTTTCAGCTAATTCAAGTTAATGACATACTCTCTTATGTAATGTGTGTTTACTTTTTTATACACTACTTGCTTGTTGCAGGCTCCTTGAGGGACAAAGGCAGCGCCAGGATCGTCAATCGTGTGTGGATTTATGTCATATATATAAATTTATAGACATTTAGTCAAGTTCCTTGGAACTTAGGATTGAGGTTGTGTGCAGGTGCGTACGTGCTTTAGTAGCTCAATATATAAACATAGGTGAGATTGACAAAAATTGCGAAAGGGTTGATTAAAATCCTGAAAGGGTTGATTAAAATCCTGAAAGGGGTTTTAGGTGTACGTGTTGTACTTGGGTGATTTTTGGCTGCTCTTTTGGTTGGTTTCCACGGTCCTTTTCTTAGTTCGGGCTCTGGCAACTCGGAGTCGGGTCTGGTTGGGGTTAAGGCGGTGTGTATCGAGGCGTCTCCGTGATCCGGAAATTTCCTTGGAGGTTCGTCTTCACTGCCCACAGGGACTCCTGATGTACCGTTGGCCAACGGTGTCGCTGTTCGGTGGCGCTTGGCTTCAGTTCGTAGTCTATGTTGTCCCCAACGTGTTAGGATTAGGGTTGCTTGTCACTGCCTGGTTTGCACCTTTTGTTATTTCCATTGTATGTTTCGACGTTCGTCGTCTGCCGACTTTGTCGGCCTCTCGAGGTGTCAGATTTGTCTGACCCTCGAATTCTTACCTTATCAAAAAAAAAAACATGGGTGAGATTTAATAAAAAAACAAATTAATAATATAAGGAGTAGACTGCCGACTTATATACTAGATTGGTTTAGTTTATACTTTGGGGGGGATTTTGTTGGTTTCTTCATATCTCAACATGTCTTTGTAAGTGTAATTGGGATTGTTTCGTCTTGACATAGAGACAACGAGTCTGACATTTCATTCTATTTTTAGCTAATCGAAGATCAAGAGTCGGGCAATTTGGCTTTCCGCTATAACACTTGATCTACTATAGTACATTGGGACTCCTATTAATGTATAAGTATAGTGAGACTTTGTTGAAGATGTGAAAGATGCAAATGTATCCGACATTGAAATATGTAAAATCCAAGCCTATATAATTATTAATTAAGTCGGTGAGATACTTTTTCAATTTTCAATTGGTTTTATGATAGAACCCTATGTGCTCGACTTAGATCGTACATAATGCACTCAATTACTCAAATGTATAGACTCTCTCGTGTCATAAGACCCGACCACCAATATTTCACAGGTTTCATCCTAAAATTATAAATACCGACCTATATACTAGACTTATTTAGATCATACTTTTTAATATGTGACTATTTTAATTTCTTCAAATCTCAACATTATTTCTTATTAACTAAAACCAATTGATAACGAGAGAGTCGGCCACAATTTCATTTTTTTTATCTAATGTTTTATTATTTGATCGGAGTAGTAATTTTTTTTTTGAAATGAACCGAATTGTAAGATCGATTTGAAACAAATCAAATCATCAATCCATATAAACTTGTGTAATTTTCATCCAAGGATAACTAACTAAATTTTGGCAAATGTATCAAGTCTATAATAAATAAAATTATATATATAAACTATATCATTAGTCACTTTGTACTTAATTACTAAAAGAAAATCATTATTAATCTTGATGATGAAAAATCATATTTTTAATTATCAAATTACCCTTAAATCATGTAAAATCATATCCTTAATTAAGCGAGTGGCTGAACACCGTCCACCGGCCTTAATTTGGTTGAAGGTCAAAAAGAGTCTCAACCATTTCCCATTTTTTGCAGTCCACTAATTTACCACTTGGATTGGAGTCAAATTCACACATTAGTTTAAGGATAAGCTTTTAGGATTTTTGTTTTTAGTCCCTTCACTTGTGTGTGTGTATATAATCTAGCCTCTTTTTCTAATTATTGTAAAATAGTCTAATTACGTACATGTTCATTTTATTTTTGTCCTTTTAACATTAAATAATAAAGATAAAATACAACTTGAAAGTTAAATCAAGATGAAGCAAGAGAAAAATATCAATAAACTAATAAATGGGTAAGCCATGAGTCACATCTAAAATTATGCATATAATTATATAATAATATTTATTTTATATTTTGTCCTTTTAACAATGGGTGGTTTTCGACAAGTTCGGCAAATACCATGCTTTCATCCAACAAGGGGTCACAAGACTTTGAATGTGGTTGGATCTAGGACCTAGATGTGCCGCCTAAGGTTCGACATTTTCTCTGAAAAATCTCTCGCGACGGTCTTCCGACGTCGGAACGCCTCCAAAAGTCTCATGTGTCTGTACCATCTGGGTGCCATTTTTGTGATATCACCAACGAATCAGACAATCACATGTTCCTTCAGTGCTCGGTTACCCTCCGCCTACTACGGGCACTCCGCATCCGTTGTCCGAGCTTGTCACAGCTCGCCGTAACTTCGGGCTCTCCCTTTCCCCTGAACCAAGTTCTGCTAGCGGTTGGTAAGAAACAGTTCGGCCCCTTGGCCTATGCTTGGTGGGCTATCTGGTTCTTCAGGAACCAGTTGGCTTTTGACTATACGACCAAAGTATCCATTACAGAAATGGAAATTTTCTATACAACCTTTACCCAATGCTGAAAACAGTCGAAGATTCTTGAGGCTGAGTCGTCTATTGTGACCCCTCTTCCGCCTATGGTGAATCGCATTCTTGAGGCTGAGTCGTCTATTATGACCCCTCTTCCGCCTAAGGTGAATCGCCCCATTTCTTCTGCTCATCGTTATCCCTCTGCTTCGGCTGGGGGTAAGAGGCAGAACCGCTCAGGGCAATGGGACAAACCATCGATGGATTGCTACAAGCTAAATTTCGACGGTTCTGTAAGACAGGGGATTTCATCTTCTTACGGTTTCGTTATTAGGGACTGGTGTGGCAGGGTCGTGGCCATGGGTAGAGACACGTGCATCAATGTTTCGGACGCCTTTGCTGAAAACCTCGGCCTCAAAATGGGAATTCTTCGGGCTAAACAGCTGAATATTCGTAACCTCCTGATCGAGGGTGATAACCTACTGGTTATTAAAGCTTTGCTAGGGGATTGGAAATGCCCCTGGAACATCGAGCTACTACAATCTGATATTCTTTTAGATATTTCGTCCTTCTCTTATATAGCTATCCGTCATATTTCCAGGGAATCAAATGCAGTGGCTGACTATCTCGCGCGCAGTGCACATGCATCCCCTGCCGACGACAGCTACGACGACGATCCAGAGCTCTGTGCTCTCATCCGCAAGGATGCGCTAGGAAGGAGTTCTGCTGCGGCCGACCCAACCTAATTTTTACTCTGCGTCAAAATAATAATAATAATAATAATAATAAGGATAAGGGTAAATTACAGAAAACCACCCACTAAATATCAACTTTTTACTTAACCATCCATTAAATTGGAAATTAAACAAAATTACCCATTAAATACAATTTATTAACAAATCAACACCCATGATAAAATTATGTCAAGTTTTTTTTATAAATATTGTAAATGACCAATATACCATTTTTTTTAGGGATTGAACATCCACATTTGTACATGTGAGATGCATATTTACTAAAAAATTTACAAATTCAAGGTCTTATTAGTACATGAACAATTAAGGTTGGATAAAGAAATATTTTTTATTTTCGGTTAATTACAAGCCTGAGGTGTTTCAATGGATATGAAAAGAAAATTTGATTGAAAAGTGGAGGTAAATTAGTCATTTTTATTGATGTTTTGATGAATGTTTTTCCCGGGTAGTGATTTATTAACAAATTCTATTTAAGGGGTGGTTTTCTGTAATTTACCCTAAAGATAAAATACAAGTTGAAAGTTAAATCGAGATGAAACAAGAGAAAATTGGCAATAAATTAAATAAACTAATAAATGGGTAAGCCTAGCTCAATGCGTCACATTTAAAATATGCATATAATTATATAATAAGTTATATAATAAGTTATATAAATAGCTAATTAATATCAACGGTCCAATGCGTTCAGACCGGTCAGGGGACCGGTATCGGATTCAACAAGTACAGCTAGATTGCGGTATATATGTAAAGACCGGATTTGATGCGTATGGGACCGGTTCGCACGGAACCTATTCGGACCAGCCCGGTGGGTTTGATTTTTTTATTTTTTTTTAACCTAGTTTTTGATGAATGGCACAAAGTAGGTTAGGAATTAGGATATAACTGTAGGGGTTTTATTTGAGCCGAACGAGCCAAACTTGATATGTTCAAGCTTGTTCATTTGTTAAACGAGCTCGAGTCGAGCCGAGCCCAATTTTTAAACGAGCTTTCTTTTTTGTTCAAGCTCGACTTGTTTTAGTAAATGAACGAGCTCGAGCGGAGCTTTTTTTGAGCTTTAAGTAGTTTTACTTGGTCATAACATATTAACTTAAAGAAAATTTTAGAAATTTCATAGAATTCGAGCTATTCGAGCCTAAATCGAACGAGCCGAGCTTTCAACCGAGCTTAAAATCATGTTCAAGCTCGGCTTGTTTAGGTAAGTGAACGAGCTCGAGTCGATCTTTTTTCGAGCTGATCCCGAGCCAAGCTGTTCAGTTCATATAACAACCCTAGATATAAGGGATTGGTATTGCAATTACTAGGAAGTAGGGGTATGATGGTATAAATACATGTATGTTGTAATGAACAAATCATCGATGAATGAATTGCAGATACCCTATCTTCTTCTACATCTCTCTCTGAACTCTCTTCCTTCTCTTTCCCTTACCTTTTCAATCAATCTTCCATGCTAGAACACTAGGAGCCTAACAAAATGGTATCAGCAGCTCGTCGATCTTCCAACCTTTTTCGAGAATGGACGAAGGTGCCGAATGAAAGCAATTGGAATCAAACCAGGCTATGGGGATACATATAAATACGAATAAAAGTACTTATATATTATTATTATTTCTTTTAATTTATCTAATTTACCGGGCCTACTTTTGGTCTAAGCCTTGGGCCCAAAGCGTAAACACCGGGCCTGAAAGAGAGCGTCACGGAACGAAGGCTGCTAGCCAGGAAACACCATTGCAGGCAGATCGAAACCAACTGCAAATCCAGGCAAGGAGCAAGCCCCATCACCGGCGTCCGACAACCACCAAACACCCTCCGGGAAAGGGATGAAGGAGCGGGACACCGGAGAGGGCGGGGATTCGATTAGATACCTGGATCGAGCCCAAACACCATTGATAGATGGTGATAACTCCCTCCCTTGATGAAAATTGGAATAAATGTTTCAAAGGCTTTGACAGGATGTTTGTCAAAAGCCTTGGAGCGTTAACAGTTGATGAAATACAAAACCTATCTTATTTGTCCGTATATTATTTTATCTTATTATATACTTCCGTTATATTATATATATATGTATGCCTAACCTTTTCAGGAAGTATATTCGAAGATTATATCCTTCCTTTAAGTACATATTGAGGAGATCTATTTCAAAATGGATTATGGCTTTGGAGTATCCATAAATAGAAGATTCAAAGATCAAGCCTGATTCGAAGGAGCCGTTGGAGATCTGGTGTTGAAGATCCTCACGCTCCATGCTCTTATATAAAGGAAAGGAAGGAGAAGACAGAGTTAACAAGTGCTACACACGAGCTTTCATTCAAGCAAGATCTGTCTTCCAAAGTGTCTCTCTGCTAAGCGCTCAAGAGTTTGTTGTTTATTTCAAAGCCTTTGAGAGTCACTGTGAGCTTATAGGATATATTAATTTATAGTGTTACTCAAGAGTTTATAACTCGGGAAGTTGCACTAGGCTATTGATTTGTGAGAGTAAGAGGATTGTACTAGATAGCTGAGAGAGGTGGGGCTCTTCTAGATTGGTCTAGGACTCCAAGGGAACGTGAGTTGACTAGATTGCAATTGTATAGGAGAGAGGCTTCTCGGTGAGCTATTAGGATCCTAAGCTAAGCGAATCCATAAAGCCTTTGAATCCTAGGGTTGTGGAAGAACCCTAGGCGGGGACGTAGGCCAAGTTGTGCTGAACCTCGTAAACAATTACTCGTGTTCTTTACTTATTTGTTTTACCTTATTTCCGCACTTGGTTCGATTGTCTAACTTTGTGATTCAGGTTTAATCTCAAAGGTTTTGGTACAAGCTCCAAAAGTCTTGAGACTTTCTGCGAAAAACGGGCATACTCTATTCAACCCCCCTTCTAGAGTATTTCTTATTACATTGTATTTATATTATCGAACCTTCAATTGGTATCAGAGCTTTACTCACTGTTTTTGATCTAACAATCTTGTGAGTTTTCGATCATGTCTGGTGAAGCAAGCGGAGGATTTGCACAGGGAAGGTCCACAAGCAGACCGCCACTCTTTGTAGGAAACAACTTTGTCCACTAGAGATCTTTGATGAAGATGTTCATCATAGACCAAGATCTAGAGCTTTGGAACATTATAGAGAATGGTCCGAAGATTCCAGAAAAAGATGGACCAAATGACACCAAAGTTGCAAAGAAGGAGTCTGAATACAACCAAGCAGATCTTGAAACCATCTCCAAAAACTACAGGGCTATTAACTTACTTTATTGTGGTCTTAGCACTGGTGAGTTTAACCGTATTTCTTCTTGTAGGTCAGCTAAAGAGATTTGGGACAAGTTGGTCGTCACCTATGAAGGAACGAGCCAAGTGAAAGACACCAAGATCAGCATCTTCCTTCGAAAGTATGAGCTCTTTAAGATGAAGTCTGATGAGTCAATCAAGGCCATGTTCACACGATTCACAGAAATCACCAACAACCTTGACTCTCTCGGCAAGAGCTTTACCAACGTTGAGAAAGTAAGGAAGATACTGAGGTGCCTTCCAAAGGAGAAATGGGGTCCAAAAGTAACAGCTATAGAGGAAGCCCAGGACCTCACCACTCTACCCCTTGATGACCTTCTTGGAAAGCTGATCACGCATGAGATGATCCTTAATGAAGACGATGGAGAACTTCCAGCTAGCACCAAGAACTTGGCACTCAAGTCTAAGAAGGATGAGCCCAAGGATGGATCTGATTCCGAAGATGAGGATGACGACGAGGATGATCCTTTTGCTCTTATCACAAGAGGCCTTGCTAGAATTCTCAAAATGAAGAAGCAATTCAACAACAAGGATGGACCAGAGTCTTCAAAATTTCGAGGTAAGCCTCAATACAACAAGTATGAAAAGAAGACTAAACCGTTGTCTTGTTTTGAATGTGGTGAAACAGATCATCTTGTGAAGGACTGCCCTCAAAAGACAAAGAGCCAGCCCAAGAAAGGTGACAAATGGAAGAAGAAAGCCATGGTGGCTACTTGGAGTGATTCCGACTCTGACTCCGACGATGAGAAGGCCAACATTTGTCTTATGGCCTCTGGAGATGAATCCCATGATGAGCAACTCGAGGTAACTGTAAGAGCGCTCATGGCAAGTCCAAAAGAGGTACTATCAGAATTCATTTCTAATATGATTGCCAATGAAGAGAAACTTATTGCCCAGACTAACACTCTTATTAAGAGAACTGTGGACCAGGAAAGAAATATTGAGGATCTGTCTATGAGGGTCAAAAGTCTTGAAGCTTCTTATTCAGGTCTTGACATTAAAGTCAAGACTCTTGACTCAGAGAAATCTGAACTCAAGCAAGATCTCTCGTCTCTGAGAAGTGAACATCATGACTTAGAGAACGAGAAGATCTCCCTGAATAATAAGATTTAAGACCAACAGACAGCCCTCATAAGTTTTACCAAATCCAAAGGCACTCTTGATAGGATGTTGGGTGAGCAACAAAGTTCTCTAAACAAAAGTGGTATTGGTTACAATCCAAGGTTTTTAAAGAAGCAGCACATTACCACCTTTGTAAAGGCAAAAGGAAGCAGAACCTCTCCTATATGTCACCACTGTGCTAGAAAGGGACATGTAAAAGAGACCTGCCCCTATAGAAGAAAGGATCCTCATATTATTCGCAATACATTTCCTATTCACTTGAGAAAAGAACGGATAACGCAAGTTTAGGTCCCCAAAGGCACTATTTTACCAAATATGGTTTATCCCAATAAAGGATCTAAATTTGCTCACTGGTCTAGCCACAAAGGTTGATGTTTATTTTGCAGGAGATCACCAAGGTGAAGGAGCAAAAATGGATTATTGATAGTGGTTGCTCGAGGCATATGAGTGGAAGGAGTTCTCTCTTTCATGATCTAAAGAAGCAATCCACAGGAACAATCACTCTTGGTGACAAAGGAAAGTGTGACATCGTTGGTATTGGTAGTGTTGGGAGTGATCCTAACCATATTATTAAAAATGTTTATCTTGTTAATGGTTTGAAGTATAATTTTCTTAGTATTTCTCAACTATGTGATTATGGTAATGATGTTGGATTTAACAAGAAAAGATGTTTAGTGCGCAGAGAAGATACAGGTGAAATAGTTCTAATTGTCTATCGTTATAACAACATCTATGCCGTGAATGCTGAGCAAGTGGCACAAGGAAGCTTAACCTGTCTAAAGGCTTTGACGGACGATCCAAAGCTCTAGCCCAGGAGACTCGGTCATGTAAGCCCACATACACTACAGAAGCTTGTGTCCAAAGGACTTGTAAGAGGACTGCCTGAGATGGACTTCAAAGGTATTAAGATGTGCAAAGCATGCACACGAGGTAAACAAACACGTAGCTCTTTCAAACCCAAAAAGGTTGTAAGTTCTTCTAGACCCCTTGAACTTTTACATATGGATTTATGTGGTCCTATGCGAGTCATATCTCCCAATAGTTGAAGAAAGTATACATGTTATATTTGATGAATGCAATGACGGTGCTTTGAGTGAAAGTGTTGCAGATATAGATCTTAACATCCATGAAGAGAACGAGGAAGGTGATATTGCTGTTACCAGGAACACAGAGAAGAGGAACATGCAGGAACCGATTCTTAACACTAAAGAATTGGCCCAAGGTGTTGAAGATTCGTCCAAAGCCCTTGGTGTCCAATCCAACAGTGTTGAGACGTCAGAAACTGCTGTAATTGAATCTAACAGGACCACGGAGTCAGATGTACCACAAGTCAATCCTACAAGTGTGACGAATCGAGGAGCTGAGACTAGCAAAAGGAAATTCAAATACTCATCATCACACTCTTTAAAGGATATCATTTCTGACCCTACTTCTAGTGTTCAAACTCGTTCTAAACTTAAAGATCTTTGTGCTTTTCACGCGTTTGTTTCTCTTATTGAGCCAAAGAAGGTAGATGAGGAACTTCAGGAGCCAGACTGGATCATTGCTATGCAAAGTGAGCTTAATGAATTTGAAAGGAACAAAGTCTGGACCTTGAAGCCTAGACCAAAGCATCAATCAGTCATTGACACTCGATGGGTGTTTCGAAACAAGCTAGATGAGAATGGTAAGGTTGTGAGAAACAAGGCAAGGCTTGTTGCTCAAGGCTACAATCAAGAGGAAGGTATTGACTACGAGGAGACCTTTGCTCCCGTAGCCAGGCTTGAAGCCATTCGCATTTTATTAGCATTTGCATCTTTTATGAGCATAAAGTTATATCAAATGGATATTAAATGTGCTTTTCTTAATGGTTTCTTAGAGGAAGAAGTTTATGTGGCTCAACCCCCAGGTTTTGAAAGCTCAGAATTTCCCAATCATGTTTATAAACTTGACAAAGCGCTTTATGGTTTGAAACAAGCCCCAAGAGCTTGGTACGAGCGCTTGTCTAAATATCTTTTAGAAAATGATTTTAAAAGGGGGTTGATCGACAAGACTCTTTTTATCAAGACCAAAGGAAAGGACATTTTGGTTATTCAAATTTATGTTGATGATATATTATTTGGTGCTACTAACACATCTTTGTGCAAGGAATTTTCTGACATCATGTGCAGTGAATTTGAGATGAGCTTGATGGGTGAACTCAACTTCTTTTTGGGATTACAAGTTCATCAATCCAAGAAAGGGATCTTTGTCAACCAAAGCAAGTACACTAAGGATCTCTTAAAGAAATTCAAGATGGATCAATCCAAGGCAGCCAAGACTCCCATGAGCTCAACATTGTCTCTAGATCAAGACAAGACTGGAACAAGTGTCAATCAAAAGGAGTATCGAGGAATGATTGGATCTTTATTATATCTCACGGCTAGTAGACCTGACATCATGTTTAGTGTTTGCATGTGTGCTAGGTTTCAAGCTGATCCAAAAGAATCTCACCTCGTGGCTGTGAAGAGGATCTTTCGATATCTCAATGGCACTAAGGAGCTTGGACTATGGTACCCAAAGCAAAAGGATTTCACTTTAATTGGATATTCTGATGCAGATTTTGCAGGCTATAAGGTGGATAGGAAGAGCACATCAGGATGTTGCCAATTCTTAGGAGCATCTTTGATCAGTTGGCACTCAAAGAAGCAAAACTCAGTTGCTCTATCCACTGCAGAAGCCGAATACATTGCAGCTGGAGCCTGTTGCTCCCAAATCCTTTGGATAGCTCAACAAATGCGAGATCTTGGCATTAACCTCAAAGGTATCCCAATTAAGTGTGACAGTACAAGTGCCATATCCATCACTAAGAATCATGTTCAGCATTCAAGGACCAAGCATATTGATGTAAGGCATCATTTCATTAGAGATCATGTTGAAAAAGGTGATGTGTCCATATCTTTTATTTCTACTGATTATCAATGGGCTAACATTTTTACTAAGCCTTTGGCAGAGGACATGTTCACCTTCATAAGACGAGAGATTGAGATGCTTAACAAGGATGCACTTTCGTAGGGGGAGCTTTCCCTTTACGAAAGATAAAAATTCTACTTAGTATCAAGACCCTTGAGAACTATGTCAAGGTGTGTGAACTAAATGGTGGAGTACATATATCGGATCAGATATTTTTGATTAATATCTTTTTAGATATTTAATCAATTATATTTTTATTGGATTTCAAAATTACCTATTTCTGTGATTTTCTTAACCGTCAAGATATTTTATTTTTGGAACTAAATCTCGGTTTGTTCAGTCCGATTTTAATGGTTAATTTGAAATTTGAATTTGAAAACCTTTCAAATTGGCAATGTAATGATTTCTTTCCTTGGAACCCTAAACCCGTCCCATCACTCCCTCTACTTAAACCCAATACTGTACCCGATTTCTTCACACTCTCAAACTGATCCATACCCCTTCACCTTCTCCCTCTTCAACCTCTCATCTGTTCTAAGAATACCCTAGCCAATTTCCTCCATGGCACCCAAAACCAAGAAAGCTGTCACACCCAAAAGACTTGGCGCCACCCCCAAGGGACGTCAGGCCACTGCTACCTCTCCCACACCTGAACCCGCTCCTCAAGCTATCGTCCCAACTGTCGTCCAGAGCACCATCGCCGAGAGCTCGGCCATTGTTCCCAAGGGCTCTCAAAAGCGCTCTGCTAAGAAGCCGATCAGTGTTAAACAGAAAGGAAAGAGGAAGATTCTGGCTGAGGAAGTGGATGAGGATGAGGAGGAAGATGACCTTGACGCCCTCATAGAAAGAGATGTTGCCAAGGAAGCTGAAGAGGAGGCCTTAAGGAAAAAAAAGGCCGATGAGGAGGCCGAACTTGCTAAGAAACTGGCCGAGGAAGAAGCTGAGCGGATTCGGAAGGAAGCCGAAGCCGAGGAGGTTCCATCCGAGGAGGAGCCTGAGGAAGAAGAAGAAGAAGAGCAAGAGGGATCTAGAGAGGACGAGGAACCTGAAGGTGATGAAGCGGGGTCCGGTGAGGACTCGGGGTCTGAGGAAGAGGAGGAAGAATCTCCCTCTCCTTCTCCTCCTCCTCCCCCGTCTCCGAAGAAGCGGAAAGCCCCTGCTGCTGTCAAGCCTCCATCCCCCAAGCGTACCAGGAAGGGCACTGTCAAGAGTCTTGTAGCGCCTGTCAAGAGAGCTGCTCCAACAGTTGCGCGCAGAAAGAATGCAGACCCCCGGCCTATATCCAGGTAAATCAATCTTTGCCCTCCTCTTGGTTTCAAGATGCTGAGACTGCTGGTAAGTGGGTAGACGAGTTTTGAACTCGTAAGATTAGCTGTTCTGATTTTTTAGATTTTGAGTTCTTTGAAGCTTTGAAGTTACCTTGCATTGAGCTCCTCAAAAAATCCCCAGCCTGGACCCTTCTTAACCTTGAGACTGTCTACTACCCCCAACTTACCCGACTCTTCTACATTAACCTAAAAGCCAAAAACGACACCGATGGTTGGTCTTTGGAGTCTGTTGTCAAAGGGGTTAGAATCTCTCTCAACTCCAATGATTTTGCAGATTTCCTAGGCTTACCTACACCAGTTCCACCCGCTAAAATCCACCCCTCAAAAGAAAATTGCATCATCCTTGCTCGAGCCAAATATCTCCTACCCGAAGCATCCAACAACACCTCAAAGCAACTCACCCACTCATCCCTAACCCTTGAGGCAAAAATAATTTTTAACATCATTGTTCGATGCCTCTTACCCCGTCTTAACTCTGGCTCACTCCTTACTGACAATGCTATGGTCTTGCTCTACCGCATCCTAAATGGCCTTGATCTTGATCTGGCCAACACTATCCTTGGAACCATGGCTCATGCCAGAAAAGCTAGAAAAGGCTTTCCCCTCCCCTTTGCTACCCTTTTGACACCTATCTTGAAAGCTTCTGGAATTGATGTCAAAAATGAAGAACAGCTGCGTCATACGGGTAAGTTCGACTCTAAAGGCCTTGAAAAGATTGGCATCACTCGGTCTCCCCAAGGGAACTTGAGTCTTGCCACTCCTTCAAAAGCCTTTCCCACTGCTCCAGCTTTCGATGAGCGCATGGACAACCTAGAGTTGGGCTTGGAGGAAGTTCGCCTGGATATTAAGGAGCTGCAGAAGGAGATTATGACGGAGATGAGCGGGATTTCAAAGATGCTGGAAGGACTGTGGACGAGGCTCACTGATGATGCTCCGGATGACTAAGCCTAAACCTTAACCCACCCTATCCCACCCCTGAAACTTGATACATTGCTGGTTTGTTGGAAACGGTTTCAAAACTTTTGGTGACTTTTTGGTGACTGTTTTTACCTCCGCCCTTTGTTGAAAGACAAAAAGGGGGAGATGATCTGTGGTGCTTAGACTTTGAAAACCTCTGCTTAAAGGTCTTGGATGACCTTGGTTTCTGATTTATAGTTTTCGGTTGGATGTTTTCATCTTTAAAATTTTTGATCCAACATTTGTCTAACCCTTGCAGGTACTTAGTCCGATTTCTATTGTATTATCTATTCTTGACTAAGTTGCAGGGATGCACAGGTTTTGTCTTTCATCAAGGGGAAGATTGATAACTCCCTCCCTTGATGAAAATTGGAATAAATGTTTCAAAGGCTTTG
The DNA here is from genome assembly GCA_963922045.1 of Persicaria maculosa. Lineage (NCBI taxonomy): Eukaryota > Viridiplantae > Streptophyta > Magnoliopsida > Caryophyllales > Polygonaceae > Persicaria > Persicaria maculosa. The sequence goes on along the minus strand of OY998251.1, from coordinate 83,631,111 downwards.
ACAGGATGTTTGTCAAAAGCCTTGGAGCGTTAACAGTTGATGAAATACAAAACCTATCTTATTTGTCCGTATATTATTTTATCTTATTATATACTTCCGTTATATTATATATATGTATGCCTAACCTTTTCAGAAAGTATATTCGAAGATTATATCCTTCCTTTAAGTACATATTGAGGAGATCTATTTCAAAATGGATTATGGCTTTGGAGTATCCATAAATAGAAGATTCAAAGATCAAGCCTGATTCGAAGGAGCCGTTGGAGATCTGGTGTTGAAGATCCTCACGCTCCATGCTCTTATATAAAGGAAAGGAAGGAGAAGACAGAGTTAACAAGTGCTACACACGAGCTTTCATTCAAGCAAGATCTGTCTTCCAAAGTGTCTCTCTGCTAAGCGCTCAAGAGTTTGTTGTTTATTTCAAAGCCTTTGAGAGTCACTGTGAGCTTGTAGGATATATTCATTTATAGTGTTACTCGAGAGTTTATAACTCGGGAAGTTGCACTAGGCTATTGATTTGTGAGAGTAAGAGGATTGTACTAGATAGCTGAGAGAGGTGGGGCTCTTCTAGATTGGTCTAGGACTCCAAGGGAACGTGAGTTGACTAGATTGCAATTGTATAGGAGAGAGGCTTCTCGGTGAGCTATTAGGATCCTAAGCTAAGCGAATCAATAAAGCCTTTGAATCCTAGGGTTGTGGAAGAACCCTAGGCGGGGACGTAGGCCAAGTTGTGCTGAACCTCGTAAACAATTACTCGTGTTCTTTACTTATTTGCTTTACCTTATTTCCGCACTTGGTTCGATTGTCTAACTTTGTGATTCAGGTTTAATCTCAAAGGTTTTGGTACAAGCTCCAAAAGTCTTGAGACTTTCTGCGAAAAACGGGCATACTCTATTCAACCCCCCTTCTAGAGTATTTCTTATTACATTGTTTTTATATTATCGAACCTTCAGATGGGTAGAGGATGGTTTCATATATGAAGTTGTGAATCAAATTGTAGAATGATAGAATTGATGTAAAGTCCCCTTGAGGGTTTCCATTCATTGATATAACATATATATATGTTACAAAGGTATTGGGCCTTAATGGACTTTTAGCCCACTATACAATATTAAGACCTATGTAATCTATCAAACCCCCGTAGCCGAAACTAGAGGGGTCCGTACAGTGAGACTGGAACGAAAATCAATGAACAACTGTCTAGGTAAACCCTTGGTGAATATATCAGCGTACTGATAAGAGGACGGAACATGTAGAACGCGGACATGTCCAATGGCAACCTTATCCCTGACGAAGTGGAGAACAAGCTCAATGTGCTTCGTGCGTTGATGCTGGACTGGGTTGCTAGCCAGGTAGACGGCGGAGACGTTGTCAGTGTATACCAGAGTGGCCTTCTGCAAGGGGCATCGTAGCTCAAGCAGGAGATTGCGGAGCCAAGAGCACTCGGAGACAACATTGGCAACACCCCTGTATTCGGCTTCAACGCTGGAGCGAGACACGACGGACTGACGCTTGGCTGACCAAGATACAAGAGTGTCATTGAGGAAGACACAATAACCAGACGTGGAGCGACGTGTGTCTGGACAACCACCCCAATCCGCATCAGTGTAAGCCACAAGATCAAGCTTAGAGGAAGGATTGATGATGGTGCCGAGCTCGAGGGTGCCGCTGATGTACCGAATGATCCGTTTCAAAGGCTGAAAGTGAGGTTCCCTAGGGGCATGCATGAACCAGCAGATCTGCTGAACGGCGTAACTGATATCAGGCCTGGTGAAAGTGAGATACTGAAGAGCACCAGCGAGGCTCCTGTACAGTGTGGGATCGTCAACCAAAGGACCAGAATGAGCACTGAGCTTGTTGGATGTATCGACTGGGGTCGCGACGGGATTACAGTTGACCATCTTAGCCCGAGCAACAATCTCTGCAGCATACTTACTTTGTGAGAGAAACAGACCAGACGCATTCCGCTGAACAGCAACTCCCAAGAAGTAAGACAGCTGACCCAGATCAGACATGGCGAATTCCGCACTCGACTGCGAGATTATCGACGTCCGAAGAGCATCAGAAGAGGCGGTGAGAATGATGTCGTCGACATATAGCAGCAGGAATGCCAAGTCTGAGCCTCTGCGATAGATAAACAGAGACGTATCCGAACGGCTGCCAGTGAAACCCAAACGGAGCAGATGAGAGGCAAAACGCTGGAACCATGCCCGCGGAGCCTGTTTCAGACCATATAGAGAGCGCTTGAGGAGACAGACATGCTTTGGACGCTCAGCATCAGTAAACCCCGGCGGCTGAAACATGTAAACTGTCTCGTTCAGATGACTATGCAGAAAGGCGTTCTTGACATCTAACTGATGGATGGCCCAGTTGCGCGACAGAGCCAGACTCAGGACCACTCGGATAGTGGCAGGCTTGACCACGGGGTTGAAGGTCTCATCACAATCAATACCGGCCTGCTGAGATCTTCCGTTCACCACAAGACGGGCCTTGTAGCGCTCCAACGTCCCATCAGAGCGAAACTTGTGATGAAAAAGCCACATAAAGCGAATGACGTTCGCCTCAGGAGGGCGAGGAACAAGAACCCAAGTACCATTCTTCGTAAGGGCCCTGTATTCGTCGAGCATAGCCGCCTGCCAATTCGGGTCAAGGAGGGCTGTTTTGTGGGAGGTGGGAACGGGGGAGAGGGAGGTCTGGGTGGGGGGGCAGAGGGTGAATGGGAGTCGGGAAGGACGGGGGCAAGAGGGGCTAAGCAAGGGGAAGAGGCGGCGGGCGGGTCAAAGGCGGCGAGGGTTGCGGCGGGCGCCGCATGACATGCGGCGGCCGCCGCCAGGGAGGGGTGTAAAGCTGCGGGCGCAGCATTTGTACATGCGGCGGGCGCCGCATAACCTGCGGCGGGCGCCGCCAGGGAAGGGTTTAAGGCTGCGGGCGCAGCATTTGTACATGCGGCGGGCGCCGCATGCCCTGCTGTGGGCGCCGCACGTAGGTGACGGGAGGCTGTTTGGCGGGGTGATGGGCGGTGGTCATGGAGACGATCTTACGGGGTCGGAAGACATCGGAGACGCTGCGGGTGTGTGGTCTGGTGGTGGGGGGTGGTGGTGGCGGTGGTGTTGGGGGAGAAGCAGGAGCATCGGGAGAGCTCTGGGGAAAAAGGAAGTGAGGGAATGGTGACTCAGACTCTGATGGAGACACAGGGGGTGTGGGAGACGCAAAGAGAAATCGCGACTCATCAAAGGTGACATGACGTGAGAGAATGATCTTGTGGGTCTTGATATCGAGGCAAATGTAACCGCGATGATCAGACGGATAGCCTAGGAAGACACATGGAGTGGAGCGCGGGTGAAGCTTGTGCGGGGCTGTGGAGGACTGGTTTGGGAAACACAAGCACCCGAAGGTGCGAAGGTGATCATACCTAGGCTCGGTGTAATAAAGTGTCTGAGCTGGCGAGCGATGGTGTAGGGTAGTAGAAGGGAGAATGTTTAGGAGATAACATGTGGTGGATAAGGCGTGAGGCCAATAGGGAAGGGGAATAGATGCGTGGAAGAGGAGAGAGCGCATCATGTTGGTAATGGTTCTGATGATTCTTTCTGCTTTGCCATTGTGCTGAGAAGTATAGGGGCAAGACAAGCGATAGGAGATCCCATTTGCGGCAAAGAAGGAGTGAAAGTCTTTGTTGTCAAATTCACGGCCATTGTCACATTGGAAACATTTGATGGACATGTGAAACTGTGTTTTGATGTAGGTATGGAATCTGGCAAAGACAGGAAACACTTGGGACTTGAAATGCAACGGGAAGACCCATAAGTAATGAGTGTAATCATCAAGAAACAAGAGGTAGTACTTGTGACCCTCTTTACTAGGCACGGGAGAGGTCCAAATATCGCTGTGAATTATATCAAAGGGAGCAAGGGTAGAGGTCAAAGACCGTTGGAACGACAGTCTGTTATGTTTGCCTAGTTGGCAGGAAGAGCATAAACCAGAGCGTGGGTCTTTAGTACAGGTGACAAGGTTCTGGTGACGGAGGACATCTAGAACGGCAGCGCTGGGATGGCCCAGGCGTGCATGCCACAGGCTGGACGATGATGCCGAGAGGGCGACCGGACACGACTGACTGGACGCAGGAGGTGCTGTGACAGGGTAGAGCTCCCCAGTGCTGTTACATCTCATGCGAGTAACCCCCGTAGTAAGATCGTTCACAGAGAAACCATAGGGATCAAACGTAAGGGAAACGTTGTTGTCAGTAGTGAACTGACGGACAGAGATAAGGTTTTTGACAATCTTTGGGGCAATAAGGACATTGTTGAGGTGTAGTGAGTGGGTTGGGGTCTGTAATGTGGCGTGGTCAATCCCCGAAGTGGCAAGACGACCACCATTTCCGACGATAATAGAGTGGACAGGGCCCTTAAAAGAAATAGATGAGAGGTTACCTGAGGAGTTCGTCATGTGGGAGGTGGCACCAGTGTCCATGTACCAAGAAGAATCTGAAGATGTCGGTTGCATAGAGTCCGAAGATGTCGGTTGTATAGAGGAGAAGGCGTGATGTTGGTGCGGAGACTTTGGAGGGGTGATGATCCCGACGAGAGGTCGTTGGCGATCCTAGAAGGGCATGGTAATTTTTTTTATATTTTTCTTTTTTGGAAAAAAGAAAAAAGAAAAGGCGAGAGAGAGGTTATGAGGGATGGCGGCCGCGGTGATTGGTGAAGCTAATTTGCTAACTAATTAACAAGAGGCGAGAGAGAGGGCTAATTGGCTAACTAATTAACAACGGTGGAGCGGCGGCAAGGCAGGACAGGGAGGAGGAGGGCGTCGAAGCCGGTGAGGCGAGGGGACGACGCCGGCGGCGGAAAATGAGGGGTGGGGGGGAGGATCAAATTAGGGTTCCGTTATGAAGAAAAGGCTGTGATACCATGTAGAATGATAGAATTGATGTAAAGTCCCCTTGAGGGTTTCCATTCATTGATATAACATATATATAGGTTACAAAGGTATTGGGCCTTAATGAGCTTTTAGCCTACTATACAATATTAAGACCTATGTAATCTATCACAAATGAATTTATGTAATTTAATTTTTAGACATTTATAAATATTATTATTGAGTCAAAGAAAAAACTAAAAAGGATAAGGAGTTCATCCATAAGGCACAAACTTAATTGGTTTATGTGGAATATATTTTATATATATATATATATATATATATATATATATATATATATATATATATATATATATATATATATATATATATATATAAATAATGAAGCTTACTTGTCGAAAATCTAGCTAGTTCATGGAATGTAGATATACATAGTTGATAGTGGTGCAGTTGGAAAGTGAACGGCAGATACTTTTTGACCATATCTTCCACTACAATTAAGTTAATTACTTGAATATGTTAGGCTACAATAAGTAGGTCATTAATAGGCCTTAATTAATGTTAAGGATATTGGGGTTGGTTCCTATACCTTCAAGTTTGGATAATCTCTTCATCCTATATATACATAATACATGTTGTAGGCATAACTAAGATTTGTGCCTAATTGGGAAATTACTACCTTATGTTATTTTTAATTTTATTGTAGATTGGACACACACACACACCAAAAAAAAAAAAAAAAAAAGGGAAGGCATGTATCCAACTATATATGTATGAACCTAGCTCATTGACTTTTGCCTTTTGGTGAATATATATAGTTGTTTGGACCCTGAGTGTTCTTTCATGGATGATTGCTTGAAAAGGTAAGGAAAGGAGATTGAAGAGGGATTAGAGAGGAGGAAGAAGAAGAAGATAGGGTTTCTGTATTCATTTATCGATGCTCTGTTCATTACAAGATATACATGTATTTATACCACAATGCCCAACTTCCTAGTATTACAAGATAGTGAACTATTGAGACAAAATTATATAGTAGTAAGTAGCTTGCATTGTTTGTGATGACTAATCTAGATTAGTTCACTTTTAAATTATTATTTATGATTTTTATAATGTAATCCTCTGTTTCATAAAAATGTACATCATTTACTATTTAGGCATATGTTTTTAGAATGATAAAAAAAATATAAAAATATTGACTCGGTAGCGAAGTTTGAGCTTTAAGGTTAGGAAGATTGCGAGTTGGCAAACATTGTTATGAAGACCGACTATCAACATCTTCTACAACTGGTTCTAAAGAAGACACTCATTTAGGGAGTGGTTGATCGGTACTCTTCGATCTACTCCTTGTGCCGAGATTGACACAACAGTTTAAGAGAGGCAAGTGGAGTTTTGTGCAGAAGATGACGATCATTTATTTATTTTGTTACGTTAGAGAACGATCTGCATCTTCCTTTTTTGACATTGTATTTAAAAAGATGATAATTTTGGAATAATTGAGGTCGTTTGCTCATTCAAACGACCTCAATTATAAACTTAACTATATTGCGATACCATACACGAGTCATTTGAGGTCGTTTGCTCATTCAAACTTATACATTAATTATAAACTTATACTTAATCGGTATACATATAGTATTTTATTATATAGCTTCAATTCATCACGATCAACAAACCACTTACATAACTGTATCTCATCAAACGTGTTTCGTTCGTTTCATACAATCATAAAATAACACATTATTGTAAATTTTATTGCATCCATTAACATTCACAAAAATTGATGTATAAAAGAAAACACAACATTGTAGACAACGAAACACATATATAGGATTCAGACTTAGCTAGACCACCACTACACACTCCTCCTTCTGATTAGTGGCTAATCCTCCTACACAGTGGCATATCCTAGAATTGTTGATTGAGGGGACGGGAAATTACGATAAAAAAATAATGTCTGTAAAATTAAATTCTAATTTTTCTTTTCCGCAAAATCATCAATATTGTGGATGTGTAACTTAGAATAAAAATATAAATCATGATTTATTTCATGGTTTTCAAACTTATATAGTTATATAGCTAGACCACCACTACACACTCCTCCTTCTGATTCGTGGCTAATCCTCCCACACGGTGGCAGATCCTGGAATTCCTGATTGAGGGGGCGGGAAATTACGATTAAAAAAATCTGTAAAATTAAACCCTAATATTTCTTTTTCGAAAAATCATTAATATTGTGGATGTATAACTAGAATAAAAACATAAATCTTGCATGCTTTATTTCATGGTTTCCAGACTTAGCTAGACCACCACTACGCACTCCACCTTCTGATTCGTGGCTAATCCTCCCACATGGTGGCAGATCCTGGAATTTTTTATTGAGGGGGCGGGAAACTACGATAAAAAAAATTATTTGTAAAATTAAACCCTAATTTTTCTTTTCCGAAAAATCATCAATATTGTGGATGTGTAACTAGAATAAAAACATAGATCTTGCATGCTTCATATGTTCAATCCTGAAAATTGAAACGCTTATAACTTTTTGCTCAGATATCGGATTTGAGCTTATAATATATCAAATTGAAGTTATTGACGAGAAGAATATGTATGTTAAATTGTATTTTCGATTGGGGGAAGACTGTCACTCTTGACCCTAAAGGGAATCCGCCTCTACAGTCCCACAGAAGGACAATCTTAACTACATCACCTTCGACTTCCAAACCATCCATCCCGCCCCCAAGGTCATAAGATATATATCGCTCTGAGTACTTGAGAAGCCCACAATCACACAACACAACATGTGGGATACGAACCCAGACCCCAACACTCCTCCTCCGACTCCCAAGCCATCCCGCCACCCCAACAAGGGGCCGGCGATGGATCGAAAACATGAAGTGAATGGTGATTTGGGAGTATGGAGAGAACAGCTTGGCATCATAATGGTAAATTGAATCATTGAGAGGATCAAAGGGAATGCAAAACAAAGAGGCATTCATAGTCAAAAGCATGTCGGCATTAAGAGGTAAAGCCTATATGGAGGCAAAGTGTTTTTTTAGGTTCAGCTTTGTACATTTTTTGCTTTTATGAGCTCTCTCATTCTTTCTTATAAATTTCTCCCACTTCCGGTAAAATTAGCTTTTTAAGTGGATATATTATTTTATTATATTATATGTTGAAATTGTTTTAAGTTTTTTTTTATTGTTTTGAAAGTCAACCATAAATTATTAAATAAATGTATGTATGTTTCTTGGTTTTGATTTTTAAGCTTGTTGGTACCACGTGAACACAGTCGTATGTACAATGTACATTATGATATAGTACTAGGTGGGAAGAATTTAACAAAAGCACATTCACTATGTATATTTATATATAGTATTAAGTATTTGTTGAGATTGATATGAATGTGGTATATATTACATTTTGCTTTGTTTATTTTTAATGATTAATATATAGAATACTTTTTTTTTCATATATATGTATTTTGAAAGATATAGAACTTTTGGAGTTCTTGTTGATTTTTTTTCCCTTATGAAGCTTCCTCTTTCATGTCTAAAAGGTATTTTTTTATATAAAAAAATTGAATTAAAAAAAAAGTAAATGCAACTTGTTATAAATAATTATGTATATATACTTAATAAATACTCAGAGTAATTTTTACTCCCTCCGTTTTAATATAATTTACGTTTTGAAGGTAACTCTGGAAGACCTTCCATTAATTTACAACCATTGTGTACAAATCAATTCCTCAATTTTTAATTGATTATGCTTGATTAAAGAGTTTTTATTAGACAAAATAGAAAGGAAAATTAGTGAGATTGAGGATTTAGTAAAACCTCAATTAATTTTGTAGAGCAAAATAACCTCAAAATGTCACTTATATTAAAATGGAGGGAGCATGTATCTTTACTTATTTAAGCTACCTATGCCGCAGAGTAAAATTTCTGCCCCAACATCAACATCACCTCTAAATTAACATTAAAATATATATATATATATATATATATATATATATATATATATATATATATATATTTAGTTTCTACATATTTATTATAACATATTTGAAAAAATATCTTAAAATAATCAAATTACAAAAATTATAATAATTCAAAAGAAATAGAAAGATATTTTTAAGTTTTAAAAAGGTGTTGTGTTACTATATATTTTATATTATTTAAAAAAAATATAATTCGATTTTTTAAGATTTTTTTTAAGCTACCTCATATGTGAAGGGACACGTCATTCACTCTTCAACTATAGTGGCTTCCTAATTAGTCCAATCAATTCATCGCAAAAAAAAAAAGGAAAAAAAAAGTCAAATCAATTTAGAAAGGTGCATTATTTACAAAATAACCGGAACTAGAGGATTTGTGGGTTATGATGTCAATTACTATCCAAGAATGTGTGTACATTATTAATAACAACAATATCATTAACTCATGAGGTTGTGAATACCATATATTTGAATTCAGGACGGATATTTTCACCGCTAATTTTTATTATTTTCACCACTAATTACCACATAGGTTGACGGTGGTCTTAATCCGGTTTTTCTAAGCCCACCGCATATACATGCGGTGAGGCATTGACCGTATACGAACCCACTGTTATGGCGACGGTTCAAACCCATCGTATACTTATGCGGTGGGTTATGGCGACAAATTAGGACTATTATGGCGACGGTTCAAACTCCCCGTTATGGCGACGATTTTGGACCGTTATGGCAACGGTTCAAACTTATCGTATACACCTACAGTGGGTTATGACGACGGTTTTTTACTGTTATGGCGACGGTCCGGTCCGGTCCGGACACCACCCCAAACATGCCTCATCCAAGACCCACTGCCAACCTATGCGATGGGTTTGAAACGGAACGGGGTACGACACTGCACAGTATGGCGATTGACCTGTATACTCTACTCCTCCCACAACAAAGTATTGCGGTGGGTACCGTCAACCTATGCGGTGGGGACATTGACTGTCATTAAAGCCACCGTCAACCTATGCGGTGATTAGCGGTGAAAATAGTACTCCCTCCGTCTTAAAATGCATGTCTTTTTAGGACGGAGCACAGGAATTAAGAAGTATATTAAGTGTAATGATTAGAGGTAAAAAGTAGGTTAAGTGGAATGATATATTAGACTTGTATTTTTTTTTTTTAATTTGTGAGGATGAGAGTAGGGGTGATGTAAAATTAAAGTAATGATTAGATGTAAAAGTAGGTTAAGTGTAATGATTAAATCTAAAAAGACATGTATTTTTGACAAAATTTTATGGGATAAAAAGACAAGTATTTTGAGACGGAGGGAGTAAAAATTAGCGGCGAAAATGTTATTACCCATTTGAATTTCTTCATGAGTTTTCATGTGTTGATCGCACATACATCACTTATCCGACCATGAGCAAACACAGAACGACATCCAAAAGACGGAAATCCTCCAAACCCGTTCAAATAGCAACCACCGGCGAAGCCAAAGTACAAGTCAAACTCCCATATATTCCTCCCCCAAGCGTAGCTACAAGTTAAATGATTTCAAGTATTTTGGAGATGATATAAAGCTAAGATCGTTAAAGGATAAAAAAAACGGTGACAAATGAGGATTGACAATCACATACAAGTAGGCGATGGAACCTAGACGTGTTGTTAGAAGTATAGATGAATATACAATCAAACCGGGCTATGTGAAAGTCACGGACGGTCTAGCTTGCAAAAGTTGCAATGTTTTACCTATTGGAAAAAAATTAACCATTCTGAAATGGTTCAACCAGAAAGGACTTGCGGATAGTATTCAAAGGTCCCCGGTTCGACTCCGGATGGTTGCTCTTTATTTACCAAATTCAAGGAAAATGCAAAACCATACAAGGTTTGCAATTATTTGTACGGATTTTAAAGTATAACATGTACATGCATGAACTAATAAATTTGTACTATCAATGTTTACAAAAGCAAAAAAAAAAAAAAAAAGTGTTTATGGCTTGATGCTTATAGTGAAAGAACAAATTCCACAGTATAGTGATAAGATGATCTAAATAACTGTTCGCAAAAGTGTGACTTTAACATGAAACCCAAGTGAAATTTGTCCAAGCATACTAGAGAACATAGGATGATTTTTTTTTAATAAGATAATGATTTTAATGGAATCAAATCCGACTGAAATATCAGGACATTATCAAACAACATTCTTACGAGTGAGATCTTTAGCACATGGGTTCTATTTTTTTTTTAAAAATGTGTTATTAGTAAAGTGTTAATTTTATAAAAAAAAAAATAGAGGAAGTAAAATGATGATTCGGATTTTCACCCGACTCCAGGGGCGGAGGGGGGCATGAGGTGGCTCGAGCCCCCTCTGGGTCGGGGGAAAACGTAAAAAATATATATATATATATATATATACTTTTTTTATAATTTTTGATAATTTAAGGGTTAAAAAAAAGTTAAAATAAGCAATAAATCAATAAGTGTGCTTAGTTTAGTTGGTATTGGTCGGGAAATAGAATGATAAGGTCATGGATTTGAATCCTTATAGCTTTTTAAACTTAAAATAACTATTTAAATTATATATTTAATGTGTTTTCTACTATATTCTTTATAACAAAAATTGTATCTTATATATATCTTCAAAAAAAAAATCCCGAAAATATAGTTGAGCCCTCCCTCGGATTTTTTCTGGCTCCGCCCCTGCCCGACTCATATCAGGGAAATCGGGTCTGACCCAAAACCGAGCAAACAACGGAATCAATAGCCGGATCCGAGCCAGATTTGGTGAGGATTACAAAAATGACTTGCGCTAGAGTGTTAGACGCCAATTTGCCACCGACAAAAATATATTCTCTTCAAATGTGATATGCCAATTAGATTAATTTTTTTTGATAAGATTCTTATCAAATTGATACTCCCTACTTCACAAAATCTGCACAATTTCCACACTCTATTGGATTGGGAGATGGACTAAAAATGATCTTTATCCATTTAAATAATTTTAAATATCGAATTGTTATCTTGTCATTGTTCAGCATTGCTACACGAAAGTAAACTCAGCTGCCGATTTTATCACTAGACATGATTATAATTTTAGTCGTGTCTCTATCTTTAGCATTATGGAATTTCGTAAAATCATCCATTTGCATGATCAGGGATGAATCTTTGTTTTGAAGACATCGCTCTTCTTGCATACTATTAAAAAAAATCAAATTGTTATCTGGACGGTTAAAATCAGCCAATCAGGTCAGCTACATTATGATTGTGTTATGGTTTTTTCAACCGTGAGAAAAAATATTTTCACAACTTTAAAAATCGTGAGAAATAGTTTTGTTGCGGTAAAATCTCACCAAATATACGATAACTGTTACGGTTTTCAAAATCGTGAGAAAATTTGCTCCAAGTGTTTTCAATATCATTGTTGGCAGATGTGGGGCAGTTATGATAGGGCATTAGTTAGCCTATTGCATTGAAATGAGTTAAGTTCTCCATGATTTTCAAAATAGTAACCGCCTAGAGTTCTACAGTTTTTAAAATCGTAACAGATGACGTTTTACAATTTTAAAAATCGTAATTATCTAGAATTTTGCTTACTTTTAAAAACAGTGAATGGTACCATGCATGTAGCGAGATGTTCACCGTGTATTTAGGTGGCCCATTAAATATAACCTAGCAAAAATAAAATTATCAACCTAAAAAAAACATGCGTCGATAGTAAACAATATTTTGTACCGATATCGCGGGCGCATGCCAGATTTGGAATGAGTTTTTCAGAATTTTATCCCGGTATCGTGAGTACCGTTCAATATTAAGGACGCAGGCTACCCGAGGGTACCAACAAGCCTATCTTAACTCTAACCTTCGTGTTGTTATATGGATGCAGACTTCTCTTTTAGTCATCCCAAATTTAAAGATATATCTCATGCTCAACATAGAAAGTAACATATGCAAAATTATAAACGAATAATAACTGCAATCATTTTATTATAGCATGAGAAATTAAATGCACTATTTCTTTGATAGCTCCATTTTTGTGTTTATTGATTTTTTTTTCTTTCTATAGCTAATAGACAAGTATTTTATATATAATATATTTAACTATTAAATATATTTATTTTAATAAAAAATAATGGTTATCCGTGACGGACTTAGTGGTCCACAACGGGTACATTTGGTGGGTGAAACAGACCGACCCTCATTTGCTAAGGTATAAAGTGCATATTCCTTGAATTTAGTAAATAAAAAGCGGTCATTCGAGGTTCGAACGAGGAACCTTTGAGTACTACTCGCAAGTCCTTTCCAACTGAATAATTCCGGAATGGTTATTAAGTGCATATTCCTTGAATTTGCTAAATTAAGAGCGGTCATCCGGGGTTCGAACCAAGGACCTATAGACACTACCCACAAGTCATTTTTGGTGAGTTATTCCGGAATGGTTATTAAATGCATACTTCCATACAGACTAGTAGTATAAATTTAGAGTGTGAAATAGGCTGAAAAGACAGATGTCAGGAACTGGTTGGTTTGTCGGTAGGTTGGGGAGAGGTTCAACCAAAACCAAACGTGGCTTTAGTCCTTTACTGGCCTCTGGAGGAGCTTTTGACAATTTGAATATTCCATTAAAATGGAGAAGCCAAAAGAGGTTTTTGTTGAAGTAGCCTTTGATCTATAAAGTGGAAGACAAAGTGGAAACAACCCTTTTTGGATTGGGGTAAAAATTAATCAATTGAATCAAAATCCCATCAACTAAACCCTAATTTAAGGTCTATAGGTTCATAAGTACACAAAATATTAATAATAAAACGAATAAAGGTTTACACAATTATAGTATACTATGAAAGGAAACACAATTGTTTTCCCCTATAATGTATGGCGATTTTATGTGCCACGGCTGACATATATTTACCACAAGATCAAGGCATAAAATTCCTCATTTCTTCTATATTTCTGATAAAATCCAAAACTCTGGACAAAGAGCATCTGCAACCCAAACACCCATTATGGTGTCTTAATATTTTTTTAAAAAGGAAAATCAAGTTTGAAAATCTAATGTCAGCAGTAGAAACTTGGGAGAAAGGAAGTCACACACACTTCTACCTTTTTTTTTTGCTGACATTTTTTTTTAATTTAAAGACACCACAATATATACATTGTGGGTGCTCTAAGGTGCACACAGACACACTTGTACTAGATACCCCACACATAAACTCAAGGATCGATACTAAAATTAATCGACGATAAGAGTCAGAAGTAGTTCGCTAAACTTATATACTAGGCTTGAAATCAGGGTTATATACTAATTTCGAGCTTGTAATGCCATTGGCAAACACAATGAAAATGTATCTAGTATGTTCTTTGAACTAAAATTTTAAGGGTTATGTTTGCCTAATTGACTATCGCTAATGACATCCAAAAGGGGTAAGAGCATCAACACTCATGAGTTTTCTCATCCCCCATTCCTCCTATGGGGTGAACCCATGGGTGTGGGATAAAACCCATTCCACCAAGGGGAAGGGGCAACCCTAGTGGAATGGGTTTAACCCATCCCCTCCCCCATCCCATTTTATTTTATAAAATTAATAAAAGTAAGGTTTTTTATTTTTTTATTAAGTGGGTTAAATTTTGATTGGTTAAAATATGTGGTGGGGTATAATTAAAGTTAAAAAAATAGTAATGGGGTAAACTTATGGATGTGGGATAAAAGTTAAAATTCTTAGAGGATGGGGTAGAGTTAGTGGAAAATAATGTGTCAAAATATTACGAGGAGAGAGAGGGATGGGGTTACCCCATGAGTGCTGATGCTCTAAAGCAAGAACCTTCCTAATAACTTGTTTCTACATTGTCTAAATCTTCTCTTGAGTAATTAAAGTGTCTCTTTGGTGAGAACTGCCAATAGTTGTTCTTGTTGCTGATTCCTGTCAAGGATATGGCAAACATAATCTTAATGATGACTGGGTTTTTTTTGTAATTGCAATATTGTTGTCTATAAACCTGCTTTTTTAGGGTATTTTGGGAATTATGTAAAGTTGTCTTGCATTATTTAGTACTCATCCTAAAGGAGTTAAGTTTCAATAGATAAAATCACTTTACATATGTAGAGTTTATGAGCAAGTTTATGTTATAGGTGAGTTAAATACAGCCAATTAGTTTGTTATTACATTATTTGAAAATCTTACCATTGTGAATTTTTTCTTAGGGGTGACTAATTTTTAGTTTTCAGAGGAAAAAAAATTGTAGTTAAGATTACAATTACTTTAATTATACTTTTAAAAACCAGCTAACTTATTGCTTCTGAAACATTAACAAGTTTAAGTTTTAAAAACAAATAAAATTAAGAGTAAATTTCAAGGGTGATAAATCCATGAGAAAATATTAGCATATGAATTAAGGAGCTTAGTAAGTGGATGTGAAAAGTAGATATTCAAGTAATAATGGCGATACTCAATCATGAAAAAATTTACCAAAAAAAAAGAGAAAAAAGGAAATCTAGCAACAGAAGAAAAATAAATAAATAAAACAAAAACACCATTAAGTTCATCAAAGTCATGATTTGCCTAATTTTACAAGATTCATCAAAATGATGAATATACACAATGTCAACTCAAAGTTGAGAAATGACAACACAAAGTCAACCATAAACATTATCAGATTATAAAACTGATCTGGTTTGTTTTCAAGGTATCATCACATTGAACAAAAGGATTAATTATCAATTGACACAAAAGAAACAATTTTTTATTTATTTAGGTTCAAGCCCAAGCAACATTGATCTTAAAAACTGGACTTTTCATTGGGGGAAAAAAGTCAAGCTGCCTCCAATCTATTTATTATCTACTTGCCTTCTTAAAACTATTTTGGTAAAATTGGTTTGAGAGTACAGAATGAGAAAAAACTGTTTGCCTATGAATGATATATGGCTCTGGATGGAGAAGTTTCAGCCATTGAAAATGCAAAGGACAACTGTGGGGAACCCAACAAAGATAAGGAAAAATGAACTGCAACACGACAATGAGGACCGAAAATATCAATGAAAATCTATGCACAAAATTTTGCTCAAGCTGAAAATTTTCGTCCAAGTGCAAGTTCGATAAGGAACGGATGGATAAGGCAACCAGCCTGTCCATTCATATGGCAAAAGGTAGTAGTTAAATCTTACATAACTTGGGGGAATACACGAGCCTGGAAATCGGTTATGAGAGTGTTCGCCGGTTGAAAGACTCCACAGTCAGATTGGCTGTAAAAGCTGGGATTGAGTTCATCTTCCGAATGAATATCTCCACCTAGAATTTTCAAAAACAAATGGCGATGATTAGTCCTCGAATAAATATTTCATTTACACGTGTCATTTAAGAAGTCAGCATACGAGGACATGAACAATGCCTTGAGATTCAATTTTGATGGCAGGGAGCATATGCATTATTAGAGTGTATGGTATAAACCGAATTAACCAGAAATAAATTGAAAAAACAGCTATGTACGCTTGTATTCGAGCTACAAATGATACGCGAAAATCATGACAGGCATCAAAGTGAGCATAAAACCTGGAAATCAGATTACAATAAAGATATTGCCTCCTACAAAATTAATCAAACACATCAAAATGCTAGATCGAGTAATTTGAGTTGAACTTCATCCCATTACACGCTGATTCATAACAATCCCAGACTTCCAGTAAACCTACTCATCCCCAAGTTTAATGGAGGTGAAACCTTGTCAAGCAGCACTTAGTGGAGGTGGCAAAAGAAGTGGCTAATGTGGAGGTGGTAGGGTGAAAAAGTCAGAAAACAGCACTTTAGAACATGTCACAACTCACAAGGGTTATACACGTCACAGAGTGTCTTCATGTATCTCAGTCTTTCTCAGATTCTCAATATTTCATAGAAATAGAATGGCCTTTTTATCTACTCATTTTTTATGCAAACATTTGAGTATCCTCTCAGACACCCTGGTCTCTTCCCATTTCTCACATCATAATTCAAATTCCAAAATCCTCCCCTTCCTTTCCAAGCCTATAACCACCTTGGAAGCATACATAATTTTAATATTTACTATGACAAATTCATTTCACTAAGAGAAGTTCAACTAGGAGAGAGGTAATATATTGTCTATTTAGCACTCATTCACACTTTCAGTCACATGCGACCTATGATCTACTAATTACTGTAAAAGATTATAATTATAAAAAAAAAAAGACTTTTCAAACTGCCAATAACAAATTAAAGGAGAAAAAGAATGAAAAAAGAAACTATAAAACTACAGAGCCATCCCAGACAGTTGGTAGTAGATTAAGTGTTTTACCTGTTGAGATATGTCTGGCTGTTTAGTATAAGCATTAGGCTGCATCAACAATACAGAATATCAGATTTACGAGCTACTCAATTTCAATATTATCACTTAAATGAGCATATCAAGTGATTCAACCATCATCGACTCTTCAGAAGTTTATTGACAAACCCCACAGATTCACTCAATTCACAAACAAATTATGTCCACACATCTCCATAATTTCCAATTGGGTTTGCAACTTCATCAAAAATATCTTAAAAGTCCTCCACTACAAAAGAAGTAGCCTTTATAATGGTAGTTTTGTGGCATAGCTTTCACATCAAAACAGGCCTCTTGATTACAAAAGATGGCCAAAACCTGGACAAAGCAATGCTACCATTCCACTCTTTTAATATTTAGATGGATCAATAGAACACCATCAAACATCTTCAAATCATTCAAATTGAAGGTAATGCATTTATGTTAAAATAAAGTGTCTGAACATTTCATAATGGACAAGCAACAGGCAAATACTATGTTTTCGAAGGAGCAAGAAGATTTGAATCACCTTTCCTTGGCTTCAAGAGACGCGGCTAAAACAATTTACTTCACAATCATGCATAGTAAAAAATTAACATTTTCGCTGACCAAGAAGCATCAAGCCAGTAACAAGCAAAAAGTTGTATATTTATATCTAATTACTACTAATAAATCTGAAGCAAATTCATCCCATGTGGCATCACCAAAAGTCTCCATTCCACATGGTTAAGTATGGGACATGCCACGTCAACCACCTACTTTCCCATAGCCCTACTATCTCACTAACCACCCCATTATTGTAACCGCCACACCCCGACTAACCACCTCACAACACCAATACTCGTATAAAGGGTGTGTTTGGATTCCATTGCATTTTAATTATAATGCAATTATTTTACCTCGTTTTATGTGAGCTTTTGGTTGTAAAAATAAAAATCTCGTACAAACCGAGGTAAAACTGTAATTTAACCAAATAATCACATAAATCGAGGTAAAATAATTGCATTTTAATTATTACATCGTGGAATCCAAAAACACCATAATTTAACCACCTTAAAAATTGTGTTAACCAAACACCGCCTTATCATTTTGCATTATAAACATGATGCATTTGGAATCCAAACACACCCAAAATCATATATATATGTGCTATGTTTTTTAAATCATTTTCTAATTATTATTTATCTCTTTATTTTTTTATTTTTTTTTTCAAATCATTTTTATATCCCCTAATTTATAACCTATAATCTGTAGTTAAAATTACAACTAATAAATCTATATTATCGAATTTAAAAGATAAATTTTAACCAACCCAAGCCTAAGGCACGAGCCTCATACTAGTATAGTATAAAGTGCCTCTATAGGAGGGTGTGTAGGAGCCTCATATGTTATGAGAGGAGAATAACTTCTCATTTCCACTAATCTTGGTTTGAGTCTACAAACCCTAACTACTTGAAAAAAAAAAAAAAAGTTCAGGGATAGAGAATATTATCAATTAATCTAAATTCAAAAATCATTTTAAATATATCAGGAACAAACATTCAATTATACTGAAGGACAAAAATGATTGGTAAAAAAAATTAAGGATTCAAGAGCATTTTACCAAAATATTTGTGTTCCCAGATTCATATTCAAATTCAAGCTTCTCATCATCACTTTGAGCGTAAATAGATTGGAGAATAAAGCGAGTTACAGGAATTCCATTTGGACGCTGTTGGTCATCCATTACAATCTGCAAATTGAATCAATCACTATGGTCATGGATTCATATATTTCCATGCTGCAATTGGTGCCAAAACGGTTGACAAGAAGCAACAGCGATAACGATGAGGAGAGAATCACCATATTTTATTTCCTAACAACTTTTTGACTGGATGATATAACATATGAATGTGGGCAATGCCCCTGTTTTAGCACTTCCTTGGAAAAGAAACGACTTCAAGAGACGGAAAAAGAATACCTTGTAACCGAAAAGTTCGCAACAAGCCCTTCTAAACACTGAAATTCTGTCTGCAAACACAGTCTTGTACCTGTTCAGTGACTATAGTCAGAGGAATTCACTGAAATAGGATAAATTAAAGAACCAATGGTACAATCACAAAGTTTATTAGAGTAAGATTACCTTTCTTCACGCTTTTCAAGTGTTGCAATTTGCTCTTTTAACTGCACTATTTTACCAGAAATATACGAGTCTACCAATTTTCCAGCATCAGCTGTAGAACCATGATTCATGGAAAACAATTAGCAGCATGCATTTTATGTGGATTCACAAGTTGAGATTTCGAGATGAGAACATAAAAAAAGAAGAAAAAATTGCATCAAAATAACAATGAAACTATAGTACAATGATCATATAGCAATGGATTTAGCAACGAAACAACTTTTGCTCGTGTTATTTTTTCTTCCATTTAGATAGACACCAGAAAAATGCAAAACTACTCAAATTGTCACTTAAGAACCAAACAATCCTGACACTGTGTTTACTAATTGTACAAGTCCAATACATCGTAAACCAAGTTTCCAATATAACAAGACAATTATAATAAATCCCCAAGACATCAGTTGCAAAGAACATGCTATTGAATCGTATATGCAGCATAGTTCATATCTATTAGGGTTTGTAAGCACTGAAACGTATCACATACAGAACCAAGACAGGTTATGATGTTCAAAAGGCATGACAGTTATGACCATTAATTTACCTGATTGTTTCTTCAACTCCTCAACAATCTTTAATCTCTCATTGGCCTTTTGTAGCTCACTTTGCAAGGCCTCAATGGTTTGTCTTGCCTCATTTTCAACCCCAAGGGTATTAACCATTCGCAAGACCTTTGTGCTTGAAGCAGAATAGTCACCATGACCCAGCTGCAAAAGGGAAATCGCAGATTATCACATTAATATACGCCACTGCAGGAAATTGATGTGCATCCTCATCTAAAAGTTACTGACTTGAAGTTTTCCAAGAGCTAAGTCGTCTCTTTTTTTTTTTTTTTTTTTTTTGCAACCGTTAAATATATGAGTGCAGTGGTAACATCAAGGCACCCAAAAGCCTAATATCACCCAAACTATCCCACAAAAGTCGAAAAACTATACCCCAAAACCAACCTATGTCATCTTAATCATGTTAAACGATCAAGTTTCATCTTATACAACTGTTCAGCTCAAGTTTCATAATTGCATCATCCTACTCAATTTTGTTTTGATATGATATATGCCTTGTTTGAAACTAAAATTGACAATACTAGTTCACATGAGTAATAACAAGACACCTATAAACCTCCATAAGGTATAATCAACACAGCAGGGCAATCCAAGTGTCACCCTCAACTATAGTATATTAGTGAGTGATACTTGTTAAGTATATCAATTTCATTCTAAAAGTGAAACCTTTGATTCAAGTAGAGCAATCTCTGATCGAAGCCGGTCATTCTCTCTCTCTGAGGACTTTATCCGCTTTGCTTCACTATTTAGCCTATCATTGAGCATCCTTAATTCACTATGTTGACGATCACAGGCATCTTTTTGTTCACGAAGATTGTTCTCCAGCTCCTTGATATAACTGTCCTTCTTTGACAGAGATGACTCCAGCTCCTGTTTGCAAAACCAACAATAATCATCCCAAGAACCCTATAAAGACAGGTTGAACACCAATTGAAATAAGAAACCTGAACAAGAGTCCCAGTAGATGCTAAATCCCCTTTCTCATGGTTCTCTTGCTTCAACTTGTTTATTGCATTCCTTAACTCATCTCTTTCCCCAGTAACAGAAGACAGCTGCAATGTGTATCATATGCATCATTACAAATAAAACACTTTTAGAAAGGTCATGATACAAGAGCATCAAGGATAGTGACAAGTTTCAGCAATGTGGCAGCTCATTTGTTGAGTCTCCCCTATCATACACTGTCAAACTACAGAGCAAGAGAAAGGGTATAGACCAGAGATTGCAAGAGCCAGTTCTAATAAAAATGTTGTTTCAAGGTCCATTAACAATACAACCAAGTTCTTCTGAATTTAAAGGTGATATATACCAAGACTGCAACTCAACTAACAGAACTGTAAAATAGATCAAAAAGGAAAAAGAAAAAGAAAGCTAGAGGTGTGGTCACTCGTTAAAAACTGATTCAATAAAGTAACCTCAGAAATATGTATATGGAAGAAAATCCAGGAGTATATTTCATGAAAGGACAGGATAAAGGGTACGTTTGGGGCAAGGTACCTGTGTCAAACTCCCTCCGTCTCGCAATACTTGTAGTTTTAGAGTAGTAAAGTTGTATCAAAAAACTTGTTGTTTTAGCTATAAAGTAGTAAAGTTGTATCAAAAAACTTGTTGTTTTAGCTATAATTATTATCTTTATAGGTAATAATTGCTCTTTTTATAGGTAATAATTACTGCTTTTAGGTATTTTAACCTATAAAAGTAAAGTAAACATAGGTTTTGTTAATAAGTGTGCATATAGCTAAAACAACAAGTATTGCGAGACGGAGGGAGTATAAAGTGTCCGTAAAAGCATGTTATTATCCTCAGTCCCTTATTAGGCTATAAAAGTTGCAGTAAGACAAAAAGTGTGTTTAGAAAGAACCCTAAGATTTCTTATTTTCTAAACATTGATCAATTTCAGCTGAACTCCTAGTATAAGAAATTAGAAAAATGTTGTTACCACACAAACCCCAGTTCAATTGAATCTATGAAGCACCCATTTATTTTATCCAAACTCCAATCAAGACAATGCAACAACTGATAGTGTGTGATCGGGAAACACACAATCTTAGGGAACCAACAGGTCACCACTGAGCCACCAGTAGAGATGAATCCCAAAAACTGGCTACTAGAGAGCCTTGCTCAACTAGCCTAAGGCAAAAGCCTGTTACAATAATCAGTCATGGATAAGGAGAAGACTCAGTTCCTTATTTATATCAATCATGGCTGCGATCTCAGCATATATCATAGCCTTCGATATTAGCAAATCCTATTAACTGCCTCAGCAGATAACAAAAGACCCTTTTCACTCTCTAACAACCAACAAACGATGATTCTAAAAATATCTTAACATTGATAAAGGCAAACATAATGGGTATGTTGAGCAGGGCTTCACAACCTAGTTGAAATTAAAGGCTAACACAATGGGTATGTTTAGGAGGGGTTACCAACCTAGTTGAAGTTATAAATGGGTTTTATCTTTAAACCATTTTGAAATGTTGTGATCACTTATCCTTGGGAACAAAAGAAACCTCAAAAAACCTTGGGGTTTATTGGTACCAATTGCCAAATATGGTGAATATGCCACCAGCATCTCAAAACTACTGAATAACTTTGGCCTAATCTACAGAGAATATCTGAAAGCAGGTAATAACCAAAAGGTTATGAAAGAGGTGGGGACATATATAACCAAGTTTAACTATAAGCAACATTATTTAAAAAAGAAAATGCAAGGCCTAAAAGGACAGGATGGTGCATACCATTGCTTCAAGATGTTGAACTTCTGATTTCAGTGACTCCACACTCTCCCTGGTAAATGCAGCCTCTGTTTCAATTTTTCGCTTTTCATGCTCTGCTTCTTCTAGGGCTATCTCCATCTGTTTCAAACGTGAGTTTGCCTCCCCCAGTTTTCCCATGCTGTCTAATATTTCTCTGCATTCCACACGATTCTAGCCTTGAGAAGAGAATATCTTGCTAAAAGAAAATTTTGCATGACCAAGGAAACACAAGCAGGACCCAACAATAGTTGCAAACACAGGAACCAAAACTACTCTTATGCCTACATGCAACCAATGGACTTGCCAAATTCTAAGGAAACAATGAGATGAAATTGCTTATAAGGTTAATAACATACTTCTGCAATGCAGCAAACTTGAAAACAACATCTTCAGGATTGCAAACCCTGGGAATGTCCTGTGTAATCTTCTTCCAAGAAAGTAACTCATCTTCTAACTTCTTCATGGCAAGTTCCATCTCTGGTAACTTAAGTAGTTCAGTCTCTGCTTTTTCTCTATGCACTTTCTCTTCCATTAACTTCTCTTTCAATAGTTCTATGTTCTCAAATGATGCTCTTAACTTTCTTGCTTCATGCACCTCCACTTCCTTCGAAATCAGATGTCGGTCGCAAATAAGTTAAAGAGAGCAAGTAAGAATATAAAGGAAATGACATAAAGCACACATCCTATGTGACGCTCACCATTTACATAAGTAAAAATAAAAATGAACCACCTCATGTTTTCTTCTGTTCCCAACATTAAAATTAGAGTTTGATCACATAAATAAAAATAAAGCATCCTAATGTGCAGAATAAGGCAGAGAGGCTTTTATGAGAGAGTTATGAAGATCTTCTCCCTGTATAAGTGGTTACATGCTAAATCTACTAACAGTTGGTTCACTGTGATAAATGTAGAAATTTTAAATAAAGGATATCAGTAATAACATGGAACAGGAAAAACAAAAAAAAAGGCATGGAAAGCGCATTAACAGAGAAATTGGAAAAACATAAGAAAAGTTATTCATAATGTTATCCCAGTATACCATCTACTAACAACACTTCAGGAACATCTTAACCAAGTTTATCTCTTTATCCCTGTGTCTGCATTTCTCTTTATTTTTCTTTTATTTCAACTAGCATTTTTACAAATAGAAAGTCGGTGCAACAACATTCATCAGTCAGTAACCGAATCACATGTCTGCAAGGAAAAAAATTCTTAATCGATTGAACTTACATAGTTCCTCAGTTCTTCTTGCAATTGTTTCACCAACAAAGCACTGCTTTTTCCAGTTGAGTCTTTCAATGGAGAGGCAGCCATCGTTAATTTGTTTTCAAGTTCACTCTTCTGGAACAAGCACTGGAAGAAAACATTGTATGGCAGCACAAGTTAGCTCAGAGGTGATGAATTTCTAATGCATGAATTGGAACCAACTCAGGGATGGATGACTGAAAAAAATTCTTTATTTAGGAAGTAGCCTGAATATTCTTATCCTGCACAAACCCTTAACCAACCACTGGATGGCCATAAAGATGTCTTGCAAAAGCACAATGTTGAAGGAGAAAATATGTACTAAAACTAAAGGAAGAGAAACACCAAAAAGGCAGTATACCAGTAAGGTCCAGGGCATTCATTTGATGTCCACAAAGATGTCTTGGAAAGAATTACTAGTAAATAGCATTCTTTTCTCCTTTTGGCTTTTCTTTTTCTGGGGGGGAGGGGATTGATGAAACAATGAAACAAGGAGGAAATACCTCTCTGAACTGCTTCTTAACCTCTTCCAGCTGCTCTTTGTATATCGCTAACTCTTTCTCAGCATTTTGAGCTCTACATTCCATCCTCTCAAGCTAAGAAAAGAGAAAAACAGGAAAGAAGCTTTTGATTTCGCGTAGTAGAAATCTATGCAAATCCATGTGAAGCCTATAACATGGTTGTCACTTACATCTGCCTTGATTCTTGAAACTGAGAGCTTGGATTCTCCTTGAAGGTGCAAAAGCTCATCTTTAAGACGTTTATTTTCCCTTTCTATGCTATCAGAAAGATGCCTTAGCTTCTGTTCTAAAAGGTTTGCTTTCTCTTCAGCAGAAGCAGTTGATAGTTCTGCTGTCTTGCGCAGGTTGATTTCTTTTTGAAGCTTCCCCTGAAATTCCAAGAAAAAAGTATAATGTATCAAGTAAACAACACGATATTGTATGATCAATGAGGAACTGAGGAAAGAAAGAGAATATATGGGCACCACATAATGAGGAACGTAGTAATAGGGGGAATGTGGTGCGCTAGACTTCTCAGTTGAATAATGGATTATAATTCATTTATGATGAGTATTTTATTTTCCCTTTTCGGCTTCTAAATCATCTTCTATGTCAACCAAACCAATGGATTTACTATTTTAACCATGTGGTCCCTGTCAAGACTCAAGAGATCTCTATCTTTCAAACAGAAAACATGGTAATTAAAGAAGGTATTAACAGAAGCACAAAAACTTATGACTGAAAACTGCAAATTGGAGGAAATGTGTGCTATAAACTTGATTATATGAAAACTTTTCCAGCTGAGATGACTGAACTGCATCATTTGGGGTCTACAATATATACTGTATTACTGTTGGGTAGGTAACTATGTACACAGGCTTTTTAAATAGTCAAGCTAGATCGGGCATTGTTACTCCAGTAGTTGTAGTCAGTGAATTAACTTATTGCTTCACGACTTTGAAGCTACATTTGAACTAAATTTATTGAAATACTCCAAAGAATAACAAACAGATATTTTCAAAAATTAGTAGTCAAGTTACAGAATGACCTCAGCTTCACTACAAATGTGCATTTGTTTCTTAAGTCGCTCCTTAGAATCATTAATCTCCTTCAATAGTTGTTCTTGCAATGCCTGTTCACGCCCTCTTGAAGCAGCGAGCTCTTGTTCTGCATAGAGAAGCTGATCATGATACTTCTTCCCTGCAGCTTCTGTGAAATAAAAAATGATCATTAACAATGACTGTTGTAGATAGAATGGGTTTATATTTTAGAAATTAATCATTTTTTAAGAAAATAGAAAAAACATGTTTACTTATACTTAAAAAAAATATGCACCCAGTAGGAGATCTACTCTTTCTTATCATAAAAAAAAACTATAGATCACTAAAGCAAAAATTGCTAATACTGAATGAAACCAACCTGCTTTAGAAAGGTTGTCCTTCGAAATCTCTAAATTAGATTGATAATCACTCACGAGTTTCTCTGTACTGCATAAAGTATCCAGAAACTCTGACTTGACCTGCGAGGATGAAGAAACCACAATATGAAATTGACTTGAGAAGCATGTCAAGAATAAAATTAGCTTTACTGATTACAGAATACCAGCCCCCTGCCTGGCCACACAAATAACATCCATTAATAGAAGCTCCCTCAAATTTCAATACTCCCATAGATTGGCAATCATGTCTAGACAAAAGTGACATGACGATCTCTGCAAACAGTACCATCCATCTCAGGCATTATTGAAAAAAAACAAAAAGAACATGCATGCAAAAAATGTAAAATTAAACAAACAATAATATGATTCTGATGAGGCAAAGGGCCATGCCTAAATGAATTTGCCAACAATCATAACATAGCAAGGATGGTTAGTATAAGAATTCCCCCAGTGTATTTCATCAAACAGTTGGTGAGCAAAACAACAAAGCTAAGGGATAGCGAAGATGAATCAAACCAGACAACATCAAAGCAAATATATAAAGGTCACCTCAACAATCCATCACAACAAGGAACTAGTTTTCAAAAAAAAAAATCCAGAAATCAAACTAGGATAACAATACCATCTGGCGGCACTGGTAAGTGCAAAGCATTTGCTCAGAGGGGTGATCTGATGAATCCAGGGCAGGAGGAGCAGTATCTTCATAGATGACAAGGCGGTGATCAGAGGAAGAACCAGGTGGAGGAGATTCAGCCCTCCGTTTCCTAGGAACTGGTGTTCTCAAAATCATTTTACTCTCTGTTGGAGTTGTAACAACTGCCACGGAGCTAGGGTTTTGGATTGTCTGTAATCAACATGGTGGAGTTAGGAGTGAGAGGATGAAGCTTAAACTGATATTGGAGATCAACAACCAATTACACCTATAGATCACTCATTCTTCACCAATTTAACTTGTAATGCACTGTTTTTCACTTTCCTCGGGGGATTTTTCTAGACAAGTGCTTAACCTTATACCGTATAAAAACCCCAAATCCCCAAATTTCATACCCAAAAACCCTAATTTTTTTGGAAATCCCCAAACTGATATACCTATCTTGGCTGGAATGGCGCCACCCACCAACGCGTCGCCGCCTTTGGTCTCCTATTCGGTCGCCGGCGTCGTCTCCCTTCCTCGTCGCCGTCGTCTCCTTTCTCTTCCTTTTGCCGCCTTCGTCAAAACACAGCTAGAAAGACTGAAAGAGCGCCTTTGTTTTAAACATTTTAAAGACCGAACGGAATCCGTTTATGGAGACTGAGTCGGGTATTTTGCAAAAATATCCTTAAACTTGGGTCTATCTCTCGACTTGTTCGGGACAAGAGTGCGTACATTCTAACCCCCCAGACCTTATTCTAGCGGGATTGACTGGGTTGTTGTTGTTGTATCCTTAAACTTGGGATACCACGTGAAATATTCTAAATTTTTGTACCCCTCGAAAAAAATAAGTTCTTCAACTTGGATTTCTGACAAGATAGCAAAATAAATGATTACTGTATTGAAAATACATAATTTACTTATACACAAATTCTTCCCATTTTATAAAATAATTACAAAAATCTGTCGAAGATCAAAATTAAAACCCTCTCCCAAACTTGTTATTGGAAGTTGGAATCCCAATTAAAACAACTTGTTAAAATATCAAAGTGTATATAAAGATGGATAAATCCTAATAGGGTCAATAGCCTTTATTTTTATTTATTTTTTTGATAAGGGAAGAATTCGATGACCAAACAAATCTGGCACCTCGAAACACCGACAGAGTCGACAGACGGCGAACCGTCAAAACATACCATAAAAATAACAAAAAGTGCAAACCTGCCAGTAACAAGCAAACCATTTCGGACGTCCAAGCAAACATAATCCTAACACATTGGGGACAACATAGACTATTACATATTTCGGACGTTCAATAGTCTTTATCTTAATAAATATTAAATACTATTACACATTTCTTAATTAAATTACAAATAGACCAACAAAAAAAACAAATATACACAAACTTGTTATTGGAAGCCTAGAATTCCGAACTAGGGTTCCATATTGATCGGTTCATTTAACTTCACCTTCATCTTTCCTTTTGATGATGCATTGAGCTAAAATCAATGCTCTCATCATCATGATTAAACTTAATTAGAATTTTGTAAGTTAAGTAAGATTGTTGCACTACTACAAAATAAATAATATATCACGGATATTTTGGATATAATATCACAAATTGGAAAAAAAAAAATACACGTCTGGGTTTTATTTCTGTGTGATAAAATGTATGGCAGTATGTGACTCGATTATCACGGTGCTTGAATCTTTTTTTTTTTATGACGAGGAACCCATATTTGGCGGTAAACCCGGCCGAGCACGTTGACTCAGCCGGCAAACAAGCTTCTAGTGTCTCTTGTTTGACCTCGTGAAGATGCAAGGGAAAGTATTTGATCGAAAGAGGCCTCCCTGTGGTGATGTTTCATGGATCAGAGCTTTGTTGGTAGTTGAGGTTAATGGTCATGGAGGTCACTCGTCTTGTAAATTTTTGGGTTGTTTTTCTTTTTAGTATAGATTTTCGGATTTACACTTTTGCTTGGATTTTGGCTTATATGGTTCTCACATTACTACTAGTCACTAGTGTATGCCCCGTCCCCTGCACGGGAATATGTTAACACAATATTATAAAATTATATCTATTATCTATAAAAAAAATCATATTATAAATATGAAAATAAATAAATAAATATGAATTACATGATGATAATTAAATTAATGACTGCAAATATAAGATTAAAATTAATCTAGATCTAAATTACTCATTCTACCAAAAATTAATTTAGATATAAATAAAAAAAACTATGAAATAATTAATTTTGATATGAATAATTCTTTTCACCAAAAAATAATCGATATATATATATATATATTGGATAGATTATTTATAATCAAGATGGAGATACACTTATATGACAATTTGTAATTGTATATGACAAATTTATTGTTATTATTGCATTTAATTATATTGTTATAGTTCTTTCCTTATATAATATTTACTCTTTTGTAAGATATTCCATCTTTCAATTATATAAGTTAATGGTAAGATAAAATAATTATTTTTAATTATATAGATTATAACTCTAATTATTTTTATTGGATTTCCTTTTTTATGGGAGAAAGTTTTGCGAGATGCACTTACGTGTCGCCACGTAAGCATATGCACTCACACGCCGCCACGTAGGCAACAATGCATCGGTTTTAGTATATGGATTTTCCAGTTGGTTGGTTATAATATTACTATTGTGAATGTCAAGTTAAATCTAAAATCACCATATGGTCCATGCAAATATGATATGATATATTTATTTTTTGCATTTGTTTGTGACCTCATTTGGGCAACCAATGCTATTATTTTTCCAATGTTTAAAAGGTTTTGATTTATCACCACCAATGCTCAAGAAAAACTCCTTAACCATACTCTAAATTTGGAGTCCGAATTTGGTGCTGTGAAATAACTATATGGGTAGACTCGTTTTTCGATCCGAATATCAGGGGTACGACGCAATTTACTCGAACGATGAAATGGAACATGACAAATTGAAACGATAAATAGCTTATATATACATATTACATAACATTGCAGGTAATTCCTGTCATACATTACATGGTCATCTTTGATACCTCAAAAGATATTTTTTTTGCCAAGCATTTTTAGGGTCGAGAAAGGACGACTTCAGCGTCGCTTGCTAGTTGCTGCTGGTGTCCCAACTCTATACATCATTGTCAGTTCACAGCAAAGTGAGTCTGGTCTACAAAGCCGAGTACAACAAAACCAGGTGCCATAAACAGCACATAGCAGCCCTGTGTTCCATGAGCTGCAAAACTGACAAGACTAAACTTGGTGATCGTCTACTAACCTACGCTTGATAATGCAGGTGATGGGGAGTGCTTTCATCAACAACCAGGACCAGCGGTGGAAGATTGCTCCTCGGATCCAACTGCCGCTTCAGAATTCAGCTTGGGTTTGGCGTCTTCGCTTGATGGAAGCTTCATCTTTGGTATTAGCCGCTTAACTTCCTCAGATGTATAAATGAAGATCTTCCTCACCATACTGCAAAACTCGCTGAAACAAGAAGAAATTTGCAAAGATTAGAAATAGCATGTAAAATATAAAAACTTGACATGGATCAAAAGTAAGATGCAACGACAGCTCAGTATGTTCTTACTTCCATGGATCATCACCAACCATCATCATGTCATCTTCATCATCTGTGTAGACAACTTGCCATTTCTTTGTGGAACCGCAGAGCTCGCCTCTAATATCAAACATCTCCTCCAGTTTCCTGAAGAGATGCTCATAACAGTTGAATCGAGTCAAATCTACAGCACGCCCAACTGCTATGCCTTGCATATGTACCTGATATGGACAGATCAAATCCCACATAGCTTAGAAACAGCTGGCCATATTATAATATGAAAGCCTCCTGCCGTTCCAATAACTAAAGGAGTTCCTAATTTTATACCCAAGCTTGAAAATCAATATAGTAGTTACTACCTTGGTGCAAGTCCGAATATGTTTACTATGTGATTCTTGCGGGGATATCTGGGAGGATTTCTCAGGCTCAGGGCTTGCTAGAGGAATATCAGAGCGTATAAGATTTGATGGCTCAGAATGACGATCATAATCGGACTCCAGGGATAGAAATGGTAGTTCATTCCCGCGTGTATTAGTCACAGCATGCTCATTTGAGTTTTCCTGTACAGTTGTAGGATCAATGAGCTGAATTCCAAACAGCCTGCACTCAGTCCCTGTACTCTGTTTCTTTTCAGCAGATACTTTGTTGTCACCTAGACCAAAAGAATCTGACATGTTTTCAACCCGTCCAGGCCAATACATTGACTGGTTGGAATCTGTTGGCATGGAAGAGTTCCCGCCAAAGCCAAGAGAATTAGCCTTCGCTGCCGAAGAAAGTTTTGGTGCTGAAAACTGGTCTCCCACATGGTGCAGTTCAGAATATATTGCAGATGGTGACTCAGCAGAGGTTTTCCACACACCTGATTGAAACAAAAAGGGATGAATAAACGATTAATTGCTACATTAAGGCCAAAATCAGGCAGAACTAGGAGAGAAGAAAAAACGTGTTGTACCAATTGCATTTAGATCAGGGCCTGCAGGAGTAACTGGTGGCCGTGGCCGTTTATTCCTCTGGGCTGGTTGGGAAGTAATGGAGTTAGTTGGTGCTAGTGGCTCCAATTCCCATGGTGAAACCTTTTCTGGACGCACGATTGCTGATGGCTCATCCCAGTGAACCTATAAACAGGAAGTAACAATAAGTTAGTCTATCGATAGTGCCATCTTTAGATCTTAGAAGTTGTCAAGTTGGAAAGAAACAAATGCCTAAAAGTGGAAACATTTGTCTAAAGCGCCACTTCTATCAAACAGTTCCAATTATTTGTTTGCAGTCTACCTTCAAAGATCTCCACTCAGAATCAGCCCATGACGATGAAGAATTATCACATACACCAACAATGGTTCCACTATACCTGCAGTGTTAAGACATACCATTTTTTATTAGAATCTACTTAACAAAGAAGATAGGATGTAACAAGATAAAATTACCTCCTCTCAGGAACTTCATCGCCTTCAAATTTCATTCTGAACCTCAATCCCACGGAAAAGTTGTTGGATTTAGCCTCAAGGTACTTGTTGACACTGACAATAAACTCGGACCTACTAGTTCTGACATCAAACAAAACAAAAAACTGTCAGAGAACCTTACTTCTTTTTTGAGGGACTGTGCAGTACATAATGCAGAAAATGCAACAATTCTGTAGACCTGACACTTAAAGAGAGAAACTACCATTGGAACTGAATATAAATACTACAGGAATACTATGGTATTGAGGAAATGGCAACTGAAATGGATGAGAAATATTGTTAGATGTTATGCATTTCCTTTGTTGCATAATGCCACACAGATCATCAGTCTTTCTGAACAAGAGGAATGAATTCCCAGTTCACTTACAACAACAACAACATCCTAGTATATCCAAAATTCAAGAAGGGTCTGGTGGTCGAGATGTACGCACCCTCACTTCATATCACTAATTGATATCATAGTTGTAAAAAGGTCAGTTACATGAAAAAACAATCAACTTATTTTCCTTACTAAAATACATGTCATTATGCAGTGAATCAATTGACAGGAGTTATAAAAACAAAACAAAGTACGGTTGCTCAACCTTGGCTTATAAAAAACTGAAAAGTAGGTTCCAGTATGAATTGCGTGAGATGCAGTCGCAAGAACACCCAGATGCATACTGTGACTTGATATAACAGAAGATGGCATATTGTTCAATTGCCTCATGAGCCTCCTCACTCCAACACGCAACTCTCCATTTTCCCCTCTGCATAATGCATAGAAACAGAACAAACGAGCAATTAAATATCAAAATTGAACAATCTGACTGGCATAAGATGAAGCAAGATTATTGCTACTCCATGCTGTCTGCAAAAACACTTGCCTGAGAAAGATAAATGCATCACCAGCAACTAGTTTCTTGGAGCTGACAAAGACACTCCACCCAGTAGTGAGTAAATGACGCCTAGGTTGACCTGTGCGGCTAGCAGGTTTAGTCCTTATCCAAGACGAATTTGATAAATTGAAAAGGTAGGGGAGGGAAAGAAAAGGTTTTCAGTCTCTTCTACGAACACTCAATAGCATTTAAAATGCTAACCTCGGAAAATGTGACGGAAATGCCATTCACTGCCATGGAGATCTCGTGCAACAAGTTCTTGCCAAGGTGGCTGCAGAGACATATCCTGAAAGTACACAGGAACTCAAGAAGTCAAGGAGTCCGCAAAGATAATTTTTGGGCTTCTGCACATTCATTTCAATGCAAACTCGTGCACGAAAATAATGAGCATTGCTTTGAAAGCGATTTTAAAACAAGTACACATCAAGGTACTAACCAATGGAGGCAAACAATCATCCGCATGTCTACGAAGAACAGAGAATCCACCATGAGTACTAGTGTCAGAGGCCGTAAGAGTTTTACAGAATGAATGTACAGGGCACTTTGAGGGTTCTGGGAGAGGGGGGTCTGGCTTTGTTACTTCACTTTGCTGTAAAAAAAGGAATAAAACTTCAGAACTAGTATAAGTGTATAACAACCACCAAAGGACAAAACTAAATTCACCAGTTCTATGAACCATGAAGTCATGGACATATTAGCACAAGCAGATATAAATCAACTAAAGGTATGTGAATGTGAAGTAATAAGACACAATCCTAGACATGTCCATCGTTATTTTATTAAATATTGGACAGGAAGTCTGTACAAGAGCTCACATCTACTTCTGGAAACAAAGTGATCTGGGCATAAACCTCATCAGTATCAGATTCAGCCTGCAAGCAAGTAACTAACAGACTCAGAACAAAGGATAAGAGGTTCCAAAAATAACTAGAATAAGCCAAAAAAGAAAGACGTAAGAGCCATATGGAGAAAGCCCTGAAACTAACCTTAAGTTCAACGTTGACTACTTTGCACAGGATTTTAGATGGCAAATTAAACATTGGCATTTTTTGATCTAGCCCCTGATGTGTAGAAGCTTCAAGCTGTAAATACAACAAGAAACCAAACCCTTGTATATCAGCATAATGCTCGGTAGCAATATGTAGAAGAACCATGATTTCAGCTCCGGTCTACGTAAAGATAAAACAACAGATGGATGTTGCTAACAGAACAAACTCCATCAGCCAAATTGCCAAATGAGGCAGTAAAAAAAATCATAATGAAAACAAAACCATACTCCACTAAATGGAGCCATGGAGGTAGTGTTCTCTCAGAATCTATGGAACTCATATCCAAGATTACAAGATGAAAAGATCACACGTGAAATTAGGAGGTGCCACCGTGAGAAAAATAAAGTGACAAAGTAGCAAACTAACTTGCCTTGGCAATTTTCACTCACAAATGAAAAACAAAAGGGCACATTTACCTGCTCCATATGGCCCTGAGGAAAGTAATATACTCGTTCCCCCTCACGAGGAACGCTAACGAGTGGCCCAGCACAGGCATGCCACAGCTCCCGGTATAAAGGATCTGCAAATGAGCCCAGATACAAAAAAAAAAAACAGAAACATGAGTGTGAAGAAAAGACATGAGTGCAAAAAATCCAGCACTTCTTTTTCAAATCAATATACAACTCAACAAAATATAAATATATATAAGACCTTTTTGGTTCTTTTTATCAGAGTAATGATTGGCTGTGAGTGCCATGAGATGCTATGTAGAAGGAAGAAATTTATCCCAATAGATGCAGCTCCTTTAAGACAGTGTTTTCTGTCAATCTGAAACATGTGAAACATACAAAGCATATTAGACCAAGGTTGCTGCTGCATGCCTTGAGCATATAACATTCGGTGTAAACCTGAACCAAACTAAGGGTGTGTTTGGTAACGATATCTAGATATCAAGATATCGATATCGGTATCGATATCAAGATATCGATATCGGGTGATATCTTTGATATCTTGATATCAAGATATCGGTATCGGTATCAAGATATCGATATCGGGCGATATCGATATCATGTGATATCTCCCAAGAAATGGGTATATCAAAATAGGCCAAATTTGATATCTAGATATCAACTGATATCGATATCTAACTCTTACCAAACACAGATATCAGATATCACTTGATATCAAGTGATATATTATGCATACCAAACACTAGATATCGATATCAGTTAAAGTGATATCGATATCTAGCCCTACCAAACACTAGATATCAGATATCGGGGCTAGATATCTGATATCTGATATCTAGATATCATTACCAAACACACCCTAAATAATGAAATCTACGTAGATAAAACCCCTACAACAACAAGAAAATGAGACAATGATAAAACAAAAAAAGCTCGTGAAGATCAAAAGAGACCTTCAAAGATCCCATGGTTGATCCAATCTGAAACCTTATTTTAAATAGGGGTCACAAAATAAAAGCCAGCAATCCAATCTGAACTCTACTACAATTAAAGGCAACTACACCAGTGACTTGATGAGGAATTGAACAATTAAAGACCCAAAAAAAATCTAAAAAAGCTTGATCGGATCCAATTTCTTCATTCAACTAGGACCGTGGAAAAGAAAAGAAAAATCTAGGGGGAATTAAACAAAGGGCCTTGATACTCGCACAATCCATACTCCTGTGTCGGTCTAAAAGGAGCTATTCGTGGATCTAGGTAACAGAAACTTAAGAAGCCACTAAAATCACCTCCACCAAAAATTCCTCAATCTCAATTCCTAAAATTTAGTGAAACTCAGAGTAGGTAAGAGAAATCAAAACCAAGCGTCTAAAAATAGCCACCAAATATGCTTAAGATTTTGACTAAACTAAAAAACTTCAAGTTTCACCATGTTTCCGATCATCAAAATTGACATCAATCACAAAAACCTCAAAAACCAGTACAATAACAATCAGATCCAAACGAACACCAATCCAATTCTACCAACCAAAAACAGAATCGCCAGAGGCTGTAACAAATCAGGAGTACAAATCACACCGAGATCTGGAAAAAATAAGATCAGAGCAACTCGTATCAATAACAACCACCACCATATCCAAGTAAAACACCTTACTCAAAATTAGCCGGTGCGAAGGTAGATGAAAATTGAAAAAGCAAGTCTCACCCACCGGTAGCAAGAGGAGACGGTGTTTGGTGTTCAGAGAACAGCAAGCAAGCTTTGAAAGGGGGAGAGAGAATGGGAATTCGACAATAATTACAAATTAGGGTTTCAGGAAAGGTAAAGGCAAAGCTTTGTACAGAGAACGTGGATTCGGATCGAGTCTTTGCCTGGTTGAAGCCGACAGTACCTTCCACCCTCCTCCACAGAATTATTTATTATTAAAAAAAAATTGCAGGAGAGGACTTTTGCACTGTAGTCCTCTGTTCTTTCGTATTCATAAAATAGGGTGAAAAGATTCTCAATTTATAAATTTTGGCCAAGTTTTAGTGAAAATAGTAAATATATTTATAGTAATTATGTATCTTATAAAGTTTTATTCAAATATTCCAAAATATTTGTCGTACATGAATAATTTGAAGAGGTATATTACAGTCAAACTAGGGGACATTTTTCATAGTTTAAAGATGGCTTTGAGATTTGGCATTTCAATGATTTTGCTCGAGTTGGACTCTTCCATTGCTTATGATCTCATTGGCAATAGGAAGACTATGGTACATCCGGATCTCCAACTGATCAGCCAGTGCAGGAAAATGGTTGATTGGCTGAGGATCCATGGTGGGAGGTGCATCCAAAATATCACAAGGCATCCACAATAAAATGCTCCTCTGCTAATTATGTTGTACTTTTGCTTAATTCCTATGCTGAACATTGTTGTATTAATTACTGACGAAGATAGCCTTAAGCTTAGATATTGTACCCCGAAATGGGGAGTTGATTCCTAATAAAAATACATAAGAGATTTTCACCCGGCCTTTTAAGGGGGAACTATTTTTTCAAGAGTTTTGTTTTTAAGTATGAAAATGTTATTTTTGTTACTTATATTTGAAAAGGGCTTTTTAAACATCTTGAAGTTTATCGACTCCCCCCCCCTAACCTATGAAATAATTCACAATGATAAATGAAATCTACAATAATAATTCTTCTATAAAGATAGCAATTTGGGCCTCATTGAAAAATAATGTCTTAACCGTTATATTCATTGCAAATTGGACGTGAATTATTTTAGAAAATGTAGATCAATTATAACATAAAATTTTATTCAATTCAACTTGCTAATTGTAGCATAAATTTCTTAGTAATAGTATGAAATTATTTAAAACTTTAATTAAAAAAGATAATATTTTTTTTACAGTTTTATTATCCTAAAAACCCTACATAAATAATAATAATAATAATAATAATAATTTAAAAAAAAACAAAGAGGGTATTTCTTTTTCAACCATATTCTAAAATAATACGGAGTATTGTGTATTATAAACCATGCTCAGACACATCTAAAGACTAAAAATGATATTATTGGCATTACATTTAAAATATGCAAATAATAGCAAGTGTTGGTCCCGTTTCGAAATAAGAAGCAAAACGGGCCCCCGTAGTGCAATCAATATTCTGACCTACGTTCATTTTACTGATGCGGGCACCAACCCAACAGTGGAGTATAAAGATAGGGGAAAAAAATTAATTTACAGTATTTATCAAAAGGGAAAAAAAAAAACAAAAAGGGAAATTTAATGTGAAATTAAATAATAATAAATAAAAATAATAATACAGGAGTGGTAGTCTGGCTAGTTGGGTAGTGGCTACAAGACTAGTCAAATAAGGGAAGGAGGGAGGTAGATGCATAATACTCCCTTATCAAAAGACAAGATTGGTAGGCACCCAACAGTGACTTTAGTTCTATCTTGAAATTGATTCCCACTTTTTTTTATTGATATTTCGGTTTTGATAAAATACTCCCTCCGTTCGGCAAAACTTGTCATTTTAACTTTCCACACAACTTTTAATAAAGCTAATAATTAT
Source organism: Persicaria maculosa (assembly GCA_963922045.1). Taxonomy (NCBI): domain Eukaryota; kingdom Viridiplantae; phylum Streptophyta; class Magnoliopsida; order Caryophyllales; family Polygonaceae; genus Persicaria; species Persicaria maculosa. The sequence continues at coordinate 83,593,725 of OY998251.1, read as the reverse complement.
ACTCCTTTTTTACTAATTTACCCTCATTTATTACTCTATTTTTTACTTTATCAAAAACTACAACTCACAACACATCAATCAAATCAAGGGCATTTTAGTAAAGTAGAAGCAAAAATATCTAAAATGACAAGTTTTTCCGAACAAAAACAAAACTCTAAAACGACAAGTTTTGCCGAACGGAGGGAGTATTTACTATCCGGATAAATACACCATAAATCTTGCACGTCGAAAAGAACGTGTAAGGTCGAGGTGAGTTAATTAATTAATTGAAAAAGAGTGCTAATTAATTAAAAAGGTTTGCACGTTGAAATAGACGTGCAATTAAAGAAGAGGATTTGCAGTGTATCTAACAACACCCAATATTTAATTTACTATTTACGTATGTTTTTTTAGTAGGTTAAAAGTTTATACTCCATGTAAAATATTTATTTTTTTATAATTTTTTAACAAGTTTATAGTTATTATTAATAAATACAAAATTGTTTAAAAGAATTTTGAAAAAAAAAATATTTTATATAATTTTTATTATTATAGAAAAACACGCGTGAACGACATGTTTTGCCGAATGAATGAAATATTAAAAAATTAGATATTAATTGTGTATGAAATAGTAATATTTTCTTAGTTGAATTTTTAAATATATTTGAATAAATAAAATAATATTTAAAGTTTTAATTTTTTAATAAGTATGGAATTATAAGAGGAACGTTGTTTTAAAAATGACAAAACAACATCTATTTCATAACACATGAAGTATAAAAAGGATATATATAATATATCAAGTATATGTACATTTTATTAGACGAATCTGTTTAGAAAAAATATGGAATATTCATTAATTAAGACGAGAATACTAACGAATTACCTCATATTCAATTCCTCGAAGTATTGAACAAGTTCATCACTTGTTTGAATTATTATTCTCTCTATTTACTTTTAATTTTCCTTTACTATTTTTTTTTTATGATGATATTATTTTTTTAATAATTTTGCAATTTTAACATATGTGAATAGTAAACGATAAATAAAAATGAATGAATGGAATATTTTATTAAGATGGTTTTTTTTTTTGGTAAAATGAGGTATGTGAAAGATATCATAAACATTTTTTTCGGCCTCCTACATAAACTCATTTTATTAAAATATTTTTTATTTATTCATTTTTTCACAAGTGAAATTGTTTTATTTTACTAATGTTATCTTATAAAACAGGATATGAGAAAAAAAAAACCCTAATCAATTTTTTTATCCCTCATTTTTCACAAATAAATAAAGCATTGATGGGGCATTGCATCTTTGAACTGGTATACTCTTTTAGTACATTTTTTTATAGCAATTTAAAATCGAAATTAATAGTATATGAATCAGGAAAATGATATAAATACCCATTTGATAGCAACATATATAGAATATCTGTCTGTGCTCCCCACGTTTTAACAAAGTTTTGCTATTATTCTATTTTTCAGGATACATAAATAAATAAATAGTGTTCTTTTTTTTTTAATGCAAATATTTTCAAAAAAAATAATCTTACAACATTTTCAGACTGAAAACTGAGTGAATCTAACCGATAGTAAAGGTCATGCTATATTATTATTTATTTTGAAAAAAAAAAAGATTTATGTGCACATATTTATGGATTAATTAGATAATTAAATGAATTTACAACTGGAAATTGTACAAATTTTGGTCGGAGAAATCAACCACCTTCATTGAATATTATAAATGGGTTGACCGTCAAGGGCGTCACTAATTTGCCACTTAATTCCTTGACAACTACTCCTATATATAATTAGTTAATTACATCTAAAAAGGCACTTAAATACTTAATTACCAAAAAAGTATTAAATGCGTAAAATCCCATTAACATGTGCCTTTTAATACATCACAAAACCCACCCTTGCAACTTGCATCTATACAGAACCCAAGCAGCTACAATTTTTTTTTAAAAATAATATATATAGGCAAAAATGATTTAAAAACAAAAAAAGAATACAACCTACTCAATAATGAACCAATGTTAATACGAACTTTTAAAACTACAGAAAATAATATTAACTATTTCGTATTATTCAATGAATTACGAACTACCCATTAGATGAATCAATGAATTACTCATCTAAATTATAATGGTGTTTGATTGACATAGTTTAATATCGAATTTGGTTTAATGTGAAATAGTTCGTATCATTTTTTATAGTTTTTGTAGTTGATATTAATATTGGTTCATGGCTAATAATTCGTATTGTTTTTGGCCATTTTTTCCACATATGTATAATTACAAGATCTAGTAACACCCATTACTTAATATTGGTTCATGGCTAATAGTTCGTATTATTTTTTATTCATGACTAATAGTTCGTATTATTTTTGGTCATTTTTTCCACATATGTATAACATAAATTTTAAATAAACACGTCAATAGTGTTTGATTATTACTTTTTTACAAAAGCGTTTAAAATAATATAAATTTTAAATAAAATGCAATGTAAACTATGTCAATCAAACACCCATTACTTAAATTTATAATTATATTATAAACTTAATTTAATTGATTGACATAGTTTATAAGACATTTTAAAATAAAATTACGTTATTTTAAACATGCTTTAAACAGTGATAATCAAACACTATTCATGCATTTATAATTATAATTTCATTATAAATTGAAATGTATTGGAATCCAAACACACCATTAAACTAAGTTACATAACCCCAAAAAAATCACTGTCAACTGAAACAGAGAAAATGACAGGCTCAAAAATGTTAAGAAGAAACTGGAACTGGTACAAAATTGCAACAGCCATAGCTGGCTAAAAAATGAATTTGAAGATCTCAGATTTTGAAGAAAGAGTTCAATCTCAACCTCCAGTCAATGTGGATCCTAAAACTGCAAAATTTACATATCTCCGCCTTCGAGTAAGACCTTGAGTGTATCCAGCAAGGCGACCTGCGAGCTGTGCTAGCACCAGATATGTAGCGGCTGCACCACATCTCAGCCGATTTACCAAACTACTCAGCCAGCTTCTATCGAGAGCCCAGCTCAGTGTCGTTAAAGAGGCCGACTTTGGTAGCAATGGCGAGTGGCAACCACACGGGTTCGTCTTGAAAATGTTCTAAGGGCGTCACAAGTATAATGAAGCAGCGAAGACGATGTCTCTTTTAATCTTGGAAACAGCGTCTTCGAATTTGGATTCGAGTTCTACTTCACCGATGGATTTAGCGGCCTCGATAAGCTGCTGGAGCACCTCTTCTAGTCTCCTAATAGCCCTAATCAAACTCCCCTCGAACACATGCGTCATTTCCATTATTTCGTAGAACTTGGAACCTCTAGCCCAAGAATACACTGCCTCCATTATATCAGGTCGAAACGTGCTCACAAACTTCTCCACGTCAATTTGGACCTACGGTAACATAAAGAAGACGATGTTAGAACGTGATCCAGAAAAAATAAAGAGCAAGTGAAACCGTTTCAACACACTCTCTTGGCACACAGCTTGAGTAACATGCATATTTTCATTTGCTTCAATGCAAAGCCTTTTCAACATTAATTACCTTCTTCTCATTCTGAACCTCAGCGACTTTTCGTGCTGTATCTTGTAATTGTGCGAAAAGCAAAGCGAGTTCCTCTCTAGGCTTTTGAGGATCCTGAAGCTTTTCTTGCCAGACAAAACAGGAAAGAAGGGCGATCATCTCCTCCACCTTAATGTCCTTCAGCACCCCGCTAAACATGAGCTCAGTTAAGGTCAACTCATCTGCACTACTGATTTCACAGGCCACCTTCCCCTTTAGCTCCACAACGGCATCTTTAGTTATATATCTGCAAATACCCGGGAAGAAAATCAGTGCAACAAATTCGCAAGCCATAGGCAAAAAGCAGCTTACACATCCATACATTATACATTAAAGTGAGAAAAAAGCATGAACATGGACTGTTGGGAGAGAGAACTTGGGAGGTTTGATTGGCATCGTGGCTGGTCAGTATAGAAGTTCCAACATATGCATGTAAACACACATGAAATACACACGGACAGCCAAATACATCAACAAAAGCATATTACCCTAGCTTCCTCAGGACCCTTTCCCTCGCCTTAAGCTCAGCCTCAAAAGCCAATGTCTTGGGGGCTTCTTTGATTTTTTCGCTAACAGACTTTATCCTCACTTTAAGCTCTTGTTTCTTCTGCCAATCCTTGAGCTTCTGCTCGATGACCGGAGACCTGGCCACCTCATGCTTCTGGAACAATCTCTCAATGTGTTCAACTCTACGAGCAGCCTTTTCATACGATTGATTTTTAATCTGAAAAAGACACAATAGCAATTCAGATCAAGTTCTATTGGGCAAACATTTTTTTATGTATAAAAAAAATCATGCACAATATACCTTCATATCTTCTTCAGGATCTAGCAGAGGCACCCCATCCTTGAACCTGGAAAGAACTTCTTTCACCTTCTTGAGCGTGTTTTCTCGAGTTTCCAACGGCAACAAATCCTTTGGTATGACCAAGCGTACAGCACTCAAACTGTATATCTGTAGCAGCAGATACTTGTCTTAAGGATAGAAGGCTAAATGCTACTTCCATTAAATATACTCAGAAATGCATTATTTGATGATTAGGGATCATTTCTCTCAAGAGATATTACAACCAGACCATAATATAATTACCGAAGGATTTGATGGTTAGGGATCGCTTCTCTCAAGTGATGTTACAACCTGCCCATAATACTAATAACTGGTAATATTACCAAAAGCCCTTTGTGTGAATGGAGATTCTAATAAGATTAGGATTCAGTAAATGAATTACTGCAGGTGAGGAGATTGTAAGAAGCCGTCTCCCAGATCTATGCTTGCTTAGTGGCAGCTACGAATATATTACATCTCATCTCCTTGGTTTCAACAGCATAATACTCATGGCAGCCCATTAAACGTACATATATAGGTCTGGCAACAGGGGGGAAGAGGCATGCTAACAAAATTGGAAAAAGCCAACCGGCCATACTTTACTATAATAGAGTGTTCAAATGGTACATGTTCTTCATGATCATGTTCGTCGGAGTGTTCGGAGAAGATAAATCCAATTTGTGATGTTATATATGAAGAACAAGCAGACAGACATATGTATAATACACCCAAAAAATTGTTAAATATTTAACTATTTATATAACCTCAATACTCAGTAGATCTAATGGCTGCACCAGCATATGCTTGAAAAATAAGTAAACTAATTACCTGAGAAAGAGGGACAGAGACAATAATAGGCTCTCCTGTCTCCTTGAGAGGAACAATTTTAATTGACTTCTTTGATTTACTATCTTTCTTTACTGTGCATCTTGTCAGAACGTCCACTGCATAGTTTCCATCCTCTGGCTTTCTGAAGGTATCATCTGGATGAAGACTAAACAAATGAGCAAAATGAGAAATAAAAGGGAAAAATACCCAAGGATATATACAATTCTTACCTTCAGAAGCACTCTGAACTCTTTCAAATTTTAGAATGACCCCCCACGTCACATCATCTTCAATGGAGGACACGTTCTCACTTCTATTGCATTCAATACATACAAGTCTACCAGGTTGCAAGAAAGGTAAGCAATACTTGGGAGACAAAACTATTTCCCGGACTATTTTCTTGTAAATTTTGTACTGCTCTAGAGTCTTGTAGTATTCTTTTACACTAGTTTCTCCTTCAATAATGATCGCATCTCTCTCCGCTTCAAGAGCTTTTACTTCTTTCTAGTACAACATAAAAAATTAACATGAAAACTAGCTGTTAAAATATATAAAATACTTATAACCAAGAGTCCATCCATAAGTGTCAATACCAACCAACCTCGAGCTCTGGAATGGCGCTATCAGCTTGAAACTGATAGAACGAATTGCGGAGCAAATTCTTAGGATCTCCATCTTCACACCGCAGCTGATTCAACAGCATGTTGTAGCTCAAGTGAAAGGCACTGGCAAATATCATATATGTTCAGGACTTGAGGATTTAAATAAATACAATACATCTCCAGAGCCATAATACCACTATATCAGTCTCTGTTTGTAGATAAATATATGCACTTCAGTTACAAGAGAGTTGAAATTAATAGAAGGGTGCTACGGTCATTCTAATTCCAACTATTTACTCCCACACTTTTTACATCAATGCAAAGGTTAGCATCAAGAACAAAAAAAATCCATCAAATAGCCGCAGACAATAACTATAACCTAAGATATAGAAATAGTGCAAGTAGTTGATGTTGTAGCAATGGCAAAGGTACTTTTAAGTAACTTCGTAGTACAAGTAGAAGTTGCAGAAGCTTAGCAGTAGAAGGAGCAGACTGCAGTAATTGACAATAAAAATGCTATTGTTAATGAGATGTTCTGTGATTTTCCCCTGAAGTGAAATTTTTATGCCATCTTAACTAGTGCAAGACTGCAAGTAAATATTTTTATTTCTATTGTAGGAAATATGCAACCACTTAATCAGTAGATCTTGCAATAAAAGCATCAAAGTGATACCTGTTCAAACTATCAGCACTTCCTTTAAGCATTCCCTTAGCTGTTGAGGGTTCAAGCTTTTCATCCACCATCAAAATGCATACACCACGATCGTCAATACCTCGACGACCAGCACGACCACTCATCTGAATATACTCTCCACTTGATAGCCATCTAAACTTATTCCCATCAAATTTACGAACATTTGTGAACACAACAGTCTTTGCAGGCATGTTCAAACCTATGCTGAAGGTTTCAGTGGCAAACAAACACTGAGAGAGAAAAACATTATAACATTGATGTGAGTATTGGAAGCTGTATTCTGAAAATTACATTTCCCTATATGCATGTTGTTTAAAATTATAGAACAAAATAACTTGATAGGTGTATCAAAATGCAAATTTAAGTAAAATCATGGGAGCAGACAGAATCAGATTACTGCTTCCACTAAAAGTTCACTACATAGGCCTCATATTACGAAAGAAGCATAGCACCCATTTTTATCTAGAAACCATTCTCTCTTTTTAAATTCTTCCAGAGTAAATTTGCCTCCGTAGGAAAGATCTTAACTTTCCCACCAAAGAAATACCCTTGGACACCAGATTGTGAGTACCCCAATAATCATGCTTATTGTCCCAGTTACAAGACAAACAAAACCCCACAATAATTCTAGAATGGAAAAAAACCAGCTAAAATAAATGAATACTAGAAACATACTGCAGAATCATGAAATCCCCACCGCCCCACAAATAAAGGATAAAGAACCCTACAGAAACTTGTGACGGTAAAGAGGGGAACTTTAGGATGCAAAGGCGGTAGCAGCATGATTCAAGTATAGAAGAACGCTCTACCCTTCCCACAAATTTTTTTTTTTTTTAAAAGGGCATGAACTTGCAGGTTAGAATCTGCTACTTTGCCACATACAGCATTCATTCCATAGAACTCACATCACACCTAATCACGTTGAATATAGTAATTGCATATATGCATTAAAGGCCATCTAGTTACCTTGATCAAGCCTTCTTGAAATAGTATTTCAATAACTTCCTTCAGAATGGGAAGCAGCCCAGAATGATGCACACCAATTCCACGCTTCAAAAGAGGCAAAATATTGGTAACCTGCAAATGAACAAAAAACCACATACAACATTGAAAGATTAAATATAAAGACAGCTAGGATTTAATCAGAACAGGCATTTCTTTCCTACTAGGATTCAGGATTTCATACCCAAAATATAGCAACAATACAACCTAGCAAAGAATTCATGACAGAACGGTGATTCTTAAAATTTCACTCTTAAGTTCTTCATTGACTCTGAATACTTCACTATACTAATTTAATCTCAAGATATATGGGAAAATGTAGGGGTGGGCACAAATCCCGCAAATCCCGGGCCCGTCCCGGTCCCGTCCCGATCCCGGTGGGATTTGAAAAAAAAATAGTGAATCCCGTCCCGTCTCGCATATATATTATATATTTTTTTATATTAATATATTAAACAGTATATACATAAATATTTTTGTATACTATATAGAGCATCATGTATGCAGTGTCTTAATGTGTATATATGCAAAGTGTCTTAATGTATATATATGCAGAGTGTTAATATATATATATTTACAGTGTCAATACACACACCGTTATATACTATACAAGTATACAGTGTCTATATATAATAGTATACTGTATGTACGCAGTATATATAGCGTTTGTACACATATAAGAGGCTATAAAATATAAAAACATTATAAATTTATAGGTGTTGTGTCTTTAGAAATTTAAAAATATTAGAGAATTATATTTTATTTTTTTTGAGGGACAAGGCCCGTCCCGTCCCGTGAGGGATAGGGCCCGTGCAGGATTGAAAAAAAAATAGAGAATCCCGTCCCGGTCCCGTCCCGCAAAAATTACGCGGGACGGGACGCAGGACGACCCCTGTCCCGTCCCGTCCCGCGCCCACCCCTAGGAAAATGCATGCAGACAAGAATATGTGTTTGGAATAGCTTTACTCCCCTTAATAATGTTTGATCAGCTATCACTTTTCAGCTTATGTGAAATAAGAGCAATACCTGAGGAAGCTTCTTATCATCATCAGAAAGCATATCCATAGCACTCCAAAAAATAGTCTCTATGTTAACCTTCTCATCATCACCATTTAAATCCATCTTTGCCATCTGAAAGTGGCCATATACATCACAAATTTAGAAGCACATTAAGATTATGCAGTCAAAAAGTCTAGAAATGTCGAGCAGAATCAAATCAAAATAAAGAAAAGGTAAATGAAAATTTTCATATGAAGGAAAAGGCAATAAGCTCACAATTACATTGGCTAACAATGGAAACAATATAGTTATACAAGTGTCACGACATGGACAATGCAGCTAAATCCATCAAGCATTACAATCCATAAAATACAAGGTCTCATACTCTTGCTCCCCAGCCATAAAGATAAATATCTTAAATTTAAAAAGGCATACATACAAAAAGCACCCATCATACATCCATCTTGCTTTGTGGCAACCTTACTTAGCCACTCTGCATTGTGAGAGAGATACATGATGTGGGTCTAAAATGACCAAACAAACATAAAATTGATGGCAATAGGCAACATTAACTTTCCCAACACTTTCTTTGTAATTGAACTGCAAATTTTACGGCTAAATAAAATCAGCCTTGCAAACTTTCATATATTCTTGGAAAATGTCAAGAATTTGCCAATGCCAATAGCAATTTCACAAATATACTACCCTTAAAAGGAAGGAGAGAATGGAAACTTTATGAACTACACTTTCCAGATCTGAAGATAACTGTCATACTCTCTTCCATATGCCCAAGAAGCCACCAAAGGGATGTGATGGGGAATTGGGAAAAGAAGACAAGATGAAATACATGGACAGGTTTAATTACAGAGCACTGTAGAAGTTACTGATCAAGCTATCAAACGATCCTTCCCAATATTGTAAATTAAATTTTGATGAAATAACAGTGAAAGCAAAAGCATAGAGTAGAGAATTTACCTGCATCGCCAGAAACTCACACTCTTTCTTGCTGAAGCTAAAGAGTATCACAGGATCATATTGGCGATTTATAATCATTTTAACCAACTTGAAGATATCACTTTGTTCACCAACTTTGCCAACTACCAAATCCTTCATCGACTTCCCATTTTCCCTTCTCTTGTCACCATCAGCAGCAGGAACAAGGGCATTCAAAGCTTTCTGAAAGCTTTCTTCCCGGAACTTTCCCTTTTCATCTACCACCAAGTATAAACCATCACCCCCTGAAGGAAAAATATGATGCTGGAGAGGTGTTGGTCGATAATCTGTGTAGACAATATGACAAGGCTGTTGGTGGACCTGCAGACATAGTACCTTATATAGTAAATATCGTCCTATCCACACCCAGTAAGAAGATTGGAAACGATTGGACATGAATAAACAAGCAACAGCCTCTGAATGGTGTGTAATCAACCTACTAGAACAGAGAGCGTTTCTGAAAAAGCCATAATACGGGTGACTCTAAAATCTAACTGATGAATATTAAAATAACATAACAACAGAATAAGGCTGATGAAGCTCAAAATGTAAGATGAACTTGAATAGTAACTAGCACCTTTGCAACCCAGTCAGCAAATTCTTTTGCATTAGGCACAGTGGCTGAAAGAAACACAAATCTAGAGTTCTTTGGAGCCATAACTATACTTTCTTCCCACACAACACCTCTCTCCCTATCACGCATGTAGTGCACCTCGTCAAATATTACCCATGCAACCTCTCGTGTGATCTCAGACCCTTTGTATTGCATACTACGCCAAATTTCTGTAGTCATCACCTGTAAATAAATAAATCAAATTTTTTAAAAGAAATGATAATATATTTCACAAAAGTGTAGGATGAATCTGCAGCAAATAACACACTGGTATACATGAGGTTTGATATAATAACATCATGCAATACAAGACTTTTGGCACTTTTCGCCAAGGAATTTGAGTATCTATGTAACCTGTGACCAATTACCATTCATAATGTATAATGTATCAGAACTACCAGCTCAGCAGTCAAAATATCCACGATAGATTCATGCCATGGAAAAAGGAAAAGAATGGGTTTTTTGATATCATAATGTATATAGTACATACTCCATTACATTACTACAAGCATGAGTGATGCAACGATGCTTTGTCGCATTAGTATTGTCAAACTTTTATGCATAGTATGCCATCGACTATTAAAATTTATAATCATGAGAAGAGTTACAGAAGAAGAAGACTCACCAAGCAAGAAGCATTCGGCTCAATGGTAACATCCCCAGTCATCAAGCCAACATCTGAAAATTCTTCTTTGAAATCACGATACTTTTGATTGCTAAGGGCTTTGATAGGGGAAGTGTATATAACACGTTGCTTGTCCCTCATGGACATTGCAATAGCATACGATGCAACAACTGTTTTCCCAGCTGATGTATGGGCTGAAACCTAGAAGTGTAGAAGGGGCAGAACACATTAAATAACTACAGTTGCAAAATGATAACATCAATTACTAGTCAAACAGGATAGGTACTACAAGTACATATATTGTCAAGCTCCAGATCAAGTGTTTCCTATTATGCAGTATGTCAAACTTTGGAATATAAATGAAGATAAAATAAGTTGCAACCAACTCATTGGCTATGCATAACATAACAACACCAATTGGCAATTGGAAAGATCGATTCTTCATGGTCAATGTTATTGTTTGAGCCTAACAGGAACGATTCTTCATTTCTTTGATCAGTTAGAGCATTGTTTCGTCCTAAGAAAAATCAATATCATACAGCCAAAACCTGTTAAGTTTAGGTAATTTACACTTCGCCACCAGGTTGCAGAACAGATACTGCACTTAACACCTTTCATAAATTAAATTGCATAAACCATGTGTTATTTCTTGTCTAGTTGACCACCTATATCCTATCTTACCATATAATCCCCTACCAAACACACCCTAAACGGCCTAAAGTCCATTGCAATATAATAAAGGGGCAAAATTTCCCGTTCATATGTTCACTGCTTTTCGTGGTAAATGACCATAAGTGCCTAAGTGGTTAATTGCTAACCCACATGTTATAAGGGGATGCTTATGTCATTAAGACTCAAGAGTGGACCCAATGCCAGGTAGTTTAAGTGCAACAATAATAGGATTTAATAGAGAAACTCTCCACAGCTCCTAAAAATTCAATTCCCCTTGAGCTCTATTTCATACTTGAACTACCAATAACAGGTTTTCAAGTGATTTCATAATGCATGTAGATACGGCTTGGGGAGCAATACATGAAGCACTCTCATTCTCTGATTTTAATATTTCGAGACTTTTGATGATAGTTTCGAAATCCGCCCTAAGACAACTTCCAAAACATCTGATGACCAAAAAAAAATAACTCCCAAAACTTCTGAATAATTTCTAGATAATCGTGCGGATTATTAAGCTTTGTGCTGAAAGTTTTAAATTGATTGTCATGTTTACATCTCTGAATTAACACAAGCCGCCCAGACATTTCAATCAACTATCCCAACCTTCAAACTACCAGGTTAAACAGCCAAAAATCCACAATTAAAAAAAAAAATAGAAGCACGGAATTTTAACAGAGAACGGAGATACCATGACAGACTCGCCGTTTTCGAGGCACTTGATAGATTCGGCCTGGAAGGGATCAAGAGGGAAAGGGAATTCCTTCGCTGGCGGCGGCTTCACCGACTGTTCAGCGGGAGTAGATTGAGGATGAACGTAACCCTCGGGATACGAGACGTGGTGCACACAAGCAATTGGCTCCTCTCTCTGCTGCTTCTGCGGTGGAGGAGGGCAACTTGGATGCTCCTCTGGTTTCCGCTTCTTCAGAGACGACGCCATAGCTAATGCCTTTAGGAGGAGGCAGGGAGCGGTGATACGGCGGAGATGGCGGCGGAATCAGGCGGAAGCTGAAGCAGGAACGGTGATTTCAGAAGTGAGGGTTTGGAGGGTTCAACGGCGCCATAGGTAGCTTGTTAAGATACCCGCTTGGGCTGTCTACTTTTCTAGGATAAATTACACAAAATCGACTTTAAAATAGAAAACTTTTAAAAAATACACTCGTAAATTATAAAAATATAAAAATATATCCATATTTTTTTTCCATTTTTAATGTGTAAAAAATGCATGATATCACTTCACTTTCTCAATATTTTAGTTAGTTTATTTAATGAAGATGACTTTAGATAATACAAACACCTTTAAATAAAAAAGAATACAAATTTTAAAAATTACTTCATATATAAATTATGCTTGTATTAAAAAAAATACTATGGTTTTAAAATCCAAACAAAATGTTGTCGAGAAAAAAAAAAAAAAAAATAGCCTCAAACCCTTGCTAATGACTATTATGTTATGATCCTAATGGGATATTTGTGAGATTGAAAAGAAAAGGAGAGATATTGAGGCAGGAGATGAAGAAGATAGATGAAGGAGAAGATGAAGATTAGAGATAGAGGTATACAACGAGAGAGAGATTAGATGAGAGGGTAAATGAAGTAATTGGATTATTTATTTGATGATCAATTACAAGGTATAAGGGTATATTTATACCTTAAACTATCCCAATCTAATATAATACCTAATATATGGAATCGTAACATATTAGTCTTCCAATAATATCTCTAAACTCACCATTCATAAAACCTTCTCTAGTAACCATTAGCCTTCTAATAATATATCTAAAGTCACCCTCGAACCCTTCAAATTATTATAAATATGAAGAGATTCACGTCGTTTGTTTTTTGTAACTTGTTTGAATTTTCACTTAATGAAAAATCAAGTAATGCACGTGTAATTATAAATTTATAAGGACTATTACATACTCGATGGGTTACATGTTTTATTACCAAAATAAAATATTTTATGTCTAGTGATCCATATACGACAAAGAATAGCATAAATAGCCACAAGCTTATGTACCCCCCATTTGCCGTAGCTAAGCCGAAGCTAGATGGCTTTTGCCACCCCTTAAAGGCCTTTTGCCACGGCTTTTTGCCGAAGCGAATTTCATTTTTTTTTGTAGTGATCGGCTAAGGACACTAATGGAGAAGGCTAAGTCTGGACGGGTGCAAAGCATACATAACAGAACCGATGGCTACGTCATAAGGAACGTTAGACATTTCCTGGATCTCAGAGGGTTTGGTAGGGCAGCTTTTCTTAGTCAACTCAAGGTGCCCTCCTAAAGGTATGGTTGTGGGTTTGGAGTCTACCATGTTAAACCTCTTAAGAACCTTTAGGACATAGTCATCCTGGGTTAGCCAAATGCTGTTATTGGAACGGTTTCTAAAGATGTTGACCCCTAGGATCTTCTTAGCTCTACCAAGGTCCTTCATGTCGAAATACTTTTTAAGATCAGTTTTTACTTCAGAGATTAGAATCAAGGAGTTACTGATTAATAGTATATCATCAACATAAAGGAGAACATAGATGGCATTCTTAGAAGCTGGATACTTAAAATAAAGGCAATTATCATAAGTACTTCTATGAAAGCCTAGTTTCTTGATTACTGCATTGAACTTAAGATTCCATTGACGGGGAGATTGCTTAAGACCATAGATAGACCTTCTAAGGAGACAGACATGGTTAGGGTATCTTTTATCTATGAAACCCTTAGGCTGACGCATGTAGATAGTCTCATCTAAATCCCTATGGAGGAATGCGGTCTTATCGAACTCCAAATCTCAAAAATATGCATGACATAAAAATAGAGGCCTAGACTTTTCATGTAGATATATTACTATTAATTTAGAAATTTGATGTAGATAGAGGCCTAAATTTTTACTTCACTATATTAAAGAACCTATAGAGAAGGAAGAAGAAAAGAAAGATACGGAATAACAAAATATTTTCATTTAAAAAATAATAGGCACTTTAACTTGACCTTAAAAAAAATCTAGACAAAATATTTTATTTGGGTGGTATTTTGTTACTTGTAGGCCTTTAATGTGTGATCTATTGCAATTTTAAATATTGCGGGTGTTTAAGTTATAAAAGGGTTATTTAGTGTGTTATTTTATGTAGTTTACCCTTTCAATTAATACGTGGTTGTCTGCTTCCAATCAAGACAATATTTTTTTTTACAGTAGGCAAGATGTAGATCGACTCGGCGATCTAGAAGATCGACCCAGCGATCTTAAAGCCATCAAAAGATGGCTTGAATGATCCTACGCAGAGGGTCGCTAGTAAAAAAAGAAAAATTTTCTAAGGTTACAATTACAGGAATTTAAAATTAAAAATATCTAGAAATTAAAACCCTGTTTCTTCCGATCAATAATTGGAGCCTTGATTCTTGATTTCTGTTCTTGTAGCTTGGAAAGCAGTGCGGAGCAGCATCATCTTGCATGTGATGGCTTGGACTCGAAAACTTGAGATCTGACGTTGCACAACAATAGTCATGGTTTACGGTGGTGGTGATTTCGGATCTAGACCCAGGGGTCATAGATCCAAGCACCCATTTTTTTTTTGAAGCAAGATAAGAAATTCAGTTCTCAAGACAAGCCTAGAGAAACCGAGAGACCGGACAAGCCAGTGGATGGACTAACCATCATGTACAACAGTAGCAAAAACTGAAGCAAATGACAGAAATAAATAACTGAAGCAAATGACAGAAAATAAAAACTAGCAATGTACAAGCCATCCTACACTGCGCAACACAAGCTAATTAAGGAATAACGAAACGACCGGCCAAAGGGACAACGCACACAGCGAACTCTGGGGACCAGCGGACACCTCAGATTATGGACTCGAAGAGCCTTCAAATGTCAATTGCACGTCCACAACGTCATCGAACATGACACATCAATCAACGCTCACAAGAAGCCTGCAACACAACAAGAATAGCACAGTACACTGACCCGCAATACAACCACAAGCCACACCCAAGCACAATCAAACCCCAAAACCTCGTCTCAACCCTCAAGGGCGATAATAAAATCGTGGGCGGCAATCACAAGGATAAACCTAAAAGAGACGATACAAAACAAGGCAAGGAAGAGAAACCGGGCAGAGATGAACCAGAAAGCGACTGAAAGAGCGGACTACAACAAACAAAAAGGCAGGTGGCGCCGCTGAGAAGGACCGACCGAGGCCGAAGCCGAGGACAGAGGCGAGGGAGAACTCGAAGAGGGCTGAACCAAGAGATGAGCCGAAAGGCGGAGCCGCGGTAGCCCTGAAGTGGCTGGAGTCGATGCTTGGCGGAAACGAGGGTGACGGCAGCGCAAACAGGCGGGCAGCCTGGGGGGACGGCGGTCGAAGAGGTGGTTGTGGAAGGAGGCAACGAAACCGGTGGAGGAGATACCGGGTGAGGGTGAGCATGGAGGTGTCCTTAGTGGCGGCGGAAGCATCAGGCTTCCCTCAACGCCACCGGAGAAGGAGCAGGCCATGAGCGGGGTGAAAAGATGGATGAGGAGATGGGGGCGGGCTGTAGAAGGACCTTGAAGAGGAGAAGCCATGGAAGGCAAACGGGGCGGGGGCGGCGGCGAAGGCGGTGAAAGGAGGCCATGTGATGGTGGCGGCGGTAAGCAAACTCCCAAAGGTGGGAGGCGGAGGAGGCTGGACCGGTGAGAGGCTGAGAAGGAGGTGGCCAAGGCGGTGGGCGCCCGAGACGCCATTAGAGGCGTTTTTGGAGGTCAGCGAGAAGCGGCAAACGGCGGCCGCGAAAGTGACGGTGGACAACCGGACGATGCAGGGTAGGCTGGGGAGGATTCGGACGAGACGAAGGCGGTTAGGTAAGGGCTGTTGGGCTCAACTCGGTGGCGGAAGGGTGCTGGTGACCCAGGTCGTGGCGGCGGCGGCAGAAGCTCTTGGGAGCGCTAGGTCAAACGACCAAAAATAAAATAGTATCGACTCGGCGATCTCGAAGATCGATCCAGCGATCTTAAAGCTATCAAAAGATGGCTTGAATGACCCTACGCAGAGGGTCGCTAGTAAAAAAAGAAAAATTTTCTAAGGTTACAATTATAGAAATTTAAAATTAAAAATATCTAGAAATTAAAACCCTGTTTCTTCCGATCAATAATTGGAGCTTTGATTCTTGATTTCTGTTCTTGTAGCTTGGAAAGCAGTGCGGAGCAGCATCATCTTTGTAAAGCCTATCTTAATCTGAGTATAATCCCGCATAAGATATAGTCGGAAGGCAGATACTATACAATTATATATTTGATATTTAGGAAACACTTATGGTAATATTTATATTAAGTATTCGAAGTATTAATCCGGAAACATAGGGTTCCGGGTCATATACTCATACTATATATAAATATAAGCTTAAAGTGTTACACTAATATCCCAACTAAACAATAGACCTTATATTATATGTATATGTTATATTGTCTGTTGGTATTGTTGTTTGTTGGCCCACTTCTGAAAGGCCCAAAGCCCAACTTACCGAAGCCCAGTGACGCGAAAGCTGAAGATCCACTTGCTTCTAGGGTTTTCCAGCTAGCGCGCTCTATAAAAGGAGCTCACCTCTCTAGGGTTCTATTCATTCGGTCTGTTCAACTGGGAAGCCGCTCCATAGAGAAAGAAAGAGAGAGAAGAGAGCGAGAGCTAGGGTTTCCTCTCATGCGCCCTTTCCGACTCCGATCGACGACGAAGAACTTAGATCTAAGGCGTATCCACTAGCTGGACCCTAGATCTGAGTATTACGAAGAAGAAAAAGCGCTACAGCTTCCTTGGCGGCGAGCTACTGGATCGTACAAGCTTCTCCGGCGACGATCTGCGCTTCCGAGGCCAGATATGAGGGAGTTCTTCTTTCCTACTTCTAGTCTTCTCTTGTACTTGCTTTCTTGGCTATTTTCTGGTTGGATCTGTATATCCTTGTGTAGAAACTGCAACCCTATATCTTGTAATCGATAAAACGAACATAGTGAACTTGGGCCTGAGTCTCCCCGAACCTGAGACTCCGCGGATGTAGGATTTGTTCCGAACCGCGTAAACACGCCTTTGTGTCCTTTGTCTGATTTTAAGTTTCTGCACTAATCGCCGTTTTGAGATCTTGGATCCTATTCTAAGGGTCCTAGATCTACAGATTGGTATCAGAGCCTCAGATCTGCTCTTACCGTCGCTTCCGCTTCTTAAACCTTGGTGTTTTTCTTTAGTTTCTTTCTTGCTTTCGAAAAACTCGACCAAGTACACTGACTGTTTCGTTTTCTGTGTTGATCTAAGGTACCTTATCATGGACAACGCATACCGCATAAAGCCCTTCGATGGCGTCATCGACTTCGTCATGTGGCAAGTCAAGATGCGCGGCATCTTGATCAAAGAAGGCTGCTGGAAAGCCATCTCACATCCAGTGGAGGTAACTGCCTCGTCCTCATCCAAAGATGAAGAGGATAACAACAAAGGAAAGAAGGTCGCCCCCACTGATCTGGAGCTCGAGATGGATCTCAAAGCCCATTCGGAGATTATGCTGAGGTTATCTGACAGCATAGCTCGCCAGGTGGTAAGATTCTCTTCCGCCCCCTCTCTCTGGAAAGCCCTGGAGGAGCTTTTCTTAACTAAATCGCTGTCCTCCAGGATCTCTTTGCTCTATAGACTATTTACGTTTAAAATGGACACTGCTCTTACTTTAGACGACAATCTTGATAAGTTCCTTAAAATGACCCAAGAACTGGAAAGATGCAAAGATGTGATTAAAGATACTCACCAAGCTATCCTTATTCTAAATGCTTTACCTGCTCAGTTTGACAACTTCAAAGATGTTATTCAGTTTAGTAGTTCTGAGTTATCTAAAGATAAAATCATTGAGTCTATCATTGAAAAGAATGAACTTATGAAAGTTTTTAAGATAAAAGGTCATTCTGCTAAAACTGATAAATCTGAAAAAACTGAGTTTCTTTTCACCAAAGGAAAAGATAAGAAGGGTAACAAGTATAAAAAGAATAAAAAGGATAAAAAGGATCAGGCAACTTCCTCTGAAAAACCTGATAAATATCCCAACTCTAAATGCAATTATTGTGGGAATTTGGGTCATTGGATTAAGGACTGCAGAAAAAAGAAAAGGGCTGAGCAATTGGCCCAGAAAAATAAGACTGAATTATCTGCTTCTGTGCTTGAGTCTATGAGTTCTTATCCTGCTGAATTATTCATGTGTGCTAATAGCTGTGATAAATTCCCTATTAATGCTGATACTTGGATTCTTGATTCTGGATGTACCATGCATGCTACTCCTAATAAAAACATGTTTAAAACCCTTGACGAGTCTATTGCTGGTGATGTTATGTTAGGAGATGACACCATTTTAGATATAAAAGGTGTTGGTTCTGTTTCTCTTATTATGCATGATGATGTGGTTAGAACCTTTACAAATGTTAAGTATGTTCCTAATCTGAGAAGAAGTTTAATGTCTGAGTCATCTCTTGAAGAAATTGGTTGTGATATATCTTCTTCTAATGGCATGAGAACCGTGTTTATGAATAATAGAGCTATTTTAAAAGCAAACATAATTAAAGGGCTTTATTATGTCATTGCTAAAACTGCTGAAATAAACACTGTATCCTTGCCTGTGATGACTGAATCTGAAACCAAAACTTGGCATAACAGAATGGGCCACATTGGTAACAAAGGTCTGTTTCAATTGTATAAATCTGGATTACTTCCTTAGAAACATGCAACTTTGGATTTCTGTGAAAATTGTGTGCTAGGCAAATCTGCTAAGTTACAGTTTCCTAAATCTGCATATGTTGCTTCCTCTCCTCTTGAGTATGTGCATTCTGATCTTTGGGGCCCTGCCCAGGTTGACTCTGTCAGTAAAATGAAATATTTTATTACTTTCATATAGATCATTTCTCTAGAAAGGTCTGGCTGACTTTCCTTAAACTAAAGATCATGCTTTTACTGCTTTCAAGGATTGGAAAATTATGGTTGAGTCACAATCTGGATATAAATTGAAATGCTTAGAGCAAGCCCAACAGGTTTTGTAAAAATTCTCTAAAATAGAGATCAAAATATCAAAATCTCAAAAATTTACCCTCAAACTCCAACAGTTTCTCTATTATACAGATTTCTACATTAATTATATAATATAATAAATACAAATTTCTTCCCTCTCTCCCAAAGCAATTAATGTTTTCCCCCTCTCTCTCCCAAAACAATTAATGTTTTCCACTCTCTCTCCCAAAAATGGTGGATCCTACCAAAAAAGAGACGGTGGAGCATTAAATTTTTCCTCTATCTCCCAAAGCAATTAAAGTTTAGAGTGAGTTTGTCTTGCTACAAATATAGAGAAAAATGTAGTCTCTCTCCAAATTTCTCTATTTTGGAGATGGATATACAAAAGCTGTTGGGGCAAAAAACACTCATTTTTCTCCAAATTTTCCATTTTTCTCCATTTTAGAGATGCTGTTGGGGTTGCTCTTAAAGACTGACAATGGCCTGGAATATTGTAACAAAGAGTTTGATAATTTCTGTAATGCTAATGGTATTAAAAGGCATTTAACTGTCCCTGAACCACCACAACAAAATGGTACAACAGAAAGGATAAATAGGACTCTTCTAGAAAAGACAAGATGTATGCTTATAAGTGCTGGTCTAAAACCCAGTTTGTGGGGTGAAGCTGTTATCACAGCTGCCTACTTAATCAATAGATCACCCTCTAGTGCCATAGGATTTAAAACTCCACAAGAAAAATGGACTAGTAAACCTCCTAATCTGACTTACCTTCGGCCTTTTGGTTGTACTGTTTATGCCTATATTTCTCAAGGGAAGTTACAACCTAAAGTTGTGAAAGGTATATTGTTAGGTTATCCAGAAGGGGTTAAGAGGTATAGAATTCTATTGATACAACCTGGGGGTTACAATGTTATATCTGCTAGAAATGTAAAATTTAATGAGCATAATTTCCACTTTAAGACCACACTGACATCTGCTGCACAAGAAACAGGTACCACTCAGCACAACAACTGGAACTCTGATGTTCAGTTTGGCCCTGCAGCCACTGATACTGAACTAGAGGATATGGAGTTCGACATAGGAGCATCACCTAATCTTCCCTAACCATCCACATCAAGGGGGAAACACAAAGGTGAAGAGAAAACAGCTGGTGAAGTAGAAACCCCTGAAGCAGAGGCTGACAACCCAGATGAAGAACACCTTGAAGTAGAAGAACAAGCTTTAATACCTGCTTTACCTTCTTCTCCCCTCTCTTCTGGTTCTGTATCCGGCCTGTCTAATAACTCTGGTTTCTCCTCTCCCCCTTCTTCTGATTTATCTGTGCATGCTAATGTGAATGATTATGAGTTAGTTAGAGATAGGGAACCTAGGGTTAGTATACCTAACAAGAAGTATACTAGTTACTTAGTAGAGTATGCCCTCGTAACAGCAGGCACTCTACTACTCCTAGCTCCTTCGAAAAGGTTAACTCCAATCCCCACTCTAAGTATTGGTTTAAAGCCATGCAAGAAGAGATAGATTCTATGCATCAGAATAAAACCTGGACCCTAGCTAATACCTAAACCTGAAAAAGCTAGGCTTATAGACTCTAAGTGGATTTTTAAACTTAAAGAAGGCTTAAACCCAACCGATCCTCCTAGGTTTAAAGCCCGTCTAGTAGCTAAAGGCTTTACCCAACGTGAAGGTTTAGACTATAACGATATATTCGTCCCTGTAGTCAAATATAAAACCATGAGATTACTCCTTTCTATGGTTGTTGTTTGTGTTCAATTGGGAACTAGAGCAGATGGATGTTAACGGAGATAACATGTATAGTCAATTTTGGTCGCATGAACGAGTGACAAAATTTGGTGACAAGTAACAATTATGTAATTTATAAATCTTATAAATTATAAAAACATTTTATATTTCAAAATATAATTGTATAATTTTAATATTATAAGTTATATTTATAATATTTTAAAACCATAATTCATAATGTTATAAAATTTTAATTAATTATGTAATGTTTTTATAATATTAAAACCATAAATTTACATTAATGAAGTAATATTTATACAACCATACCAGCTAACTACGTATCATATTAATTAATTAAGTAATGTAATTTATAATCCTATTATATTTATAATGTTTTTATACAACTATAATGTCATAAATTATTTTAATGAAATGATAAAATAGTGTTAATACATTAAGGGTAAATTACACAAAACCACCCATTAAATATGCTACTTTTCATTTAACCACCCACTACAATCAAAATTACAAAAAACCACCCATTAAACGAATTATCTTAACAAAACACCACCGATGTGGTATATTCTCTGAATATTCTATTAAAATCCTTTGGATGGACAAATTTAACCCCGAACTTTAAACCAAACATAAAACTCTTTTTTTTTTAAAAGGAAAAACGTAATAAAACTATCCCCACCCCTCCATGGTTGACATCCTTCAAGTTTCATCAATGTTTCTTCCCTCGTTAGTTATTAATATGACACACCCTATTCAAGCAAGAACACACTTTGTACATCATCCCACCTTCTCCTCTCGTTTTTTAAATTTATTTCAAGTTCATATTTTTAAGAGAGAAGGTAATCCCACCTCCCCCACTATTTGGTTTGTCTATCGCCCCATATTTTCTTTATCCATGGAGATTTGAAGATAATATTGAATATATCAAATTCTAGATTCAACTGTCTTCTTAATTTATCAAACACAAATTAGACAGTTCAATTTGGGGTGTTTAATTTGGATGGCAAAAACGGAAGATTTAATCGATCTATTACCAGGGGTATTATTGTCTTTTCCTTAAACTTTAAACAAAACCTAAGGCATGGGTGACATCTTGTTAATAGATATATTATAATGGGTGGTTTTGTGTAATTTAAAGTTTAGCGGGTGGTTAAGTGAAAAGTGACACATTTAATGGGTGGTTTTCTGTAAATTACCCATACATTAAACACTTATCAGCTACACCCCAAATTAAACCAAATTAACACTCATATATTAAACAAAACTAAATTAATACATGCCATTTAACAGCAATTAACGTCCAATTTGAGAGGACGACTCTATTAGAAAACAAAACCAAAGTTTAAGGACCACATTAGAACAAAGTAAAGGTTAGGGATGATATATGAAATTTACCCTTATAAAAATTTTGTATCGATCTAATTTACAGTAATAATTTACCCTTGAAATCATTGCAAGGTTATTACAGACACTTACTGCAAAGTATACTCCCTCCGATCAAAGTATATATGATATTATGGTTTAGTCCTTAACACACTTTCTTTAATCACTATTCACTACAGTATATAGGTTACCGGTACTACCGATATGTTAAATTGCGACAACGATGGATGATGATTTCAGTTATCAATTCATTGAGGTATTAAATAGTGTATGTACCTGAGTAGTTTCAAGTTGGCTAAGCGATTAACTGGGAAGGGCAATTAGGGCATGTTGATTGATTGGAAAAGATGTGAGATGCTTGGGATACTAGACCTAGTATCTGACCAAGTATCGGGGTAATAAATGCAGCAGGGGCAAGTAGCAGGGTTATTGGACGCCTTAAGTAGGTAGGTAGTTCGTGATGAGGCTGGACAGATACATAACATAACCATATAATTTTAAAATGAGAAAGCAGAATGTAAAAACTAAGCAGATAGGCAGACAGATGGATAATAGGTAGTGGGCGGGCTATTGGTATGAAATTTTTATTTTTAATATTATTAATAATTAACATTAACAATTTAATTTAATTTCAAAATAATTTAATTTCATTAAAAACAAAAAATTATAAAGAGAAAAGAGTGTATGTACATACGTAGTATAAAAAAGGGGAAAAAAACATATCATTAAATCAAACCCTTGATATATATTTTATCTATGATGAAAATAAGTGACAAAATATACTTTTTACTATTTATACATGTTTTCTAGTATAGTTAAAAATATATAAAATTTTAAAATTAATTATTAAAAAAAATTGATGCTTATTAGAGATAAGTACATAATTATTTTTAAAAATTAATAAAAAATAAGTTGATAAGTCAATTTCATAAGGAGTCAAGCATATAAGAATCGAATGATTTTTGGTTATACAATAACCTATGGTTTATTTGTTTCAAACAGAGTCATTATGATTTATTTTTTTACTCATGTTTAACTGAACCTAGTGACTTTAAAGATTATAACAATGAGAGAATTAATGTATAAACGTAGTATAATGCGTATCACATGAAATCGTAATAAAGTATTAATAAGCTTGAGCAACCAATACTTTATTAAATAATCTAACATATATTACATAAACAAATAAAAAATATTATATTAAATAACGATAAACATGATATAATTATTGTTATAACTTATTTTAAAATTTAAGAAATATAAATGAAACTTTCATTTCTAATATAAATATGAGTGCTAAACTTTTTTAAAATAAAACTGAAAATATTAATGTATTTTACGATTAAAATCTCCCCACATATTTTAATATTAAAAAATGGATACCTTTTTATTGAAAATAATGGTTACTAAAATCTAAATAACTACTTCCTCTCTTTCCTTTTAAATAACTTTTTTAAAAGACTTTTTCAAGTTAAGCACGTAGTTTTAAAACGTTAAAAACTATAATAAATATTAATATTTTAATAATATTATACTTATCATCGATAAATATGAGATTATTGAAAAAATTTAGTTAAAAAATTATTATTTTATATAGTTTTCACACCTTAAAAAACGATAGTAAAAATTCAATTAAAACGAAACAAAGGGAGTACTTGTTTAGTTAGGTCTTTTTTTTAATTTTTTCATATAAAAATAAATTCCAAATGGAGGGTTTTAATTCGAGGTGTAGGAATTTACACATACACTTATGTGTATCACCCTCCTCATTTTGAGCTCCAAAGAGATTCTACGATCCTCAGGTAGATCTTGACTACAAGGTGAGCTTGGAAAGATTCAAAACCTTTATAACAAGTTAACAAAGTAACCGTGTGAAAATTGCAATTGGAGACAGAATAGATACTGATTAAGAAAACAAGATTGGTGGGTAAACTGACAAAGAGAACAGCGGTACCTGATCGGTCACACACTTCTAGGCTTCTCTATGCCCATCCGATCAACCATTTCCTCTTGCATTTATAATATCCCTGGTCAGATTGCTCTTTCAATCTTAATCTTTCAACACCCCTGAAATAGCGAAAAAGAAGTGCATGAACAAATTAAAACTGGTTAAGATAACATCTTTCAACATCCCGGAAATAGCAAAAAAGAATTGCATGAACAAAAAACATCTTTCAACACCCCTGGTAGGATCTTACCCTCGTGGGACAATCTAAACACTCAAGTTCCTCCTTTAACCTAAACGTGATACAACTGCTCATTTTATCTTGATTTCAAAATTGCTGAAATAAACAAATGAAATAAATTACCATCCTCTTTTATCCTGACCATAAGAAACCATGATTTTCTTCAAACGGAAAAAACAGAGATAGGATCAGTAGGATCTTCGCCTCCTTGATGAACCATGCTCATTTTAGCTTGGTTTCAGCATTACTGAACAGCAGTACCTGATCACATAGTTTATCTTGCCTATAAAATATTTTTGTCAGAAAAGTGATAATTAGGCGATTTATCCAAAATTAATTTGCCATTTTCAAAGAAAAATAAACCATTTTCAAAAAACGCATAATCTGGTCAACATCACATTAATTGAAAAAAATCAGTAAATATTTTGGGGAATAATTCTGAAATATTCCTCAAATACTAATATATATATATATATATATACACACTGTATTTGTGTTACCAATAATTCATTAAAAAAAATACAAACAATTTTAGCTTTCAACAATACTCAGGCATTCTTTGGGTTAAAAGAAAAGAAAAGAATAAGGAGGTGAATAACAAGAAATTACCAAAATTTGTTTCGTATCTGATCCAGAAATTACAGTCTCCTGCATGATAAAAAAAATCTCCAGTGAGATAAAACACACAACATTAAATAAAGTCCAGCCACCAACCAATATTAAAATATTATCACTTTTTAGTTCGAAGCAAATAATTGTTGCGGAACTGAAGAAACCACTATATCTGCTCTCCAACTATCCTATATGATTATATGAAGAGTTACTCAATTCTAAGCTCATCAGCAAGCCAGCATATACTAGCAACTTTCTCCGCCTATATGATTTAGAGAAATGACCAATATAAACGATCCCGGATACTTCTTGTCCTTAAATTAGCTTGAATCTATTCATTCAAATCTCAAAAGCAACGGATGTGTTGTATGCTTAAACAAGCACAGAGAAGAAAGTGCTTACCTCGTCAGCTTCGAAATAATGTACACAAATATAGTCCATTTCCTCGTAAGACCGTCATGATCCTCAAGTTCCTTTTCCTAGTCGTCGTGCTACTGCGGTGAAACCATTCTTCAAATAAACAAAACAGAAGAATTTATAGGACTAAGAGTAAGAAAAACGAGGAGATAGTGTAACAAACAAACACTTTGATCGGCATTTTATCGAAATCGACACGTGCACTGGCGATTTGCTAATCCCTTTGAAAATGAAGAGATGGCCAGTAATGACGACTATATTCTGCTGCAAGGTAAACGTAGCAGCCTGGCAGGTTGTTGGACCCCCTAGCTGGTAGTTCATCAAGATGGACCTGGAAAGAGAATGCAAGCATACATTTTCAAACTGAAAATGCAAAGGGTAAAAATTACAGAAAAGTGCATACAGATGGAAGATATTGGTTGGACTTAAACAGCGACCTGAACTGATCTGTAGTTGTAAGAGGTTGATCATCAAGTTCTTCTTTCCCATTCACCAGGCTACTGATTCTCTAATTAATCAAATTGTCCCATTCCACGAGTTAAACAATGCATGTTTCCAAGTTGGTTTAAAATAAAATTACAGATTGAAAAAAGTTGAGATTAGTCATCGTTGCAAACCTGATGGGTTGACAAATTGAACGAAACCTACATCAAATCAAGGGGTAACTGTGACAATATATTCATGGTTCGGAACTGTAACCAAATGCTTGGTTGATCATCGGTAACCGTGTGAAAATTCAAAACCTTTATAACAAGTTAACAAAGTAACCGTGTGAAAATTGCTATAGGAGACAGAATAGATAGTGATTAAGAAAACAAGATTGGTGGGTAAACTGACAGAGAACAGCGGTACCTGATCGATCACACAGCTCTAGGCTTCTCTATGCCCATCTGATCAACCGTTTCCTATTGAATTTATAACATCCCTGATCAGATTTCTAATACTGCTCTTTCAATCTTGATTTTTCAGCATCCCTGAAATAGACAAAAAGAAGTGCATGAACAAGTTAAAACTGATTAAGAAATCCAAGTCGGTGGGGTAAAGCCCCAAACAAAAAGAGCAGAACCTATAATTATCATAGACTCGTAGGATCTTCACCTCGTGGGATAATCTAAACACTCAAGTTCCTCTTTTATCCTAAACGTGCTACAACTGCTCATTTTATTTTGATTTCACCATTGCTGAAATCATAAATAAAAGAAATGAATGACCATCCTCTTTTATCCCGACCATGCTAAAATAAACATAAAGGGGAATGGCCATCAAAATAATAAGGTGAATAACAAATAAAAAATCAATACACCGGGGTACCTCATAATGGCATTGTACTTGTACGAATTCTACTAATACTCATTTGATCTTTACTTTTAAACATTCCTGAAATATACAAAAAGAAGTGAATGAACACCATAAAAGTTACTATAAACAAAGCAAGTAGGATCTTTGCAATCGACCAAAAAATAAATAAGAAGTACACGCAGTTATCACAAGACCAGTAGGCTCTTCGCCTCCTTTATCATGACCGTGCTCATTTTATCTTGGTTTCAGCATTGCTGAACAGCAGTACCTGTACCTGATCACATAGCTTACAAACAAAACAGTGGTCAGTGATTAAGAAAACCAGATTGGTGGGTACACTGACAAAGAGTACAGCAGTACCTGATTGATCACAAAGTTCTAGACTTCTCTAGTCCTGAGCAGTATTTGAAGTATTCTAATCATTCCATTAAGATGTCTAGGGAGCCCTCTATCCCCTCTTTAAAGGAGAAAAAGATCATCTGCATATGCTAAATGAGTAATCTACAATAGGGCACACTTTGGATGAAATTTAAATGAGGGGTGTCTAGTTCTACATTTTAAGATCCTATATAGGTAGTCAGAGAACAGAACAAAAATTAATGGGGACACAGGATCTACTTGTCTTAGCGCTCTTTTGCCTTGAATAACCTTGCAAGTGACAATTAATATTCAAAGAGAAAAACGATGTGCAGATGCATTGTAGATTCCAATTAATGAAAATAGGAGGGAAGTTGAGATGAACAAGCATTTCTTCGATAAATTTCCAAAAGAGTGAATCATAAGCCTTTCTTAGATCAATTTTTTTGGAGACATCTTGGGCTTATCCATTTTCGTGAGTACGTTCTGATCAGCTCCTATAATAGCATAATTTTCTCACCCATTAACCTTACTTCTGTGAACCCAGATTGTGCAAGAGAGACAAAGAGTCTTTTAGTTCAGGTTTTAGTCTTTCGGCTATTAACTTAGAGGTGATTTTATAACTGACATTAGAGCAAGATATAGGCCTAAAGTCTCTCACAGTTCTAGCATTTGTTGTTTTGGCAATAAGTGAGATGCTAGTGTGATTTATCTATTTCAATAGTTGGCCCGAATCAAAAAAATCTTAAACAGCTCTACAGATTTGATCTCCTGTGGTCGGCCATGTCGCTTTGAAGAACTTGGAGGTGTATCCATCGGGGGCCTCCCCCGGAGACAAGTCCCCGGGTCCTAATGGTTACGCTTACAAATTTTTCAAAGAAACATGGTCTACGACAGGGAGACAACTTTGTGATGCTGTCCTTGAATTTATTTAAAACTTGCAAGCTCCTCGAATAAATCAACCACACTAGCGTCTCTCCGATTGTTAAGACAAAGAATGCCAAAAGAGTGGGAGATTTTAGACAAATATCACGCTACAATGTAACCTATAAAGTCAACCTTCTATGAACCCAGATTGTATAGGATAGACAAAGAGTCTTTCAGTTCAGGTTTTAGTCTTTCGGCTATTAACTTAGAGGTGATTTTATAAGTGACGTTATAGCAAGATATAGGCCTAAAGTCTCCCACAGTTCTAGCATTTGTTGTTTTGGCAATAAGTGAGCTGCTAGTGTGATTTATCTTATTTCAACAGTTGGCCGGAATCAAAAAATTCTTTAACAGCTCTACAGATCTGATCTCCTGTGGTCTACCATGTCACCTTGAAGAACTTGGAGGTGTATCCATTAGGGGCCTCCCCCGGAGACAAGTCCCCGGGTCCTAATGGTTACGCTTACAAATTTTTGAAAGAAATATGGTCTACGACAGGGAGACAAGACAACTTTGTGACGCTGTCCTTGAATTTTTTAAAACTGGCAAGCTCCTCGAATAAATCAACCACACCAACGTCTCTCTAATTGCTAAGACACAGAATGCCAATAGAGTGGGAGATTTTAGACCAATATCATGCTACAATGTAACCTATAAAGTCATCTCAAAGATCCTGGCTTCTAGACTCGGTCCAGAACTAAAAGATCTCATCTCCTCTGCACAAGTTAGATTTATAGAAGGAAGGCTCATGGGAGAAAATGTTATGCTACTCCAAGAACTCATTAGGATGTTTACAAGAAAGGGGATAAATCCAAGGTGTCTTCTAAACCTTCATCTTAAAAAAGCATATGATACCCTCATAGAAATTCATCAAGGAAATGCTCACTCGTCTTTAACTCGCCTCCACTATTTATTAATTGGCTTCTTGAATGCATTTGCACAAAAAAAGTTTAGAGTAACAAAAAAAAAATAGAAGAGAACAAACAATATTATAAGAAAAGGTTAAATGTATAATTTAATCATAAATAATTAAATATTAAATATAACATTTTCAATGAAATAGTTGATAGAAACAAATAATATAGAGAAATGGAGAAAAATTAATGACATAGTAAAATAAATAAAAAATGAAGGAGTTGAGAATTGAAACAAGACCTTTAGAATTTAATTCTCCTTCCATCTTGACCACTTGAGCTAGATAAAACTCTTATTTCAAATATCATTTAAAGATATTATATTACCTTAAAAATACTAAATATATGCAAAAAAAATTATAAGAATTGATTTATATTATCTAATTTCAGCAAAATATATCTTTTATTACTCATACATGATTTATACAGTATATTATTTCTAAATATGATAAAAACTAAAATAACATATTTTTATTAATTTTTAAAAATAATTTCATAAGTATAGAAAAATTTGTTATTTTATATACTCCATCAGTTAAAATAAAACATATCACTTCAAAGTGTTAATTTTATTAAAAAACAGTATGTCATCATAGGTATTTTTTGCCTCTAGTTTACGATAAAGTAGATTGTTAGGTTTAATTTCCGACACAGTAAAAAAGTATTGTAATAACAGAAGGTATAACAATTTATTCATTTACTTCAAAATAAATTTTGAAAAAGCTAAAAGTATTGCAAAGTATACTCCCTCCAATCAAAGTATATATGATGGTTTAGTCCTTAACACACTTTCTTTAATCACTATTCACTACAGTATATAGGTTACCGGTACTACTGATATGTTAAACTGCGACAACGATGGATGTTGATTTCAGTTATCCATTGGGGTATTAAATACTGTATGTACCTTAGTTTCAAGTTGGCCAAGTGATTAACTGGGAAGGGCAATTAGGGCATGTTCATCGATTGGAAAAGAGGTGAGATGCTTGGGCTTTTAATAATAATAAAAAAGGTAAACAGTGCAAGTATCGTGTATTTGGGATACTAGCCCTAGCATCTGAGCGAGTATCGGGGTAATAAATGCAGCAGGGGAGTAGCAAGGTTATTGGACGCCTTAGTTAGGTAGGTAGTTCGTGATGAGGCTGGACAGATACATCATACATGACATAACCATATAATTTAACAATGAGAAAGCAGAAGGTAAAAACTAAGCAGATAGGCAGACAGATGGGTAATATTTCGTATGACAAGTTTAAAAATCACATCTGCCCTTTTGAGGACCAATGTACACATACACTTGGTGCAAGTGTATGTCTAGCATTCAACACCTCCAATCAAAATTCAACATTTGTATTTAAAAAATATAAATAATTTTTAATTAAAAATAGGTAGTGAGCGGGCTATTGGGATGAAATTTTTATTTTTAATATTATTAATGATTAACAATTAAATTTAATTTCAAAATAATTTAATTTCATTAAAAACTAAAAATTATAAAGAGAAAAGAGTGTATGTACATATAAAAAAGGGAAAAAAACATATCATTAAATCAAACCCTTGATATATATTTTATTTATAATGAAAATAAGTGACAATATATTTTTTACTATTTATACATGTTTTCTAGTATAGTTAAACTATATAAAATATTAAAAATTTTAAAGTTATTTTTTTAAAAAAAATCATGCTTAATAGCAATAAGTACATAATTATTTTTTTTTTAAAAAAAATATGTATTATTTTTTTTTACAGTGATATGTCAATTTCACAAGGAGTCGAGTTAATAAGAATCGAATGATTTTTAGTTATATAATAACCTATGGTTTAATTGTTTCAAACAGAGTCATTGTGATTATTTTTTTTACTCAAATATGTTTAACTTAACCTAGTGACTTTAAATATTATAACAATGAGAGAATTAATGTATAAACGTAGTATAATGCGTATCACATGAAATCGTAATAAAGTATTAATAAGCTTGAGCAACCAATACTTTATTAAATAATCTAACATATATTACATAAACAAATTAAAAAAAATATTATATTAAATAACGATAAACATGGATATAATTATCGGTATAACTTATTTTAAAATTTAAGAAATATAAATGAAAATTTCATTTCTAATAAAAAATACGATTGCTAAACCTTATTTTAAAATAAAATTAAAATTATTAATGTATATTACAATTAAAATCTCCCCACATATTATAATATTAAAAAATGGATACCTTTTTATTCAAACTAATAGTTACTAAAATCTAAATAACTACTCCCTCTGTTTCCTTTTAAATTACTTTTTCAAGTTAAGCACGTAGTTTTAAAACAGTAAAAACTATATTAAATATTAATATTTTAATAAGTTTTATTTAATAATATTATACTTATCACTAATAAATATGAGATTATTGAAAAAAAATATTTAAAAAATTATTATTTTATGTAGTTTTCAAACCTTAAAAAGTTGTATGAATAGTAAAAAGTCAATTAAAAGAAATCAAAGGGAGTACTTGTTTAGTTAGGGGTTTTTTTTATTTTTTTATATAAAAATAAATTCCAAATGGAGGGTTTTAATTGGAGGTGTAAGAATTTACACATACACTTGTGTATCACCCTCCTCATTTTGAACCTTTATAACAAGTTAACAAAGTAACCGTGTGAAAATTGCAATAGGAGAGAGAATGGAATCATAGATAGTGATTAAGAAAACAAGATTGGTGGGTAAACTGACAAAGAGAACAGCCGTACCTGATCGATCACACACTTCTAGGCTTCTCTATGCCCATCCGATCAACCATTTCCTGTTGCATTTATAACATCCCTGGTCAGATTGCTCTTTCAATCCTAATCTTTCAACATCCCTGAAATAGCGAAAATGAAGTGCATGAACAAGTTAAAACTGGTTAAGATAACACCTTTCAACATCCCTGAAATAGCGAAAAAGAAGTGCATGAACAAGTTAAAACTGGTTAAGAAAACATCTTTCAACATCCCTGATATAGCGAAAATGAAGTGCATAAACAACTTAAAACTGGTTAAGAAAACCGCCGATTCAGTGGGGTAAAGCCACGAGCAAAAAGAGCAGAACATGTAGTTATCATAGACTGGTAGGATCTTCCCCTCGTGGGATAATCTAAACACTCAAGTTCCTCCTTTATCCTAAACGTGATACAACTCCTCATTTTATCTTGATTTCAAGATTGCTGAAACAAACAAATAAAATGAATTACCATCCTCTTTTCTCCTGACCATGCTAAAATAAACATAAAAGGGGAATGACCATCAAAATATTAATAAGAAACCATGATTTTCTTCAACCGGAAAAAACAGAGATATGATTAGTAGGATCTTCGCCTCCTTGATCATAAACATTCTCATTTTATCTTGTTTTCAGCATTGCTGAACAACAGTACCTGATCACATAGTTTATCTTGCCTATAAAATATTTTTGTCAGAAAAGTGATAATTAGGCGATTTATCCAAAATTAATTTGCCATTTTCAAAGAAAAATAAACCATTTTCAAAAAAAGAATAATCTGGTCAACATCAGATTAACTGAAAAAAATCAATAAATATTTTTGGGAATAATTCTGAAATATTCCTCAAATACTTTTTTTTGGTGCTATATTCCTCAAATACTAATGTATATATATATATATATACATATACATATATATATATATACACACTGTATTTGTGTTAACAATAATTCAATAAAAAAAATGCTACAAACAATTTTAGCTTTCAACAATACTGAGGCATTCTTTGGGTTAAAAGAAAAGAAAAGAATAAGGAGGTGAATAACAAGAAATTACCAAAATTTGTTTCGAATCTGATCCAGAAATTACAGTCTCCTGCATGATAAAAAAAATCTCCAGTGAGATAAAACACATAACATTAAATAAAGTCCAGCCACCAACCAATTTTAAAATATTATCACTTTTTAGTTCGAAGCAAATACTTGATGCGGAACTGAAGAAACCACTATATCTGCTCTCCAACTATCTTATATGAAGAGTTACTCAATTCTAAGCTCATCAGCAAGCCAGCATATACTAGCAACTTTCTCCGCCTATATGATTTAGAGAAATGACCAATATAAACGATCCCGGATACTTCTTGTCCTTAAATTAGCTAGAATCTATTCATTCAAATCTCAAAAGCAACGGATGTGTTGTATGCTTAAACAAGCACAGAGAAGAAAGTGCTTACCTCGTCAGCTTCGAAATAATGTACACAAATATAGTCCATTTCCTCGTAAGACCATCATGATCCTCAAGTTCCTTTTCCTAGTCGTCGTGCTACTGCGGTGAAACCATTCTTCAAATAAACAAAACAGAAGAATTTATTGGACTAAGAGTAACAAAAACGAGGAGATAGTGTAACAATCAAACACTTTGAACGGCATTTTATCGAAATCGACACGTGCACTGGCGATTCGCTAATCCCTTTGAAAATGAAGAGATGGCCAGTAATGACGACTATATTCTGCTGCAAGGTAAACGTAGCAGCCTGGCAGGTTGTTGGACACCCAAGCTGGTAGTTCGTCAAGATGGACCTGGAAAGAGAATGCAAGCATACATTTTCAAACTGAAAATGCAAAGGGTAAAAATTACAGAAAAGTGCATATAGATGGAAGATATTGGTTAGACTTAAACAGCGACCTGAACTGATCAGTAGTTGTAAGAGGTTGATCATCAAGTTCTTCTTTCCCATTCACCAGGCTACTGATTCTCTAATTAATCAAATTGTCCCATTCCACGAGTTAAACAATGCATGTTTCCAAGTTAGTTTAAAATAAAATTACAGATTGAAAAAAGTTGAGATTAGTCATCGTTGCAAACCTGATGGGTTGACAAATTGAACGAAACCTACATCAAATCAAGGGGTAACTGTGACAATATATTCATGGTTCGGAACTGTAACCAAATGCTTGGTTGATCATCGGTAACCGTGTGAAAATTCAAAACCTTTATAACAAGTTAACAAAGTAACCGTGTGAAAATTGCTATAGGAGACAGAATAGATAGTGATTAAGAAAACAAGATTGGTGGGTAAACTGACAGAGAACAGCGGTACCTGATCGATCACACAGCTCTAGGCTTCTCTATGCCCATCTGATCAACCGTTTCCTATTGAATTTATAACATCCCTGATCAGATTTCTAATACTGCTCTTTCAATCTTGATTTTTCAGCATCCCTGAAATAGACAAAAAGAAGTGCATGGACAAGTTAAAACTGATTAAGAAATCAAAGTCGGTGGGGTAAAGCCACAAACAAAAAGAGCAGAACCTATAATTATCATAGACTCGTAGGATCTTCACCTCGTGGGATAATCTAAACACTCAAGTTCCTCTTTTATCCTAAACGTGCTACAACTGCTCATTTTATTTTGATTTCACCATTGCTGAAATCATAAATAAAGGAAATGAATGACCATCCTCTTTTATCCCGACCATGCTAAAATAAACATAAAGGGGAATGGCCATCAAAATAATAAGGTGAATAACAAATAAAAAATCAATACACCGGGGTACCTCATAATGGCATTGTACTTGTACGAATTCTACAAATGCTCATTTGATCTTTACTTTTAAACATTCCTGAAATATACAAAAAGAAGTGAATGAACACCATAAAAGTTACTATAAACAAAGCAAGTAGGATCTTTGCAATCGACCAAAAAATAAAGAAGAAGTACATGCAGTTATCACAAGACTAGTAGGCTCTTCGCCTCCTTTATCATGACCGTGCTCATTTTATCTTGGTTTCAGCATTGCTAAACAGCAGTACCTGTACCTGATCACATAGCTTACAAACAAAACAGTGGTCAGTGATTAAGAAAACCAGATTGGTGGGTACACTGACAAAGAGTACAGCAGTACCTGATTGATCACAAAGTTCTAGACTTCTCTAGTCCTGAGCAGTATTTGAAGTATTCTAATCATTCCATTAAGATGTCTATGGAGCCCTCTATCCCCTCTTTAAAGGAGAAAAAGATCATCTGCATATGCTGAATGAGTAATCTACAATAGGGCACACTTTGGATGAAATTTAAAAGAGGGGTGTCTATTTCTACATTTTAAGATCCTATATAGGTAGTCAGAGAACAGAACAAAAATTAATGGGGACACAGGATCTACTTGTCTTAGCGCTCTTTTGCCTTGAATACCCTTGCAAGTGACAATTAATATTCAAAGAGAAAAACGATGTGCAGATGCATTGTAGATTCCAATTAATGAAAATAGGAGGGAAGTTGAGATGAACAAGCATTTCTTCGATAAATTTCCAAAAGAGTGAATCATAAGCCTTTCGTAGATCAATTTTTTTGGAGACATCTTGGGCTTATCCATTTTTGT
The DNA here is from genome assembly GCA_963922045.1 of Persicaria maculosa. Classification (NCBI taxonomy): domain Eukaryota; kingdom Viridiplantae; phylum Streptophyta; class Magnoliopsida; order Caryophyllales; family Polygonaceae; genus Persicaria; species Persicaria maculosa. The sequence goes on along the minus strand of OY998251.1, from coordinate 83,558,096 downwards.
GAGTACGTTCTGATCAGCTCCTATAATAGCATAATGTTCTCACCCATTAACCTTACTTCTGTGAACCCAGATTGTGCAAGAGAGACAAAGAATCTTTTAGTTCAGGTTTTAGTCTTTCGGCTATTAACTTAGAGGTGATTTTATAAGTGACGTTAGAGCAAGATATAGGCCTAAAGTCTCCCACAGTTCTAGCATTTGTTGTTTTGGCAATAAGTGAGATGCTAGTGTGATTTATCTATTTCAATAGTTGGCCCGAATCAAAAAAATCTTAAACAGCTCTACAGATTTGATCTCCTGTGGTCTGCCATGTCGCTTTGAAGAACTTGGAGGTGTATCCATTAGGGGCCTCCCCCGGAGACAAGTCCTCGGGTCCTGATGGTTACGCTTACAAATTTTTCAGAGAAACATGGTCTACGACAGGGAGACAACTTTGTGATGCTGTCCTTGAATTTATTTAAAACTTGCAAGCTCCTCGAATAAATCAACCACACTAGCGTCTCTCTGATTGTTAAGACAAAGAATGCCAAAAGAGTGGGAGATTTTAGACAAATATCACGCTACAATGTAACCTATAAAGTCATCTCAAAGATCCTGGCTTCTAGACCCGGTCTAGAACTAAAAGATCTCATCTCCTCTGCACAAGTTAGATTTATAGAAGGAAGGCTCATGGGAGAAAATGTTATGCTACTCCAAAAACTCATTAGGAAGTATACAAGAAAGGGGATAAATCCAAGGTGCCTTCTAAACCTTGATCTTAAAAAAGCATATGATACCCTCATAGAAATTCATCAAGGAAATGCTCACTCGTCTTTAACTTGCCTACACTATTTATTAATTGGCTTCTTGAATGCATTTGCACAAAATATCATAAAATAGCATATAACCTAAAAGCATACAACCTTGAACCTACAACCATATAAAAGCAAGAACAGATTTTTTTTTATGTTTTGCTAAAAGCATATAATCTCAGCAGAATGCAGAATCAAGAACAGAAAAGCATACAACCTAAATTCATGTAGAATTCATGCCTAAAATCGAAGTAATAAATTTGCCCTAGATAACCTAAAATCTCATTCAACTCATTTAGAAGTCTTGCTTAAAATCTGATGTTCTAATCTAACGTCTCCACACTAATAATCTAAAATCTGATTTCCTATTGACAACTCTAAGTACTAAAACATCCAAGTGATAAAACCAAGATCAGAATCCCGAAAATAATCAGTAATAAAAGAAATAACAGACATTAGAGTATAGATATTGAAGTTAGGGTTTGGGATTCGAAAAATAGAGGATGTTGGCGGACGTTCGTCCCGCCTTTGGGGTGCTCACCTCGCGGCTTCAGGGGCTCGGACTCGGGATAGAGAACTGGCTGAAAGATTCAGCCCCGGCTTCGGATTGTGGCTCCGGTGAGGGATAGGAGTCCAATCTCCGTCGGAGGGACGAAATCTCAGATATGGCGCCACCAGATGCGGGAGGTCGGGGGCAGTTAAAGGCTGGGCCCTGGATCCTCGACGGTGACGTGGAGGAGGCAGCCATGGAAGGGGAGTCCGGGAACTCGAAGTCAGGAGAAGGAGAAGAGCAAGGAGGTCGAAGTCCAGGGACTCGACCTCGACTCCGGCGTTGGCTGCTGGCTTGGCGTCGGTTCGTGGTTGGTAGCAACACGGGAGGTTCGACGAGGCAAGGAGGGGCTAGTAGCGGCCATTGAGGGAAGCTTAGGCTCCTGGATTTGGTTTGAGGAAGGATGAAGGGCGAGGCAGAGAACGGTAGAGGGTTGAACAGTAGTGGCCAAGCAATTGAGGCTGAGGGGTTTAGGGTTGGGTTTGGGGATTTCACTTTCCGGTTTTATACTTAATTTATTTATGCGACGAACATGGTAGAAATCGTCCCTCTGTTGAACGAATTTTGAAATTTCACGAAATTTGTCAATGTTTTGTACCTGAGAGGCTGAGCACATTTAATTAGGTATGCTACCCTTTAATTAGGTATTTAGTCTGCTGTAAATCCAAAGAGCAACTCAGCATGTGGCGTGCTAATGCGCTATCTCAAAAGTGTCACGCTATTCTCATTAACACAAATTTAGCGTCCAAGCTGCTATATGTCATGCAAAAATTCCTATTACCAACTTCAACACATAAAGAACTAGACCAAGTAAACCGTAAATTCTTCTGGAATAAGGACCTTCAGCACCGCCCCCTTATTGGTTGGGATAGGATTTGTAGACCCAAAAATTTTGGTGGCCTTGGAATACGTAAATCAAAAGACATGAACGAGGCCCTCCAAATGAAACTTCTCTGGAAAATATTAGTTGAACCAAACAATGTCTGGGTTGCAGTGATCAAACACAAGTACCTTTGCTCGTCCAACCTTATGGAATATAAAAAAGGTAGGGATGTATCATGGCAATGAGCCAAACTTACAACTCTCATCAGCAGATTTAAGACTGGCCTGATCTGGTCAATTGGTAACGGAAAGTCCGTTAAATTTTGGACAGACAACTGGATCTCGTCTTGTTCATTACAATCTAGAAGTGACTGCCCTATAATACCTAATGCTGATGAATCTGTGGTGGAAAATGGTGGTCCGAGAAGCTATGTCGGGTGCTACCAACCAATATTGTGAAGGAAATTTCTAATATCCCTCTCCCTGTCGCTCCCTTTGAAGACCGTCTGTACTGGTGGCCTGACAGGGAGGGATGGTTCACCACCTCGAGTGCATACAAACCGGTGTCCGGTTAGTCCTCGCGGCTTCTGGACCCCAACTCCTGGATCTGGAGCCTGAACACACCACCTAAGGTGAAAAACTTTCTATGGAAAATATGTCAGGATGGTCTCCCAACAGCGTCAAGGCTCGTACAACGCGGGGTTTCTGTGCCATCCACTTGCTATTTGTGCAATTGCGCTGATGAAGATGAGTCTCACATTTTCCTCGAATGTGAATACGTATCCGCCTTTCTTAGGTTCCCGCGCCATATCAAATCACATATTTCTTCCATGATCAACCAGTCTCCAGACATTAAACCGATCATGTCCTACATTGGGGAAAACATTGACAAGATGTCCAAATCTAAGCTAGCATTCTCCTAGTGGATTACCTGGAACATTCGAAACCAACATATCTTCAAATCTAGTCCTATACCGACTACAAATGCATGCCTCTACATCATCAAATCACACGAGGTAAATTGGTGCAGAACATCTCGTATTACTGAATGCTTCGACGACGAGGACGATATATATGTACAAAAGAGCAACCCTAAGCGACAAAAGAGAAAATGTGACAACATCAAATGGCAAAAACCGCCTAAGGGGACTTTCAAACTTAATTTTGACGGGCCTTCGCTTAATGACAACACTAGCACAGCGGGAACCGTAATTCGAGATTGGGAGGGACGCCCAATTAATATAGGGTATAAACAACTCGGTAGCCAAAGTCCGCTGAAAGCGGAAGCGTTAGCTTTAAAACTTGGTGTACACCAGGCACTACAATTGCGGATCAACAGACTCATCATCGAAGGTGACTCCAGCATAATAATAGATCATCTAACCAAAGGGACGACATGCCCGTGGGAAATTGAACTCGTTATTTCTGACATCAAATATATGTTGACAACCCTGGAAAGTGTGACTTCCTCCTTATTCCCCGTAACGGCAACAGAGTGGCTAATAAGGTTGCACACCTTTGCCACTCTGCTGGGGGGATTGATATTTTACAACATCCCGGTCTTCTTGACCTCATCCGAAAGGATGTTTTCGGGTAGAGCATGCTCGCCCGAAATATTTCCTAGTCAAAAAAAAAAAGATATTTAGTCTGTATTTAGATTGTTTGTGCATTATTCCCCTTCAAGAGTCAAAACTCTCTTTTTTAACAATTGTTTCAACTTTCAATTCTTGTTTAGCATGTGGAATAGTTTTTTTTTTTTTTTTTTATTAGGAAAGAATTCGGGAGAGCGAGCTCTACCCGACAGCATCCTTATGGATGAGGTCTAATAGACCAAGATTGTTGTGAATATCGACTCCCCGGGCAGAGTGGCAAAGGTGTGCAACCTTGTCCGCCACTCTATTGCCCAAACGGGGAATATGAAAGAAAAAAACTTCTTTCAAAGTCGATAGAAGGCTTTTAACATCTGACATAATCAGTTCGATCTCCCAAGGACATTTCGATGTTTCAAGTAAGTGATTAATAATTATACTAGAATCTCCTTCGATGTGAATTTTGTCGATACTTAATTGGATAGCATTTTGGATTCCCAGTTTTAGGGCGAGGGCTTCCGCTTTTAAGGGGCTTTGTTTCCCCAGTTTACTGTAGCATATGCTAATTGGGCTGGCGTCCCAGTCCCTGATAACGGCACCCGCCGAGCTTGCAGAGTTTGTAAGCGTGGAGCCATCGAAATTTAGTTTGAAAGTGCCCATCGGTGGTTTACGCCATTTAGTCTTTACGACCTTATTTTTGTCCTTTGGGTGGTTTGTTTTTTGTGTACGTGAGGGGGAGACCTCATCTAGACACTCATCAAACTGAGATGTTCTACTCCAATTTTCCCTATGAGTTTGAACAATGTGAACTAGAGTATCTTTAGGCGGGAAGGGAACTTGTTGAAAAACAAGTTGGTTCCGAGAGTACCATCCAGACCACCAAACGAAAGCAAGCTCCACCTTGGCAGCGGATGTGAGGTTGTTCCCAATGACCGAAAAGATAGGTCGTATGTCTCGCGAGAGATTAATCATACTTGATATTGTCGATTTTGTGAGAGGAGGGAAATTTAGAAGGGAACGCATATACCCACATTCAAACAGCAAGTGAACCTCATCTTCGGCCACACAATTGCACACACTACATGTGGGAGGCACATGAGACCCCCGCTGGGCTAACCTGGAAGCAGTTGGAAGACCATTCTGGCAAAGTTTCCAAAGAAAGTTTTTGATCTTTGGCGGGACATCCAATTTCCATATCCAAGCATTGTCGTCTGAGTGTAGCGATGATTGGGCTGTAATCAATTTGTATGCACTCAAAGTGTTGAACCGACCCTCCCTATCCGGCCACCAGTAAAGGCGATCTTCAAAAGGAGACATAGGAAGGGGGATGTCTAAGATTTCTTGCACTATGTTAGCCGGTAGTACATTGAGTAGTTTTTCCTTCCACCATCTACCTCCTAGGATGTAGTCACTGACGGTTTCTTCTAAATTACCAATTTGTGGACAATCATCCCTAGACTGTAGGGAGGAGGTAGATATCCAGTTATCCGTCCAAAATTTGATTGTCTTCCCATTTCCTACAGACCAAATAAGACCCGTTTTGAACTTATCAATAAGGGTAGTGAGCTTGGCCCATTGCGAGGAGGAGTTCCCAGTTTTCTTGTATTCCAAGATGTTAGCAGAGCGTAAGTACTTATATTTAATTAATCTAACCCAAACATTATCTGGTTCAGCCAGAATTTTCCATATTAGTTTCATTTGAAGAGCTTCATTCATCTCTTTAGATTTCCTTATCCCTAATCCTCCACACTTTTTTGGTCTACATATCCTATCCCAACTGATAAGAGGCCGGTGTTGAAGATCTTTATTCCAGAAGAATTGCCTATTGATCTGATCAAGTTCCCTGTGAATTGAGGCGGGTAGCATAAAGTTCTGCATTGTGTACAGAGGTTTAGCAGAAAGGTTGGTATTGATTAGGACTGCTCGACCCTATTGGGATAGCGCATTAGCACGCCATTTGCTTAGTTGTTCTTTGGTCTTACAGATAATGTCCTCAAATGTGTGTTTGTTAACTCGTCCATTAATAATTGGACAACCAAGGTATTTCTCCAAAGAGTTTTCACTTGTAATTTCCAAACAATTTCTAAGCTCTGAGATCCTCGAGTTAGGAATACCTTTAGTGGCTTGGAAGCTTGATTTATGGTAATTAACTTTTTGTCCTGAAACTTTACAGTAAGTGTCAATTATGGATTTGACTTTTAGTCCTGCATCAATAGTGCCTTTAGTGAAAATGATAATGTCGTCAGCAAAGGACAGGAAAGGAACCCTAGGGTCGTTTCTCCCAAATGTAAATCCAATTGGACTATGATCCATATTTGTTTCTACTGATAGTGTCCGGGCTAATATTTCTGCTCCCAAAATGAATAGAAAAGGAAATAGTGGATCCCCCTGACGAAGACCACGAGTGGGAAGGAACATATCTGTAGGTCCATTATTAACTAGGACGGAGAACGAGACGGTTGTAACACACTCCATGACCCAAGAGATGAACGTATGGTGGAATCCAAATTTTTCTAGGATCTTTCTCGTGAAGTTTCAATCAACCCTGTCATATGCTTTTTCCATATCTAACTTTATTGCCAGCCAACCTTCACGCCCCGAGCGCGACCGGAAGGAGTGGAAGATTTCGTGTGCAATAAGCACATTATCTTGAATTGTTCTGTCTGACACAAAGGCCCCTTGTAAAGGATGAATTAATTTGCCGATAATTTTTTTTAGTCTTTCTGTCAGAATTTTAGATATGATTTTATATAAATTTGAGCATAAGCTGATTAGACGGTAGTGGCTAGTAGTGGTGGGGTTGTCTCTCTTTGGCAGAAGTGATATAAACGTGTGGTTAATTTGTTTTAGCATCTTCCCGGAATGGAAGAAACCCTTGACAGCTTTAATGATGGACACACCAACAATATCCCAATATTTCTTATAGAATTCAGAGATAAATCCATCAGGACCAGGAGATTTATTCTTTCCCAAGCTAAAAACAGCCGATTTTATTTCATAATTAGAAGGGTGTCGAATAAGAAATTCATTTTCCTCGGTAGTGATTGAAGGATGAATTAGATTCAACATTTCATTTAAAAGTCTATCATTTATAGGCTCGTTTCTGAATCTTTTCTCAAAATCGTTTTTTATTTCATTTCTTACATTCTCCTCTCCCATTATTAGTGTTCCTGTCGTGGTGGTAATGTTACGAATTTGTTTTCTATGTCTTCTACCCGAAGCAACACGGTGAAAATACGCAGTGTTAGAGTCTGAAAGTTTGAGATGTTTTGTTTTTGCCCTTTGATTCCAGAAGGTTTTTTGAAAAAGGAGAAGCTTTTCTTTTTTCCTTATGAGGCAGTTTTCTTTGCTAGTGATTCTGTGTTTGTTATTTCCATCTATGGTAGCCTGAATAGCTAGTAGTTCATTCTCTACTTCCTTCAACTGCCGGAAGATGTTACCGAAGGTGTGCCTATTCCATTCTTTTGCTTTCTTTTTTGGAATTTTTTGTTTAAAGATAAGCTTAAACATAAGGGATCCAGAGCAGGAAGCTCGCCAGGATTGTTTGACAATGTTACGAAAATCCTTGCGTTGAAGCCAAGCGTTCTCAAACTTGAAAGGAGGCGCTTTGAAGATAACGCCATTGTCGAGAGCAAATGATATGGGGCAGTGATCTGATGATGAGAAAGCCCCGTTATGAGTAATGATGTTAGGGAATTTCTGAATAATTTGGTGATGAACAAGGACCCGGTCCAGTTTTTCATGGATATTGTACTCTCCGTCTGGAGTCTTTCTCCATGTGAAGGAATTCCCGAAAGTAGGGACATCCATAAGAGAGCAATCGTTTTTGAATTGTAGGAGTCTTGTGAACCGGGAGGAACGAGAATCAGCGCCTCCCGCCTTGTCCTCGCTACATAAGATTTCATTTAAGTCACCTACCACAATGCAAGGGAGGCTCGAGTTAATTACAATTGAAGTTAGTGATCCCCAGAAAGAGTCCTTCTCCCGAGGGGCAGGAGGGGCGTATACAAATAAAAGAAGAGATTTAAAACTATCATTTATATTTTCATAACGTAGCCCTATAATTCGAGGTAAATGGAATTCTACCGAAATAATTTCATTTGATAACTGGTGGGATTTCCATAATATACCTAGCCCACCCGATTGCCCAGACGCAGGAGACCAGATAGCCTCGTCGAAGCCTGCGTATTTCCAAAGTTTGTCGTCCGGAATGGATTCCGATTTTGTTTCTGCTAGTGCGATTAGTTGGATATGCTCATTTTTACATAGAGTATTGATTTCGGTCCAAAAAGTTGTTTTTCCTATTCCTCTACAATTCCAATAGCAGATCTTCATGTATAACCCTTAGAGATATAAGGACGGAATTTACGGGTCCTCATATCGGAAAGCCTTTGTGCTAATAATCTGTGATGGGGTTTGCGTTTGTACTTCATTTGAAGATTTGTGTTTAAATTTATCCTTTTTTTGTTAATTTGCCAATTGTTTTATCAAATGAGAATTCATGTGAATACATTGTACAAGTGAATATTTTTTCCAAGAAATGCTTAAGAATAGAGTGTTTTATATCATTATTAAACTAAAATGTAAGTTGAAGGAAACACCACCTCTTGTACGATTTTGAGCTAGAGAAAACCACCAATTGCAAGTACGTCAAAACCACAAGACTCCAGAATGGACCGAAGCCCACCACCATGATATAAATATTAGGAAAATTATATAGCACTAACAAATTTGTCATAGAAACTTTGAACAATAGGTGTGGAAATTGAATGCAAACGGATGAGGTTAAGCTTAGGAGAGGATTGCAATTAATCAACTCAAAGCAGCAAAGCGGAAGCAGCAGCAACTCAGCTGGACAACCCCCCAGGCACTGAGATGGAATAGGAGTAGCAGAGCATGGAAGAGGAACCAAACATGGGATCAGATTAATGTATAGCTTGCAGAACATACTCCACCAACCGAGGCAACCAGCCCACAAACCAGCAGCTAGTAACTTAAGGACACCATCCACCCATGAATGTGTCGATGAAATATAAAATGAACAAAAAAGCTGAGACACAACAAGACTGCAGCTTCCAATCCTCCATAGAATGCAGACACCCCAAACAAACTGATTGTCAAGCAAAGGTAGCCGGAGATGAGTTGCTAACAACACTATACCAATGCATATATTATAGGGAATAGTTTTAAAGCAGTCATGCAGCACACCAACATTACACACAGCTTGTGAACACCATCTGTTTTGCTCACCCTTCAGTTCAGGAGTTGCCGAATATACTATATTGATTCCAAACTCGCAATTGCTGGGACCGAATGTAGGCAGATCAAATACCCAAATCAACACATACGCAGATAGCTCGTGGGAAGATACAGGAGCACCAAAGGGAGCAGCTGCGGATTCAGTAGGCAGATGATTTTTATCCATTTTAATGGTGTCAAGAGCAGCCAAAGAGAGAGCTGATTTCATAAAACTAACAAATTCCTTCGGAACGAGTACATCCAACGGTCTATCCAACTTGTGATTTACCTGTTCAACAACAAGATCACTGATGAACTCAGACCCCAAGGGCTGGAAAGCCTTTGAAGGGAAGAGCATGGGATTCACAACATCATCTAAAACGGAAGCGAATCCTTTAGATGATAGTTCAGCCACTATTTTTTGAGGGCCCTTTTGGGATTTGAGGGATGAAGAGGCATAAACCACCTTCACAGTTTTGTATAGACACCAAGAGAGGGTGCTAGTTTTAATCAGACATAACCCGCAAAGCAAATAAATTGTCCGAAATGAGCATTTCACCAAGGTGTTAAGGGTGTTAGTTTTAATCAGGGGGGTGATCAGTTTGATAGCATTATGAATTTCCACACAAAGGAAATTTACAACTATTATTAATACCCATGACAGAGAGGTTGATACTAGAAGACTAGGCCAATGAATGACCAGCTGGGAGTAGCCCACGTCAACCAATGTAGATAGGCGAAGGCAAGAGATATCAAGCAAAAGCAAACCTTTTGATGCCGCAACCAAGTTCAGAGAAGTATAGCCATAATTTATAAGAATCAACACTTCAATTAAGCTGGGTAAAGGAGCCATAACAGCCCCTAAGACCACATAGTTTTTAAGGCCCGAAAATCGGGGGGTAAGGGGTGTAGAAACCAAAGCCTCTAGCACAGGGTTTTCCAACCACCCAAAGGCGGTGAATTTACTGGACATTAAGATGCAATTAGATAAAGGCAAAACTGAGAATGAGAAGAATGACCTGATCCGCATTGAAAGGGCCACAGAAGTGGAGTTGGGAGAAACTAACTCCACCGGAACAGCACCAGAGAAGCCGGAACGGTGACCAAGACACCTGATTGGCAAGGAGTCAAACACCACCCATCCACCAAGGAACCAACAAAGGAGAAGACAAACCAGGACACCCGCAAGACAAGGAGTCCCAACCCCAGGCGCACCGACTTCACCACCATCCCGAGAGCGAGACGAACCCAACAGATGAAACCAGGCTATCGATGACTCGCACCGGCGAAAGCACAAGGGCCAGAGGCAGAGCCATCCCACCCGCAACCCCAAGCGCCGCCAGCGCACATCCTTCCTCAAAGACCGATGAAGAACCGGTCCCTTGCCGTCGAAGAACGCTTTGTCCTCCGAATCTTTGGCTCTCAATACCTTCAATTGAACCTTGTTTTCAGAGGGGATTGCATTATTTTTGAAACACGAAGGAAGGCCAGCCATCAATTTGGCCGGAACCCTCGCCGAATGTCGACGATGACGAATTGCAGGTTTAGGGTTGTTGGATGGGAAGGGGAAGATTTGGGATTTTGGGGGCGCGTACACAAGCGCGTTCATTGCCATCAGGGATGGGTTTTTTTCTTCATATCTCATCTCACTTGATTCATTTTAGCATGTGGAATAGATGGAAGTACAAGATGAACTTCTAATATTGCTGGGCTTGATATGTTTTTTCAATATAAAATGTTATACACACTTCACTAGATCACTTTGTCTTGAAATATAGTTTTAGATTAGATTGAATATTCACATATGACAGTAATGACGCCAATATTGAGAGTTTGTATTTTCATTAACAATCAAAGGATAAGTATTGTTATCTTTATTCTCAATTTCGATGGATGTCGTTTCTTGCTGTTTGTGAGTTATGACAATGCCATGTACATGAGCCACCTGACCTCACATTGGTGCTTTTTTTCTTATGTTCATCACTTTATTGTCTTTGTAAATTCAATTGTGTGTAAAACTAAAATAAAAGATTTGCAGGGCCGGACCTGAGGCGAGCCCCAGCAGGCTGTCGCCTTAGACCCAATTTGTATAAGGGACCCATAAAATGAGTTTTTGTTATATTAGTATTAGATGATCCCTAACATTACATGAAATTATAGTGGCCCAATTGGTTAAGGAAGTAGGTAAGTTTCTTATTTGACCACGAAGTCCATGGATCGAAACTCTCTTTGTTTTATTTTTCTGCGTTTTTTTTTTGATTAGGTAAGAATTCGGGTGAGAAAACTCTACCCGAAAGCATCCTGCCGGATGAGGTCAAGTAGACCTGAGTGATTGTATAAATTAGGTCCCCTGGTAGAGTAGCAAAAGTGTGCGACCTTATCCGCTACCCGGTTACCAATACAGGGAATGTGAGAAATTCCTATATTCCTTACACCTCGGAGAATGGTCTGAATATCTGACATTACAAATTCTATTTCCCAAGGGTAGTTCGTGTGTGTTTCTAATAAATCCGTAATTACTTTTGAATCCCCTTCAATGATTAGGTTGTCAATATTTAGTTCCTTTGCCTTTTTTTACCCCAAGTCATAGTGCCAATGCTTCTGCCATAATAGGAGAGTGTCCCCCAATCACCCCACCATCCATGCTGATTGGATTACCATTCCAGTCCCATATAATGTAGCCAATAGAGCTCTTTCAATCTGATATATATGATCCATCAAAGTTTAGTTTGTATTTGCCCATGGGTGGCCTTTTCCATCGGATGGACTTTTTGGCATTTTTAGGGTGGACTTTTACCCTACTTTGGATTGTGGTATCCTTGTCGTCTTCAAGGTTCAGTTTGATGGTTCTTCTCCAATTATTGATATTTTCCAAAACAATTTTCCTAATGCCCTCTATAGAAGGGATCTTGGCATTCCTGAAGATTATTTGATTCCTCACAAACCACAGTGTCCACCATCGAAAGAGTGGTGCTCAGAAGCTCAAGAATTTGATCCATATCTATGTTTTCTGATATAATTGTGTTGACTTTCTGGGGTATTTCTCTAGGAAATTGTTGTTGAAAGTTGTTGAAGGGGCATTCTATGAAGATATGAATATCATCTTCCGATGATTGGTTACACAAGATGCATGTAGTGGGAACAACAACCCCCTTCTAGGCTAATCGCGTAGCAGTGGGTAGTCCTTTTTGTTTGATTCTCCACATAAAATTTTGGACTTCTGGGGGAGCGTCAATTTTCCAAATCCAGGTGAATTCATCGGATATTATGCGTGTTTTGGATGAAATCAGGTTATATGCGGATGACGTTGTGAACCAACCCTTTTTGTCTGGCCACCAGTATAGTCTATCAACAAGGGGACTAATGGGTAGCGGGATTTTGATGATTTCAGTGGTCAGTAGTTCAGTACTACATCTTATTGATTACTTTCTTACTTAAATCGTGTAGATTTAAATACCTTATACTTGTTAAATACTATAACACATATGTTTTTTTTTTTTACAAATATAGCAGTATAGCACTCGTTAGTATGGTTTTATAAACAAAACATTACCTAACTATGTTATACTATGGTTTTAACTTTATAGGAATATTACATAATCGAAATTTAAGATATAATTTAGAAATCTAATGTAGTTTTTTCCCTATTTTATTGGGTTGATAATATGTTGTTATAGTGGATCGGTTTGCAAATTGAATTTGGGTTTTGTAACTTTCTAGATCTATAATGGGTCCGGCTTTTATTGGAACTAGTGTAAGGCCCGTGCCTTAGGCACGGGTATCAAATCTTTTGAGTGTATAAATACTCGTGTCTAAGACACGGGCATTTACATATTTTATTAAATTTTTTATTTTATAATCTAATAATAATATAAGTAATTTTGAGGGTGTAATGGTAGAGATATATTAAAAAAATACACAAAAGAATTTAATATTAATGTAATGATAAAGATAGTTTTTCGTTCCTTAAAAAAACGTATAAAAATATTAAAGGGGTATATTTTGATTAACGAATGGAGTAGTGACCACTATAGTGTAACACATCTGTATCATGATAGATATGGGGGAAAAAGATTCTAGCATTTTTTTTGTTTTGAGCGTAAAAATTAATATCATCCATTACAATATTCCTTAAAACATGAAGGAATAGAGAGAAGAAGATTCTAGCATTTTTTTTGTTTGAGCGTAAAAATTAATATCATCCATTACAATATTCCTTAAAACATGAAGGAATAGAGAGAAGAACTTGAAATAATGTATCCGGAGGACGCCATTGTGCAAGGCAGTGAGTAGCCTTGTTGCTTTGCCTTTGAAAGTACCTCCAAATGCATTCGTCAAACCCCCTCAACAACATGTTGATCTCTCGAATCATGTTCTCGAAGAAGCCAATTGGAGCCTCGCTCATCTCGAGCTTGGATATCAACGCGAAATAGTCACTTTCGAACCAAAGCGTCCTAATATCTCAGCTTAAACATTCACGGAAATGCAATAGTAATTCTTCTAATTCAGTTTCTAATTCAGTCTCAGCTGATGCCTAGACTCTCCAAGAACCCCCAAGACAAACCCTCCAGCCTCATCTCGGGCAATAAAGCCAATCCCACAACCCACTGTAGGATCGATTGCTGCATCAATGTTCACCTTAATAAGTCCTACCGGCGGCCGACACCACTTAGCAGTAGCACTCCCTCCTCTTCCTGTCTGTTTAACCCACCTGACCCCTCTAACGTTGCAAGCTAATAATAAAAAATTAACAATTTTATTCTGGTGTAAGCTTTAACATATCAAAGAACTACCAAAACAAATAAATCATCTTGAACCAATAAGCACCCAATTGGAACTAACAAATTAAGGTGAGGAAAAAGCTAATAGTAAAACTACTTAAATTAATCTAAAAAGATATCGAAGTGAGACACCCAAAGTGGAGAATTGCCCAGATATTGAGACAGATCAAGGGGAAAAAGAAGCCAACCGGGAAGAACCTTCGACTATGAAATAGAAATCAAACAGAGATTCAATATTCGATTCCGACAGTTTAGTTGAGAAATATTTAACATTCAAAAGATGAACACCATAGGTCATTCAAATTCAAAAGAGATGCAAAGAAGAATGGAAGAACCTTAAATTGTGAGGCAAGAACCTTAAAATTTGAGTTGCACGCCCTAAAAGATCAGTTGCTCGACTCTCTTACCAGTCTTGCGCTCTGAAAACTTTTTCCATAGCCTAATTGAACATTTGAAATCCTACAACACAATAAAACAAAATGAAACTAACAATACTACAAGGGTAATGTGCAGTTGGAAGTTCTGACAAATGGGATTAATGTAACTATGCAACATGAAGCTATGATAGCAAAGAGAAACAGCAAACTTCTGTCTTGATCCAAAAGTCGCAGCAATCATGAAAAAAGTAGTTAGTGCCTATGAATGTAACTGTGACAGCAAAGGCAGCCTTGACTGACATGTTTGCAAGGTCAAACATGGAAATCTCCCTTTTTGTTACAGCCATGTTATTATTAGTCTTTTGCCTCATTCTAAGAATAATAAGATTAGGATTAAACGATTCAAAACACAAACAACAGCTTGGATCAAAGAAAGCAGATTTGAGGATGTTGAATTTTAGAAACAAAATTAAGGAAAACGGAGAAATTAAGGACAAACCTCCTTTGTAGGGCATGGCTGAAGCAATCGACGGCCTCGGAGTAGTCACGACCCTAGCTAGGAGGCAGCGGGATACTTTCAGCTCATCGGTGAAATCCTCAATAACCTTGAAGAGCAGTATACAATACAACGACTTTAGTCCATGAGCTCATAGTCCCTGATAAGGGAGACTAAGATATTGATGGATCAATTGGCGGTCTACGAAGTGGGTCGGTATGTCCCCTGTTCATGCTAAACTCCATTCAGATTGGACTGCCATAATCTTACTAACCCATCGGTCCCTGTGGAAGCCAATGTCATCGCACTCATGTCCCACTCCATCTACTAGACCTATGGAGCCATCATACAGAAATATCTATTAATTCAGTCTCAAACTCCATGAATCAGAACAACCTGCTTCACTGAGAGGCTTCCATCAACATCCGGATGCAACCCGACATGCCATATAGCAATACCTTTCTGTGTGGAAACAACTACGATCTCATATGGCCTGTCAACCAATTTTTATGGATATCAAGATTCCTCCATTTGGAGAGCAAAAATACATCAAAATAGATTTCATATTATAGCTAGACTTGAGACCATACTTTCCAAAAAAAAACCTTTTAACGCAATATATGGTCCCTCTATTAGACTATTAGTAGACTTTGAGGGCAGATTCATACCTCCCGATATTAGGTGTCCATGCAACAGCATATACACCATCTCCATTGTCCTCGGATATAGCCAACCCACCAACTGGAAGCCATCTTTGATGCACTTCATCAAATTCCCAGCCCTAAAGAAATCTAAATATTTACATTCATTCAATTAGTTTTTTATAATGCAGCCTTCCCTTTTAACTTATGAACTCCTCCTTATAGTTATAAAACCGCCATCAAGATTGCAGTTCAAATCCAGAACAACAAAAACTCTAGCAGTACGAATACGGGGGGGGGGGGGAAGCATTTTGAACCAGAATAGATCATGACATGCCAATGAAATGGAAAATTTTGAATTTTGACTTTAGCACAAACAATCTAATAGCAAGGCAAGATATTCTAAGCATAGTAGTTATTACCTTGGCTGAATTGAGTTGTGGTACGTTTGAATTAAATCCAACCACAGAACTCAACTGCTGGTTCTCAATTTTTTGAGGTGTCCAAGATATCTAGGCAGAACAAATTTTGATACTGCATTTGCAACATTCTGAAACTCAGCCTGGAAATACACATACAAAATATCACGATTACTCTAATATTAAAACATGACACATTCACTCAACGAAACCTACAAATGCGTTATCATTTCCAAATTCTAACCAACAAGGAAGTTGCAAAATATATCCAAAGCTAAGCTCACCTGTAGCTGCCAATGATTCGGCTCGAGAGGATCCAAGAGTTCGTAGATCTTAATATAACCATCTGAATGTGCAGCAACCTACAAGTAAATTAAATGTTAGAAACTTCTGAGAGTCAGCGAGACCTTTTTTTTGAACAATTTCTAGGGAAGATTTGAAATGAATAATCAACACTTAAGAAAGAAAAACCAATAAAAACAACTTGTAACTCCAAAACTCAAAGTTCATGAAACCACTCTTGACAAGAATCAGATACATCTCAAAATACCTACCAAGCATATCAGCTTTGAAGAAGTCTAATATTACAGATTTCAGTAGATTAATCTGCAATTTATCACATATCAAAGAACTACCAAAACACATTGCAACAAATTAACAGATTTGAATATCAAGATAATATGTATTTTTATAGATATGAATTTTACAGATTTGAACTTTTTACAGATTTGAGTTTTAAAGATTTGAATGCTGAATTTTTACAGATCCGAATTGTCATGCTACAAAAAGGTGAATTTCATGATTTTTACAGATTTGGAGTTTTACATATTTATGTGCTGAATTTTTACATATCTGAATGTTTACAAAGTTACACTTTTATAGATCTGAACTTCATGCTACAAAGGGGCGAATTTCATGATAATATGTATTTTTACAGATTTGGAGTTTTACAAATTTACGTGTTGAATTTTTACAGATTTGAATGTTTACAAATTTACACTTCTACAGATTTGAACTTTCATGCTACAAAGGGGCAAATTTCATGATAATATGTATTTTTACAGATCTAAATTCCTAATTTGGTGGTTAATTTTACTCCAGCACTTGTCAAAGGTGTTGTCTTTATAATTATGAGTGTGTTTGGAAAAAAGGACAACTAAAAATCAATAACACACATCACCCTATCATTTCATTTCATTTCATTGAGAGACCAGCAACATGTTTTAAATTCCAAATTAAAAAAAAAATCAGATCCACTGGCTTACTTGGTTGATAACTCCAAACATGGTCTTGACTGATTCGGCCCGGCCTTCTTTATCCAGCAAAAAAAATTCCTCCTAACTTTTGCCTTCTTGAGCGATTTATTTGATTCATCATTTAACAATTAAAAATTGCAAGGCAATCTTCGTTTGTTTGATTCACTTACATATGTGTAAAAAATGATTGTGTAAAAAATGTCTAAACATGAGATATGCCACATCATTTTTTACACAAATGTCTATTTATATGTATGCCTATTTTTTTAATCGTTTGTTTGAATAATCAGATTTGGAACCATTTGGTGTTCGTCATGTATGCTTCATTTGAGACCAAATGAAGCTAACTTTCCAGGGCAGACATGCCTCATTTATATGCCCCCTCATAAAATACTAATCTAAATTTTGGACGGAAAACCCCTAGTTTGCACCTATGGGAGCTGAACTAAACTGAACTATACCACTATTAACTAATCTAAAGAAACAAATTGAGAGAAATTATAGCTAACTTGCATTCAACTGTCATGATAGACATTTACCTGCCTTCATATTTCGGGCTTTAAAGATATATAGGATTTTCATATTTCAAAAATAGCTAACTTGCCTTCACATTTTCAAATTCAAGAAATACCTAGGATTTATATATTTTAGAGTTCAGAGATGTCTAAATTTACCTTTAGATTTCATATATAGCTAACTTGCATTCAAGTTTCAGATTTCAAAGATAGCTAAGATTTTCGGAAATTCAATCCAGTTTTCGCATAAGAAACGAAACTTGACATGTGTAAATGAAGCAACACATTATCTAGCTCGAAACAAAATACCTTTTTGGCATCGGCATCAATAATCTCCTTAGGAATGTCATTATATCCCTTCAGATCAAAAAAGGAAAAAGATTAGCTGAATCAACTGCAAATGGTTCTACATAGGGTCGTAATCAAATGCAAATGGTTCTACATAGGGGTGTAATCAACTAATAATGGTTCTACACAGGGGCGTAAACATTAACCATCTTTCCCTTCTTAACGCTTCAATTGATTTAGCTACACATAAGTCAAAAAGTGAATCAATAACATAGCAATTGTTCTTGATCTAGCAATTATGTTTAGGTGTGAAAGCCTTGATAATTATTAGGAAGTCCAGATTTCATCACCGATACAACTCTTTGACAGAAACAAAAATTGACAGAAATTATAGAAAGCACCCGAGAATACAAGACGAGATTAAGAGAAAGGGGGTCTGAGAGTTTAGGAGCAACGATGAACTTGAGGGTGAACTCGATTTCCATTCCTAGGTAGAACCCAAATTCGATTTCAGTAGCAACACAATCAAGCAACTCAATCATTCAGTAGTGCTTGTAAGTAAAGGTAATGCTCTAAAAGTAGTAACTCAATCAAGCAATTCATGAATATTGAAGATTGATGTTTGAGACAAAAGCGAACTTAATCATTTCCCTCATTCTTTTCAAGCAACCCCAAATTTTGGGCGGAAACCCCCAATTTTGCACCTATGGGAGCTGAACTAAACTGAACTATACCACTCTTAAATACTAATCTAAAGAAACAAATTGATAAAAGGCAAAAACAAAAAAGGGGGCAGAACCACAAAACCCTAGCTAGAAAGAAACTGCTACTCAATTCATGGAAATCGACAACATCACAAATCAAAAGGAACAAAAATTAATAGAAATTATAGAAAGCACCTAAGAATCCAAGCCGAGATTGAGAGAAAAGGGGTCTAGAGTTCAGCAGCAACAATGAACTTAAGGGCAATATCGATTTCCATTCCTAGGTAGAACCCAAATCCGATTTCAGTAGCAACTCAATCAAGCAACTCAATCATTCAGTAGTGTTTAATAGAAAATTAAAGGTCACTTGATAAAACATCTTTTTCAAAGTCCAATCAGGTCAGTCAACTTGTCACTTGTCAGGACCTTGAGACTGTGCCTTGTTAGGTGGTATGCTAGAAAATTGCAGGTTTTAAAAGTTCACTCAAGATCAGAGACAAAAACATAGAAAATGAATCAGAAATGAGTTAAACAGAATGCATCACCTTATGAATCGAACATAAAAAGAGACTAAGCAACATCTATCTGCATTAAGAAGGTTTAGACAGAAAGAAAATTTTAAAATTGGTGTCCAAAGAATTTCAAAGTCCATCTCAGTGGCTACTGGATCAAGGAATATCTCTTTTCAGAACTTAAAAGTAATATATTAGGCCAATTGCTTATTCTATAAAAAGATCTGAAGTTTTCAGTTCAAAAATCTCTGAAAACAACAAATTAAGACTTCAATTTAGTTCCAGATGGAAAACAAATTGAAGAACCTTTGAAATATGGTTATTGCAATGCTGTTAAACACATGCAACAAAACCCAACATCAAGCATCCGTTATTTTATGGCTCAGTTTGAAAAACTAAAGTCTCAACAAATCAAAATTGTGAAGATTGATCCTATTCTAACAATTATAAAAATAGCATTAACATGAGATATAGTATGTCGAAATGTCATGTAGATGAATTTAGTAAAAATTACCTCACTTGCTCTCTTCGGAACCACCTTGTGAAGCTGAAATCAAGTTTGAGTAATATTAGATCTCCATCAAAATCCCTAAAACATATCCATACAATCAATTCAGATGGATTTTAGTAGAACAAAAAGAGAAATAAAAAACAACAGGGAAAAATTACTCACCTAGACAACTAATATCCCCAGGAATAGGTCCAATCCAGCGCAGTTCTGATGCATCAAGAGAATCCAAGGTCTACAAAACACCCAAAAAAAAAAAGTAATGTTCTATCAGTAACAACTCAACCACCCAATTTTGCACCAGCGCAGGCGGAAACACCCAATGTTGATGCCAAAATTAGACAGAAAGGGAGAAGAAGAAAGGAAGAGGGACGACATGTTCGATGGAGGCCAAATTACCAGTTGATGGGTGGATTGATTATGGGCAAAATAGAAAGAATCAACAAATCACAAAATCACAAAACAAAAAGAATAAATATATTCCAACCAAATCAATATTCAAGATTGCATCGCATAATTACAAAGAGCCACAAATAATGGAAGGAAATTACTAATCAAACGGTTGAAGAACACAATCTGACCTTACTTCCTTCTTGGAAAGGCAACCGGCGTCGGTTTCAGTCCTTTGCGGAACGGAATTGGAGTCGCCATCCTTCGAATCGGAGTAATCCTTGTCAACTGGAGGAGGAGGAAGAACAAGGAGAGTAGACAGTGAAGTTATCGATCTCCGAACAGCACCCTCCTTGACGTTCTCGACCTCGCCGATCCATGGCATCCAATCGTTCGATTGAGAGAAGGGGGTCTGACTTTTGAGCAACGACGAACTTAATACGATGTTGCCCCTTCAGCATCTTCTCCGACACAAAAGAATACCGATCTGAAAATAATGAAGACGGAAAGCAGACTTGAAGGAGTTGGGCGGTTGAGAGTTGCCTGCGGTTACTATGGAGGAAGAAGCGGAGAACGTGGGAACGTGGAGATCCAGAGTGTAAAACAAACCCTGCCACGTAATTGCCACATCGATGCCACGTATGGACGTAGAAGTGAGAACGCCCATCCTGTTGACATCTGGATTTCAGCCCTCTGGTGAAGCCAGGTAGGAGAAGATTGCTTCTGCTTTTAGGTAATAGATAGATTCACGAGTTTTGGTTATAGATCTAGGAAAGCGGTGTTGTTTTTATATATTTGGATACTTGTATTTTATATTTATGGTATTCAAGTCGGGTGAAGTTTTCTACTGTCGAAGAGTTTTGATGCAAAACCACTTTCGTTGATACTGAAGTGTTCTATTGTTTTTATATTATTGTCAATTGAACTCTGTTTTATTTTAGAAATGATATGGATATTAAATCAATCAAATTTTTTTTGCTAGTGATGATTATAAATTTCAAATTATTAGGGCCCTTAATTTTTATTCGTCCCGGACCTCTATCATATCAGGATTGGCCTTGTCCCCACACTTGACATACCTAGAACAATATCCCCACATCTAAGGACCCATCACTGGCGGTTCTAGGGGTAGGCTCGTGTGAACGCGATCCCACCCCGATCCTGGAAAAAAAATACGAAAGGTTAACTATGAAAAAAATAAAAAAGTCTAAATTAATTAGAAGTGAAAATGGATTATAAAGTTTACATTGCCTAGTTGGTAAAGTATACATGGAGAACTTTTTCATATTTATTAGAGCCCAAGTTCAATTCCCACTTTTTACATTTTCTTCACTTATTTCTAACTATCTTTTTATATATAAGTTCAAATATTTTTTTTTAAATTGAGAATAATTAATTTCAATTAGTATTGTTTGAATTCTATTTTAGTCATTCATTAGGGTTTCCTTTAAAATTTTTAACTAATTATAAATTTTATTCACTTCTAATAATATGGATAAATCTTTGATTTTTTTTACATAACCCTTAACAATTAAATTTATTTAAAGTTTCACAAAACTCGTTTCATTATTACTTAATTTTTAGCCAAAATCTCACTCACCTAGGGGTGGAAATGGGTCGGGTGATGGATGGGTGGACCCATTTTTTCACCCGACCCGTCACAAAAAAATTTCACCGACCCATCACTCACCCGTTTAATGTTTCACCCATCACCTGACCCGTCGGGTGAATCGGGTTTGTCGGGTGGTTAATCGGGTGAAGGAATTAAAAAAAAACGAGTCACAAAACATACCTAAAAATCATTTATATTCGATAATTTTATAAACCATGTCAACGTATGAATCTTACTAAATTAATAAAAGACTTATTCATACATTATATCACTATCCTTAACTTACAAAATTAGTATTAGAAGTTTGATATCAAACTGAATGAGATGAATTTAACTCGGTTACTAGACTCAATATAAAAAAAAATGGTATAGAAAAGCTATGTCTTTAGAAAACAGACTCATGTGTCATTTCTTTAATATATTGAATTGGTAATTTCTTTAATATCTTAATTTGCATTAAGAGAATTATTGTTACGAGTCTCATGACAAATTGGGAAACTATGATTCGGTTAATCATGTATTAATACAGTAAATGCTAACAAAGTCGTTGGAAAGAGCCAAATTACGTACACTCTATCGGTATAGGCAAAACAAATAAAAGAAATTTTATTATTTTAAAAAGACATGGAGTTAAATAATGCAGGTTTTTTAGACCCTTTTAATAAGAACACTTGGAAAATGGAGAAAGTAGAGGTAGAAAAGGAGAAATATGTTAGTTATGTTAAATTATACAGTATGTAGTATTATTTATATATTAGCCTCTTTTTTTTTATAATAATCGGGTTGACTAACGGGTGGTTAAGCGGGTCGGGTAATGGGTCGAGTGATGGGTCGGGTAATGGGTGGAAAATATATCACCCATCACCCGACCCATCACCCATTTCACCCGACCCATCACCCATCCGTCACCCGGATTTTTTTGGGTTTTCACCCTAATAATCGGGTCGGGTGGGTCGGGTGAGTCGGTCGCCCACGGGTGATTTCCAACCCTACACTCACCCCTATATTACGGGTTGGCTTCGCCACTAGGGCCCATGCATTGATATGCATTCCCGGGATAAAAATGAAAATTATAATGGATGAGTATTTAGTATACTAAAAACTTGGAATCGAAATGATCCACGGGAATCGTCCATTCCCTATTTTGACCTAATTTCATTCCCGTCAAAATATTTGGGATCTTCCATCCCAACTCATAAATTCATCCATTATCCATGTCTGGATTTGGCCCAGTGTACTTCGCCCTCAATTTCGTTTTTCTCTAAAAAAATTTAATTTTAAGAAAAAAAATTAATTAGGTTAATGTAAAGCAAATGGGTCAATCTTTATCATTTAATTATCTTTTGGTTAAATTTTTTTATACTTCACCGTATAGTAATCGAAGGGTGCCGATTCCAGTTTACCATCTAATTCTCTTTTGATGTCGTATAGTATTCGAAGGGAGCCGATTCCAGCCAACCCAGCGAGACGGATAGAGTGCATAAAACCACCCCTTAAATAGGACATATTGTTCAAACCACCCCTTAAATTCAATATTGTAGAAAACCACCATTTATATACCTTTTTATTCGGCAAAGACCACCACACCTCTATGTGTCGTTAGAGTTTCGTTACATGTCTTTGAAAAAAATTAAAATTACCACTATACATATTATTTTCTTGTCACCACTCATCCCCGTCTATCTTTTTGTACAAGTACAACTCCATACACACTTTTTGAATTGAAGTTATTCGACAATTCTTACGGTTCTATACTAGGCCCCCTTTAATCCATGCATAAATCTCTCCACAACTCCTATGCGAGATCTCCTTCAATACCGCTTCTCCATATGATAAAGGTATTTTGGTAATTAACTGATTTTTTCCTCTAAAACTCAACGAAATCAGAGATATGATGATCTTTGGTAAACAAAAGGTATATAAAGGGTGGTTTTTTACAATATTGATTTTAAGGGGTGGTTTCGAGCAATATACCCTATTTAAGGGGTGGTTTTATGCAGTTTACTCTATGAAAAATGCTTGAAAATTATGGTAAACCAAACCCGGCTTCCAAAACCAATTCCTGCCAAACCGGTCTTAAATTCACAATCAGCGAACCCTCCTTCCGCGTAAATCCGCGAAACAGGTGCAAATGCAGCAAATCCACTCTCTCCCTCCTTCCATGAAAACGCAGATATAGAACTTACATCAGCTGTATACAAAATACACCTCTCAATTTCATACCACCACCTCTCTCCCCACAGTAAGAGAGAGACAGATAGAGAGGAAAATTCATCGTCCGCTTCGATTGAATAGCCTGTCTTCGATTGCCCGCCGGCAAGTTTTTCTTCCAAATTTGCAGAGCTGGAGTCGGAAAAGGAGAGCCAGAGGCTGCTGAAGTCCTCGCCGCAGTCAAATGCAGCAACGGCGACGGCGGCGGCTGGTGCAGCCACTGTGAACGGTCAGATCAGGTACCGGACGCCGTCGTCGGCGGAGCTGCTTGAGAGCCAGTCGCAATTGCTGTCGCAGTCCAGCGCTGGGGCGCCTAATTCTGGCTCCTTGTCGTCAGATCTGATCGGCGAGCACTTGTTCGATAAGATGATTAAGCGAGGGAGGCTTCAGCCGCCGGAATCGCTCGCTGATAAGGTGCAGAGGTATAGAGGCGTCATTATGGTGGTTTTGTTGCCAGTTGCCCTCATCTTATTCGTTCTCTCCATAATGCCTCGGCCTTCCGACGATGATTTCTCTTCTTCTTCGTTGTCGTCTCTTAACAATCGGAAAATGGGATCGGGGAATCGGTATGCGGTGATCTTTGACGCGGGGAGTTCCGGGAGTAGAGTTCATGTGTTTTGTTTCGATAAGAATCTGAATCTCGTACACATCGGTAAAGATCTGGAGCTCTTTGAGCAGGTACGAATTTCTGTTGTAGTCGAGATATATGCCATTGCTACTAGCCTACTACTGTTTTTAGATCTGACATTTCCATCTAGATGTGAATTTCGCTTCAGTAGCTCATTGAACTTAGACTATCAGATTATCTAGGTTCTGAGTGTTGTGATTCAGCATTTGGAATTCGGATTTAGAAATAGTTTCTATTGATTTGGTGCTGGGAGTTTCTTATCTGATTAGCCACACACTCGAGCATTGAAAGTTGAAACAGACTATCAATACATAAGACTACGCAATTCCTTTTTTTTTCTACCTTCAATCTTGTGTAAGTTGCGTGAGAAACTGAGATCAACCGCAAGGAAACGAGGAAGCTGAAGAATGAAAGGAATAATATGTTAGATTTGGAACTGGAACTGCATTGAATGATTCCAATTACATTATTTACACATTAGGTGTAGAAAATCTCCTTATATAGAAATATATAACAGGAGTCTAACGTGACCTGTAACAATATATTATGTACTTGCACTCAGAAAAACAAAAAACTTCTCAATCTTGTTTCAGATCATGCTAACGTGTGATAATACTTTGCTATTTTGTAGCTCAAACCAGGTTTGAGCTCATACGCCAGCAGCCCTCACGATGCTGCTAATTCTCTGACACCACTTTTAGAAAAAGCAGAAAATGTTATACCTAAAGAGTTGCGCAGCATAACACCAGTTAAAGTTGGGGTAGGTATTTCTACTTCTTTGTCCTTCCCTTTCTCTTTTGTAAAGTCTCCTTTAGATGTCTGTCCCATAGTTGATTGTTGTGTGGTTCAGTGCAAGGGATGGGTACTTACTGTGTATGTTGAATGCTTTATTCTTATCCACAGGCAACTGCAGGTTTAAGGCAATTGGAAGGTGATGCGCCAGATAGAATTTTGCAGGCGGTAGGTTGTTATCTTTCTGAAGAGGCTTAAATGTGAACGTTATAGGAAAGAAATTTGTGTGAATAACTTGTAATGTTAATGGCTGATTTTGATAGGTCAGGGACCTTCTCAAGGATCAAAGTGACTTAAAATCTAGTCCAGATTGGGTCACTGTTCTGGATGGAACTCAGGAAGGTGCTTACCAGTGGGTAAGTTGAGCCTCTGTTATGGATTTTTTTTTTCTCCGTTGTCATCTAGTTTACCAAAAGTTTACTTTTGATTGGCTGAAAGCCTGAAACTAATAATGTATGAAACAAGATCTTTACGCAAAACAATATCAACAAATGGCCATAAATGCAAAATAATCCGAATTGAAAATTTTGCGATCCATGACCCAAACTATATGTTTGTGTCAATTAGTAAGATAAAGACCTCATAATCATATATTTTCACAAGTGGAGTTGGGATAAGGATGCTGTTCCTAAGGTGTATGCAGTCATCTGTTGAGTAAGACTCTGTCAAACTAAATTTGAACAATAATAAAAGTATGTTGCCATGTCTGATTGATTGGTTGAGGTGATCCTTATGCTTTTCTGCTAAGTTGCAATATACAGTATTTTGGTTGCAGTTTTTTTTTTCCTTCACAGAGGATGCTCTGTCCTTCATTCCATTAATGACAAATCATTCAGAAGACAGTTTATTTCTTGCTGGCTTGCTGTCATTATTCTGATGCAGCTTGTGTTCTTATTGATGACAAGGGTATAAGAAGAACAAAAGAATAAGGATTTATTATTGACCAGAAAATAAAAGAAAAGGACAATTTGTCATGAATTTACTAAATGCACACTCCACCATCAGGACCACTACAATTTCTAATCGCCATCTCAATCTGAATTAGCAATTTTCACTCCATCCCCTAAATCTGAGTTGGATTTCCATCGTTATTACCATGTATTGTGTATGCATCTGTGGACTGTGGATGCTCATACATAATCTTGAAGATGGTTCTTTCCATATTTCATCATTTTATTACTCCGGTTAACTGAATGCTCTGTTTACATGAGCGCATATTGTAGTTAACTTATTTCCCTGCTATACTCATCATTATGTTTTGCTATAACACACTCCATCACCGAGGAAAAGGAAATTATTTCTTGCTGAGTTGTAAATGCTGTATTTTTAAACAACGTGACATGTCATTTTCAGTTGGTTACAGAATATCTGATGTTTACTTATTTTTCCCAATTGAAAGGTGACAATAAATTACTTGTTGGGAAACTTGGGGAAGAAATACTCTAGTACAGTTGGTGTAGTTGATCTCGGAGGTGGCTCTGTTCAGATGGCATATGCGATCCCAGATAGCGATGCAGAAAAAGCACCAACGGTGACTGATGGAGAGGACTCATATGTCAAGGATATGTATCTCAAGGGAAGAAAATATCACCTATATGTCCACAGGTTAAGTCCTAGATGATGACCTTCTTAGATAAACTGACACTTTCTACTGGTCAGCAAATATTCAGTTCCCCTTGCTCACCTTAAACAGCCCTGTATAGATCCTTCCCTAAAGTTTGTTGGAGTTTCATTGAGGTGTTTTGATTATCTTCTGCAGTTACTTGCATTATGGACTATTAGCAGCACGTGCCGAGATTTTTAAGGTGGTTGGAAATTCTGCCAATCCATGCCTTTCGTCAGATTATCATGGTACATGGAGCTTCTCCTTTATATCAAGTTTTAAGTTATTGATGTTGATGAAACCATTATTGCATATTTCTTTTCTTCCTTCAAGCCAGGGGTGTGGGTGTGCTTTGCTAGCTGGTCCGCATTATCATCCTATTGTTCTTACTTCTTACAAGTATATTGTGTTTTAACTACATATCCTATTGCAAAGAAAAGGCGTTCTAGACTGCCCCCTTGGCACGTAATGCCTTGGAAAAGGTGCCAATGGGTTTGAAGTTTGAACCCTTGTCAGGTGCTCCTCCTCCTATGGCTTTGGGAAGGGATTGTGGTTGGCGCTCGCAGTGGAGTATCATTAGGGAAAAGAAAGGGATCTAGACTATATAGGTATAATAGGTGGATGTGATCAGCAGTTAAGCTCACTCAGAAACATTCATGCTACAGACTCAATTTCTTATAAAAAAAAAATTCTTCTGTCTCGTTGCTGCAAAAGCTACTCTTGACGGAAATGTCTTTTTCCTTTCTTTCAATATCAATCCTTTTTTCTTAT
The DNA here is from genome assembly GCA_963922045.1 of Persicaria maculosa. Lineage (NCBI taxonomy): Eukaryota > Viridiplantae > Streptophyta > Magnoliopsida > Caryophyllales > Polygonaceae > Persicaria > Persicaria maculosa. Next base: position 83,530,605 of record OY998251.1, on the reverse strand, counting down.
ACAGCGATTATGTTTCTCAGGGACATACACATATGGAGGAGTAAAATACGAAGCATCTGCCTCCCCATCTGGTGCTAGCATGAAAGAATGCAAGGAATTAGCTTTCAAGGCTCTCAAAGTGAACGAATCCACATGCACACACATGAAGTGCACTTTTGGTGGTGTGTGGAATGGTGGAGGCGGCCATGGGCAGAAGAATCTCTTCGTTGCTTCGTTTTTCTTCGACAGAGCAGCAGAGGTATTCTTTTTGTTCTCCAATCACAGCCAACATTAAAAATACAACTCAGGTTATTATTTCATACAGATTTTCTTCATTTTTCTTCCCCTTAGGCGGGTTTCGTGGATTCAAGCAAGCCTGTTGTGAAGGTGACTCCTGCAGACTTTGCAAAGGCAGCTGAGCGTGCTTGTGCAACCAACCTTGAAGAGGGCAAGTCTAGATTCCCAAACGTCGAGGCAGATAATCTTCCATATCTATGCATGGATCTTGTCTATCAGTACACGTTGCTGGTAGACGGTTTTGGTAAGTATGATATCCAGATGCACCTGCACCTTGGTCTTGTTAACTGTTTTCTCGATTTACATATCATCTCCTTGACAGGCTTAGGTGATTCCCAAGAGGTCACATTGGTGAAAAAAGTCCAGTACGCTGATGCCTTGGTAGAAGCAGCGTGGCCACTCGGAAGTGCGATTGAAGTGATGTCATCATTGCCATGACTGCAAAAAACCATACCCTTTCTGGCGGATACAGTCCTACGGAGCCTTGGAACTTACTTCCAAGTTCCAAATGTATGGGAGATAAGCCAATTTTTCGAATCCCAGGTCCGTGATGCAGTTGAACTTGAAGCTTGTAATTTTTGGCTTTTGAGAGGCTTATTTTTGTCAGTAATATACATAAGATTCAATTTAGGAAGCTGAGATCATTTACTTCATTTGTTACTCTTGTATGCAATTTAAAGTCATATACAACTTTTGCTAGATACATCATTGCAATTTATATCACTAAAACCGCATATTTGTCAACAATTTTATCATTTAACTGATGTTTTACAAGGCTGAAATTGATTTTCATATTTACATCAGAAAAATTGTCATGACAATATATCAAACCTTGTGTTGCTTTGGTAGTCGTGAGCCGCGAGGTAAGAAACTTGTTTATTTGTATAGAGCAAAAACTTGTTTATATACTTCACTTTGATATTCGAGTTAAAGCTCTTTGACAAATCATTTACGCCTTAACATAAAAGAAAAGAAGGCACAATCCAGAAGGTTACTAATTGCTACGAAGGCTAACATATTATTCCATGGGGGTGAAATTTTCTTGTTCATGATTTCTTCTAAGAGTGGGGCAATACTCACATTTCCTAAACAATCAACAGTAATCAAAATGAAATGATCAATGTAACGCAGTTATGCATCCAAGAGCACCCCCCAGATCGTATCAAATACAATCAGCTTAACTACTCCACCTTACGAGACTTCCTTGGTTGCTTCTTTTTGGGTGGAGGGAAGAGAACACGAAACACCATAGCAGCTAGGATCGCGCCAAGGAAGGGACAGATCCAGTACACGTAGAACTGCTCCCACGTGTTGTGCCTGTTGTTGACATATGCCCATCCAAATGCCTGCCAAAAATCAACCAGATATATCTGTTAATGCATTTTCAGTTAGACCTGTTTAACCTTGTAAAGTTGACACATGAGTATTATTCGAGTGGGTTTGGTACAGACTATAAAATGTCATTGAAAGCATTAGGAAAATACTAGTCTGAACCAGGTCTCTAGTCTCATAACAATACCAGTAATCATAGCAGTGGAACAAGATAGCTTCAAACTGTGTGTGTGTGTGTGTTAGCTCAACATCAGCAATGAAGTACAAGTAATAATTTACGAAGCAGATGTTCAACGTGAAAACCTCAGTTTCAGTACGAAGGCTGAATTCACAGTAATTGACGTGAGTGATGAAAGCTCTCATTAATATCAACAACAACAATTGAGATGACTCTCAATTAGAGTTCTAGTTCTGAAGCCCTATAACAGCTGATGAGGCAACATCTATCTGGGGAACTCATTACGCTCAGCTTATGTGACTCTGTACAAATCGTTTCAAATCTTTGTATTACTATAGATAGCAGAAAGAAAAGTTTTTTCACCCAAAAAAAGATAGAGAGGGTTTTAACAGAAGCCAGTTTCTTGAAAACATTAACAATGATTCATACCTTAAGTATGTGTAGGCAGAAAAGGGATTAAAACTTGAAAACAATTTTTTACCCTTGTTGCTGATTACAGAGACCATTTGCAGTTGAGGTACAACCCTTTAAACATTGAAGAAAACGTGTCCCAAAATGCATATAAAAATTGATTTTATGAAATAACATTTCACAAGGAAATGAAAGTAAAAAGACAAAGGGATAAAGCAAGCGAATAATATGTAATGAATCTCAGCTATGGTACTTCAGCTTCTAATCTCCTCTTACTTATGACCCCTAAAATTTTACTGTAGCCTTCGCCCCGTTATGTATCCATGTTAGCAGAGTGCAGTGAATTTAGTCAACGTTGTGTTTGACAATACTAAATATGATAAAACCTTAAAGGATAGGCAATGTAGCAATTTCAAAAGGGAGTGAGTTGCAAGCATCAGAAAAAAGGGCAAGAAGTACGAGTTGATAGTCAGAGCAATAATTTTTACAGAATAGAAGTACTCACATTTGCAGGATTCATAGAAGGCCCGGTGTAAGAAGAACCTGTAACAACCAAAGTTACAGTGGCCATGGAGAGCAACCACGTCTTCACCAACATACCACCTGGAACCTTGACGATAATGATCAGAACAGCCAAGCTGATAAGGAAAGTCAGCACCCCTTCAGCAATGGCGCCAGTGTGAAGGTCCACTTTAAGCTTAGGACCCGAAAGCATGTGCTTGTAACCTTCCGGCATCACTTCCTTGATAGCCAAGGCCCCGCCAACAGCACCTGCAGCCTGACAAAATCAGCAAAAGGGAAGGTGAAGTTATTAGCTGAGGGTAAACAAAAATTATTGTGCAAAAATGGTTTGGCAAAGTTAAATCTATGGTTTATTTAGTTCTCTATATATTTCGTTTACTTCTCACAGTGGTAGGTACCACCCCAGCACACCTTGTGCTTAAACATGTCAAAACTTTCACATGGCATCCGTGTTCTCACTTCTCACATCATGCAGATGAGTGTTTTATACTCACACAGATAGGATGATTTAAGATGGGTTCATGGAGGTTGAGTGTTAAGCACATTGGTGAGGGTGAGCATAACAGATGTAAAATAGCTTGGTTGTTCTGAATTAGTGAGTCAGAGACCTATGATTTACAAGATTATGCCCTTATGGAGGGTTAGATAGGAAAAATTCCCCAATTCCCAATACAAAATTTACCGAGGCTCTTGCATCATATGTTCATTCCTAAAAATTAGTGACACATTGTAACCTCTTTAACAAGAAACTGGATTTTGAAAGAAGGGAAGAAAAAAGAAACAGTAAAGCAAACCAAAGCAAAGAAAGTCAAATGTCACCAAACCAACACAGAAAACTACTGTCATATCTGAGCTACTTCAACTTGACCTGATTAAAAGATCTAGATGACTACATGGAATGGAACACAGTCAGTTTGCACAAAGCACAATTTATAATCTTAATTCTAAGCAACTCAATTTATCAGCCAAAAGCAACAAGATAAAGCAAGAAATGGTCCGATCCTTTCTTTTTTCGAAAAAAGAAAGAAAAAAGAGTACTTTCCGAAACCCTAAAAAAGCGAAAGGGACAACCTCGAGCGAAAATGGCTTTCGAAAGAGGCACAGCGGACGAAAATTCACCGAACAAAACCGAAAAGCAAGTTGAAAATCGAATCGAAGAAACCTGAGCGGGGAAACGGAGCGCCATGGAGAAGAGTGACTCCTTGGAGAACCCCGCGGCGTAGAAGGCGACGGTACCGGTAGGGTTAAAGCTAGCACCGCCGAGGACTTCTCCTACGAAACTGTAGACGAAGACGAGCGTGGCGACGAGGAACGTGGTGATGAGGAGAGTGACCGGGCCCTGGACGCCGAGGGCGCCGGCGATGGCGGAGGTCGAAGCCCCAAGCGTGGCGGCGGAGAACACCCACATAGAGGTCAAGAGACAGTCGCCGATCGCGAGCTTGATGGCACGCGCCGCCATGGTTGCGGAGCTTCAAGAACAAATTTTTCGGAGTGCTGTGCTGATGGAGGGAGATCTGGAGGGAGGGGGAGTGAGGGTTTGATATTTGCTTGCTATCTACTACGGAGTACCTAACGCTCTGGAGAGAGCATTGATTGGTTTGAGGTAAGTGAGTTGCTGATTTTGTGTGGGCCCCACTTGTGATTTTAAAATCTTTGGTAGTTGCAATCTCTATAGTCTATACTCTTTTTTCGCTAAATATCCCGTCTTTTAGGATAAGTTATGGGTTCGTTTCAAATTATCGAAAAATACAATAATTCAATTTAATTTTTACAAATTTCAATTACTGACCTAGATAAAAAAAAAAAAATTGTTAGGTAAGAATTCAAGATCAAGTATACCTGAATGACTGAATCTTGATGGTCGATAAGTCGACAGATAAGAGCCCGTCAAAACATATAACATAAAATAGGAAAGATTCAATACAACAAGCTTACTAATACAAATCATCTACATCACTCTCTATATCACTTAGGCCCGTTTGAAAAGGGTATATAGATATAGGATATAAGCTATGGGTATGAGATATAAATATCAAGTTATGATATTGGGTATAGGGATAGGATTGATATCTATATACTATATCTGCTGTTTGGAAATGGCATATAGATATCAGAATAAAAACAAAAATAGGGGTGTTATTCGAGCCGAACGAGCGGAGCTAGGCATGTTCAAGCTTGTTCGTTTTTTAAACGAGCTTGAGCCGAGCCTAATTTTTAAACGAGCTTTTTATTTTGTTCAAGCTCGGCTTGTTTAGGAAATGAACGAGCTCGAGCCGAGCTTTTTTCGAGCTTTAAGTAGTTCTACTTAGTTATAACATGTTAACTTAAAAGAAATTTTAAAAATTCCATAGAATTCGAGCTATTCGAGCTTTATTCGAACGAGCCGAGCTTTCAACCGAGCTTAAAATTTTGTTCAAGCTCGGCTTGTTTAAATAAGTGAACGAGCTCGAGTCGAGCTTTTTCGAGTCGATCCCGAGCCGAGCTCGAGCTCGGCTCGAGATGTTCAGTTCATATAACAGCCCTAAACAAAAAAGAGAAAATGTAATAAAAATGAACCAAAAACCTATAACTTTCACACAAATTAGGGACCCTCTAATGTCCAAACCTTACTTTTCGAATTGAACAATGCATTTTAGGGTTCCTCAATTTCACACCGAACAATTTCGATCAACATAAAAAGAAAATTCGAACAGCTTGAGCAACATAAAACAATTTCGAACCGATGCAATTTCGACCTTATTATGTTCGATTTTGGGCAGAAATTTGAACAAAAGTTTGAGGAATTTTTGGATTCAAACATAAGCTTTCACATAGATGCAAGTGATGCAATGCAATGCGAACATATGCGAAATTTTCGAGCATAAAAAATTCGAACCAAAGTGATGCAATGGGGAGCAGAAGCAATCAAGCAGATGCAAGTTCGAATAGAGATGCAAAGATGAGCAAATCCATAGAGAAGAAGAAGGAGGAGGGTACGTTCTTTTCCAATATTCCCCAATTTGGTCAGATATCAAAAGTGGAAAAAAACCCCTAGAATTAGTAGATAGAGATATAGGATTGATATCCTACTAATTTGGCTAAGGCCCTGTTTGATAGCAGGTTTGATAAGGTTTCAAGAGGTTAAAAAAAATTTAACCTCTTCAAGGGGTGTTTGAAAGCAGTGTTGGCTTCAGCTTCCATGGGTCAAGGTGCAGGTTAATTTCTGTGAAATCAAAACCTTGGGGGGGGGGGGGGAGATTATGGAGTTTAAGGTTATTTTTTGGGGGAGTTTTATCCACTTTACCCCTCTCTCTCTCGATTTGCAGTAGCAACCACCACAGCACCGTGAGCAGCAGCATCAACTGGTCGGCGACCACCTGTCGGCGACCTCGAGCAGCAGCATCAGCCGTCCCCACCGTCGCCGCCGACCTCTCCCTCCCCTCCTCCGACCACTCCCCTGCTGGCTGGTCCTCCCTCCACAAGATCTCTGTCTGCTGCCCCGGCCTCCTCCACGCCGGCGTCCTCCTCGACAACTCTGATTTCGGCCTCGAGCGCGAGCTCCAATCAAAACGAGAGGAAGAGGCGGGAAATCAGAAACCGGCCAGCAGAAATTGTAGGAGGAGGAAGGAGGAAGCACATACCTTGGAGCAACCGGCCAGCAGACCCCCGACCTAGGGTTTTCAACGCCGGTTGTTCTTCGATCCAACACAAAGAAGAAATGAGGGCAATGGGCAAGGAGGTGAACAAATAAAAATGGGGGTATAAAAGTCATTTTGCCCATAAATATATCTTCAACCCTTATATCTTCCAAACACCAATTAGGTTTTTTTCAAGGTTATTTAAAAAAAAAAACTCCACCTCCCACACCTCCATAATACCCCAAATAAACTCAACCTCCTAAAAAAACCACAACCCCTAAAAAAACCTCATTTTGCCAAACACGCGCTAAATATACCAAACATGGGATATAGATATTGGATCTTCTATACTCATAGCCTATATCTATATATCCATCCCAAACAAGCCCTTAATTATTTTCACATTTATTTAATCTTAAAAAAATTATAAAAATTACATACATGTTATAAACCCACATTTTAATATGTTTAAGAGTTTTCATTTTGAAAAATCATGTTTTCAAAAAATTTTAAAATTCAAAAGTTAGTATTATTTTATGAAATATAATTATAAAAAATTTCAAAACATGATTTTTCAAAAATAAAATTTATAAACATATAAAAATAGGTGTTTAGAATATGTATATAATTTTTTTCAAGATTAAATAAATGTAAATATAATCTTGTGATGTAGAGAGTGTTATAGGTAGTGTTGTAGAGAATTTGGATTGCAAGCTTACAAGCCAAAATGCATCTTACAAAGACGAATCTAGACAAAACTAAATATAACTATGTAACTTTAAATTTCATTGTTTTTTCATGGAAGTTATTTATTTATTTTAATAAGGTAATAGTTTGGGTGGTGTTAGGTCCTACTGGACCACCACTTGAGATTTTATTTTCCTATTTATATCTCTAAACACAAAAAATAAACTAAGGTCTCGTTTGGTTAAACGCAAGAATTAGACTTCTTGGGAAATTTAATTCCCATAAATTCTACTTCACAGTAAAAATATGTTTGGTTCAAAATCATTTCCCATAAATTCAATTCTCATATTTTGTTTGGTTAAACATGAAACTTTTGTGGTAATTTATTTAAAATCACTCTTATAATCATTTGCCCGTTGTTTTTAAAATTATCCTATTTAAAATTGGGGATTTTTTGATAAAAAAAAAAAACAATAGGAGGTTTTGGATTATAGAAAGGAGGAATTATATCTTACTCACCCCTTAAGGTAACTTCAATTCCCTTTTCATAGGAATTGAACTTCCCAGTAACTTCAATTCTTATGATTTTTTAATTACAAAATGAAAACCAAACACATAAAACGAAACCTAATTTCTGGGATTTTGTACTTCTCGGGAAGTAGAAAGGTAACCAAATGAGGCCTAAATAACTTTTTTTGATGATCTAAAATGAAACCTAATTTCTGGGTTGTTGCCAAGAGGGATTGAACCCCTTGTACCTTTGGCATATCATCCAATATGAGAAAGATATGTCAAAGGTCAAGGGTTCGATCCCCTGGCAACAACCCGCCTTGTGAAGATATGTCAAAGGTCAGGGGTTTGACCCCCTTGGTCAAAACCCGCTGATGAAGGGAAAGCGAGTGGTGCTTATCAACAAGTTTAAATCGTTCAGCATATTTGACAGTTTTGCGATGTCTCTGTAAAACGGGTCGTTTGGAGTCAATATTGATCGGATTGGTTCGTGTCATACCTTGTTGGAACGAGAACGAAGAGATCTACAACTTTGTTGTTGAAGATTTTTCCAGAATCCACCGGGAACATGGCCGCAAAAATCAACATCTTTACAACTGTTCATTTTTTGGACGAAAATAATTATCTTTCCCTATTTAATTTAGCATTTTATCCTTATATTTATTTAGGAATAATGTAAATTAGAATAATATCTATTAGTTGACTTTTCAATTAATTGATATTATATCTAATTAGTTTTTATTTTTATTTTCTATGATAAATAAAGTGGAAAAGGGAAAATCTATCTTTAAGATATTTCCTTGGCCACCAAGTAGTTTGATTTTATCTAGGATTATGTTTTCTATTTAAGATGCTTTTATTCATTCAATAAAAATCAGATATTAGAATTGAATTTTTGACAAAAGTCATATTTGGAGAGTTCTCCTAGGGAGGAACCGAGTTCCCCTGCGTGGGATAGGTTTCGATGTGTTGTTCTTAGCTTGGTTTGTCTTGTGTTCATCAACTTCGCAAGACTTGGTGATCCTGGTATCCACGAGCCCCCTCCTTGTGCCTCCAAGTTGTCCGCTTGGTTGTGTAAGGTTGTAGAGGCGGGTTTTATAGTCGTTGGTATTTGGTTCCTACCCTCTTATGAGGCCTGGGGTCTTTGCCTCGTTCTATTTTAGTTCGAATCAGTCCACTATCGGTCGAGTCTTTGTTATCAATTTCGAGTCTTGCATATTGTTCATCGAGTCTTTGAGTCTTTTGCTTCCGTTCTTGTTATTTCTTGTTTGATTGTCGAAGATCGAGTCATCCTACGGCTAACCCCGTATCAAATTGGCATCAGAGCATGGGTTATCGACATCAAAGTTGAGTCTTTTCTTTTGTTCATCATAAAAACACACAAAAAAAAACACAATTTTTTTTTCCAACGACAGAGTCCCATTATGTCGTCAAGTTGCTTCCGCCACCACCATCCGTCGGCATGCACCACCACAAATTGCATCTCCTTGCTCAACTAACATCTCGGATTCGAGGACGAATCATTTTCAAGAAGGGGAGAATGATGAAGGGAAAACGAGTGGTGCTTAACAACAAGTTTAAATCGTTCAGCATATTTGACAGTTTTGCGACCTCTCTGTAAAACGGGTCGTTCGGAGTCAATATTGATCGGATTGGTTCGTGCCATACCTTGTTGGAACGAGAACGAAGAGATCTACAACTTTGTTGTTGAATATTTTTCCAGAATCCACCGGGAACATGGCCGAAAATCAACATCTTTACAGCTGTTCATTTTTTGGACGAAAATAATTATCTTTCCCTATTTAATTTAGCATTTTATCCTTATATTTATTTAGGAATAATGTAAATTAGAATAATATCTATTAGTTGACTTTTCAATTAATTGATATTATATCTAATTAGTTTTTATTTTTATTTTCTATGATAAATAAAGTGGAAAAGGGAAAATCTATCTTTAAGATATTTCCTTAGCCACCAAGTAGTTTGATTTTATCTAGAATTATGTTTTCTATTTAAGATGCTTTTATTCATTCAATAAAAATCAGATATTAGAATTGAATTTTTGACAAAAGTCATTTTTGGAGAGTTCTCCTAGGGAGGAACCGAGTTCCCCTGCGTGGGATAGGTTTCGATGTGTTGTTCTTAGCTTGGTTTGTCTTGTGTTCATCAACTTCGCAAGACTTGGTGATCCTGGTATCCACGAGCCCCCTCCTTGTGCCTCCAAGTTGTCCGTTTGGTTGTGTAAGGTTGTAGAGGCGGATTTTATAGTCGTTGGTATTTGGTTCCTACCCTCTTATGAGGCCTGGGGTCTTTGCCTCGTTCTATTTTAGTTCGAATCAGTCCACTATCGGCCGAGTCTTTGTTATCAATTTCGAGTCTTGCATATTGTTCATCGAGTCTTTGAGTCTTTTGCTTCCGTTCTTGTTATTTCTTGTTTGATTGTCGAAGATCGAGTCATCCTACGGCTAACCCCGTATCAAATTGGCATCAGAGCATGGGTTATCGACATCAAAGTTGAGTCTTTTCTTTTGTTCATCATAAAAACACACAAAAAAAAAACACAATTTTTTTTTCCAACGACAGAGTCCCATTGTGTCGTCAAGTTGCTTCCGCCACCACCATCCGTCGGCATGCACCACCACAAATTGCATCTCCTTGCTCAACTAACATCCCGGATTCGAGGACGAATCATTTTCAAGAAGGGGAGAATGATGAAGGGAAAACGAGTGGTGCTTAACAACAAGTTTAAATCGTTCAGCATATTTGACAGTTTTGCGACCTCTCTGTAAAACGGGTCGTTCGGAGTCAATATTGATCGGATTGGTTCGTGCCATACCTTGTTGGAACGAGAACGAAGAGATCTACAACTTTGTTGTTGAATATTTTTCCAAAATCCACCGGGAACATGGCCGAAAATCAACATCTTTACAGCTGTTCATTTTTTGGACAAAAATAATTATCTTTCCCTATTTAATTTAGCATTTTATCCTTATATTTATTTAGGAATAATGTAAATTAGAATAATATCTATTAGTTGACTTTTCAATTAATTGATATTATATCTAATTAGTTTTTATTTTTATTTTCTATGATAAATAAAGTGGAAAAGGGAAAATCTATCTTTAAGATATTTCCTTGGGCACCAAGTAATTTGATTTTATCTAGAATTATGTTTTCTATTTAAGATGCTTTTATTCATTCAATAAAAATCAGATATTAGAATTGAATTTTTGACAAAAGTCATTTTTGGAGAGTTCTCCTAGGGAGGAACCGAGTTCCCCTGCGTGGGATAGGTTTCGATGTGTTGTTCTTAGCACTTGGTGATCCTGGTATCCACGAGCCCCCTCCTTGTGCCTCCAAGTTGTCCGCTTGGTTGTGTAAGGTTGTAGAGGCGGGCTTTATAGTTGTTGGTATTTGGTTCCTACCCTCTTAGGAGGCCTGGGGTCTTTGCCTCGTTCTATTTTAGTTCGAATCAGTCCACTATCGGTCGAGTCTTTGTTATCAATTTCGAGTCTTGCATATTGTTCATCGAGTCTTTGAGTCTTTTGCTTCCGTTCTTGTTATTTCTTGTTTGATTGTCGAAGATCGGGCCATCCTACGGCTAACCCCATATTACCCGCCTTGGTGGGCATGAGATGGGCCTTATAGGAAATTAGAGATGGACCTATGCTGGGCACAGGCTTGGAGCTGAGATGGGCCGAGTTTACTATGTATGGTCTGCATACCTAATGCGGGGCTGAGAGGGGTGGGTCTAAGATAGGCCAAACTCGCAGTATAGTTCACATGGTTGGCATATCTTAATGGGATGGGATTAGGGCTGGGCATCCGGTCTGGATCGGATCGGACCGGATCGGAAATTCCGGTCCGGTCCAAGATCGACGGACCGGAAACTCCGGGGACATGGACCGTGGATCGGACCGAGACCGGAATTTATGGTCCCGGATTTTCCGGTCCACGGATCGTTTGGACCATTTGGACCGTAATCTCCTCGGTTTGCACTTGAATTAAAAAAAAAAAAAAGTTTTGCAGGGCATCCGCAATTCAAGTGAAAATACATGGTCCTGCATTGCATTCATCATTTCATCCCTGATTCATTCATCCCCTTTGAAGAAAAGGGTTCAACATAGATCACGGAACAGTGACTTTAAAGATAAAATAAAATGGCTCAACTTAAGTACAAAATCGAAACTAGATCTGAAAATTTTAAACTACAAAATGAAAAAAATTCTCTAACCTGGATCTGAAATTGGGACGAGATAAACTGAAATCGACATTACAAAATTAAAAATCAGAACGAGATAGGTAAAGTAGAGGGGAGATGGATTGGATGCCTACTCGCGTTGAACGAACAAGGGCGAGGGCGGTGGTGAAGCCGCGAAGGGCGATGACTGATATTGTGATAGGCTAAAAACCTACACCCACAAGCCGCGAAGGCCTCATCCGAGAAGATGAGGCCGAGATTCCGAGAAGACGATGGAGATGACCGAGTTGATGTCGCGGAGGTGCACATAATTTGAAGCAGTGGCCGTAATTCGGAGTCGCCTGAGACAAATCCGGGGAGATTAGGTCGAGATTCCGGGAAGAAGATGGGGATCTAGGAGAAGACGATGGAGATGACCGAGTTGATGTCGCAGAGGTGTAGAGAAGAAGGAGCGGTCAAAATTTGAAGTTGACTGAGACAAATTCGAGGTCGGGATTCTGGGAAGAAGATGGGGGTATCTAGGAGAAGACGATGGGGCCGAGATAATACATGTGTCTTTTAATTATAAGTAACTTTTGAAAATAATACATGTATTTTACTTATAATCATAATACAATGGGAATCCAAACGGACCCTAAGTCCAAACACACCCTTAAATAAGCAGATTAAATGGATTTAAATTTAAAAACAATACTATAAAAAAAAAATTTAGACATCCGAACATTCCAGAATGCCTGACTTCTATCTTTTTCTCCATTTCGCTAGAAAACTCCATCGTCTTCCCCACTCCCTATAATCCACTTCGATCACCCTCCTCTCCCTCAAACCACAACCAGAGCCTCTGAATTTCTCTCTCTACCTTTCTCCGATCGTCTCCCATGGCAGCCGACGAAGCCAAAGCCAAAGCCAAAGGCAACGCTGCCTTTTCCGCGGGAAACTATACCGAAGCGATCAAACACTTCTCCGACGCGATCGCCCTCTCCCCTTCCAACCACGTCCTCTACTCCAACCGATCCGCCGCCTACGCCTCCCTCAACGACTACTCCGCCGCCCTCTCCGACGCTCGCAAGACCGTCGATCTCAATCCTTCCTGGCCCAAGGGCTACAGCCGCCTCGGCGCCGCCTACGTCGGGCTCCGCAACTACTCTGATGCGATCTCCGCTTATAAGAAAGGCCTCGAGATCGATCCGAGCAACGCTGCGTTGAAATCCGGTTTGGCTGACGCCGAATCGGCCGCCGCATCAGCTAGTAAGCGGAGGCCGGCGGCTCCTCCTTCGCCTTTCGGTGATGCGTTTTCTGGTCCGGAGATGTGGGCGAAATTGACGGCCGATCCTGCGACGAGAGCTTACCTCCAACAGCCTGATTTTGTCAAGATGATGCAGGATATTCAGAGTAACCCCAACAATTTGAATCTGTATTTGAAGGATCAGAGAGTGATGCAGGCGCTTGGGGTGCTGTTGAATGTCAATCTTAGGACTGCGGGCTCGGATCAGGACATGGAGTTCCCGGAGGATAGCCAACCTAAGCCGTCTTCTCCACCTCCGAAGAGGGAGGATCCGGTGAAGAAGCCGGAACCGGAGCCAGAGCCTGAGCCTATGGAGGTGACGGAGGAGGAGAAGGAAATCAAGGAGAGGAAGACATTGGCTCAGAAGTCGAAGGAGGCAGGCAATGTCGCCTACAAGAAGAAGGATTTTGAAAACGCTATAGAGCACTACACCAAGGCGATCGAGTTGGATGATGAGGATATCTCTTTCTTGACTAACAGGGCTGCTGTCTACTTGGAGATGGGAAAGGTATGTTTTTGTAAAGTACAATGAATTTCTAATGGTCTATTGGTTTTGCATTATCTAGGTAGTTTCTTTTTCACTGATTGAACAAGTACAATTTCATGAGATTGTTGATATACTATAGTGGATTTCACGAGATTGTTGATCAGCCAATCAGTGCCTCTGTTTTAATTGTCAGTACCGGTGGTATCTGTTTGTAGGGTTATCAAAATCCCCTGCTGCAGGTATATAATTGTTATATATGTTGATTAGCCAATGCCTTTGTTTTGAATGTTTATATGTTGTAGTAACAGATAGTTGAAACTTGATGATCGGCAACCAAGAACTTGGAATGAGTATGGTTTTCATGAATGTTAGAAGTTAGAAATGGATCTGTTATATATGAGGGTATGGATGGATGTGTTATCTTTATAGATTAGAGATTATCTAATAGGCAAATATGCATTCTTTCTAGAATAATCACGAGATTATGCCGTCGTATGGTACTTTAGCAAATTTCTGGTTTGTGCTTTACTGTAATAGATTAATAGGGTATGGATGGATCTGTTAACTTGATATGAGGCTGTTTTGCACAGTTGAGAGGATGTTTGATCTGGATTTCATAGTAGTGAATTTTCCTGGATGCAACTGTCACCATATCATTAAGTTCATGCATGTTTTTGTTCTTTACTCTGCAGTGATTTTGTCTGTGTGTTTAAATTTTCTTTATTAATGTGGGCAGTATGAAGAGTGTATAAAGGATTGTGACAAGGCTGTGGAAAGAGGCCGAGAAATTAGATCAGATTTCAAAATGTTAGCAAGGGCTCTCACTAGGAAGGGAACTGCATTGGCCAAGATGGCCAAATGCTCGAAGGATTTCGATGCTGCTATTGAGGTTTTCCAGAAGGCTCTGACCGAGCATCGCAACCCTGACACACTGAAAAAACTGAATGATGCTGAAAGAGCTAAGAAAGAACTAGAACAACAAGAGTACTTTGATCCCAAAATTGCTGATGAAGAGCGTGAAAAAGGTAATACTTTCTCCGAAGTTCCTAGCTGTTACTTCCACACTGTTTCTATTGGATTCATGGTGATGGATTGTTTCATGTGTATGCTTGTATTACTCCAGGGAACGAGTGTTTCAAGTTACAACAGTACCCAGAAGCTATAAAACATTACGAGGAAGCAATAAAGAGGAACCCGAAAGATCCAAAGGTTTGCTGTTCTCCCTGTGTCTTGTGGATTGCTCTGTAAAAAAAGAATGGATATGTATGAACTGAATCTCTATTTGTTATGTCTATTGCGTATTCACTATTCAGGCATATAGCAACAGGGCTGCGTGCTACACAAAATTGGGAGCATTGCCCGAGGGATTAAAAGACGCTGAGAAATGCATTGAGCTTGATCCTACTTTTGCCAAGGGTTACACTAGAAAGGGTGCTGTTCAATTCTTCATGAAGGAGTACGAGAAAGCACTAGAAACTTACCAAGCAGGGCTCAAACATGATCCTAACAGCGCAGAACTAAAAGACGGTGTAAAAAGGTGGGTGTGCTTTAGGACGTATATCTATTGACGAGTATAACTATAAGTTGATGGAAGAGAACCTTTTGACTAATATTGATCTGTCCTTTCAGGTGTATCGAACAGATAAACAAAGCCAGCCGTGGGGACTTGACTCCCGATGAACTGAAGGAGAGACAGGTGATGATATATTCATGAAGCATTTACTCTTTCAGTTCACAAATCAATTTTCGGCATGACACTGACATTTGAACCGATTTTGTTCGAATTCCAGGCTAAAGGCATGCAGGACCCAGAAATTCAAAACATTCTCACGGACCCGGTTATGAGACAGGTAATGGTTATGAAGCATTTTTGCCACACATTGCACCCTGCCCTTGTTTACCTTGCATGAATTCATGGCTAACTACACGGTTTCATGTGCGCAGGTGCTTGTCGACTTCCAAGAGAACCCAAAGGCTGCACAAGAGCACATGAAAAACCCCATGGTGATGAACAAGATCCAGAAACTGGTGTCTGCTGGTATTGTCCAAGTCAGATGAATGAATAATGTTTTAATCAAGATAGGGCTCATTTTCTGATGGGGAAAGCAAAACATTGCAAAATCTAAATTTTCTTCAGTTGTGATGAAGATGCTTTCATTTTTCTCAAACCGAATTTTCTGTGCAAAGTTTTTTTTTCGTTTTTGTTTTTGTGCCTATTCAATTTGATGTTCCATTGCAAAATCTTAACTTGATGTTCCATTGCGAACTGTCAGTCGTTTCGAAGAGTGGGTTAACTTAAAACTACAGCATGATATTGTGAGGCACTGTGAATATATACTACGTATGATAAAAGGGAGAATGTGGTTGTTTGATGCCTACTTGATTTATTGAAGCCTCTTAGCAAGAAGGAACCTGAACTAAACTATTCCCTTTGCTAAAATATACTCCCTCTGTTCGCGAAAACTTGTCATTTTAGAGGTTCGATTTTGTTCATAAAAACATGTCATTGTAGGTATTTTAGCTTTCACTTTACGAAAATGTCCTTGACATGATTGATGGGTTGTGAGCATTGTTCTAAAAATCCCGACTAGGCGCCGCCTAGGCACCGCCTAGGCGTTAGGCGGCAAGGCACCTGGGAATTTTTACGTCTAGGCGGTCTCTAGACGGATTTCCGCCTAAACGCCGCTTAATCCCGCCTAGGTGTCGTATAGTCCCCACCTAATCTCGCCTAGCTCCGCCTAGGTGGGTGATTATTTAGAATTAGTTTCTAGGAGAGTGATTAGTCACCTTATAGTTTTTTTATCCCCAAGTCGGGATGCATTTACTTTTGATTCAAGCCTATGGTTTCGAATTTTAGGAGGTTTAAAGTTATCAACCAGACGAGCGCTTTTACATTTATTGACTTTAGTGTTAGTTAAGCACACCAAATTTGGGTTTATGAGTGATATTATAGATATTACTACATTACATACATTATTGACATGCTCTATCCATTGAAATATAGGAGTCTAAGTCCGCCTAAACACCCGCCTAACTGCCTAGGCGCTAGGCGACCACCCACCGCCTAACTGTCTAGGCGCTAGGCGACCACCCACCGCCTAGCGGCCGCCTAGCGTCTTTTAAAACACTGGTTGTGAGTTGTAGTTTTCAATAAAGTGAAAAGTAGAATAATAAAAGAGGGTAAATTAGTAAAAAAATTGAGTAGATTATTGGATTTCTTAATTCTGGTAAGAGCTAAAATGACAAATTTTCGCGAATGGATGGTTAAGTCCTAATAAAATTTGACTAAATGAGTATATTTTAGAAAGAAGGGAGGGGTGACATGAGCTTTTGACATCATGTGATGTATATGAAACTTCTATTTTTCGAGAGAAGGAAAGAAGTTAGGAAAACTAGCCAGACCACTCCAAAAGCAATTGGGTTTCTAGGGCAGGTTTGGTAGTGATTTTTTTTTTTTTGGAATGAAGAGGATAATTGGAATGGATATTATTTTCAAAGGTAATAACTCCCATCACAATGCCTTCAATCTCAAAAAGAAAATAGGATTGTCAGTTAATTCCCTTCCTCCACTTGCAATGTGAGAAACCGAGAATCTCGAGTGGGTCGTATGAAATCAGGAGTCGTGTCGGGTTTATTTTATTTTTGTTTATAAGGTCGGAATCCACCACTTTACACAAAAGTTTAAGCTATTGTGTAAGAGTTTTTCCTTCCTTATATTTTAATCTGTTATACCGACTACAATCAATGTGAAATGGTCATATTTTTATCCCAACCTTCAATCACCTTAATCTCATATTTCCGATACATTTCTTATTATAATCTCCCCAATCCTCACATCCTTACTCCTTAGCCAAACATGGCAAAGCATGGAGAACTTTTAAGTTTTTTTTTGGTCGGAGTGAAAGGAGTAGATCGATCGATCGATCGCTTAAAAAATATACAAAACCAAAATCAAGACATTATTAAATTTGAGTAAATCAAGATGAGAATCCAAGATTGTTATTTTGATTTTCCACGTATTTTCAAATGCCACGGTATTGCAATGATCAGAAACAAATTATTACCTTCGATTTCATTTTGTTGGATATCAAGTACAAAGGCCACCCAACGTGAAGCCTTCATAGCAACGATCCGCATCCAGGATGATACTCCCTCCCATCGAAAATATTTGATGTTTCACTTTTATACACGTAGTTTTAGTTTTAGGAGTTAAAAACTATATAAAATCTTATTTATTTTAATTATTTTTTTTCATAGTTTAATATTTATTAGTAATAAGTATTAAATTGTGAAAAAAATTAATTAAAAGATTAATATTTTATATAGTTTTTAGCTCCTTAAAATACGTGCAGAAAGTCTCCGACCGGAGGGAGTATATTGATATCATTTGCCTAATGATTTTTTATGATAAAGCTAAATGAGGTGTCTTTGTTCGGAAGCATATATCCATAAAAATTAAGTTTGAAGACATTATGTCTACTATATACTACCTCCGTCCAAAAATACATGGACTTTTACTAATAAGTTTGTAATTATTAAAAAAAATTATTAAAAAAGTTAATATTTTATATAGTTTTTAACTCCTAAAAAAGCGTGCATGAATAGTAAAAGTCCATGTATTTTTGGACGGAGGGAGTATGTCTTTTTCCATCCAATATTTGATTTTTTTGTTGTGATTCTATTATTTCATTTGTAATCTTCTTCATTTCGATATACATGAATTATTGAATTAAAATTATACTTGATGTTTTAAGTAAAATGTAATTTTGTTAAGTAAAAATTTGATTAAGGCGTAAAATGTAATAAGGTACTACTTAGCAATTTGATTAAAACTATACTCTTTTTTTTAACTTTGTTTTGTTTTTAACTGAAATTCTTTCTTTTCGTAAGTACAACAAACATCAGCGAATTCGGTGCAGCCAAATTCGATTTTCCACCAATAATTTCCCCCAATTATCGAGCTAATTATGGATTTTTTGGGGGCAAAATTCTTGTTTGATTTTCAAATTTCAACCTTTTACGATTCTTATACGTAACGTCCTACTTAATTTATCAAATTAGTTATTTACATCCTAATATTTTTTTATTAAACGATTTGCCGTTTAAAACGATATGGATGGTTAGAGTTAGCAATATTCGACCCAATAACCCGAAATTGATTTACCCGAACTAATTCCAAACTAATTCAAGTTATTCAATCAAAAATAAATGAACCCGAATTAACCAAAATCCAATAGGACCCAAACTTGGTATAACCGAAATAACCCAAACTTTAAACTTGAAATAACTAAAATATGAATTTTTTTTTTTGATAAGTTAATAATTCGAGGACCAGACAGATCTGGACTCTCGAGAAGCCGACAAAGTCGGCAGACGGCGAACCGTCAAACATACAACGAAACAAAAAGAAAACGGTGCAATACAAGAACCGGCAAACAAACAGCCCGACCCGAACAAACGATCCTAACCCAAAAAGTTGAGGACAACGTAGACTAAATCCGGAGCCAAGCGCCACCAAGAGATGACACCGCTGACCAGCGGTACATCAGGAGTTCCTGTGGGCGATGAAGACAAACCTCCAAGGAAATTTCCGAAACACGGAGTCGCCTCGATACACACCGTCACGACCCTAGCCAGACCCGACACCGAACGCCAGAGCCCCAACATAGACTAGGACCACCAAGAAGAACCGAAAACGCCGCTGAAAACCACCCTCGTAAAAAACGCACCAAACTATCAAGAACCATACGGAATTTTTCAGACCTTTCGGATGACTTTACTCAAAATATATATAAAATATATATATATCACTTTTTAAAAAAATTAATTGTGGTGCTCAGACGTGGAGAGCAAGGCTTTCTAACAATTGCACAATTTGCACAGCAAACACTATTGAATTTTTTTATTATTTTTACCAAATACAAATCCTTGTATAGCAAGATTTGTCAGATTGATGAATGAGCCAGACATGAGACCACCGGCGGCGACAGGCAGACTCCGCTTTAGTAGTTTTTTTTTTAAAATATATTTTCCGGGCTGCAATGGGCTGCCTCGGGCCCAAGGCCTTGCCTTGGGCCCGAAGCACCATTAACGGGCCAGTCAACACACACCCCGAACCACATTAGAAGATTAACGATCGGGGAAAGGCCAGGAAGATGGCGCCGTCGCGGCTGCCGGAAAGGCCGACAGCAAACGCCGACGGCAGCACCAGGCAACCGGAAAGGAGATGGGAAACGCTCAAGCCTACCTGGCAGGCCAGAGGATGTGGGGCAACATCGAGCCACCTCCCGGCGCCGTCAACGATGAGAAGGGAGAGACAAGCACCTCACCAACACCACCGAAGAACAGCAACAAGAAGGCAGGCCGACAGGTTGAAAGCCATGACCCGGCGCCGTCGAAGATTGCAAGGCAATTGAAGATTCGGGGAGAATAGCCCAAAATCAACAAGAGCCCCAATCGAAACGAACCGAGCACAACACTACATAGCAAAGCTCAAAAGAATCGAACGATTCGAACCCAAATCGAAAATGGATTTGGGGATTTTACTTGAGCCCCAATCGAAGAAGGAGAGAAGAAGCAGCTGGGTGAAGCCGCTGAGGTTTTCAGGCCTCCGAAGAGGTAGTTCGGGCCTCCGAAGAGGGGTTAAGGGCCTCCGAAGAGGTGATTTTCCGGACTCCGGTGACGTTCAACGGCCCCAGAGGGGTTTTCTCTGGAGAGAGTTTTTCACATGGAACATGGGTTGCCACTTGCCATACTAAAATATGAAGTAACTGAAACTCGACATGGCTATTTACCATTTTTTTTAACTTTTTTTTTATCAATTAAAAAAATTCAGGTAATATAGGTAATATAGGAAACCACTCCAGATCTCATGGAGTTGGTAAAATAATTTCATGTAGAGTTGATTAAATCTTAACAAGTCAATTCTAAATAAGTGGTTTAGATTAAAATTAGTTTAGCTATTTATAGGGTAATTCTACCAACTCAACGGAGTTCAACTCTTCAAGATCCTTATCGGAAAGAAACATATAGAACTAAACAAGAAGTTTGGAGGAGGACAGAGAAAATCAGGTTCTCGTTTGAAAAGAAGCGTTGTGATGTTGCAATGCGAGAAGCAAGTTGCTTTATTTTTAAGTGCTCGTTTGGATGAACTTGGGAAGTAAACTTTCTAGGAATTTAATTCATGGAAAATTAATTTCCTGAGAATTGAACTTCCTAATTTAAGAAAAAATATTTGAATAACTTTAACTTTCGGTAAATTAAAATCCTGCGTTTTTTTTGGTTGAATATGGACTTTTATGGGAGTTTGTGTAAAAGAAATGATTTTTTAAAATAAATAAAAAGAGTGGATTTCAACTTATCCAACCCACATGGTATGGAGGAATTGAAATTCTCAAGAATTCTACTTTTTTTTTTTTTTTTTTTTGATTAGGTAAAAATTCGGGTAAGAATTCTCTACCCGAAAGCATCCTGCCGGATGAGGTCAAGTAGACCTGAGTGATTGTATAAATTAGGTCCCCTGGTAGAGTAGCAAAGGTGTGCAACCTTATCCGCTACCCGGTTACCAATACGGGGAATATGAGAAATTCCTATATTCCTTACCCCTCGGAGAATAGTCTGAACATCTGACATTACTAATTCTATTTCCCAAGGACAGTTCGTGTGTGTTTCTAAGAAATCCGTAATTACTTTTGAATCCCCTTCAATGATTAGGTTATCGATGTTTAGTTCCTTTGCCTTTTTTACCCCAAGTCGTAGTGCCAATGCTTCTGCCATAATAGGAGAGTGTCCCCCAATCACCCCACCATCCATGCTGATTGGATTACCATTCCAGTCCCGTATAATGTAGCCAATAGAGCTCTTTGAATCTGATATATATGATCCATCAAAGTTTAGTTTGTATTTGCCCATAGGTGGCCTTTTCCATCGGGTGGACTTTTTGGCATTTTTAGGGTGGACTTTTACCCTATTTTGGATTGTGGTATCCTCGTCGTCTTCAAGGTTCAGTTTGATGGTTCTTCTCCAATTATTGATATTTTCCAAAACAATTTTTCTAATGCCCTCTATAGAAGGGATCTTGGCATTCCTGAAGATTATTTGATTCCTCACAAACCACAGTGTCCACCATCTAAATGCTATATTCTGTTTGTTGTCCTTCGAAAGGGTGGTGCTCAGTAGCTGAAGAATTTGATCCATATCTCTGTTTTCTGATATAATTGTGTTGACTTTTTGGGATATTTCTCTGGGAAATTGTTGTTGAAAGTTGTTGAAGGGGCATTCTATGAAGATATGAATATCATCTTCCGATGATTGGTTACATAAGATGCATGTAGTGGGAACAGCAACCCCCTTCTGGGCTAATCGCGTAGCAGTGGGTAATCCTTTTTGTTTGATTCTCCACATAAAATTTTGGACTTTTATGGGTGCGTCAATTTTCCAAATCCAGGTAAATTCATCAGATATTGTGCGCGTGTTGGATGAAATCAGGTTATAGGCGGATGACGTTGTGAACCAGCCCTTTGTTGATGTGTCATATATCTTAAATTAGAACACTTTGTTGATGTGTCATATATCTTCTCCTTAATTTTAGTTAATTTAACCAATCCCCTATTTTCTGCTTTTTATTTTTATTTTTTTCCCCTCTCCTACATTTAATTATTATTTCCTTTAAATATTATTTTTATTCTTCAAATTTTTTTAAACCAGTCACATTCTTTCTTTTATTTTCAACATATTTGTTATAACTATCTATATAATACCTTAAATTAGAACACTTTGTTGATGTGTCATATATCTTCTTCTCCTTAATTTTAGTTAATTTAACCAATCCCCTATTTTCTGCTTTTTTTATTTTTTTCCCTTCTCCTGCATTTAATTATTATTTCCTTTAAATATTATTTTTATTCTTCAAATTTTTTAAAACTAGTCACATTCTTTCTTTTATTTTCAACATATTTGTTAACTATTGGGCTTAATTCAAAACATTAAATTCAATTTAATATAGTTATTGGGCTTAACTCAAATTTATTTTCTTTAATTATTTTTTCTCCCTCTTTCTGTCTTTTCAAATCAATTACATAGTTTCTTTTATTTTTATCACATTCACTATATGTGTGTGTGTGTGTATATATATATATATATATATTCTTAAAATAAAAGAGTTTTAGCCTATATGATATCCATACTTTTTTTTATCTCTTTAAATCAATTTATTTTTTTCCTTTAATTTTTCTTCTTCTTCCCTATAAACCAATCACATTTCTTTTATTTTCAATATATTTACTAACTATTACGCTTAATTCAAGACATTGAATTTATTACTTCAATATAATGCTTACTATTAATCTACATGTAAATATTTATATATTATAAATATCTAATCTATATATACTACTTAATATATAAGCCTTTCTGATAATATGACATAATCAATATTATTTTAGATATTGGTTATACCACATCACATTTAAACAAAGTTATAATGATATTATTATTTTTACTAAGGGATTTAAATATCCATATTTATGTATTATACTTTTACATGAGATTTTTTTTTAAATATTTTTTTGAGATATTTATAAGATACATTTAAGGTAAAGATTTTAATGAATTTTATCTTAACTTTTATAAATATTATATAATATTATTTTTTATATTATCAAGATTTTAGTTTAAAAAAGTGTAATCAACTAAACAAGAAATAGATGTATTTGGTTGAATATTAATTTTGTCACATGAAAATCTAAGAAGTTCAATTTAAAAAAAAATTAATTAATTTCCAACTATAAATTTCCAACTAAAAAAACCCAAGAAATTCCACATTTTTATAATTAAAATTTCTTTAGAAATTTCCAACTAAACAAGAAATTTTAAGTAATTTAATTAATTTGGTCCTTGGCCTCCAAGGAAGGACCATATCAGTTAGAAGCTTGCGGTAGTCCTTGGCCTGCAAGCAAACCCCCCCAAACTCTCCGGTCGGTATTTATTAACCCCAAAGATGCATCACCCTCCCACCTTCACCCCGCCCAACCATGGCTCCTGCCGCTGCCGCACCACCTCTCCTCGCCGGCCCCCCTGAAATCCACCACCTACTCCAACCCCAACCTCAACCCATCGCCACCTACGCTGCCATTGTCGCACCACCGAAAACAACTCCTCCGCGGCCACCTCCCATGGGCCGCACCGAGAACAACTCCGCCACCTTCCTCTCCACCGGCAACCCCTGCCTCGACTTCTTCTTCCACGTCGTCCCTAACACGCCTCCCGAAGCCCTAGTCTCCCGCCTCCACGAGTCCTGGTCCCACGACGCCTTGATCACTCTCAAACTCATTTGTAATCTCAGAGGCGTTCGCGGCACCGGGAAGACCGATAAGGAGGGGTTTTACACGGCGGCGCTCTGGCTCCACCGCCACCACCCTAAAACCCTTGCTTCTAACGTCTCTTCTATGGCTGAGTTTGGTTACTTCAAGGACTTCCCTGAGATCCTCCTCCGCCTCCTTGAAGGCCCCGACGTCCGCCAGATCGCCAAGAAAGAGCGGAGATCGACGAAGCGGTGGACGGCGCCGTATCAGTCCAGAGGCCTACGAGGAGGACGATTCGGATTCAGAAGAGGAAGAGGAATCGGATTCGGAGGACGACGAGGAGGACGATTCGGATTCGGAGGACGAGGACCTGGACGAGGACGATTCGGAAGAGGAGGAAGGAATACGCCGCATTCAAATCCGGATTTTTCCGAATTCGTGGATTTCTTTTTGAAATCAAGGAAGATGTCGAAGAAACGTCCAATTTCGATTAATCCTCCAATCTCCAAGGATAGCACCGAAAACAAAAATGAGAAGGCGAGAGGGATTCGTGAGCAGAGACGGCTCGACAAGGCGAAGAAAGCCCTAGATCGCTTCAACATCGACCCCAATTACCGGTTCCTTTACGAAAGGATCTCGGATCTGTTCGCCAATCGCCTCAAATCGGACCTTGAAAGCCTCAATTCCGGCCGGTTGAACAGGATCGGCCTCTCGGCGAAGTGGTGCCCGTCGATTGACTCTTCCTTCGACCGATCGACTCTCCTCTGCGAGGCGATCGCCAGGAAGGTGTTCCCGCGGGAGAGTTCGCCGGAGTACGCCGACATTGAGGATGCTCACTACGCCTACAGAGTCCGCGATCGCCTCCGCAAGGAAGTCCTCGTCCCTCTGCGCAAGGCTCTGGAGCTGCCGGAGGTGTACATGAGCGCGAAGCGCTGGAGCGAGTTGCCGTACGGCCGAGTCGCCTCTGTCGCCATGAAAACCTACAAGGAGCACTTCCAGAAACACGATGCCGACCGTTTCACTGCTTATCTGGAGAGCGTCAAGGCAGGGGAGGCAAAGATCGCCGCTGGCGCGTTACTCCCCCACGAGGTGATCAAATCTCTCAACGACGATGACGGTGGTGTAGTTGCGGAGCTGCAATGGCGCAGAATGGTGAGCGATCTCCTAGAGAAGGGGAAATTGAAGAACTGCATCGCCGTCTGCGACGTCTCCGGCAGCATGCACGGTGAGCCGATGGAGGTTGCGGTGGCGCTCGGGATCCTGGTGTCGGAGCTGAGCGAGGAGCCATGGAAGGGGAAGGTGATCACCTTCAGCGCAGATCCACAGCTCCAAATCATCCAAGGAGAAGACCTGAAATCGAAGGCTTCATTCGTGGAGAGGATGGATTGGGGGATGAACACCGATTTCCAGAAGGTGTTCGACAAAATCCTCGATGTTGCGGTGAAGGCGAAGCTGAAGGAGGATCAGATGATAAAGAGGATATTCGTGTTCAGCGACATGGAGTTCGACCAGGCTTCAGCGAGGCCATGGGAGACCGATTACATGGCGATAAAGCGCAAGTATGAGGAGAAGGGGTACGGGTCGTCGGTTCCGGAGATCGTCTTCTGGAACCTGAGGGACTCGAAGGCGACACCTGTGCCGGCGAACGAGAAGGGGGTGGCGCTGGTGAGCGGATTTTCGAAGAACTTGCTGACGATGTTTCTGGGGAGTGATGGGGAGATGAGTCCTATGAAGGTCATGCTTGATGCCATCTCCGGCGAGGCTTATCAGACGCTTGTTGTTTTGGACTGATCACTGTACAACTTTGAATCTTTGATCAGAGTATGGATAAATAAATAAATTTGCTTTTGGTTTTCAAGGAGCAACTCTTAATGTTTGCTTGATGATCGATCTCCATGGAAATTGATGAGGCTATGTTGTTTCTAATGTGATCGACCTACAGATCGAACTCTTTAAAATCTCGGCCTGCAAAGCATATAATTATCCGAACAACATAATCAACTACTACAAATTTAGCTTCGAGTCGAATTCCGAACATTGTCTGGTCATTTGTTCTTGTTGATTCTATGTGTAGTGGGTTCATTTTGTACTCTTTGTTTAAATAAATCGAAATTTGGCGGGAATCATTTTGGAGGGAGGCATCGATTGACAATGGCTGCCTCGAGGAAATTCAAAGGTACCTCTTGATCAATTGTAATACTCATCTATATATCTATATTATATATTATATTATATACATATACTAAAACCGATACATTGCCGCCTACGTGAGTGAATCTCGCAAAACTTTCTCATGTCACAAAGGAAATCTAATACTCCTATAATTGGATAGTGCTAATCTATATAATTAAAAATGATTAAATAATTATTTTATTTTACCATTAACTCATAAAATTGGATGGATGAAATATCTTATAAACGAGTAAATATTATATAAAGAAAAAACTATCACTACAAAAAAAATCAAGAATTTAGCATCTGCACTTTACCATGGCAAAAAGCCAATCTGCGGTGGCAAAACCTATTTAGCCACGGATGTAGCCACGACAAACAAGGGGTGATCAAGTCTGCGGTGGCAAATTGATACTAGCTACCAGGGTCGTTCCGTTATATTTTGAGGCATTGTACAACTCATATATTGAGTTTTTTTTTTAACTAATCCAAAGGGAAAAAATAATTCACCAAATCCACTAACAAAAGATATGTTCTCATAGATGCAAAATCATTACAAAGAAATCATTAACATATGATTTTTCACCCGAAAGGGTTTGCCTAAATTCCCGAAAGGGTTGAATAAATTCCGAAAGGGCTGTATAAATTCCGAAAGGGCTTGGAAAATATTAATGTTGATAAGAAATAATAAATCTCCCCGGACTTTATACTGGGTCCTGGGATTTCTGCTCACAAATTTTCGTCGGATGATGGATCTTCCTTGTTTTGGCCCGTATTTTGCTTCGTCGTTTGGCTTCGAGTCGCTGCCTTGGTGTGGTTGCGTTTAGTTCCGAGTTGGGTTGCAGTATCGGACGTCCTGTATGATCGAGATGATCGTGGCTGTGTTCGCGGTCTTCAAAGATCCCTCATTTAGGTGGGGGCAACGTCGGTGGTCCGCACATCCCCAGGATTCGCCCTTTCCGGTGGTGGGTTACTGTTCTCCGCCTTCTCGGCGTCGAGACGCCGTGTGAGTCGTCGCACTCGCCCGTGTTCTTAGCATTCGTGGCTCGTCATGGATCTTCATCGACTCCTCCGCTGACCGACGTCTTTTATGGGTTGTTGGGGTTTTTCTTTCTTCCTTGTTGATTTGTGTTGCTTATGGTTGTATGTTGACGGTTAGTCCGTTTGCCGATTCATCGGCCTCTCGAGTTTCAGACTTATCTGAGCTCGAATTTTTACCTAATCAAAAAAAATAAAAAAATAACATATGATTTTTCTCTTACGATCAACCACAACACGCCACATAGGACGCTATGCATCGGTTTTAGTATATGTATATAGAAGATATATAGATATAGATATATAGATAGATGTGCATTTAATTGCAAAAACTAATTAATAAAATCGGGTAAAGGGGTAAATTGAAGGGGTAAAATATATAGAAGAATAAAAGGGAATTTTTTTTCGAATTAGCCAAAAAAGGGGAAAATATTTGGACAATAGCCAAAATCCCAAAATATTTAGCGATTTAACCAAAACAGGGTAAAATAGCTGTTTGTAACAGCGACTTTACCCAAGATTTAAAAAAATAATAATAAAATAGGTAACTATTTTTTTTAATTTTAGGTTAAAAAAAATAATTTTATCTAAAAACTTTTTTTTAAAAAAAATTATTTTTCCCAATGTTGAAGATGAAACATTGAAACAAGAGGCGGAGGGCCATCACCCGGCCACCGGTGCCAATTTAGAGATGAAGCAGCGGGATCCCTCGATTAATTGAATTTCAGGGATTCTGATGAGTTTTGCCAAATTGGAGATGAAGCAGCGGGATCCCAATTCGGCTTCCTCAGGGTTGTTCCTCCAGGGCTATTCCCGATGGCGATTGTTTCTCGCGAAAAAGGAGAGGTCGGAGAGGCCTTCCCGGTGGCGGTGGAGGAAGTCGAGGCTGGGGCCGTTGAGCCGGTTGCGGTCGAGGCGGAGGAAGGTTGTGCTCGAAGCTAGGAACGGGAGGGACGGGGGAGCTCGGAACGCTCGCGTCTATCTCAAACCCTAGGCTGAATCGTCTCCAGATGCGGCTCTCCGGCCTCTCCTGCCCGATCCCGGCTTCTATGGCCTCTCCAGATGCGGGATCTCCAGATGCGGCATCTCCGGCCTCCAGATGCGGATTCAATGGCCTCCCGGATCTCCGGCCTCTCCCCGCTGCTTCATCTATCCGGGATCCCTGCTTCAACGTTTGGAAAAATAAATTAAAAATGGAGAGTCGTTGTTTCAAACATCGACTCTCCCAATTTATATATTTTTTTTAAAGTTTTTAGATAAAGTTATTTTTTTAACCTAAAATAAAAAAATACAAAATAGAGGTAAGCCGGTGTTACAAACAGCGACTTACCTATTTTATTATTATTTTTTTAAATAGCGACTTTACCCTATTTTGGCTAAATCGCTAAATACTTTGGGATTTTTGTTATCCTCCAAATATTTTTCCCTTTTTTGGCTAATTTTAAAAAAAATTCAATAAAAGGGAGTGATCGAGAGTAGGGGTGGGCACGGGACGGGACGGGACGAGATTGAGCCGGGACGGGACTCGTCCCGTGAAATTTTTACGGGACGGGATCGGGACGGGATTGACACTTTTTTTTTTCGGGACGGGATCGGGACGGGATGGTGTCTGGACGGGACGGGATCGGGACGGGACGGGCCTTGTCCCGCAAATAAAAATAATAAAATATTATATAAATTTGCAAAGTGAAAAATGCTTTCAGAATTCATTAATTTGTATAATATGTTGAATACGGTATTCTTCTCAACTATATTATTCAATAATAATAATAATAATAATAATAATAATAATATTAATATTATAATACTATTATTAATTCATACAATGATTGTATAATTAATTATAATGTTCAACATATTTGGCTACATTATCTTACTAGATCAGGACGGAAAGGGATTGAGACGAGATTCACCAGATACTGTCTCATTATCGATTGATAGTTGGGAAGAATACCATATTTAGCTATTTGCCTCTTGCCTCTTGTAGCTCTAAATGGGTCTCGTTATCGATTGATAGGTGGGGTTTTCTATTGCTAAAAGAGTGGGGGCCCAAATTGTCTCTCGGCTCCCCACTAATTCTTTGTAAACTCCTATATTTATATTATAATAATAATAATAATAATAATGCCATGTTATAATTAAAAAAAATATTATTTCTTATTTTTATTGTTATTATTATAAAATAATTATACTTTACAAGAAAAAATATAATATGATATAATAATAATATAATATAATATAATAATATAATAATAATAATTTTATTATAAATTAATATTATTATTCAATTATATTATAATATTATATAATAATATTATTATTATTATAATCAATTATTATTATAAATTGAAAATTATTATTATAATTATAAATAATATTTGCTCAAATAATAATATTATTATTATTATTATAAATAGAAGATTATGATTATAATTATAATTATAATATTTGCTCAAAATAATAATACTAATAATATATTATTATTATTCTATAATATTATAATATTATTATAAAAATTATTATTATTATTATTATTATTATTATTATTATTATTATTATAATATGCGGGACGGGATGGGATTTGCGGGATCCCACCGGGATCGTTCCGCGTTTTGTCTCGCATAATTTTTACGGGACGAGATCGGGGCGGGATTCTCTATTTTGTTCTAAATCCCACCGGGATCGGAACGGGATCGGAATTTGCGGGATTTGTGCCCACCCCTAACCGAGAGTATAGAAGAAAGAAAAGGAAAGAGATAAAAAAACGAATAATTAATAACTATCCTTAATTAAAAAAAAAATTGATCAGAACTATCCTTAATTAATTGATCCGTATAATTTGACACTAACATAGAATCACTCTCCCGGGGAGTGGAAACCATACAAATTCAAATTTGTGAGATACATTGCACCCTTTTAAGAAAGTTGGGCCCCACCTTTCTTCCTACTATATAAAATGGCCGGCCATCCACATCTCAAGCTCGATCAACTCGCATAGAATCAGTATCATTTCAACATAAATCTCACTCTCAAATTACAATCCAGCAACTCTGAAAATATGCAGCAGATCAAACTCATCTTCCTCATCTCTCTCGCTCTCCTTGCCGTCTCCTCCGCCGACGATCTCATCCGAAGCACCTGCCGGAGAACGCCGGACTGGCGGATTTGCGAGTCCTCACTCCGATCGGACCCCCGGAGCATCTCGGCGGACACCACGGGGCTGATCCTGATCATTATCGATGTCGCTGAGTCGAAATTCTCCGATTCGTTGTCATACATTAGCAAGATAATCAAGGAATCACCGCCGCCGGAGATGAAGAAAGTGTTGACCGTGTGTGAGAGGACCCTCAAAGTGGTGATCGATCAAAACATTAGGGTTGCTAAGGATGCTGTCCCCGGCAACCCAAAGTTCGGCGTAGACGCAATGCGCGCGTGATTCTGCCACTGAGGCTGACACTTGCAGGGACGGCGTTAACGGAGCCGAAGAAAGTGGCGCGTCGTACAAATCGGTGTTGATTCAGCGCATGAGGTTTCTCATTGGCCTCTCGAATGTGGCCGCTTCTATGATCACCACTCTTGAGTAGTGGATAGTGTATCCTATGTAAGATCATAAAAAATTTATAAATAAAAGAAATCATCTCCAAAGTTTGAAATCACAAATAGATGAATTTTATGGGAGAGATCGATATCATGTTCCTATTAACCTACAAGGATTGATCACAATACATGGACTGAATCAGGAATTAATTATCTTCATAGCTAAAAATTCAAAACTATTTTTGAGATTAGTCAAGTTTTCAAACTATTTACGAAAATAGCCAAAATGTTGTCTTTTTTACTTTTTAATTATAGAAAGCTATCTCTATTTATGCTAAATTAGGAATATTATCCGAAATGTCTTAGATTTTAAAATATTATCGTAAGCTTAACACTGAATGCTTATAAATGACTTTTTGGTGGTACTAACTACCATAATCTACTAACTATATTATGAATAATAAGTTTTCTGTGGTTTTAAGTCCACCACGCTCTGCAATTAAAACTTTAAGCTAAAGAGAATTGACCCATATCTGAATATATGTAGTTACTCTGGACCACCGGCGTTCCTTAGCTTCCGGCTTTCTAGAGGTGGCTAACTTTCAACCAGGCCTCCCTTAGTTTAGACTGAGCACAGATCTGTTTCGTTTCTTACCTCAGACCGTAGTCTCTAGTTTTTGGTTTTGATTTTGAGAGAGTGAAGGGATTAGAATCAAGAAAACAGAGTATTCAGAACATAGTTTTCAATTAAGTAGCTCTCCCTTTCTTAAAAATAAACTTTATTAAATCTAGAAAATATTACAACATACAAGTACTCCTAATTTAGAATTTAAACATACTTAATTAACACTCATATCAGAAGATCCATTGAAGGGTTTTGAACTTTAGAGTGATGGAAACACCAATCTACTCAAATTCAAAACACTTCTACTTCCCTTTCTGATTTACAAGACTCTCTCTCTCTCTTAGCATATGTTTTTCTCTTTTCGGAATTCGGTGCCTCTGAACTCCGAAGGGATGCTCTATTTATAGAGTGAGTCGAAGGGCATTGGATGCCTCTCCAACGGCTAAAGCAAGTGGCCTACAGGCTGGCCTAATAAAACAAATAGTAAAAGTATAAAGTACACCCATTATTTTACAGGTTCACATGGTAAAAGCAAAAACAAATCAGAAGGTACAATAATTGTGCTGGTGCTTGATGATGGCTTTCACTGGACCTCTTCTTCTCCCATATTGGCTTCCAGGTCATCATCATTGTAATCTTGTTCTAAATCTAGAGTATTATCAAACTCTATATCTTGATCATTGTCTAAATCGAGATCAAGCATTAATCCTTCAGTGTATTCTCGATCCCATGCAATCAGCATATCAAGCATTCTCTCGTGACCTTTTTTATCTAAAAAGTGACCGCCTTCTATTTGTGCTAAATAGAGCTCAATAGACTCGGGCCTGTCTATAGCTTGCTGCATTAATGGCTTGAATTGTGGGGTTACGATGAAGGTTGTATTTCCAACTTTGAATATCCCACATTCAGTGTGTCGATACTTGGTGATGTGGTAGTAGATGTAAAAGAACTCTTTTGCTGTTGCCTCCCCTGAATGGCTTACTGTGTCGATCCTTCTCTCTACTACTGGATCTATCGCGTACCGATATTCTTCAGTAAATAGCAAGAAGATCAAGTAATGTGGTAACTGGATTTTTCCCTGGTTAGCATCCATACAAGCACTTATAACACAACATATCCTTTCAAACTTTGTTGCTCTGAGGAAGACCTCCTTCTGGAATTTAGTAAATTGTACATGACACTCTGCTCCTCTTCCTTTGGCCATGGTCGTTTGTATTTGTAGAGTCCATTACACATTCCATATTTTCAGGCTTTTAGATACTCTCTGTCAATGTGTGCCATAAGTGGTAATGAGATTCCTCCTACTCCAGCGCCATTGTTTATACAAAAATGGTTACACCACTCTCTGATCCTTCCTGGAGTATCGTGATCCCTCAAGGTTACTGTCCAGTAGAAGTCTCCGAAATCTCTCATCCTCCATCTCCTGCAGATGTCTTCCTGGAGTTCAACAGGCAGTTGGATAACTTTTATTATTATCTCCGTGGCTAGGAATGCTCTGTATCTCGTTTGTAAGAGTCCAAGACGGAATCTGTTTTCAGTAAACCTTCCAAAATCAACAGAAATGTAAAAACTTGGAGGGGAAACCCATCCTTTGTATCCTCGTATTTCTCCTAAGAGATCAATATCCCATGGGTGGGTTACCCATTGTGGATTTTCCCACCGAATTTGATTTCTTTGGTCCAACTCTCTAGTTAAGCTATCTGCTAGAGAATTTTTTGATCCATGCACATGTTCAACAGTAAAGGTGATTTGATTAAGGGCTAATTGCCAACGCATGAGTCTCCTATGCGCTTTCATATTATCAAGATTATTATTTATGAAACCCAATATTCCTTTACAATCTGTTATGACTGTAAAAGGTTTATGAGCTAAGAAGATTATAAACTTCTGGATTCCACGATAAATTGCAAGAATCTTCTTTTCCATGACAGTGTAATTATATTCAGATTTGTTGAAGCTGCCATTGCTATACTTGCAAAGCTTGTTATCTTTCTTTAGTTTCAAAACAACTCCCCAATGATAATCACTAGCATCTGTTTTGAGAACTAACTCATTATCTTCATTAGGTAAAGTCAATATTGGAAGTTTTTCACATCTTCTTTTTAGTTCTTGGACTATTTTGGTATCTAAATGAGTCCAACTCCAAACTTAATCTTTCATTAATTTAACCTGTAGAGGCTTTCTAATTTAGCTAGATCTTTAATAAAATTAGAAGCATAAGTAAGACAACCTAGAAATCTTTCTAGTTAAAATATCATCTTGAAAGAAACAAATATACAAATGTATATTATTTGACATATAAAATATTAAAATGTGATTATAATTTTTTTTAATTTCTTTATCATTAAAAAATACCCCAAATATTTTTGTGTTACACCTAGTGTCTCATGTAGTGTTGTAGGAGACCCCTTCTCGTGCCAATTTGCCTAAAACTGTTGTGCTGTGTTTTGAAGGGTGATGTACTGAAGTGGGTATATTGTGCTATCGATTTTTCTTTTTAGATAACAAAAAGTGATGCATGATGAAATATAACAAGATTGATAATCACAAGGTGAATTTATCGCAATTTGCACGGTGGACGGGTGCGCGTGCGCATTGCGCATGCACGGATGTGGGTCCTGCAAACACAAACGTGCACGCGGAGTGCGCACTTCTAAGTTTGCAGCTCTATCTCGTCGTCCTCCTCCTCTTGTGCACGCGAACTGCGCAACTTCTGTTCGTTATCTTCCTCTATTTCAATTTCTTCATATTACATCAATTGTTCTTTTTCAATTTCTGTTCATCATCTTTTTTTTTCCAACTTCTTATCAATTGTTTGTCATCTTCTTCATATTCATATCAATTGTTCTCTTTCAATTTCCGTTTCAGCTATGATTCCAAAACGAAAACAAACAAAAACCAGATTGAATCAAACGAGTATGAAGCTCCTTTGGCTGTATCCATCGCCGGAAACTCTAGAAGGAAAGAAGAAACCGACGTCCTCGATGTGAGTCCTGTGCAACGGAAGGAGATTTTTTTTTTTGATGACGAGGAACCAACCTTCGGTGGCAAACCCCGAGCACGTGACCCAGCCAACAAGAGCCACGTACCAGGTAAACCGGCTTGCGCCGACCGGCTCGACCTGGTGGTAGGGAGCAAGGTAAACCTTGGATTTTTACCCAAGGAAAGAGGCGGAGGCAAGGATCGAACACGGGACCTCCAGGGGCGGATCTCAGCGGTGGCAATCCCAGCTACTGCTGGTTAGAAATTTGAAAATTAGGCTAGGATAAAAAAAAATTGGTGGGTTAAAATTAGGAAAAAGTTAAGGGTACCTGTACCTATAAGCCCAAAAAATTGTTGTTGGACTTAGTTTTTTACATACTTTAAATAAACCCAAATACATCTTTATCTTCACATCTTGACTCTAATTCTAATCTGTATTGTTTTTAATTTTTTTTATAACAAAAAAATATAAATAAAAAAACTAATCAACCATTTAGCTTTCGCCCTCTTAGTTAATTAGAATCTCCGTTAGAGGTTAGAGCCTTCAAATCTTCAATATCTTCACCAATTAGTTATTTCTCTTGATTAACTCTCTTTTTATTCTTTTTCTTACTACCATGATTATATTCCTGAATTTCATAATTAGGGTTTTAAATTGTATGGCTATTTGTAAGAACTAGGGTTTTGACTAAATTATGAATTTTGGTTATGTATGTCCTTATGCTTTCAACTTTTGATCCATAATTACATCCCTCTCTTTTGGCTAACAATCTTTTCATTACAAATAGTATAAACAACTCTTGTAATGGATAAA
Source organism: Persicaria maculosa (assembly GCA_963922045.1). Classification (NCBI taxonomy): domain Eukaryota; kingdom Viridiplantae; phylum Streptophyta; class Magnoliopsida; order Caryophyllales; family Polygonaceae; genus Persicaria; species Persicaria maculosa. The sequence continues at coordinate 83,495,630 of OY998251.1, read as the reverse complement.
TCATAGTTTAAATATTATTTTGGATTCTTAATACGGTATGTTTAAATATTGTTTAAGAGCTGAGTACATACGATCTATTGTCTATATATATATATTGCCTTTGATGTATTTTTTGTCTCTTAATGAAATATTTTTCCGCTCACCTAGATTTGAAACATTAGATCCGCCACTGGGGACCTCCTTACTCCTCTCCTTGCTCCTTACCAGTTACCACTAGGCCACCCCAACTGGTTTTTTTTTTTTAATAAAAGAGTGCGTACGTGCATTAATGTGCGAATTTATTCCCGATTTTGTATTCGGCGATAAAATAACCGCGCAAATAGGTAACCACTATAAACAACACCTAGTATCCCGACAATATCGAAATGATAAAACCTAACTATCGGAAAAATATTTTGCGAGAGTAAAGTAAATTAATTTACCCAAATTAGAGATTAAATTAATTAATTAATTATGTCCTTGGAGGCCAAGGAGGAACAATTTCAGTTATTAGAAGATTCCAGTACTCTTGGGCTGCAAGCAAAACCCCAAACGCTACAGTATTTATTAACCCCCAAATCATGGTTCACCCAAATTCACCCCCCTCCCAACCCGATCATGGCTCAGCCCACCGCCGCACCACCCCCCAGGCCCACCTACGCCGCCATGGTCGCTCGCTTCGACAAAATCGTCTCCATTCCTCCGCCCCGGCGGCCACCTCCCATGGGCCGCACCGAGAACAACTCCGCCACCTTCCTCTCCACCGCCAACCCCTGCCTCGACTTCTTCTTCCACGTCGTCCCCGACACGCCTCCCCAAACCCTAATTTCCCGCCTCCAGGAGTCCTGGTCCTGCCACGCCTTGATCACACTCAAGCTCATCTGTAATCTCAGAGGCGTCCGCGGCACCGGGAAGTGTGATAAGGAGGGGTTTTACACCGCCGCGCTCTGGCTTCACAGTCATCACCCTAAAACTTTGGCCTTCAATGTCTCTTCGCTTGCTGATTTCGGATACTTCAAGGACTTGCCGGAGATTCTTTATCGGCTTCTTGAAGGTTCCGATGTCCGCCGAGTCGCCAATGCAGGGAGGAGGAGTAGGAAGGAGAAGGAGAAGCTGAAGGCGGCGGGGTTGACCAGATCTAAGCGACGAAGGAAATCGAAGAAGTTGAAGAAAATCTCGGCTCCGATCACGAAAGAGGCGGCCAGAGAGATTCGCGAACAGAGACGCGCCGAAATGGCTAAGAAAGCTCGAGATCGGTTCGAAGTCGACCCCAATTACCGGTACCTACACGAAAAGATCTCCGATTTGTTCGCCGTTCGCCTCAAATCGGACCTTGAAAACCTCAATTCCGGTCGGTTGAACATGATCGGCCTCACAGCGAAGTGGTGCCCGTCGATTGACTCATCCTTTGACCGATCGACTCTCCTCTGCGAGGCTATCGCCAGGAAGGTGTTCCCGCGGGATTCGTCGCCGGAGTACGCCGACATTGAGGACGTTCACTACGCCTACAGAGTCCGCGATCGCCTCCGCAAGGAAGTACTCGTCCCTCTGCGCAAGGCTCTGGAACTGCCAGAGGTGTACATGAGCGCTAACCACTGGAACGAGTTGCCGTACGGCCGTGTCGCCTCTGTCGCCATGGAAACCTACAAGGAGCACTTCCAGAAGCACGATGCCGAGCGATTCACTGCCTATCTGGAGAGCGTCAAGGCAGGGGAGGCAAAGATTGCCGCTGGCGCTCTACTCCCCCACGAAGTGATCAAATCTCTCCGCCACAGTGACGGCGGCGTGGTCGCAGAGCTGCAATGGAGGAGGATGGTGGACGATCTTGCTAAGAAGGGGAAGATGAAGAACTGCATCGCCGTCTGCGACGTCTCCGGTAGCATGACAGGGATTCCAATGGAGGTTTCAGTGGCCTTGGGGATCTTGGTCTCGGAGCTGAGCGTGGAGCCATGGAAGGGGAAGGTGATCACCTTCAGCCATAATCCACAGCTCCAATTCATCCATGGAGAAGACCTGAGATCAAAGGTTTCCTTCGTGGAGGAGATGGATTGGGGGATGAACACTGATTTCCAGAAGGTGTTCGACAAAATCCTCGAGGTGGCGGTGATGGCGCGGTTGAAGAGGAAGCAGATGATAAAGAGGATATTCGTGTTCAGCGACATGGAGTTCGATCAGGCTTCGGCAAGGCCATGGGAGACTGATTACTGTCTGACAAGGAAGAAGTATGAGGCGAAGGGGTACGCTGTGCCGGAGATCGTCTTCTGGAATCTCAGGGACTCGAAAGCGACCCCTGTGCCTGCAAACCAGAAGGGAGTGGCGCTGGTGAGCGGATTTTCGAAGAACTTGATGAACCTATTTCTGGGGAATGATGGGCAGTTAACTCCTTTGAAAGTCATGCTTGATGCCATCTCCGGCGAGGCTTATCAGAAGCTTGTTGTTTTGGACTGATCACTGTACAGCTTTCCAAGATCGGTTTAATTATAATTTTTTTTTAATAAAAAATGATCAGATTCAGAGGCTTATCAGCAACTGTTCATGGTTTTGATTGATCTTAATGGAATTAATGATATAATGAGGGTTAATGAGGAGATCTTGTTGCTAATGTGATCGAATTATCCAAACACATAATCAGCTGCAAATTGCTATATACACTTTGATCTCTGCCTCTTTTAATTATCTATGCTAAACTGGATGGACTCCATGTCAAGGTGTTGTTTGATACATTAAAATTTTGTCATTTCTTCCTGTCTATGAGCTTGGAGCTAGCTGCAACAAAGCAGTGTAAGAGCTTGTACATAACTAATTATTTCTTTCCTTGTATGTCTTTTGGGTTCGTTTTCGTCAAGTTTTGCTGTTAATCTACATTTTCAGTTCGCTCTTTTGTAGGTGAAAGACGGCTTGATATGGTATTGCATCCTCCAGCATCTGAACTTACCCATTGTGATTTTTTACTTAAATAAATTTTGTATCTGTTTCTTAGTGTTTCAATTTAGCAATATTTGTTTCTTAATCAAGATTCAACAATATGCTCAAAATCTAATTGCGGACCCCAGACAATGACTGGGTGATTAGGAGTACATAAACCAGTACAAAAGGCCAGGTACTCTAAAAATCTGAATGTCAACTCTAAGAATGTGGATCATTTCTCCTTGTTTACCTTTACTAGGCAAATAATGTTTGTGTGGTTCTATTTAATTATTTCTCCGTACACTTTGTTTGAGTAACCCCCTATTAAATAAATAGAAATTATTGATTTAGAGTCAGACTTACAGAAAGCGAGAGCTTGGCTGTTTCTACTCCATGGACATCCACATCAATGGCGGTTTTGAGTCATTTTGGAGGGAGGCATTGCTATAAAAAGGATGAGAGACTCGTCATTTTGAAGGGAGGCAAGATATAGAAAGAAGGTGAGAGCAACGATGTTTGGCTCAAGGAAATTCGAGTATAAGACAGCGGTGGTGAGTCTAGTGCTGGGACAGTTCCTGTCTCTTCTCATCATTTCTACTTCGTTCTCCTCCTCTGAGCTCGCTCGTAAAGGTCCTTAGTGTTTTCTTTCTCCTTTTGTTTCCCAGAAATTTCTTTTGATTCTGCTATATATTCATGTAACTGGAATCACTTTGCACAAAACACTAAGAAAAACATTAACAAGAGTTGAGACAATCCGTGTAATGTAAACCATTCCAGAGCATCCTGATTGATTATAATTATGAATTCTTCAGTGGATAAGTTTCTTTGATTGCATGATTTTCGCAGTTTAATCGATCATGCACTCCTTTTTCAGCTTCTCAGTCGTTCTTTCGGTGTATATTGCAGGAATAAATGCTCCTACTTCTCAGTCATTTCTCAATTATGTGCTCTTGGCGTTGGTGTTTGGATCTGTGATTCTTTACAGATGGAAGCCTCTCAAGGTATGTAGACCAAAATTATCTGCTTCAGCTTTGAATTCAACAAACTGGCAGCTGATAAACTGAGAATCAGAAACTTAGCAACATAACATCACAGCCGGTTTTTATTGTTTTAGAGTCATTTAATTTACATAGAACCTGATAAATTCGGGACAATGTTACTTAAGGTATATCTGTCATAGATTTCATACGGCTACAGAGTACAGACGTGCAGATTTTTCTGAGCTGATCCTTTAGATGTCGGAATCACTGATAATAGTGCTGACAACGACAACTGATCATTACAGGCCTGCTGTCATTATATTTGACTTTCTTTAGTTTTTAACGGATATCTAAATCAATCATCAAATTTTAAATTTATCTTGTGGTCCAATGTATGTACCTGCATACGGAGCTTTGAAGGGATTGACTTTGTCTGCTTATTCCTCTTCAAAATTTCTGTCATTTTCTCTATTAAGCATAACAAACTTGTACGCGTGTGCTTATCTTTAAATAGATAACGTTCATTCAAGTCAATGGCTTAATATTACTGAAATGATATCAATGGGCTGTATTACAATGATAAGTCATCAATTCAGACAAAGTTCTCTGGCTTCAGTTTTGGGGATGTAATTCCGTGGAATAAATCTAAAGTATTGGCAGCGCCAAGAGATGGATTTTTAATAAACTGATGTAGGAAATCTTAAGTGCAAAAATGCCTAAACTGCTATGGATTTTATCAAGTATTCGTGTATTTCCCCTAAGTATTGTTTTGGCATATTGGGCTTTGCATAATTTTGATTTTTCTTTTATGCAGGCGAAATGGTATTACTATATACTTCTTGGTTTAGTAGATGTAGAGGCAAATTATCTAGGTTTGTTGTACTCCAACCCTTGTCTTCACAAATTTACCAGTTTTATGGCAAGGTTTTACCTCCAATTTTTTTACGTTGACATAGTCGGAGGGCCTAACTATCAGTAATTTTGTCTTGCAGTGGTCAAGTCATTTCAGTATACATCCCTGACTAGTGTTATGCTTCTGGATTGCTGGACGATACCCTGTGTCCTTTTGCTGACTCGTATTTTCTTGAAGACAAAGTACGGATTTAAGAAAATCGTTGCTGTAATTATTTGTGTTGCTGCTTCCATCATGCTGGTATTTTCAGATGCCTTCAATGGTGATCGCGCAGGTATCCAAGTCTTCTAGTTTACTTTTGCACTTTTGGCCTTCCTCTTACTTCATAAGATACGTACGATGGCAGTTACTTACTGTCTATGTTAACTAGTTTAGTAGTTCGCTCTACGAAATGATTCATCTCCTTAGGTTGAATTGTCTTTGTTTGGAGTAATGTTTACCTCATTGATGTTTTGATCAAATTCTCTTACAGCATTACTTATATGATCCATTCTTAGAGCTGTTTACACAATCTCTTGACTCCATATATGGCGAACACAATTTGATAATGTTGTTACTTCTGTCGCAGAACTAATGTTGCTTTATCACTTCTTGGTATGAAAGTCCAACTTATTTAATTAAAAAAAATTACGGCTGTTGTTTGTAGCTGGAAGTGCACCTGTGAAAGGAGACTTGTTCGCCATTGCTGGCGCCACACTCTATGCTGTGAGTAACGTCAGCGAGGTAAGCTATATGATGCAGAGTATCTTTGTCCTTGGATATGAATATTGTAGTTATACTTTGATTTGTTACACCAACTTAAATATTGGTTCTTTTTTAATACCATCTCGAATTTTCATCACCTTCCCTTTTGATTCTTATTGTGGTTGCATTACTCGTTTTTTCGTGTGATCAGGAATATCTTGTGAAAAATGCTAGTAGATCAGAGCTCATGGGAATGTTAGGGCTTTTTGGAGCAATAATCAGTGCCATCCAAATGTATCCTCAAGTTGTGAAAACATGTAATATATATGTCATGTTTCTTGGTAGATAAAACCTTATTGATGTTATGCTTGCTTATTAGAACAAATGATGAAAATCGAGCACTTTGATTGTTCTTCCTTGACAACTTCATAGAAGTATACTCGAGCGTGCAGAGCTCCGAGCTATCCATTGGACAACTGGTTCTGTAAGCACTCTCTCTGTCCTCTACATTTGTGCAAAGTAGTCTCAGTGAAACATCAAGATCATGTTTTGTTCAGGAACCCGAATTTCGTTGCTTGAAGAGAAATTGAGGACCAAAATGAACAATGAGACACTGCACAATGAACATAGATCCTTACATTTCATCATTGTTGATTCGTTGCGATTTATTTAAGATCCTCTGCCAATCTTAGATGTTGGGTTAATTTGTTTCAGGCGTTGCCTTTTGTCGGGTTCTCTGTCGCTATGTTCTTATTTTACTCGCTCGTTCCAGTTCTATTGAAGGTAAGATCTTGTCTACTTTTGTTATATGCTCTTATGAATCAAGTGCATTAGTCTTAGAGAAGGGTTATCCTATTGTATTCGGTGTTCGTTACAGGCAAGTGGTTCTGCAATGCTAAACCTCTCCTTGCTCACCTCAGACATGTGGGGTGTATTGATTCGTATATTTCGATACCATGAGAAGGTATACATGGTTTGTTCTCTTCGTTTTTTCGGGTGTTCAAGATATTGATCTAGAGCTTAATGTTTAGCTCATGTTTCACACATCATCAGGTTGATTGGTTGTACTTTGTATCCTTTGCTGTCGTCACAATCGGGCTTGTCATATATGCATGGTACGTATGCAACTCCGCAGTTCGTTACTTAGGGCTCGTTTGGTATAACTCTGAACAATGTGCACACTGAAAACCTAAAATCTGAAGCAAACAAGGCCCTTTGCACTTGTAGAATTTTTGTTAGTTGTATATATCTTAATGTTCTCTATGGAAAACTACAGGGGTGACAAAGACACTCGGTCTCGGCAGCTTCATGACGAGGAGGCTAACCCTGAAGGTCCTCGGGAAGAGGCTTCGGTTGACAATTCGGCTAGGGAAAATGACGAGGACAAGGGTCGAGGATCCGGCTAATGAATTTCCGATTCGGGTTAAAATGTATATGTGCTAGTTCTGTTGTGTATAGGGCTCCTTTTTGGCATCATATGTCAAATATGTTGTGGTCAAGAGTGTGTTGGATTAATCGATCGAAATTATCTATAATATTGTATTTAACGTACTATCTGTGAACAGGACGAGACCTATATATCTACTACTAATAACAGGTACACATAGTTCACACACAAAAAGCATATATTATATCAATCGGATTTTCATGCTTATGCCTTAGGGCATAGGTTAAGTATTTTGGTTTCAGAAATATTTTTCTTAAATACCTAATTTAGCCATTCTTAAAATAGATTATAGGGTTCACCCATTTTTATTCGGAGAAACAGTTTCTGGCCTCTTAACCAAGACAATTACATATAACAATTTACTATTTTGTAACTTTGGTGGTAGAACTTGCAGTTGCAGCCATATTTGTTGATAGGATTGCTCTCAAGTCCTAACTTATTTTTTCCTAGAATTAATATCTAGCTATATATGACTATATCGGAATGGGATCGATGTACAAGCTGCGGATGTTATCTTTCATGGCTTGATTCGTGGTTGTGAATCCATAACTTCTACTCCACGAGCCAAGTTGCGTATACACTTCAACAAGGGCATCGGCACCTCAGTTGGCTGCATCATAGCTTCGTTGGCTGCATCATAGCTTCGTTCAAGTCCTTCCAGATTTCGTCGACTTTCTCATAGAGCTTCTTGCAGGCTCCTTCATGTGACACTCCATATTGCTTCTTGTAACACTCGATGATCAGGCATGGATGTTCCCTATTTTCTACAAGCTACGTACAAAAACGATCTATGAGGACCCTCGTCTTCAAATGAAATTAAACTATGTACTTTTCAGTTTTCACTATATAACTATGGGCCTGTTTGGTATGGATTCCCGGGAATGAAAAATCGGTAATCGAAATGGATGATTACTGTTTTAGTGTTTGGTAGGATAAAATCCGGAATTAAATTGATTACTGGTAATCAAATCATCCCCCATTTCTATCCCATTTCATTCCCCAGCAAAAGGAGGGGATCAACCCATTCCCAATTTCCACCCAGATTCAACAGTTCCCGTCTCCATCTTGCACCATCTTCGACGACCGCCGCTGCTCCTCCACTGCGGCTCCTCCACCTTCGACGGTCGTCGCCCCTCCGTCGTCGACATCCACCCTCCGTCGCCGACCTACCAGCAGCCACGGTCGTCCAGCCCTGTCGAATCCAGATCCGGCGCCCTCCCTCCCTCCCTCCAACCTCCAGGCGCCATCACCAGCGGCCTCCTCCGTTGCCGGCGTCACCCCTCCGTCTCCGTCAGCCACCCTCCGTCGCCGACCTACTAGAAGCCAGGCCCTGTCGAGATGCAGTAGATCTAGGCCTCGGCAGCCACCCTCCCTCCGCCCGACCAGATCTAGGGCTCGGCATCATCGGTCTCCGGCCTCCGTCCTCCCTCCTCCGTCCTCCGTTGTCCCCGACTCCCCGCCCCCCATACCCCTGGCCGCCAGTGTCTTTCTCTGTTTGATTAGGGTTTTCTCCCTTAATCACCATCTCTAGTTCCAGACTATAATTTGTTAAAATTGGTTTAATTTTGTGATGAATTTGTAAAATTGGAAGTTGATTTTGTGTATTTTCATTCTTAATTTGAGAGATTGAATTGGATTGCTCTTGAATTTGGTACTTTGAATATTTGGATGTTTAGATTGAATTTGTGAATTCCTCATTCCGATAGCGTACCAAACAACTTGTCTCGGTAATGGTTTATTCCGGGTTTTGATTCCCATTCCCATTCCGATTCCCATTTATACCAAACGGGGCCTATATATATAGAGAGAGAGAATAGACCCTGTGTAAATACCTTTTACTATGTAACTGTAAACATATTAATTATTCGTATGTAACAACATAGTTCTTCGCAAGATATAATTTAATTATTCATATGTATTAATGATTTTTTCATATAAAATTATTTGTTTGTATAGCAGCATGATTATTCGTATGATCAGTTATATGTACAAATAATCATGTTGTTGCATACGAATACTTTTTGACATTAAAAAATTTCATTAAATCTCATTTGTTGATCGATCTTCTTGATATTACGGTCTACATTTGTTCATAGTTTGCTTATACTGTAAGTGGTGTTTATATTGGATCCATTCTTTTGCCACCGATGTCGTCGAGAATCCTTTGATGGGCTTTGGGAGGCTGCAGACCCACTCGAACTCAGCGTCTGTGGCCATGTCCATGCCGAAGAAGGAATAAACGACTGTGGGAACATAGCCGATGTTACGATACACAAGTTCCATGTATTCGTCGAACGTTGGAATGTATTACTCGTGCCTCCATTTTGCATCAGTGAAGTAGGTGTGCCATAAAGCCGTCAACTACATAATATATCAATGTGTCAAAGTTTAACGAGATCCGTATTAAAAGCAATTGACGATAAAAATACTAATAGGGTGGTGAGTTGGGCACCCGCAAACACATCCTGAATTTGCGGCACTCGCAAACACATCCAGGATGCGCACGGAGTGGCATGCCCGCGGACAAATTCCGCGTGTTGCCACACGTGTAAAGTGAAGGATTTAAAAAAAAAACGTAAATAATAAATAAAATAAAATAATTTAGTTATATAAAATAAATAAATAAATACATAATAAATAAACAAAACTAGTTCTTTTCCCGAACCTTGTTCGGGTTTTTTCATAATATTTTCGGTCAAATTTGAGGTATTAAACAAAATATTCGACACGTCAATTTTCTACTAACATATTGCCCATGCTTCTTGTCATTCAAAATTTTCTTTTCTTGAGATGATCGATACTTCAAATCTGACAAACAATGGTAAATCAGCCACTTTCACGCTTCTCCTAACATCCGTCACAATTGAAGGCAAATAAAAGAAACCTTATAGTTTTTGATTTAAGAAAATTAAGATTGGATCCTCTTAAGATACTTTATCTATTACACACATCCACTATTCTAAAAAAAAACCCTTTAAGACCCGTATAGACCCCTGCTTAAACCCATGAACTCGCCCCGCCGCCAAGGTCATCAAACCCGCCTAGACTACAAAGACCCGCCATGAAATCCACCTACACCCCGCCTAGACCCGTGACCCTACCCTACCGCCAAACACCCGCCAAGCGCTTTTTAGAACATTGCACACATCATGTCACACCTCTTAAATTGGTCAAAGTTATAAACCGATTTGATAAAGATACCTTAAGTTGAAATGTATAAACCCTATATAGCTAAAGAATAAAAAAAAAATTAGTGTATGTTTTTTATAATGTCTTAGACCTTTAATTAGAAAGAGGTACTCTATATTTAAGTATGAACCCTAAGAGGCCAAAATATTAAAAAAATAACGCTATACCTCTCAAATTCGTGTAAATTATAAATCAATTTCAATACAACCCACTTTAAAAATTAATTTTAAATTCATTTCCATATTAAAAATATTAAATACTTACATGCATTTCATTGAAAACCTTATGGACGATGATTAAACACATCAAGTTGCAATTTATAACATTCTCTTTCACTTGAATAGCACCATTAACTTATGATAAATTTGATCAATAATTTATAATCTTCCATTTCAAAATTTTTATCAATGGAGTAAACATTTTATGCATTGATATCTGAATATTTTGCCCAAAAAATATTCCAACGAAAATATCTTGGAACCTTTGTCAAAGCTTCAGACTTAAATATATGACAGGTTGAGCATCAAATATTATTTTTGGGTTTTTTTCTCATTGTATTTAATATTGAAAATCAATTTTCATAACCATAATAAATTTCACACTATATTTGTGAAATGGGTTGCAGAAAATGAATGATTTATGTTTTTACAAGTTAATATTGAAAATCAATTTTCATAACCATAATAAATTTAACACTATATTTGTGAAATGGGATGCAGAAAATGAATGATTTATGTTTTTACCCATTTTTGGTGGTGTGTATTTTAATCGAAACCCAATTACTCCATTATACCCTCTAAGAGACTATTAATATTCTTTTTAGATTTTTAAATATTTATTATTCCTATTGTATTTAATATTGAAAACTAATTTCCTTTTATCCTAGATTTAGTATCAACGAATCATTCATACTATAAAATCATTCCATCTGAACAGGTAAATATATAGATATGGCAAAAGTCATGGTACAAAAAAGGTAAGACCAAACACAAAAAAAACTAAACTAAGCCTATAACTCAGCGCACAACCCAAGCTACTACCTTAAAAATATATAAATTTGTATATATATAAATTAATAAATTTATATAAAATATATAAATACAAATAAAATACATTTAAGAGATAGTTGAGCACCCCTCCCGCACCTACTACCCCACCTGATCTTGACACCCCAGTTCATTTACAATTCAATCACAATTCAAACAAATCAGCTGGTAACCCTCCCCGCCTAAACTAATATAACAGCACCTATGTCACACTATATATCAAACACCTTCAACAACTCAAAAGGAACATAAAGGCCAAGCATTAAAACACCAAACGCATCACCACCAGATGGACCATGTATTCAACACAGTCCCAGTAAGATTAGCCCGGCTGATAGGACTCATTGTCGGTCTCCCTGCTCTCCGATTCGGAAAGGAAATATATATGCTGCATCTCCTTTCCCAAAATCAGGATCCTTGATTGCCGACATCACATTAAACAATTCATCCATCGTTAAGGATACCTTTATGCCCCCGTTGATGCAATTCAATGTGCCTCGGAGGAGATACGTCCCCTTCTTAACACCATCGACGTCCTTCCATCTCATCAGTTCTGGTGTCGTACATTTATCGATTCCAGCTTGCCCCTCTATTCATCGAGATTATCGAGACCGCTGCCCAAGAGGAAGCAACCATTCGAGTGCACACTAACGATGTTACATGGTTGACCTCCTCTCTGCAGTCCTTAATTGACTGGAAAAGCCTAGCATCCACTTCTCTCTTCTCCCCTGCAAGGACCTCGATACTCCGAGTTAGCTCCAAAATTTTCTTTTTGTGCTCGTCCTCCATGGCCCTCTTATCATATTCCTCTGCTGCCTTAGCAGCTTCTAAAGCCGTAACCATCTCTGTAAGCTCAGTAATCTTCTTCCTTTCCTTCTCCAATTCTCTCTTCTCGACCTCTAGAGCATTATTTAAATCAATCAACTCAGCAAGGAAAATTGTCAAAAAAAAATTCGAGCAACTGCAAAATGAACCAAAGTGAGGTATTTGCAGCAAGGAAAATTGATAGAACCGGAAACAATTGTAGTTGTAGGGAAATAAGATGCATCATAAATGTACAACTACCAAGTACTTCCAAATTGCACTAGTGCCATCTTGGCTAAAATTTTGAGGACATAAGCTTATAGAAAATTAATTATGAGCCAGGTCCAGCAAACACACCACCAAGTGAATCCAAGATTAATTATACAAATTTTTACCAAGTTAAAAAGTCAAAGCAGCCACCCCTGTCCACCACCTACTTCCACTCCTCCAGCTACCATCTTAACAACCCAGCTATTTACCTCCCGACCTCCCTCTCCCCTAACCCTCCTTATTATCCTTTTCGTCCCCAGGGGCCTCCAGCAGCCCAATGCCATCACGGTCAGGTACACTAACATCAGAGCCTCTGAAGGTTGCAGCTTAAAGTTCCAGTTCTAAAAAACCAAGCTTCCATAGCAGTGATGTGGTAAGCAGCTATATGTTAGCAGTGGTGGCATGAGATAATGGCACAATAAGAGTATTTCCATACCAGTTCCACATATTAACAACTAATCATGCCAATTAAACGACCAAATTCCACTCGTGTTCAATAATATTAATTCCCTTACTTTTCCAATACCAAAAAAGTCTATAGGCATTATCAGACCCTAAAGGAAAAATAAAGTTGGATAGGCAAACTTGTAATTACTTGAATGACATAGGACTCAAGGCTTCTCTCTGCTCCATCAGAGTCATATCTTCCCTCGAACGAATCTTCATCACCTGTTATTGCTGATTGCTCGTATACTTTCAAAGTTGAAATAAATGTCTGCCACAAAGGCCCTATAATGACTGGGGGGAGAGAATATATATCAATAATGGAAGGTGCATACAATTAGAAGAAAAATTCCATCTTAAGAATGACATGAACATATAGGCAGTTGCTGAGAAACTAATGCAAACGTTACCCATAAATTCTTTCTCAGTAACAGTAGGGAAGTTCTGAACAAACTGATTCAAGCATTTCAACACCTGATCAGTTAAGCATGACAATAATCAGGCAGATTATAAAAACCAAATAAAGAATAACCTACCCAATAAGTATCATAGAAAGGAAAATAACCGAAAAATAGTGTCAATAATTAATGGTATACAAAAAAATCCAATCTATACATTTTTTAGATTAGCAGTCAACTTATCCATATGTACCAAAAATATATGGTCCAAGTCTCCTTTTGAAATTCCCGTCAGTAAGGTACGTAGCCACAAAAAAAAAAAGTGAAATCTGGGTTGAATGGTACAGATGGGATGCCCCGTTGGATTACCCCAGAATGAAATTGAACTCGGAATTCACTTATTCAGGCTTCCACATATATCAACTTAATGACGACTTGGACCATTTTGTTTTTCAAATATATGCCAATAGGTTGGCTACGATCCTATAATTTCTAAAGGTACGATTATTATTGGCCTATCACCAATATTTGTATTGTTTAGGTCATTTTTCCTTAAAGAAAGTCATGAAACCAGCAAGTCCTTACTCCTTAGTTACCTCCATTCTCAAGCTCCAGTCATCAGGTTCTTCAGATTGCAGTGGATGTTGCATGATTATAGCAAACTGCTCCATCCATGGCTTAATCATAGGAGACATCAGGCCTGTGGTTTCTGCCTGATAAAGAGTGCAGACTGCAGATGTTATGAGATTATAGCATAAACTATTTAAAAAACACCAAGATTTTATTTTGTGTTGGATATTCCTCATCTTGGCCTCCCTGAATTGATATTCCACATATCAAAAATACATTCCAAATTTAGCTCTCCAAAAAGACCTTCAGAAAATGCAGGTTGAAACACATTTTTAACATTTGAGCATCCTTAAGTCCACAAATTAGGCAGAATTAATCAGCAATATATTTTTTTTACCAAGTACAAGTGAATGCAAACAATGTTTGGTTTTGATTATAGTAATAAGTTCACGCCAACCGAAAGTCTTCAAGAACTCCTTAATTGGGGAGCATGCAAGAAAAATGAAGGATATGATCTACACATGAAAAGCCTAGGAGCCAAAATGACACCAAGCTAAAAAATTACCCGAGTTTTTGCACTTGAAATGCCCTTAGCCGGGAGGCAAACCTGCAGATCAGCAGCTGCTACTGAATTGCCATTGTGGGAATTGTGATGAATTCGGTCGAACCTGCAGGGTCCGACTTTTTCCGAATCGTGATGAATTAGGTCGCAATTTGATCAGAAAGGCATTGATTCTGCTGCTGAATCAACCCTGCAGTGGCGTTTTCGAGACTTTGGTCCGCCATTAGAGGGGAGGATTGAATGAAATAGAGAGAAAGAGATGCGCCATGCCCTAGCCGCCGTCACCGCCTTTGCCTCCTCTCCGCCTCTTCCTCCTCTGGAGGAGGAGCGGCCTCGCAAGCACGCTTTCTCCCAGATCTGAAGGGGATTCTTTGGAAGTTCCGGACCTGAAGATTCACGAACAAAGCTCCAGTTTCAACTTCTTCTTACCGTCAAAATCCAACCCAGATCCAGATGCGTTCTTTTTCCCTTTCTTCTTCGCCATTGTTCGGTTGCGCGGGTTGGCCGGAGAACAGAAGAACAGTATCCGCCTCCGACGAAGATCCCAAATCTCCACGTCGCGAATTCAAAACTTGCATCCCTCTCCAATTCGTCTTTCCTCAGCCCTCTTCTTCGGCAGACCCGAGACTCCGCCCTCTTCTCCGGCAGACCCGAGGCTCGATGCCCCTCTCTATCCTAGCAATGTCTCCTGCTCCCTCACAAATCCGACGGTTTGCAAACCCAAACCCTAACAAATTGAAACCAGAGAGTGGATTACTTCAAACGGTTGAGAAATTCAATCAGTTTTTTGTATTGGCAGCAAAAAGAACGTGGGTTAGAGATGAAAATCCGTTTCTTAATTTTGTTCAAGAAAAGACACGTGGCTCAATTTTTGCTGAAGACGCTGCTTCTAAAATAATAAGTATAAGAGGTGGATAAAAATAATTTGATTATATACATAAATAAATCAAGAATTAATGAAAAAAATAGTATAGTTAATACATGGATATATATATATATATATATATAATAAACAAATAACTATTTAATAAATTAATAAAAATAAAAATATGTATAATCAATACATATATAAAAACAATAAAAAATAAATGAATAGTTAATAAAAAATAATATAATTCATAATTACTTATTATAAAAATTATATATAGATACATAAAATAAAAGTAATTTGTTTATATAAATAAATAAATAAATGAATAATTAATAAAAAAATATATTTAATAAATATTGCATATAAAAATCTATTTATATAATTACTATAATTACTATATATATATGTATTTATAAATAATATTATCAAGGAGAAAACAAATTTAGATATGGAGAAGAGAAGAGCAGAAGTTTGTTTAGATGAGGAAAAATCTAAATTTAAGCGGATTGAGGTTTTGGAGAGAGAACAGAAGATTGAAGTTGAGAGGATTATGAAGGAGAAGAAGTCTCTAAAAATCGAGAACGGGAGATTGGAGGAGGAAGTGAAGAAGAAGATTCATCAACTTGTGTACACGATTCATGTGTTGAATAAGGAGAATGGGGAGAGGGAGGCCGAACTTCATAAGGCTAAGATCGAACAGAGCGCCGCAACAACGAGGATCATGGGGGAGAAGATAGCTCTAGAAGCCGAAATCCAAAAGACAAATTGTGAGAAGAGTAGCATTTTGAATGAGAAAAATGCATTACAAGCCCATATTAGTAGGATGAAAGAGGTGATTTAGATATGTGCCCTCCATTGACCCGTAAAAATAATAGCCTAGCTACTAACAAAAAGTTATGTGTGGGGCCATGTGGCTAGTCGAAAAGTCCTTATACTACAATCTAACATAGATGAAGCTCACGGTTTTTACCACAATTTGAGATTTTCACCGGAGTCAATCCCTATATATATATATATATATATATGGATAATTTTTACTTTATGGGAAGTTTTAGTAAATATTAAATGAAATTTTAACGAAATTAATGAGTGGCAAATTAATGGAATTCAAATTTGGACTAAACAGGGAAAAATGAGATTTTTAACCAATACATTATAATGATTTTATTACAGAGTTGATCAAAAGCAAGTTGATCATCTGCTGATCGGTTCCGGCCTTTGTCTAAATAGAGATAAAATCAAAACCTGATTAAAGCTAATTAATTGTTAGAATCCGCGTGTCTTCTATTTTTAATTTACTTTTGGACACGTGGACCAATGAGGACGCTTCTTTTCCTCTCACTTTTGGGTTTGCGTGTACCCGAACCCGACCCTATATATATATATATATATATATATATATATATATAGGGGAGATATCTAATGAGAAGTAACATTTAAATGAGAAGATGAGAAGTAAGCCTTATACCCCTTAGATTAAAATAATTTTTTTTATATGGATATATAGGACATATCTAATGAGAAATATATCAATGTTTTTTTTTAAAAATTATTTTTTACGCTATTTATCTAGAGGATGATTTAAGGTTCATTTTAGGGTTTTTATGCTAATTTAAATTAGCTTTTTCATTCATCATCTAAAAAAATAGCATAAAAAATAATTTTAAAAAAACATTGATATATTTATCATTAGATATGTCTCCTATATCCATATAAAAAAAATTATTTTAATCTAAAGGGTATAAGGCTTACTTTTCATCTTCTCATTTAAATGTTACTTCTCATTAGATATCTCCCCTATATATATATATATATATATATATATATATATATATATATATATATATATATATATATGAGGTGGTTTTCTGCAGTTTACCTTCCTTTTTTTTTTTTTCGCGCTCTCGGTCCACCTCTCACCGATCGATCGACCTCGCTCTCTCCGATCAGTTTCAAGGGAAAGGGAAGGAAAGAAAACACCCAGTCCCAGATCGAAGATATAGAAAATGAGAGATGGAAGGCTTGGAAAGCTCACCGAGGGAGTCGGGGTCTTCACCGGATCGGAGGCGGAAACGGAGTGAGCTCGGCCAAGTTGTTTGGGGAAAACAGGGGAAGGGGGCGAAGGAGCAATCAATAATTAATGCATCAATCATCATCTTCATTACATTCAAAATATATCATACATCATTCGGCTATTTCTATTGTCCTTGTAAACTATAAATGGGAATTAACTAACTAATTAAAGCTAATTAATCACACCTTATTAAAACCTTAAACACCACCCCCAACAAAAAAAAAACACGGCTCCATAGGCATAACAACTTTTGTGGTAGAACTTTCAGCAATCAATCATCGTTGCTATAAAGTCCAAACTTATTACGTAGTAGTATTATTATTATTAATATGCCCTAGAATTAATATATATATATATATATATATATATATATATATATATTAATTCTAGGGCATAATAATATATATAGAATTGATTATATCAGAATGGGATCGATGTACAGGCTACGGATGTTATCTTTCATGGGTCGATTCACAGTTGTGAATCCATCCTCTCCGGCGTCATAGATAGCTTCGACTGCACGAGCTAGGTTGAGTACGCACTTGACCAAGGGCATCGGGATTTCAGTTGGCTGCATCATGGCTTCGTTCAAGTCCTTCCACAATTCGTCGATTTCCTGAATCAGCCTTTTGCAGGCTCCTTCATGCGACAATCCGTATTGCTTCTTGTAACACTCGAGGATCAAGCAGGGGTGTTCCCTATTCTCAACAAGCTACGTACACAAGTAAATAATTACAAGTAAATATCTGTATCTGTAAATGTATATAGCAACGTACACAACAGACGAATAATAATATTTTTATATTATATAGAAGGAACGAATTAATATATAGAGATAATATATAAATTAAAGACAGAAGACATATATACATACCATATTGCCACCGATGTCATTGAGAATTCTTAAGAGAACACATAGAGATTTGATGGGCGTTGGGAGGCTGGAGACCCATTCGAACTCGGCTTCGGTGGCCATGTCCATGCCAAGGAAGGAATAAACAACTGCCGGGACATACGCCATGTTGCGATGTACAAATTCCATGTATTCATCCAAGGTCGGAATGTATTTCTGGTGCCTCCATTTTGCCTCGGTTAAGTAGGAATGACATAAGGCCTTCAACTACATATATATATGTATGTATCAAATTAGCAGCTAAAATGTTTATTACTACGTATATACTACGGAGTATATATATATATACCTCTTCCCTTGCATAGTACACATATCGCGATCTCCCTTTAGGAGCAAAATCGCGCTCCATCTCCTCATGGGCATCAAGAATTAGGGTTTGATAGGTCCACCTTAAGTCTCCGGGGAGTTGATCCAAGCAAGACTTGTCCCACCTATAATTAATACTCCGTATATATAATGTAATTAAAAGAGCTTAAGTAATAAATAAAGTAATCAAATTAATTAATTAGGATTAATATATATATAGAGAGAGAGATGGAGAGAGATGGAATAGTACTTGTGAACTGCATCTGTGAAAGTGTGGAGTTCATCAAGTGTGCCATAGGCATCATAGAGATCATCCAAGGTGGTGAGAATCTGGCAACCGGGAACATTCCATTTTCTTGCAAGGGAAAACTGAGGCTCATAATACACAGCTGAACCCCAGAAGTAGGACTCCACCATCCTATCTCTTAATTCCATTTTCTTGGTCATATTCACCTTTTTCCACCACCTAATTAATTTTTTTTTTTGATGAAAGACCACCTAATTAATTAATTCATCATTTATACATTCATGCATGCAACAAATTAAAATAATTAACAACCTAATTCCATCTTTTAATTATAAGATAACATAATGGATGGATCGATATAGTCATATAGATATAGACCAGAAAATTAATTACTCGGTGTTTTAGAGATGAAAATTTAATTTTATCAACAAATTTCAACAAACGAGTTTATTCCCCTAAAATCTTTTATATTTTAGATTGGATATATGGAGTACTGGACAAATGCATAGTTGATAATTATATACTTTTTATATAATTACTAGTTCAGTAGTCACATTTTTGTGTAGCTTTTTTTTAATATTAATTCATTTTATATTAAAAAAATTTATATAAAAAAATTGTAATTAAATATTAACCCTGACTACCTATATATATATATACATATATATATATCAATTAAAAGTGATATAATATAAAATATCCATATTTAACAAATATGGGAAAATCTTATAAAAATATATCGATATCGATCTAATGAGGTCGAGTAAAATATCATCTTAAGCTTATATTGCTATATTAATTCTATAAAAACATATCAATATCTAAATAAATTGGATATATAAAATCTTAATTTAAACATATATTTTTATATTGATTAAGCGAAGCTGGATAAAATTAAATTTATTAAAGTCTTATCTTGAACATACATTGCTGTATTATATATTAATTGATTAATGGAAAAAAAAACTCAATTGTTTAAAAATACTATGATTAAGATAAATATTGGATTTACCTGCACATTTCACTAAGTTCCTGTTTATGCAACACTTGAAGCAAGTTGAAGTCAAGTTTTGCAAATTTAAGCAAAGCTTTATTGTGCAAAGGATCATCTTCTTCATAAACCTGCATATAGCGAACACTCTCAACGCGCACCATCCTCTTGTTCAGAGGCTTATGTAAAGCATGTTTTACGCGCTCTCCAAGTGCTTCGCTCAATGGGTTGGGATCCGACACGAACTTGATGAGATTGGACTTGGTAGATGAAAGGGCTTCATCTAGAACACTGTCTCCATGTAACCTAAGATGGCATGCTTCGTAAAAGCTCAACAAGGCGTGTACATCATTCTTCACTTCATCCTTCAAGCTTCCATTCGAGCCAATGAATTCCTTGAACACATCTATATAAATACACATATTTATTTAGTTTACACAAGATCAAATATTGATTTTTTTTATATATATAAAAAAAAGTGTATACCAGATGACACTCTGTAACCATGCTGCCTTAAGAGCCGGAAGAAAAGAGAGGTCAAGGCAAGATCATCAAAAGATGTATTTGTCGAAGTCTCATGAATGCGTCGCAAGGCATCTTCGATCTCTTGCTCAAAGTGATAGGCTACTCCAAGCCTTTCAATTGAGTCGATGAAATCGAGTTGTTCAATAAGTGGTTTGTGACCAATGGATTGAAGCTCCTTTTTGAGCTCCTCCTTAAGCTCCTTAGCCATCTTTTCTTGGGCTTCAATCACCTATCAATGCGTACACAACTAGTTAATAAACGTACAATGTGCATTCAAGTGCCTATTTTGATATATTATAAGCTCAAATCTGACACCTGAGTAAAAGTTATAAATGTTTGAAGACTAAAGTGATATAAATTATATATTTTTCAAATGATTTATCAAATTAATATACTTCTATATACTTATCATTTGTCAAACTCTGTAACTTAATTAATATACTATAATTAAACCTGAAAACTTCAAATATTGATGGGGTTTTTCAAAAAAAATAAATTAGAGTTCAATTTTCCGTCCCCTTAACTAACTGCTTCAGGATGCGTCACTTCTATGTATATATTGAAACTGAAAAAGTTAAGTCTAATTAACTATATATGCATAGATAAAACCACTATATGTGTGAATATATGTATATATGTATGTATGTACCTTGTTGTCAGGGGTGTAATCGAGAAATCGATCACCCCATTGACAAGGTTTGAAACCTGCGACTTCACGAGGGGCGGGTTTCGACAAGGGAAGAGGGTTGGGAGCAGCTGAAGTCATGATCATGGAATACATGATGGTAATTGTGGTCGATCGATCGAAAGATGGAGAGGAAGTTGGATTGAAGTTGGAGATTTGGATGGATTAAAGGGGTTCCAAAGCCTCAAGTATTTATACTGAAGCATATACTTGGAAGATAGCAAACCCTTAATAACGGCTGCTCTAGTGCTCCTTGTGGAAACTAAGTGTGATACTAATTAATAATATTCCACAACAAAATGAAAAATATTACTTTTCAAGCCAAGCGACCCCCTCGCCCACCAAATTTGAATTCAAGTAACCAACATTGATAGTTTTTGTCCCTCAAATCCTCAATTATATAGAGAGACCTATTGTCTAATTTGCGAGCAAATCTGAAGAGTGTCGTATTAAAAAGATCGAACTGCTGAAATTAAAAGTAACTTTTGAACAGTGACATTATTCGTATATACCAACTAATTATCTATATACATATACTAAAATCGATGCATAGCGTCCTATGTGGCGCGTTGTGGTTGATTTTAGGGGAAAAAAATCCTACGTGGCGCATTGTGGTTGATTCTAGGGGAAAATAATAAAACAGTATGTTATCGTAGTTTATAGAAAGTTATATAAGCCACAATCTATCTATACATATATTTTAATTAATTGACAAAAATAAATAAAAAAATATTTCATAATCATACTTACCAAAAATATTAATAGATAAATATGTAGTATTTACTACGTGCTATTTTATTTATATCTAGATTATTATTTTTTGGAAAAAATAATTTATATCAAAATAATTTATTTAATAATTTTTATTTTATTTATATCCAAATTAATTTATCAAAATATTATGTTGTCACAATCCATCCGTGGATAGATATTTTAGTAAAGTGACGTAATAAATATATACTATATATTTAATAAAAAACAATATTAAAGTATTTTTAAAAAACATTTATCTATAAAACTACTCCATATATGAGATTCAATTAATACTCGATTAGAAAAAAAAAATTACCTTATAAATGTGAATTTTATTTATATTTTGAGATAATCTAAATAAAAGATAATTAGATTTTTTTATAATCATCAAACTAATTTTATTTATATTTATATTATTTTTTGGTGGAAAAATAATTTATATTTAGATTATTTTTTTTAATTATTGAAATCGCTCTAAATTATTTATAATATTATATTAATATATTCTCCGTACACGGGACGGGATCTACACTAGTTTGTATATATATGAGCAACCCTTACTATGTATTTTGTGAGCAAATTCTAGCCATTTACCATGATAAAATGGATGGTCAAGATTTGATGAATATTTAAAAATAAAAAGGAGTGAAAAGCGGCATTGATTGAGTGAAATATGGAAAGGTACTAGGCGCGTGTATTGCAATGTAGGTAAGAAATCAATACCACTTTCACCTTTTACTTTTCACCAACCGAAAGATTTGGTTGCCTATTTTCAATGAAAGATGAAATTATATTAAAAAAAAAAACTCTCCCATACGTAGCCCTTTCCCATTTTCATAATTTTATTCTTATCTAATTCTATAGAACAATTTGTGGATATACCAAAAAAAAAATCAACTTTGCAAAAATAACCATTGGGTGTAGAATTTGCAAGGGGTAGCAAAATGTTATTTTTCCAAATAAATTGGGCACCTTCACAACCGGTGGAAGGTAAAGGCTATAGGGGGAGAGAAAGAGAGAGGGGGGAGAAAGAGACCAATTTTAATTGTTTTAAACTAAATTTCAGAAATTTTAATTTGTTAAAATTAAAAAACAAATTTATTTTTGAACTTAATTTAATTTTATCTATCTATAAACACCCACTTTATATATGTTTATGGAAAAAAATATTTCGAACTAAAGTTGGGTGTATATCGTATCTTGATCTCAATTTGGAGTATGGCATGGATAATCATTTGGATGGCAAAGATAACAATTTAGCTGGCACGGAAATTCACACAACTGGCAAGATAAACCAGAAAACCTGGGCAGAATCGACAATCGTTGCTCTGGAGATGAAAGGTAAAGCTGCCGACGTGGATATGGAGGAGGGGGCAATGCTCATAGAGGAGAGCATGCCGTTTGGGTCCGTCAGGAGCAAGATAATAGAGACAAGCAGGTACCCGTCTCGAGAATAGTTTTTTCGCCGGAAGCGTCGGAGGACATTAGCAAGCGTGTGTTGGTAAGGTGAAGAAATCGATGTCTAGTGGGATAACTCTTCTTTTGCGTAGTCGAATGTAGTATTTTGTTAGTTTGCTTCTAATCACAGATGTAACGGCCCAGAATTATGATTTCCGGGTTACGTTTCAAGGGATGAAAACCCTTGTTCGGATCTTGCAATCCAGGTACGGGTCGAGGTTTCAAACTCATTTCTAAGGTCAGTAATAAAGAGGGATTTCAAACCCTAAAGTATCGTAGGGTCGTTGGGTACCCTTAACATGTCCTAAGCCTATGTCATGAAATCCAATTCAAACGAAAATAAAGCGGAAGCAAAGTTAAGATACAAATGACACGACAGAGTCGGGTCAAAACCAAGTCATAAACAAGTGATTACCATTTGCCAAGTTAGAATATTAGTCAGGTTCTTTGATTCGCCCAAGGGTTTCCCGTCACATAAGCATGGAGCAACAAGATCTGCGGAAATACCTTTAAAGAAGAACGGGGAAAGGAGTCAGATCGAGCCACTCGTGCGGGACCGGCAGTCCTCGCTGAGGCCACATAGTATGTGCTATACCTAATAAAGATGCTCTAATGCAGTACGAAATTCAAACACACTAGCATGCTCCTAGTTCATAATAATGTGCAGAAATACTGTAAAGGGCCCAAGACAATGCCAAGTGACATATCCCTCTCCTACCTCCACCCCTTCCGATAGGCGGAGACTGGCCAGCTCGTGAATGCATTCATTCATAATAGGGCGGCACGCATGCCTAACCCGCTCCACAATAAAGCCCGCAGGCATATCATAATATAAGGAAGTTCATGACTCGATTGACTCAGGGTACCCGATGAGGCTGGGCTACCCTATGACCCTAGCAAAGACTCTAGGACTATCACAGATAACGGCCGTTCTGTTTCAAACGCATAAAGTAAACAGATGCTCAATCAATTAGTGCAACCTAAACATGATACTACATGGCATGCTTTTATGCATATGCAACACCTAACATAAAATGCAACAACAGGCATGAATGTCCAATCTGAGTAAGCCCCCTAAGGAACTTACCTGAAGATGCAGAACAGCAAAATAACGCAAGCAAGGGCCCAATTGCAAGTCCAAAGCAATCCAAAAGCAATACACACCTATCATCAAGTCATTTCCATAAGCTATCGGGCCAACATTCATACACGCAAAACCCAAGTTCTCACCATCCTTAAAATCAATCGACGGTAAAATCATTTTTTCCAAAACCTTTCCGATATGATCGACATCAACCAAAACCATTTAATCAAAATCATTGATAAATCTCATCAACAATATTTCTCAACTCTTAAATCCCAAATCAAGTCAACTCATATTCAAAATAATTTCTCAAATCGTACTTGGCCAAATTCCGACATTTATCATTTAAATCCTCAACAAATTCTGAAAATCATATTATTAACACAATACCGGCATGTTTATTTTCAAAATCATTACGTAAATAAATTCTGACACTTAGTCACAAAATAATTCTATTTTCACAACCATATTTATAAATCACAACTCATAATTCATTTCAAATTCTCTAAAATAACATATTTAAATCATCACTAAAAACATATTCCAATAATGTCTCTTTGAAACTATTTTATAATATATAATAATAATTTCATAAATATATTTCCTCAAAACAGAATATTATAGTAATAATAATCATAACAATAATTAAAATCATAACAATAATTATAATCATATAACATCACCTTAATATAACTCAATAGTATAAAATAACCAATGCTCTCAAAAGCCCAATCTCACAGTCCAAGATGTAACCCAGAATAACAAGCCCAAACCCGAATCCAGTAAAAGAAAGAGAGGAAGGAGGATCCGGCCCAAGTTCAGTTCTCCCAGCCCCAGACCCGGTTCAACTAAAATAAAATAAAAGGAAAGAGCGTGAATCCGGTTCCCAGGCCTGTCTCTCCCAAACGAAAGAACAGAGCTTTCTGTTCAATCGACGACAGAACGAAGGAAGGGGAAGAAGGAAACCCAGGCCTGCCGGCGGCCTTTCCGACTCAAACCCGACCCAAACAGATCGGAACCCAATTCCGACCACACTCGGGCAGACAGAACGAAAGCGCAGCAACGGAGGGAGGAGAAAGAGAGGGATTACCGAGGGCACCGATCTCCGATTCCGGGATGCTCGAGGGCGGCTCCGGCGACAATTAGATGGGGAAGAGCTTCGGGGGACCTGGGCGGGAGGAGGAAGGTTTAAAGGAGCACCTATAATGGTGAAAGGATCAGAACGAAAGGGAGAAGCAGGACCGACCTTGCTTGAGCGAACAGAGGGAACGAGGAAGCTGGTGGCGTCGGCGGCGGCGCCGGGGTAGTTCTGGGAGGTCTCCGGCGGCTGCTGAGCGACGAGAAGGAGGGTGGTGGCTTCTGTCGGCGTCGGTTTGCCCAGGAGGAAGAAGCAAGGGCTGGTGTTTAGGTGCTCGGAAAACAGGGAAGCGTGGGCTGCGTGGCGCTCGGTTGTCGACGAGGAGGAGGGGCGGACGGAGGCGCTCAAGAGGTGGTGGCTGGCCGAGGAACAGGAGGCGACTGGTGGTGACTGATGGTGTTGGCGGTGGCGAGAGCATGGTGTTAGCTGCTTGGGGAATGAATTAGAAAAAGATGGGAAAGAGGGATTGAAGCAAAGTTTGGGTTTTGGGATTCAAATTGAAAAGAGGGTCAAGAGTCCATATTGCTACTGTCTCTTTTGAACTAGCACAGAGAAAAGGGTCTGAATTGGTCTGAATTGGCGTGGGTGCCTGAAATTTCAATTGGCATTTTGCCAAATAGAGGAAGGCAATTGCAGTAGGGAGAAGGATGGGAAATGGGTGTTTGTCCATTTGGTGTGTTCACTGTGAGGGAGAGACTAGAAGGAGTTGTGCTAAGCAATAGACCTAGAGAGAAGGAAGAAAATACTCACAAATCTCAAATTTCAATTACCCGAGACCCGCTCTCTCGATGTTATCCCGACTCATACGAATAACTTAAGTTTTAGAACCGAACGAATTGATAAAATTAATCGTACTTTCAAATTATATATTTAAGACTATCGAAATCGAATTAAATTCTCAATTCAGAGCTCGAAATCGAAATCAAATTCCATCAAAATCCAAATTCTAAATCGATGCCGGAAGGATTTTAAAATCGGAACTTGGTGCTCGAGAACGGATTTTTATTCCACTTTTACAAATAAAATAAAATAATAATATATCTAATTAAAATAATATAAAAATATGTTCGGAGGCGAATATGAGGATTTTCAAATATCCGAATTTTTGACATAAACCCCTTTTATTTTATTAATTATTAAAATTTATTATTTAAAAATCCGAGCCTTTACAACAGACACTTTGGGGTTTTGGTGGTTTTGAATGTACATAACTGACCCTAGAAACAAACCTACATTACTCTCAAATGACATCGTCCATTGTAACATTAATGGTTTCAATCACAACATACTTCAACACATAGAAAGAAATTTACAACGATGTATAAGTATAACCCATTGCGATATATGCTTACTAGCCAGTAAATACTATTATCTAGCCAGTGACAATGATGTCTTAGCCGATAAAAGAATAGCACCTGACATATTTTATCTATATCAGAAACTTCCCAACCTAAGAATATCGGCCATTAAACCAAAATGAAATGCGTTATAACGCAACATTCACAACAACCATCCATAATGAATATAAAAAAGTGTCCACAACATAACTTATCAGTCATCAAATACAAGTCATCCAAAATGTGGAAACGATTAAATGTTTAACAAGTAAACCAAACACTACGAAGTACTAAAGTTCCCTTCCAAAGAAGCTTTGAATGTCATCTTTGCGATTCTCCTCCTCAAAGTCCTGATTTCTTCTAGCACATTTGAGGTCGGTGACGAGGCAAATTTCCTTGATGGTAAATTGGAGGAGTCGCCCCTGGAGCTCGTACCATGTCTCACACCTCTGAAATACTTTTCCAGAGGAAGGGCTAGTGTCGGCTGCACAAATATCACACGACACGACATGTTTAACATCACCAAGACAAAAAGAAGACCCTTAATTTGTCCGAGAAGTGATTACAGTTAATACCTTGTTGTTCGACGGCGTCGCTACTTTTTTTCTTTTCAATTTTCTCATTGTCTACTTAATCTGTCATGCAGGTGTTCAGATAATACCCATTTTAACAATAATCCTAGCCAGTATATACATATGTCTAGCCAGTCAAAATAATGTTTATGTCAAAACAGATAAAATTACACAAATGACACAACTACACAAATGTCACAAATACAAATGTTCACATATTCATATGTCCTACAAATACACATGTTCAAATAATCTCAAAATGGTAACTGACACAAGTAAAGAATGAAACAAACACCACACATACACAACTACACAATAGTGTCAACAATAAAAAAACTTATGTAATACACATATGACAACCCTAGAAACAAACCTACATTACTCTCAAATGACATCGTCCAGTGTAACATTAATGGTTTCAATCACAACCTACTTCAACACATAGAAACAAACTTACAACGATGTACAAGTATAACCCATTATTAGCATTATATTTTGAAGGCAACTAGTCACTAAACACCCCTGATCTTGAAATCCACAAAAAGTTTCCGATTTCCAAAATAATACGCACCCATTCCGTCTACCATTCACCTTCCCCTTTACCACATCCAACATCATTCCATACCCATCTCAGCTGGACAACAAAACACACACGAAAAGACACAACATCACCATTGTTGCTGGTCAAACAAAAATCTGTGCCGGTAAAGAAAAAAATGCGTGATAGAAAAATGTATGACAGTAAAAAATCAGTGACGTTAACTATTTCCCCATTCCAAAATCCACCAATTAATTGAGATTTTCAGTTCGATTCACTCATGTTCAGACCTTCAATTTCAATTTCGTCTCCAGATCCCCGATGACTTCCATGTCCATTTGAAAATCACAACTTCCTCAATTTCCCCAAACCTTCCAACTCCCACAAAGTTAGGGTTTCAAAAAAATTTCAATCTGATTTCTCCCCAACCTGGCTGACTATCTACAATAGGACAATCTACAAAATTTTCGAGTTCAATAGAGGGAGGATGAGTACTTACTTGCTTTCTGCGTGGGCGGGGGATTGTTCTTCTTCAATCGCCTTCAATATTTCTCGGGGGGTGGGGTTTCTTCTCCTTCGAAACTCCTCCAAAGCTTCTTCCTTTAATTTCTTCATTGTCTTCTCCCTTATGGAATCGCCTCCCGGGCTTCTCTCTCTCTGTTGGATGGGTGGTTGAGGGTGGCGGTTCGAACGGTGGTGGTTGGGTGGGCACGGACCGGGTGGGTTCTGAGCTTAGTGGGTGTGCCGGAGAGAGAGGGTTCGAACGCAGGTGGTTGGGTGGCAGGAGGTGGCTCGTGGAGGGCGGGGAACGACCGGAGAGAAGGCGTGGCGGTGAGGGCTCAGTTCAGCAGGAAGGGTAACCTGTGAAAGGAGGTGATGACCACCGGTTATTTTTGCAAATGTTTGGACCTATTTGCTACTTTTGCAAATTTTAGAAGGAGGTGTCATTTTTGCAAGAGGCTCAAAGTTTTGGTATATTCCCTATCATTTTCTCAATTCTATATTTGTAGAATAAGATTTGAAAATTTAATATGAACAAACAATATAAATAATATGAAATACACGAGGGTTTGTGGTTAAATAGTGATTATTCATATAAATAAATACACTAGTACTCGTTGTTAAGTAGTGATTATTCAAGGTCAAGTAGAGATTATTCGTTGATAAGTAGTGATTATTCGTATAAATAAATACGAAATACATGAGTATTTGTTTTTAAGTAGGGATTCTTCGTTCGTAAGTAATGATTATTCATATACATAAATACGAAATACATGAGTTTTCGTTGTTAAGTAGTGATTATTCGTGGTTAAGCAAGGATTCTTCGTTGGTAAGTATTGATTATTCGTATAAATAAATACGAAATACATGAGTATTTGTTTTTAAGTAGGGATTCTTCATTCGTAAGTAATGATTATTTGTATACATAAATACGAAATACATGAGTTTTCGTTGTTAAGTAAGGATTCTTCGTTGGTAAGTGATGATTATTCGAATAAATAAATACAAAATACAAAAGTATTTGTTGTTAAGTAGTAGTGATTATTCATAGTTAAGTAGAACCAAAATTACAGCAGAAATCGTGAGGAGTGATTTGATTGGTTGATCCAACCAACACACTACACGCGCGCCTATCTGTTACGTACTCATGTGCGTCCTCCGTTTTACGTAGTACGGAGTATTTTATTTTTTAATCCGCGTGACCTTGTTACCTACTACATCATTCCATGTGCCACGTAAGCAAGTCCAACTAGTTGAGAGCCTTTATGAAAAATTCTGCATCTGTATACATTTGTCAAGCCTTCAATTATGGGTTTTATGCTTTTATGACCGGAAGTGCCCAAAGACCTTTATCTTTCTCCTTGACGAATACTACGTATGATTTTATTGTTCATTTATTTACTTAATAACTTTTGTTAAAGTATAGCGCTTTCATATGACACAAACTAGCAAGGAGGTGCAGGGCATAAGGACCGTCGAGGCCAAGTGCAACGGCCATGTTCATAGTGGCCACGACGGCTGGATCAGATTAGATTCATAATCGGATAAGTTCTTCTCCCTTTTGATATCATCTAGCCTACAATTAATATTTATATCTGTTGTTCGACTAGTACCTTAGAATTGATTTCTAAAAAGAAATTGTATGAAATTTCCATCAAAGTTGACAGAGAATAGCAGCAATGGATTCACTTAAGGGTCAACAACAAAGCGTCAAGCTCATAACCCAAGAGCTAGTCATGCAAGGGGAAAAAAGTTCCCTAACTATTATCAGCTTAGAAGTCAAGATCGACATCAGTGCTATAGAAATTATTCAAGAATGTCAAGAATAACGTTGGAAAAGAAGAAAATAAGAGGAAAGTAAACAATAGTCAATTACGGCCAACAAATAGCCATTCAAGGCCAGTAGATCGTCATTCAAGGGCAAAAAAAAATAGTCATTCAAGGCCAAAAAGTAGCAATCAAGGCCAACAGATCGCCATTTAAAGGCAACAAAACAAAGAAAGCTATTCAAGGCCAAAAAGTAGCCAATCAAGGCCAACAGATCGTCATTCAAGACCAAAAAGTAGCCAATCAAGGCCAACAGTTCGCCATTCAAGGCAAAAAAATAGCCAATCAAGGCCAACCGTTCGCCACTTAAGGCCAAAAGTTGACAATCATATGCCATAAGGTATTCGTCAATTAAGACCAAAACATGCCAATTATAAGCCAAGAAGGAGTAAGCTTTAAAACCAATTTAAACCATTTTAGGCCATGGATACGCCAATTAAAGTCAATAGTCGTCAATCATAGGTCATAAGGAGTTCGTCAATAAAGACCAATGGAACCCAATCACAAGCCAAATGCGCAGAAGTTGTCAAAGGCCAATTGTAATCCATCACCGTTAGGGGCCGATTGCTTTCGCCAATTAAGGCCAATAGTAGCCGCTCACAGACCATCAAGATGGACGTCATTTAAGGCCAATAGTCGCCACTTACAGGTCAACTAGTGGACACTAATTAAGGTCAATAGTCGCCATTTGCAAGCCAAAATCTCGACACTAATCACGGTCAATATTATGCAACCATTGGCAATCAAGAGAGTTTACTCAGCTCGTTATCCAAATACCCATCTATGAGATCAATGACTAACTGAGTAATCAAGGGGGGAAGGTCCAAGTAAAAGCATAAAGATTCCCAATGATCGGAAATTATCGGCCTCCTTCACCACTGATAAGTGCTAAAGAAGCCCGAGGGGCAATTGAGAGAGCAAAACCAAGCAAGCCCACTAAGGCCCAAGGGCATTATTGTCTTTCCTACGGCAAAACCCTCAAACCCTAATTTTGATTATAAAATATGAGATACGCCTCCATAGGGAGGATGAATCACAATAACCCTGACTTGAGCGTCGGAGGGTCCTCCGGGGGAGACAAGCCCCGCCCCGACCTCGTTTGTTCTTGTTTCACAGACTAGCTAGGGTTCGTATTGAGATCATCGTCAAGATCGGTCTCCATCAACGATTATTGAGAGCAGATTTATGCAGTGACAAACACAAAACCCTAACCCTAATTTTCGAAAAAAATTGAAAGAATACGTCACACCTTCTCTGCCCACCATCGCTGGACTTCGATCCACAAGCCATAGTCCTCCTCCAGAGTGGAGTCAGCATCGGCGTCGGGCAAGATCCTCATCTCTATGTTTCCCTCTCTCTTGAGCTTCTCCCTCACCGGTGTCGACTTCTTCTCTACAT
Source organism: Persicaria maculosa (assembly GCA_963922045.1). NCBI lineage: Eukaryota > Viridiplantae > Streptophyta > Magnoliopsida > Caryophyllales > Polygonaceae > Persicaria > Persicaria maculosa. The sequence goes on along the minus strand of OY998251.1, from coordinate 83,464,219 downwards.
CGCCTTCTAGTTCTTCTGTCGACTCTCAGTCTGCGGCCCGCGTTTGTCAATCGTTCTGTCTTTCTTTCATTGCTTTTTTTTTTAATTCAAAAGTAACAGTGACGGTTAAAACTAACCCTCGGAGGACGCGAGGCGAAATATCCCCAAATCTCAGGGGTACCACACGAAATATGTCAAAGATTTGTACACCCGGCGAAAATTGCAATATCACGAGGGTACCTCGCGAAATTTCCGTATTTAATTTTAGGGACAATTTTATTTATTTTTAATAAATAACACTCCCTCCGTTAATTTTTTTTATTTTTTTAAAATAATTTTAAACTTATAACTAATATGTATAAAATTATTTAAAAAATCAATTAATTTTTTTTATATTTTATATAGTTTTTAACTCCTTACAAAACGTGCCAAAAAGTCAAACGGCACTTATTTCTGAACGGATGTAGTAATAAACATAGTCTAGTATTATTAACTTAATTTATGTTTGAACATATATATAATTTTTTAAAATATTATGTAAATTACTCTTATTTATTTATATTTTAAATATTTTAAAAATATTACAGTATTATTATTTATATATAATTTACATAATATTTTAAAAAATTATATATATGTTCAAACATAAATTAAGTTAATAATACTAGACTATGTTTATTACTACCTCCGTTCAGAAATAAGTGTCGTTTGACTTTTTGGCACGTTTTGTAAGGAGTTAAAAACTATATAAAATATAAAAAATTTAATTGATTTTTTTAAATAATTTTATACATATTAGTTATAAGTTTAAAATTATTTTAAAAAATCAATAAAAAAAGTTAACGGAGGGAGTATTATTTATTAAAAATAAATAAAATTGTCCCTAAAATTAAATACGGAAATTTCGCGAGGTACCCTCGTGATATTGCAATTTTCGCCGGGTGTACAAATCTTTGACATATTTCGTGTGGTACCCCTGAGATTTGGGGATATTTCGCCTCGCGCCCTCCGAGGGTTAGTTTTAACCGTCACTGTTACTTTTGAATTAAAACAAAAGCAAAGAAAGAAAGACAGAACGAAGGACAAACGCGGGCCACAGACTGAGAGTCGACAGGAGAACAGGAAGGCGATGTAGAGAAGAAGTCGACACCGGTGAGGGAGAAGCTCAAGAGAGAGGGAAACATAGAGATGAGGATCTTGCCCGGCGCCGATGCTAACTCGGCTCTGGAGGAGGACTATGGCTTGTGGATCGAAGTCCAGCGATGGTGGGCAGAGAAGGTGTGTATTCTTTCAATTTTTTCGAAAATTAGGGTTAGGGTTTTGTGTTTGTGAGTGCATAAATCTGCACTCAATAATCGTTGATGGAGATCGATCTTGACGATGATCTCAACACGAACCCTAGCTAGTCTGTGAAACAAGAACAAACGAGGTCGGGGCGGGGCTTGTCTCTCCTGGAGGACCCTCCGACGCTCATGTCTGGGTTATTGTGATTCATCCTCCCTATGGAGGCGTATCTCATATTTTATAATCAAAATTAGGGTTTGAGGGTTTTACCGTAGGAAAGAAAATAATGCCCTTGGGCCTTAGTGGGCTTGCTTGGTTTTGCTCTCTCAATTACCCCTCGGGCTTCTTTAGCACTTATCAGTGGTGAAGGAGGCCGATAATTTCCGATCATTGGGAATCTTTATGCTTTTACTTGGACCTTCCCCCCTTGATTACTCAGTTAGTCATTGATCTCGTAGATGGGTACTTGGATAACGAGCTGCGTAAACTCTCTTGATTGCCAATGGTTGCATAATATTGATTGTGATTAGTGTCGAGATTTTGGCCTGCAAATGGCGACTATTGACCTTAATTGGTGTCCACTAGTTGGCCTGTAAGTGGCGACTATTGGCCTTAAATGGCGTCCATCTTGATGGTCTGTGAGCGGCTACTATTGGCCTTAATTGGCGAAAGCAATCGACCCCTACCGGTGATGGATTACAATTGCCCTTTGACGGCTTCTACGCATTTGGCATGTGATTGACTTCCATTGGTCTTTATTGACGAACTCCTTATGGTCTATGATTGACGACTATTGGCCTTAAGTGGCGTATCCATGGCCTAAAATGGCTTAAATTGGCTTTAAAGCTTACTCATTGGCTTATAATTAGCTTGTTTTGGTCTTAATTGACGAATACCTTATGACATATGATTGTCGACTTTTGGCCTTAAGTGGCGAACAGTTGGCCTTGATTGGCTATTTTTTGGCCTTGAATTGCGATCCGTTGGCCTTGATTGGCTACTTTTTGGTCTTGAATGGCAATATGTTGGTCTTGATTGGCTACTTTTTGGCTTTGAATGGCTTTTTTTGTTTTTTTTTGCCTTTGAATGGCGATCTGTTGGCCTTGATTGGCTACTTTTTGGCCTTGAATGGCTTTTTTTTTGCCTTTGAATGGCGATCTGTTGGCCTTGAATGGCTATTTGTTGGCCGTAATTGGCTATTGTTTACTTTCCTCTTATTTTCTTCTTTTCCAACGTCATTCTTGACATTCTTGAATAATTTCTATAGCTCTGATGTCGATCTTGACTTCCAAGCTGATAGTAGTTAGGGAACTTTTTGCCCCTTGCATGACTAGCTCTTGGGTTATGAGCTTGACGCTTTGTTGTTGACCCTTAAGTGAATCCCTTGCTGCTATACTCTGTCAACATTGATGGAAATTTCATACAATTTCTTTTTAGAAATCAATTCTAAGGTGCTAGTCGAACAGTAGATATAAGTATTAATTGTAGGCTAGATGATATCAAAAGGGAGAAGAACTTATCCGATTATGAATCTAATCTGATCCTGCCGTCGTGGCCACTATGAACATGACCGTTGCACTTGGCCTCGACAGTCCTTATGCCCCGCACCTCCTCGCTAGTTTGTGTCATATGAAATCGCTATACTTTAACAAAAGTTATTAAGTAAATAAATGAACAATAAAACCATATTTGTTAAGGAGAAAGATAAAGGTCTTTGGGCACTTCCTGGTAGACCTGTCAAACGGGTCATTCGGATCGGGTCACTTCAGGTCCCGGGCAATACGGGTTTCGGGTATTTTCGGGTCCCGGGTAATACGGGTTTGACCGGGTTTTCGGGTCGATTTCGGGTTGGTCAATTTTTTCTTTTTTAAATTAAAAAAAAATCATGATTTGATAATTTTGCGATAAATTTAAAATTCTAAAGTTAAAGACGTTGTTCATAAGTTCTGGTGCTTGTAATTATATACTATATTTGATCTAAAATATTTGATTTTTATTATTTCTCGTAATTTTTAATAAAATATAATAATATATAAAATTTCAAATTTTCAAATTTTCAAATAATTTTTTTAAAATAATTTCATGCAATTAGTAATAAGCATAGAATTGTTTTAATATTTTATTTTTTTTTAGAATTAAAATAATAAGGGTGGTGACAGTTTGACCACTAATAAGGGTGGTGACGGTGATAAGGGTGGTGACAATGATAAAGGTGATGACAATGTGACCACTGATTTATAAGGGTGGTGATAGTGATAATGGTGGTGACAACGATAAGGGTGGTGATAGTGACCACTAATAAGGGTGATGACTGTGATAAGGGTAGTGACAGTGTGACCACTGATAAGGGTGGTGAGTGGTGACTGTGATAAGGGTGGTGACCCCGTAAAAAAAAATTGTCATCATATGTTTTTATAATGGTGACAGTATCTATGACCCTGTTTTTATAGTGGTGACAGTGTCTATGACCCTATTTTTATTTTGGTTACATCGTCTATATATGACCTTTTTACCCATTCATATATTAGATGAGAACTATCACCACGTGTATTTTGACTTCTCATTAGCCACTATAGGATTTGTACGCTTCCCTTTCTAGGGTTTTCTTTTGGTTACAATGTGTATGGCCCTGTTTTTATAGCAGTGACAATGTCTATAACCCTGTTTTTATTTTGGTTACAGCTTCTATGACCCTCTTACTCATTTATATATTAAAGGAGAACTGTCACCACAGGTATTTTGGCTTCTCATTATCTCCTATAAAGTTTGTGCTTCTCTTGTCATAGGGTTTTTCTTTTTTTGTGACAACATTCATCTCTTAACGACGTATTATACTTAACATTTTAGGGTTTAGAGTCTTGGTCCTAAACCCTAAAGACTTAACCCTAACCCCTAAACCAACTGTACAACACATGTTCTTTTGGTTCGCTTTATCCCCTTTAGGGTTTGTGCTTCCTTTGTTCTAAGGTTTTTCTTTTTTAGGGTTTAGAGTCTTGGTCCTAAACCCTAAAGACTTAGCGGTGAAAATATCCACCCGGTTTTCAAAAGGATAACTATGTGGTACAAAGGCATATTCTTGGTAAGCCTTATCTCCGGTAAAGTTGCATTAGACCAAGATTATGCAAATATGGACTATGGAGTATTTTAGAATGGACTCAAAAGTAAAAAAAAAAGGTACTTTTAGAATTTTTGCGCCAGCTACCGGCCCTCACCCACCAAAATAGAATTTTCAAAACCCCAGTTAATTACCTTGTTGATATGTTGGTTTAGCTTGTTTATAGTTTTCATGCGGCCAAATTGTCAGATTGGTATAAAAAAGTATCGTAAATGACAGATTGGTATAAAAAAAATATAAAGCGACAAAAAGTATAAAAAATGATATTAGTGCGACAAATTGGTATATTTTCCTTAAAAATTCTATTTTAATAAAGTAACATTAATTCACTTAATTAATAATCCAACTTCTTTATTTTTAATTAAACATTACACCGATAGGGATAAAATAAATCTATGGAAAAAAATATTTTTAAAATTTATAATTATATAAGTGAAGGATTATGAAAATTTCAAATTTTGTTGAATTTTATTTCAAAATTTAAGCAAACTTTTGGAAAAAAAAAATCACCTAGATTTTATTTGGAAGGGTGAGATAAATATTTTAAAAAAAGTCACTTTGCTATACACTGTAGGTGTTTACAAACTGAATAAAATACATTAACTTTAACATTAATTATTAAAAATCAGGAATATTATTAAAATTATATACTGTTAATGATTTATAAACTTATTTTGAATTTAATTAAAAAGTAATCTATAAAATATTTTTAAACTTTATAAACATTTTCAATAAAATATATATTTTGAAAAAAACTATAATTCAAATAGATTTAAAAATATATTTGAGTATAAAATTTAAGTATAAAACTTAAGATATTAAAAATAGAATGTAAATTCTTTTAATTATTTATATTTTAAATGGAAATAAGTTCTAGATGTATAAATTGACTTAATTTATTAAAAATTTGATTTTTCAAGGAAAATATACCAATTTGTCGCATTGATATCATTTTTTATACCTATTTATCGTTTTAAGTTTTTTTTATATCAATATGTCGTTTGTAGTACATTTTTTATACCAATTTGGCAATTTCATCGTTTTCATGTTGGCAGAGAGTTTGTAAGATTTAAATATACTTTTTAAGAATGCCTATTTTAACAAAAAAAAATTCGTTTATTGAGAAGATGTATGAATGGTAATATATTACAATCTAGTCCTTTTTATTTTTTAAAAATAATTCAAATTTCCAACAACAACCATTAAAATCAGGAAATATAAGCATGAGTGAAATTGAAATAATGTGTGCTCAACCTGGCCGATATCAACCCTGGTGGTTAGTGCTACACTACACTCCACTTTGGTCAGGCACGGAACCAAAAATTAAAATTCGAATATACTAAAATTTTACTATACACCTCATTTTTATTAACAAAACCCTTAATTTAATAAATAAATGGATAATTTTTTACTTATTATTTTATTTAAAAAAAAATGGGGCGAACTGGCCGGAGTAAGCCACTACCTGTCCCTCGGTTTGTGCCTGCTAGTGGGCGCCAGGCGAATATGTGAGACGTCTGTGAGAGGGGTGGGATGAACCATTCCGAAATGGTTCAACCGGAAAGGAGTTACGGGTAGTACCCAAAGGTCTCCAATTCGAACCCCGGATGACCGCACTTTATTTACCAAATTCAAGAGAGGGGTGAGACGGAAGAGTACGTGACAATTAGGGAGTTACCTTAAACCCTAATATTTCCAAGATGAGTCGTTGCTTATAAAATTGAATTGATGAAGATCGTTTCAGGAAATACTAGGTTAAAATGGGCCTAATTTAATGAGTAATAGATAAATGGGTCTATTTAATGTGTAAATAGGCCTAATTTTATGGGATAAATGGATAAATGGGTAAATGACCCTAAATATGAGATAAATGTCATCACTTCTCTCATACTTTCTATTTCTACCAATATTGCCCTTATTTCAATTATAAAAATTACATATTTTAGCCCGTAATTTTTATTTGAAATAATATTATAAGGTGCATCTACAAGATTACAAAATGCAACAAAGTATGCTACATCACATTTTTTGTCTTTATTTTAAAAAAGTGAAAAATATGAGATTACAAAATATAAAGTAAACAAATAATACAATAAAGATTATTATTAATAAATGTGCATTTTCCTAATGTAAAGTAAGTTTTCTACCAAATATTTTCTTTATGGGTTGCTATTTTTATGGCGGTTTTGTACTTTGATGCGACATGCGTCATTAAAAGCCTTTTAGTTCAAAAATAGTATAACGATGTGCCCATGCAGAAAGGTTCGAGTTCAAAATCCCGCATAGGCTATTTATGGTTGCCTTTTTTGTGTTCCCGTTCATGAATATATATATATATATATATATATATATATATATATATATATATATATATATATATATATAGAGAGAGAGAGAGAGAGAGAGAGAGAGAGAGAGAGAGGGGTTGGTTGGTTCTGGTGTACTCACCCTTAACGTGTATCATGTGAACACATCTAGGTTGTTGATTGAATGGAATGGAGGTAGTGATTAATGATTATTGACATTTTCTACTTTTATTTTAAATAAGACACGGTGGGACCCAACCATTTTTTTTGACTGACTTGAGGCGGTGATTACTGACATTTTCTCCTTTTATTTTAAATAAGACACGGTGGGACCCAACCATTTTTTTTTGGCTGTCATTGATGAATTAAAATGGAAATGGTGTCTTTGTGTTGATTTGTGGGACACGATTTGAAGGATTTTTTGTGTGTGTGTGTGTTTGACACCCTTGTATATTTTTTTTTTAATTATTTGGAACCCTAATAGACATATATTGAATTGTAAAAGTTATTTGATGGTATCGCTAAATTATTTGATGGTATCGCTTGATTATTCAATGATATCGCTTGATTATTCGAAAGTGTAACAATATTATTCGTTTAATTAAAATTAGGGGTGATTACCTTGATATCCTAATTTTTTGCCTTTATTAGGAAAATGGCTCCCAAGTGCTTCAAATTAGCAAAATGTCCACCGCCCCCATGTGCCTCTGTGCCCCCCCCCCCCCACCCGTGCCCCCCCCCCCCCGTCTCATCAGTTGTTTTTTTTTTTTCGCGTTTCCAGAGTTACTTAAACGGAATCGCTGAAACTTCTGTTTCAGCACATACGGTTTCAACAACCCCTCTTTCATTTTTTTTTGTTTTTTCCCAGTTTTTTTTCCCGCGTTGCTGAAACGGAATTGTTGAAACAGGAGTTTCAGCATCCCCTGTTTCAGTTTTTTTTTTCGCGTTGCTGAAACTCCTGTTTCAGCACATAAGGTGAGGGAGAAACAAAGTTTTACCACAATTTGTTTCGTGAGGGAGAAACAAAACAATTTGAAGTTTTTATAGCTTGGTTTATTTGAAACTTCTGCTAAAAACCTCAATCACACGGTGACTTCACAACTCGGTTCAACCTAAAAACTATGACTTTATACTTTGGTCAAGCCTAAAAATCGGGCTAAAAAACTCATGTTTTAAAATTACATAGTGACTTTATAGCTCAGTTTTATTCATAATCGGGCTAAAATTTATGACTTTATAGATCGGTTCTATACAGAACCGGGCTATAAAGCAAGTGAATCGGGCTAAAAAGCCAGTCCTCACAGGTTTTTACCGCAATTTTGGTTTTCACCGGAGCGCACCCTATATATAAAACACACACACACACTCAAGATAAGATTTTACTAATTTTTATCCAATTCCACTTTTTTTTTTACAGTAGGCAAATAGTAAAATACAGTAGGCAAATAGTAGAAAGTTATACTAAAAGCGTAAAGTACCCCCTTGATCATCCTGACGGATAATGTTATAAAGATCCCTATTAAAAGAGAGATTGGACATATTACAAGGGAGGAGGTAGGAGGTGTCTCAAGGTGATCTTTTGGCTTGGAAAAACTCAAGAACAAGCTAGGTGGGATGGGAGGATTTGAGGTGGGTTTGAAGCTTGAAGATGGAGAATGAGAAATGAGGGTTTTTTTGAATTTAAAATGAGAGAGAGAGGTATTGCTCTAGGGAATTGTCTTGCCTGACCGTCCCTCTATTTCTGCGAATCCACCATGAATTTCAACGTTGAAGCCATGAATGCCTTCGTGTCTTCCTTGAACTTCTAAAATTGAAGCTCGAGCGTCTTCGATCTCGTACCTTCTGTCATAGCGCTGCGTCTCCGGCCGGGAAAGAGCTCTGATACCAAATCTGTTATGGCCCAGGAGGTTAGGCCTTAACAGTGTGACCTCGGTTCCGTGACTTCCGTCTGAAGTGAGTATTAATGAGGTGAGAAGAAGAAGAACTTAGAAGAGTATGAGGTGAGAATAGAGGGAGATAGAGAGAGTGTACATATGAGAGAGTTTGGGGTGGAAGATATGATTTTATTTTTAGTCATGCCCATCCTTCTGGATACACAAGTCTATTAATAGACTATAAGATCGGTCATAGGCCCATAACACAAGCATACCTTTTCTTTTGTGCCTAAGTTCACAACAATATGAAGTTTGTTATCACTTGCAACTATGAAACAATGCCCTATCCATTAGTTGGATATAAACAATGCTTTCTCACATGAGTATTTGGATGAGGAAATATATTAGAGATATACTTTATTATGAGGGTATGATAAAGCACTTTCAAATCAAGTTTGCCTGCTAAAGAGATCATTGTATAGGCTAAAACAAGCTAGTGGAAGTTGGAGCTTACAAAGCAAAGTCCCTCCTCACCAAGCCTATTTCTATAGGGATAATTACAACACTAGTATATGTGGATGATATGCTTATAAGTAGCGATGATGAAGCTTCTGGTATTGAAGTTAAGAAGCTCTTTCACTAGGCTTTCACATTTAAGGACCTATGATTTTTTAGATATTTCTTGGGTCTTGAGATAGCTAGATCTCCTACAAGCATGACTATATCCACCAAAGGAAGTATATCATAGATATTTTATGAGATACTAAGCTTCTTGACTGCAAACCTACTTCATTTCATTTGCCATAAGGTCTCAAATTATCTCTTGAAAAAAGGCAATCTTATGATCATGATCCAGAGAATTATAGAAGGGTAGTTGGTTAACTGTTGTTTCTAAATCTCACGAGGCTTGATGTGGGCTATGTTGTACAACACCTATCTCAATTTACGAGCAAACCGAATATTCCACATTATCAGGATGCATGTGTAAAGACCGGATTGTAGAACTTCCAAAATAGGAAAGTTTTCGAAAAAACCTGTCCTCGAGAAATTTCTATCTCTGGAAAGTCCTTGGAAAACATCCCGACACTCATTACATTTCAATTTGTTGGATTCTAAGCCTTATCAATCGGATTTCAATTTTGAGGATTTCTCGAGAGTCGTTTTGAATGAATTTGAGTTCTGAGTCGGATTTCGGGACGGGATGTCGGGATTTGGGGTCGGAAGATCGAAATCATATCATTCCTCACTCTCGCTCTCTCCCTCACGCCACTCTCCCCTCCCCCCCCCCCCCCCCTCCCTAAGTGTTTCGACTTCTACCTTTCACCAATCCCTAAATGGATCCTCCAGCCTCAAAATTCGAGCCACAAGGTAACCCTAGTCTCCGAGGAGAAAACTTAAACCCTAGAAGATCAAAACCTCACTTTTCCTCTCATTTGATCCATATCTCTCTCTCTCTCCTCTCATTTAATCGGAACCTAAAAAGCCTCAAAACTCCATCTTAAAGGTTTTCCCTCACAAAAACAAACCCAAAAATCAAGATCAGATGGTCGATCCCAATCGGAAACCGTTCTTTGCTCATCGTCGCCTCCATGACTTGCCCCTCTCGCCGTTGCGAAGACAAACCCAGGTGAAAGAGTTCATACTCGTTGTCGCGAGTTCGTGCCCAGTTGCGTCGTTTTCTCGGTGAAGTGCCTCGTTCTCCCTCGATTATAATTCTTTTTCAATTCCGATTGTTGTCATTTGTTCCTTACTCCTTCCTCTATCTTCTAAGGCCATGAAAGATCAGATCTAGTGTTGTTTAATGTGGATTCGAACCCTTTTTTCCCCTTCTTACTGTTTTGAGCAAGGTAAGCTCTCCCTCACTCCAAATCTCTCGTTTTGAAGCTAAAACGCGGTAAAGGCTCTCTTTTAACCAATATCCAACCTTCCTAGGCCTTGTCGTAGCACAATCTCGTTGAATCGAAGCCAAAGGACTCCCTTCCCTCAAGATTTTTGAAGAGCCTCAAAGAGGCTAGGTAATATCTCTTCCACTCTCCCCTCTAGTCCTGCTTGGAGTCTTTTATGTGTTCATTATGTCGGTTTTTTTTATCTATGAGTGTTTTAAAACAAGTTTGAGCTTAAACGGGTTTGAAACAAGCAAAAACGAGCAAGGTCGGTTTCGAATCTCACCACAGTGACCGGGCGATACCATGGTCGCCGCGTCTAGGAAGAACTCGGGAACAGAGGTTGAAGATAGCTCTCTCGGCCGAGACCGCGGGTTTTGCCACCGCGAAATCCTTGTGTCTCGGCCAGCGAGGGGTGTCTTCTCACGGGGAGCTCTGGGAGAATCCCGCAGCCGCGACCGGCCCTCTCGCGGCTGCGAGAGGGCCGAGTCACTCTTTGCCTCCTTTGGATTCCTTGCTGGTTTTTTACCCGATCCTTTTTGAATATGTTTAAGATGAAGGATGATTTAAGAAGCGAGGTTTTGAGATATTATTATAATATTAAATATTCAAAATGGGATTTTGACCGAATTCGAATTATCGGTTTTTATGCTTAGAAAATATTTTGAACGTACTTCATTTCAATGTCGGGATTCTTTGATTTGGTCTGATGATCGATGTTGGTTTGGAAATGAGTTGGAATTCAGTATTGATGGGATTTATCGAATGACTTTGTTGGTGCTTTATCATATCAGAAAGACTTTGAAATGGTTTTACTCTCACTTGGTTTTGGAAACATTTTAGGAACTCGGCTTCTGTGTATATGTGTGGTAGTATGGTAGCTTATCGAAATCTATGTAATTATAGTGATTGTTGATTTTTGGGTTCTGCTTGCAATACCTTTTTTCTGTTCAACATTTCCAGGTAAGTTCCTTTATGGGCTTACTCAGATTTGAAAGAGAAAACCTCCTGCTTATGGTCATATGACATACTAGGTGTTTCATACGCACTTAAAGCATGTCATGTAGTATCATGTTAGGATTGCATTTATGAATGAGCATTTGAATACTTTGTGTGATTGCGAAACAGAACGGTCATTATCTGTGAGTCCTAGAGTCATTGCTAGGGTAATTGGGGGCATTCGTGTTTCATATCGTTTCGACCCCCAGTCGAGTCAATGAGCATGATCTACATACATATGCACGGTTCGACATAGCCCGAGCGCCCTACCTCGGAGCGGATACGGGAATTTATCTCTTACGGTTCGGTTGAGAACAAGTGCCCTACGTACCTCGGAGTGGGTACAGGAATTTCAGAGATTGGGGATATGCCACTTGGCATTCTTTAGGCGCCTTTACTGTCTTTTTACACTTATATTTATATATCCTGATAAGCATGATTTACATGTTTAATTTCCGTACTACATTAGAGCATCTTTATTATAGGAATAGCGTATGTATATGCCTGCTTGTGGGACCCAGAGTACGTTAGGGGGGCTTGGTCTTATCCCACCCGCACATATTTTTTTAGGCCTGTGTGGCAGTATGCTTGCTCTATGCTTCTATGGCGTGGGAAGTCTTCTTGGCGAATGCAAAGAACCTGTCTAACTCCGCTAATTCGGCTAAAGGACTTCTTGATCATATGTTTTAACAATTTGGTTTTGACCCGGCCTCGCTGTGGCAAGGTGTACTTTATTTCCGCTTTCGCAGTTCTTTCAAATGAATTTCCGCAACTTAGTTTTAGGACAGGTTAAGGGTACTCAACGACCCTTCGATTGTTTTGGGGTTCGAAATCCCCACTTTAACATACTGGCCTTTTGAAGCTTGAAACCTCGACCCTTACCTGAATTGCAAGATCCGAACGAAGGTATCCAACCTTCGAAACGTAACCCGGATATTTATATCCGGGCCGTTACAGCATGTGTTACGTGTTCTAAGATACTTGAAAGGAATTGTAGGGGCTGGTTTGTTCTACTCACCTAAGTCTTCTCTTCATTTATCTGCATTCTCTTATGCAAATTGGGCAGCTTGTATATATGTTCTCAGCAAGATCACTATCTAGGCATTGTATTATGATGGGTAATTCGCTACTTTCTTGGAAGACAAAGAAACAAGTGACTATTTCAAAATCATCCGCAAAGTCAGAATACATAGTTATATCCTATACTACTAGTGAGATAGTATGGTTTGTTGGAGGGTTTGTTTCAAGATCTACATGCATGTCAATATTCCTCTTCCCATTCCATTGCATTGTGATAATCGTGTTGCACAACACCTAGCTAGCTGCTAATCCAATAATTCATGATCGAAAGAACTAAACACTTAAGGATTGATTGTCACTTTGCCAGAGAAAAGCAACAACAAGGCGCGCAACGCGCATCCTGCAAACACATCATGTTTCTGCTTCTATGCAATTAGCTAATTTGATGACTAAGCCATGCCATTAGGTGCACGGCAACACATGGCTCTCATCATCAAGTTAGGAATGGTGGATATATGTACCTAAGGGTAGATTGTAAATATGTAAGAAGTTGGGGCGTTATATTGTAAAACATTGGAAATTAATTAAGAGACCAAGCCCAGCTATAGATATTAAGGGCTCGTTTGTTTAGATACCTAGGGAAAGGAAAGGTAAGGTATTAAATTTTACACATAAAATGTATATGATCACCAATTTTTGTGAGCTTGGAGGAGAGGATGGAGGGGAATATTAGCTCATCCTAGAGGTATTAGTTACCCCCTCAAAATTAGGGAATAGAAGGGTAACACATTTGTATGGAAAATGGGAGAAGGAGGGAAATGATTAGAATAGGGATCAATGAATCTTAACTTAAATATGGACTTTATTCATGAGGGTAATCATTACTTTTTCTACCAAAAAACAAACTGGGGCTAAATACTGATCAGCTCCTCTAACTTGCTGTAACTAACTAATTCTGAATATCAATTTCTTCTTCTTGCTCCCTGTGTATTGGATCTCAGATGGGGATTGTTCATGTTCAATCCATATTAATTAACAAACTACCCGGCCAACTTGAACCAATTGATATCCCTAGACCTTAATTGACCCAAAACAAAGCATAAACCATATTCAACTTAAGTCTGATCAGAAAGTCCAACATATAAGTCAGATTGAGCATTATCCTTATCTATTCTCCCATTTCCAGTGTGAGATTCACAGGTGTCCCAACCAATAACCAACTAAACCATACATCATAAGAGGTCAATTGCAATATTAACTCATGCCAAACATAAACATCAATTAAATTGAAAGCTATATAATTATATCATATATCATTTGGCAAAATCACAAACAAGGAACACCGAAGAAATTGCTCATCTCTTTGCTAGGTCCAGCCTCCGTGAGATTAATGAGGAACCTGAACGAAAACTGGATACTCACGTACGTACTTAACGAAAGATAAACTCCTCGATCAACGCGACAGTATGAAGGACGAGAGGCGAAGGCTAAGGGCAAAATTTACAACACCAAAGGAATTCAAAGGTAATACTGATCATATATATATATGATATTGATCATTGATGGGAGGATCTCTCAAGAGCGGTGACAGACACACTTGTAGTGGTAAGGGCTGTTGATGGGGTCGTTGCCGTCGACGGGGATCTGCTCAGCCCTGCACTTGTATTTGCAACCTCTGCATTCATTGTAAGTGCAGGTTGGCGCCATTGATCCTATTCCCACTCTCCTCTTTATCATCATCTTCCTGCTTCCACTACTCTTCATTCATGCACCACCAAAACCAAACAAACAAATAACCAATATATTATACTATATATTAAATGTTATATGTTTATAAAACTCTTTAATTTCTCAGTTAAAAAATGTGAGTACAACAACTTTTTTTCATGGTTTTTATAATTAATTAGGAGTTAAAAACTATATAAAACTTTGCTACTCACGCTTTGCGCATTTTGTTAATAAATTATATTAAAATTATTTTTTTATTAAAGTTTATGTGAAGATTAAAATAGTTTATTTGAAATTTTTTAATAAAAATTTTCAAGCAATAATAAAAATAATATATTTTATAAAGACTTAAGATATGAGGTTGATAATTGATATAAATATTTTGATGATAAGTTTTATTGTTCAATAGATAATTAATTGATGATGAAATCTTATTATTAGATATAATGAACTAAACTAATTAATGTTAATCACTAAAGATAAAATAATTGAAGGTAAAATATTTATAAAATAACTCATGGTCAAAACTCAGGTCAAATCACACTAGAAAAACACACATATGTGAATTGCACCAAAGAAGTACTTATTAAGTATAATTAAAAATTATATATAAAAAATTCATTAAAAATTGTTATTTTATATAGTTTTTAACTCTTTGAAAATCGTGTCAAAAATTCAACAGACTTGTATTTATTTAATGGAGTGAGTTCAATCAGCAGTAATCTTACACTTTTATAAAATTTGATTATGGGAAAGTAGTTAGCTTTTAGAAGAAGAATCTTTTTATATTTTTTCTTGAAATGTTTTTCTTATAATTTTGTTAGTATACAAGGCTGATGATTTATGATGTAAAAATAAAATATGCTGTGGCATAAATAATTACAAAAATATACATTTATGAGTATGGTGAAATGGTCAGGTGGTCCTCAAGACTTCACTTTTGGTTTCTCTAGAGGATTTTTGTCATTCTACTATCTAAATAACTGGATTCAAAATGAACGGCTGCTGCAACTATATACTTACTTCTTATCTCTTACAGTCTTACAGATAGCCCATTTTTGGTAGAAATTTGTTTTATGTGTACATGAATAATGAATACTCCATATCATTCAATTACAGATTCAGAGATGAAATTAATATCAATTATTGAAATATTTAATTATGAAAATATCATTGATGTTGACAGCAATTCAATCCATTTTTGCCCTTGTCTTGTTATTTAAAAAAAAAAAAATGTTGAGTTTTGAATTGAGTTAATTGCTTTCACCTTTTCTTTTCTTATTTTAAATACAAACATCAGTTTAAATCAAACATTTATCATATTCCACCAAGTAGGATTTAATTTGTTTTAAATTTCAACAATTTCCAGGTCAATTGAAATTCAGTTGAATTTGAACCCATTTGAAAATTGTTCTAGATTTGGGGCTGAAATTAATTGGGTAATCAGGTATCAATTTAATAGAGAAAAAATTAATCAAGCAAGAAGCTAGATAAATAGAACCAAAACTAAAATGTTAAAAAAAAAAAAAAGAATATATACCTCAAAATGCAGCCCATTGTGTGTTGAATAAAGCCCCTCCTTCAGTGCAGCTGAATGATGGGTGGGATCTGTAGCACTTGTTTTAGCTTCTGCTGCATTTGCACCTCCAAATCCATTAAAACCACTTACATACACATGTATATATGTATGTATACTCATGACTTGTGATTAAGTAGCTACCTAAATAATTAAAATGTATACATAGCATATGACCAAAGGAGAAAGAGAGAGAGAAAAGAAGGAAAGTTGTGTGTACATATAAAGAAAGCTTATGAGATGAAGTGAATGAAAGGACCCAATGCAAGAAAGGGAATATATATATATATAGATACCTGCAAGGGGGAGGCAGAAGGTAGCTAACAAGAGGCAGATTATAAGGAATAGGATGCACTGTCTTGTTGTAGTTGACATTGTTCAATGCCCTTCTTTTGAGGGAATTGGGATACCCTTCTCTCTACCTTCTTTCTTCTCTCTATGTGTGTCTATGTCTTTGTGTGTGTTGTGTGTGTGGGAGAGAGAGAGAGAGAGAGAGATAAGGGTGGGTGGGTAAAGAGCTAAAAAGGAAAGTGGGTAAGAATGGAGTGGCCAAAAAGATGGTGTTTGGGGATTAGAAAATATGCTTTCAAAACTTTTTAGTTTTTACCTTGAATTTTGGATGGTAATGATTTGGTGAAATTGTGGTAAATATTGTCAGTTTAATTTATAGGCGAGTGTGACTAGTGTTTCGTGTTTATTAAAGTGTGACGGGAATATAATGTGCGTTCCTGTATTAGAAGCTCAACACATAAGTTTAGTGAAATTCTATCTTAAAATACATTGACGGTTGTAAAAGCAGCTTACCGATCTTATATACTCTATAATCATATTTTTTCGTCGTTGTTTAGATGGACATTTTGTAATTAGCAATTTTGTTTCTTGTTAAAGTTCGTACATTTATATCAAAATCAATTGTTCACTTTATTCATCAACAACCTTTTTCATTTCATTGTAATTAGCAATTTTGTTTCTTGTTAAAGTTCGTACATTTATATCAAAATCAATTGTTCACTTTATTCATCAACAACCTTTTTCACTTCATTTATTTGTGGCATTGGATAACATATCACTTAATTACTCCCTCCGTATCGCAATACTTGTTGTTTTAGAGTGTTAAAGTTGTATCAAAAAACTTGTTGTTTTAGCTATAATTATTGTCTTTATAGGTAATGATTGCTCTTTTTATAGATAATAATTAGTCCTTTTAGGTATTTTAAGTTATAAAAGTAAAGTAAAGATAGGTTTTATTAATAAGTGTGCATGGAGCTAAAACAACAAGTATTGCGATACGGATGGAGTAACATCCATCTCTTATAGAGAAAATCAACCAAAACATTCTTGTGTAACAATAATCCTAGAGTTATTTTAAGGTTTAATTATTTGTGTTTTCGATAAAAATAAACTCACGAATTTTTTTTGTTATTTTAAAAATAAAAATTTATTTTTCAAATTCAACTATCAACTAGTTTATAAATTTTAAACTATTAGTGTATTTGTTTTTGTTAAAGTCGGTTGGGCCTGGTGGGACTAAGACAAGCTGGAAGGAGGTCGTGTGTGCGGGCCCAGCTATGAGAGAGGATTAACCTTCAACCTTATATATTGTCAAGCATTCTCTATATTACCGATGTGGGACAACCACATTCCAACAATTTTCTAGCTTCATTTTCAAAAATTATTACAATAGTGAAGAATCACTATTCATGTTGATGGCTAGTTTGTGCAACATATATAGGAATGCCTCACGCTTAATTGGGACTAAATCCGTTATCGTTTTCGTTGCTCGATATTTTTCTCCTGTTTTTACTTATTGTATAGGTTATTCATGTTCTCTTGCATGTTGTTTGTTCTTGATTGTTTAATTTAATAAGACTATCGAAATATTTTCTCAACATAATCGAGAAATGTTCTTCATATTTCAATCCTCAAACCTTATAGACGAGAATTGTTGTTGTACAATCCTTGTTTCCTATGCATATATAAAATCTACAACCGACAACTAAATCGTGCTACTGTCCACAAATAGGCAAAATGAGATATGATTCAACTCTCAAGTTCTGCTATGAGCGGGATAGACCGATACATTTCTAGTTTCTCATGCATGAAATCTACAACCGACAACTAATTAAATCATGCTACCGGATTCAATAGATAGAATAAGGTAGGATTCAACTATCAGATTCTGCTCTGAGCAGGATAGACCAGACCGATACATTCCTAGTTTCTCATACATGAAATCTACAGCCGACAACTAAATCGTGCTACCATCCACAAATAGACAAAATAAGGTAGGGTTCAACTCTCAGATTCTGCTCTGAACGAGATATATATAGACCGATACATTTCCAGTTTCCCATGCACGAAATCTACAACCGACAACTAAATCGCGCTACCATCCACACATACACACAACTGAGGCAAAAGGAGGTAGGGACCAATTGATGATAACTGATAAGGTTGAGGGTGGCAACAACACAAGAGACAATTACTACATCAGAAGAGGCTAGCTAGAAGACTCCACTACTTACTACTAGTGCCCCCCCTCCGCCCCTGGCCCATTACCGCAGGCCCCCCCAACGGCGCCCATACCTTCCTCATGCGCGGGGTCCAAATCGAAAGGCAGAACGAGACACGTACGTACGCGCGCGCAGTTACTGCGTTGGCCGCGCTGTCAAAAACAGTTAAACTCGTAGCTCCGTACCTGCCTTTTTCACCTTTTTTTACTGCAGACAAATGATTTCATATCCCACATGATATTGATGCATGCAATTTACCTAACTTTGATGATCAAATCATCAATTATACATCCATACACAGTACTATATACAGTGGTAGTTGCTCACACAAAACGGAGCATGTTGGGTCACATTCAAAGGTGTATTGAATTTATTGTTTGGTTCAAGTGTTATTGAAGACCTGTCACACACCAACAAAAACTAAGGCGAATTTTGAAAAATAAACGAGATTTGCAGGTCATTTATAATTTTATATATTGGGAGAATTACTAAAAACCGCCCAAAAATTGAGAAATTACAGTAAACCGCCGATAAATTTGATCTTGCTTTCAAAAAAATCACCCTATCCCATTTTGTGTGAAAAATGGAAGTGAATTATAAATTATCACTCTGTTTATAAATACTTTTGTAAATACTTTCAACATTTTTCAGTTTAAAAAAGGATTTAGATAGTTTTTTTTTTTTATCAGGTAAGAATTCGAGTTCAGACATATCTGAAACTCGAGGGCCGGCAAGCCGGCAGACGGAAAGACCGTCTAAAAACCAAAATAAACAACATAACTAAATGATGCAACCTAGGCAAAAGCACTCTACAACAAAGTGAAACCAAGCATGCCTAAACCAAACAGGAAGTGGCCGAAGATGACAGACGAAGCCAAGCCCCACTCTGAAGCAGAACCGTAGATCAACGGTACATCAGGATCCGATCATCCTGTGGGCAGTGAGGACGTAACTCCAGGGAAGCAGTCGACCCGAAAAGAGGAGACGCCACGATACACACCACCACGACCCCAACCTATCCCGACTCCAAACGCCAAAAACCAGATCCATGGAGAAGAAACGCCAAGTCACACCAACGTAGAGCGCCACAACACCTAGATAAAGAGCACCCGAAAACCCTAACGGGATTTAGATAACCCTAACGGATTTTAGTACACGCTTATACGAGCGGGTTTGAAACCTTAACGGGATTTTAGTCAATATATATAAATATATAAATACAAAATATTATGTATATATTAATACATTTATTTTTACATTGGGTTGAAATGGGCCAAAATCACTTGGGCCTAAAAACAACACCAATGATTTCCTTAGGGCTCAAGGAAGCCCAAGGCATTAGCAACACTCCACAGAGATCGAACAACAGTGATTTTAATATGTGCTGGAGAGAACACATAATTTATTGGTAAAAAAAAGGATTTAGATAGTTTTTTATCATCCTGCCCAAGAAAAGTCTAAAAGGCCAAGATGTCCGCGCTCTTTCACAAATAGCGTGGGAACGGGGACAGAGAAAGGATATGCTCTAGCCACTCCTTAAATTGGTAAATAAAGAGCGGACATTTCGGGGTTCGAACCGGTGAACTATGGGTCCTTAGAACTCAAGGATACAGAGGTACGAGCCTATAGAACAGATCCTGTTCAAGTAAGGTCGTGTGAACTATGGGTCCTACTCACAAGTCTTTTCCGCTTTGGCCACTCCACTATCTCTGACAATGAATATGAATATAAACGACATGAAACAACGCCCAAAACAACACTGCTAACCAACGCACAAATAACCAATTTTACATCGCCCCTTCCAGTACAAGATCATGCAAAATGTATAATATACTAATATAGCTTAAAAACGACAACTCGTAACGAGGGAGGTACGCAAAGGGAATCGTTAAAGGAAGCACCAAACCATTCAAGCGCAAATGTGCAACGCAAAAGAACGAACCTATGTCAATATAATATAGATAGCACCCCCTGCTGTTTGTTAGCAACAGCACTACGAAAATGAAATGAACATACAAAGCAAGCGTAAGTCAAAAATTGAGAAGTGCGTATATCAAGGGGGCTGAAGGTCGACAAAGCTTGCAATATCTATCTACAAAAACTCCTATTTCAAGTTCTAGGGAAATACTATACCATCGTCGGGCTAAGGGAATGTGCGCGTACGGCGTACCTGAGGAAAAGCAAATACCCAATGAACAAGAATAGAAGAATCGAGCAAAGCTGTCGCCAGCTTCATCTAGTATCTGTAGGATGAACCAGATGAAGGTGGTGGTGCTGGAGGCCCCCTGATTGGCGTGCGACGACTGTTTGAGCTAGAGCTGGATCTTACGTCCCCGTTTTGATCTGGGTCGCTGTTGCGTCGGCTATGGCTGGAGCCGAACCTTGACGAACCACTGAAAGAATTGGTCGGCCCATTGGCAGCAGCATCAAATGCTGTCCTCCAATCATCACCAGATGATCCCACAGTTCTTGGACTGCTTTCTGCAAAGCGAGAGAAAAACAGACATCAGTGGGGAAGAGACCTAATAGTGATTGCAAAATTGCACCTTTGGAAAAACATTCTCCCAATTCGGGATAAAGTTTACTAAATTTGTTTAAAAGCCGGGAGTCGGATGAAAGCTTTTGATAGTTAAAAGCCAGGAGTTGATGAAAGCTTAGACGGTTAAAAGCCAAGGACAAGTATATGGATCTCAGTTAACACACATCAAAACATTTCAATTGTAAGTAGTTTCGGTTTTTAACTAACTTATGGATGGTCCTTACTCGGGCAGCTACAATAAAGCATCTACTGGAAAGCAAAACGGATGCTAAGTTAGCGTCTTACCTGTCCCTGCCTCATTGTCAGACCAGCTAGAAGCTGCAGCAGATGCCCGATTATCATGAATGCTTAGCTGCCTCACCAGCTTTGAAAGAACAGAGTGTTGTTTTTGATAACGCTCTCTTCTCCGCTTCACATTACCGTCCTCCTGTAGAAGTTCTTCAATCTTCGCTGAGCTTTGCGCACTACAAAATGCCAGATATCAGTATATCACACCATGGAAAAGACACAAAATAACTTTACAAAGGATGTTTTGTAATGAACCTTTTTAATCAGCCAACTTTTACAAACTGTTTAAATTATCCATCAAACAGGTTGCAGCTATTTAGAAGAGTATATGAAAATTTCAACTTTTATGAGAACCAACTATGAGAATGCAAAGTTTGACGGATTGAACGAACATAGTTCACAACTTTAGGCCACAGAATGTGGAGGTAATAATGAGATTCTAACCTTATAGAACTGTATAACTGATTAAGCATGTCTTCCTTTGCTTTCTCGACTTGGCAGAGAACTACAGCCTATTCAAGTCAATATGTAAGAAGGTTGAGGTCAATAATGGAAATCACATAACCAAATGGATGCAGAATGGAATAAGAAACTAAGAATCACTCACTTTTGGCACATTGGCTGCAAGACTGTTCAGAACAGCTTCCACATAACCACGGACTTCTTGGGTCATCCACCGAAGCTCTTCCTCAGGGTCTGCAGGTCTTCTAGACATTGTGTCCTGCCAAGACAATGAATAAAACCATCATTCATCCACCAGAGACCATGAAGTGAATCCATCAATAATCACCTATCCAAAGGAAATATGACCTTCTTACTGGAAGTTACTGCCATGAGAGAACTTTATTTTTTTATTACATACAGAAGTATTTGAAGGAACACCGTCCATTTTAAATGTTCGGCAGCATGACTGCATGAGATCTAAGTCGTTACCCTATAGACATCCATAACACCTAGCAAAACTTCCACACACGCTAGGAGATGAGCATTGCTATCGTTTAATATCTCATATTGCTTTTATCATTGAAACATTCACAGAAGATTTGAGCATGTGTCCCAATTCAATTATCAAAACTAGTTACCAACCTTCCCATATTCAAAGCACAAAGGTTACAACATTAGCAATAAGAACTTGAACTATTCATTAGGAAACCAACTTCAACTCAAGTGGGTACAATTGGAAAGTCTTCCTATCTTACAAAATCAATTAATAGAAAATGCATTTAGAAAACTCACGAGGGAGCCGTCTGAAAGAGAATGACGCATCCCATGCCTAGATTCTCCAATTTGTGCACCTTTAACAGGTTGAGCAATGTTGCTCAACTTGTTCAGCCACTCAGCCTTGTCTGCTGTACTTTCTGCTTTCAAAATAACAGTGCTGTGTGCTGCTCCATTGATAGAGATAAGTTAGTCAACTGGAGAAAAGGCCAAGCTGGATAGCCTGGATCTTGGGATTCATGAAACCAGACAATGGGTCAATCAGAATTTTGCGGTACCTTTAAGAACTGTCTTATATGGAACTTTGCTGGTCAGCTTGAATGTGAGACTGGGTCCTTTACCAGACACCTTCCCATTATCCTTTTTTTCTTTTAAGCTTTTTGATGAGGGCTCCTCATCATCAGAAATTTCTTCAATGTTACATTCCTGAAAAATGCATTCATGTGTAATGACAAGGGGGTAACTTATGAGAAAGTCCATATTTTAGCTTCAGAGAGAAATCAAGGAAATGCGTTTCTTATATGAAACAAAAATGAAAAATATCATTATCCAATGAAGCAGATTCTGAACTAGGGTAGAATTGATAACACCAGCATTATCATTTATCTACACTACAAATGAATCAATTCATTCTGAAACAAAGCTGTCTCTCCTACCTCCAAAGTGATAACACCATGAAAATGTTTTTCTTCTTGCTTCTTTGTGTATCCAAGCTGCAAAAGATTATCCAAAGTTATTTCTTTCCATAGTCTACATATGTGCTCTCCTGTGATAAATTCCTCAAAAACAAAGTATTGACCAACCTTGCCCGTTTTCGCATTCAGTACAAACCATCGTCTACCCCAACCGTTATTCTTAGCACTTTTCTTCAGCAAAAAACCTGGAAAAATTAATGTCAACACTTAAAAAAGGCCCATCAGACTCAGGTAGGTTTTGATTATCCTGCAGCTAAAGCAACAAGAGAAGGATAGTAGTGCAGACGGTGGAAATGGAAAAGGCCAATATCATGGCTAGACACAATCTATAATCCTCCACCATCATGTGACATAGTGATACGAATTTGAAGTGGAGCATATCCTAAAAATTTCCTATTAATGTTAGACAAAAAAAAAAAACCCAGAAAACTCTCAACTTGTATCCTGTTATATGATCTACTGGAAAAAGAGGGTGTTCTTTGTCTTCCCATATCCAGTTTAATTTCCCTGCAACATAGGTTCTCTCTATCATGACAAACCTTTTAAAAGTGCAAATTATTGATGAGATCTTACCCAAAAATGTCATAAAAAAAAAACGAGAACGAACTAACACAACGGCATACATGGATTAGCAAGCATCATTAGCAATCTGTAGTCAATTCATCAACTCTTTATAACATTTATGCAAGAAGAGCTGGCGAAATTTTGATCCCCTGACACTCAGTTTGACACAAGAATTTTCCTTTGATTGTGAAAGGAATCAATTAAAGCAACGAGAAAATTGCTACAGCTTCTAAGCAAACCTGCTGTTATCTCCCCATCAGGTCCAGCAATCTTCAAGCCAGATCCCTCTTGTGCATCTTTATCTTGTTGTCCAGATTTATCCTTCAATGATTTCATGCTGCTTCCACTTTGTTGACTTCCTGTTTGTGGACTTGTTGCCTAAAATGGACAAACAAAGACCAAAACAAAGACAACTGGAATCATTTTGAGCATTGCTATTTCACAAAACTCTTTAGATGAACAATCTAAATAAACAAAGAACATTAAAAATAAATCACCCAGGAGGCAGGGTGGATTCCACTACAGGATCTCATTTATGCAATTAAAGAAAATAGCAGCACAGACCCTATTTAAGATCGACTGGTCTGCTTCTGTTGATTTTTTAGAAGATCGAGTCTTTAGCTCATCCTCACGGCGCTGCCTTTCCATCCTGGAAATTTTTAAGAAACAGAAAAATTTAATAGCACGTAGACCACAAACTTGTGTCCTTGCACCCAAACTGAAGTTTTTTGGTTATACATGCATTTCTAGTTTTGTGAAATAACTGAGCCAAAAAAACAACCCATAAGAGATAGCAATGAAGGGTTGAATTTAGCTACCCAACCAACGAGGCAACAATCAAGGACAGAACAAAACTTTGATACTTGATGTTAAAAATATTGTGTGTTTCTAAGATCTGGAACCAAAAAAAAACACCATTTCTATATTGGTAAAAGACTAAAAGACCCATAGAGAGTAATTTCGAAATCACAACCCTCTAAATTTTGAGACAAAATTAATCATACCATGTTTCCTTGAGTCATTGTTCATGAAGCAAAACAATTTTAAATAAGCATATAACCTCTTACTAAATGAATTAAGTACTGACTGCTGAGAGGGATCAGACGATTTTAAATAAGCATACCGTCTCTGTACTAATCGAATGAAGTGCTGAGGGGGGACAAATACACGCTCCATATCAACTAATGCAACCACCATTTTCTTTGCTTCGTTTTTAAATCCATCTAATGCTGCACTGGCAATTGCTACAACCTGGTTTAATCTCACATACATTATAAACATCATTAAGTATGGTTTAATCTCATATAGAGCATAAGAACTATTTAGAATATGACTATTCATAATCCCAATCATATGATTTATATTTACCTCTCTCTTAAAAGGTGGATATCTCCCAAGACCTGGGGTTGCATTTGCAGCTTGAGAAACAATATCCACCAGCACATGATGCACCTATTTTATTTTATGTTTAAAAAATTATGAATAAATATCAACATCATGTATAAAGGATTAGCAGGTGCATTTGCCTTTAATCTTGAACCAGAAGTATCTATGAAGTATCTCAACAGTAACAACGTTTGTCATGTGAAAGGACAGAAAGGTCCTCAAGTTAAAACATATGTTATCTACTTTAGCAAACTAGCAAATGGCTTAAAAGAGCCTAACAAATGAGTTCCTCAGATATCTTATGAGAATAAGAAGATTACTAATGCCAGATTTTCACTTTTCACAACTGTTAGAAAAGAGAAACAAGACTTGAACTCAGCTTTCAGCTTTGAAATAAAACATTAGTTAAAAAGGTTGAAGTATCTCATAATACCAAGAATTTCAATCAGCTCAAACACATTACATTATATAAGAGAGTATGGTTGAATAATTCAAACACAGAAACAACCAAATAAAATTAGGTTATAGCTAGAAGAAGAAAGCGCTCAGGCAGATCTAAAATCCAGGTGGAATAAGCTGGAACTACAAACCTACCTCATCAACACAAAGACGTGATGGTTCCTTTGCCAATTCAAGGACTATTTTTATTAGTGACCTCAGACCCTTTTCTGGAGAAATAAGATATGGCTGATACCCATCTGCTTCCAGAACAATCTGGAAAGAGAAAGAAGAGAGACAAAGGTGGATATCAAAACCATGGTGGTGTCAATAGAGGGGGGACTTGTAGCCATTTTCCTTCAATGTTGTTTTTCTTTTCAGTGGAATTAGCAAGTAAAAATTATACAGGCATACCCTTTTGACATTATTTATGTCAAAATGTCTGTCCAACGGAAGTTGCTTGATTCGGTTGGGAAAATTGCCTTCAAAGCTTGCCACAATCTTATAACCATTGCCCTGAAAAAATTCATAGCAAATTGAAATAAAGTAAACACAAAGATCAAGAAATATTGACTACAACGTCTAGCTGCAATTCATGTCAGGATCTCAATTCATAATAACAGCACCCATTACCTCACCGCCAGTGATATGCCGAAGAAATTTCTCTTCAAATTCACGACAAAGCTCCAATGCCAGAGCTCTTGTTCCTTCTGGACTGCTAACCATGGATTCACCAAGTTTTACCAACTCATCCTGAACAATCTGTGACTTCCCTTGTAGCCTACCAAAAAAGTTCCCAAACCAATCAGTATGTGTATCTGCATGTATCATAACCAAGTTTCTCAGATAAAAACATTAATCATTAGTAAAAAAAAAATGTACAAATGATAGTAGCTTGGGTATTGAAAAAAACTAAAAATGTGTTCTGCAAGAAAAGAAAGATGTAAAAGAAAAAATGAAAAGAAATGTGCGGTAGAGCACTCCCCCAAAAGAATAATGTTTTTGTTTCAAGCAAGTAAAATCTAACTCAAGGCAAAATACTTCATCATAAATTCCACGGACTTTTTTTCCAATTAAATTTATTTTAGAACAAAACAATCAGAGTCCAAGTCATTCACCCATGCCAACTTTGAATCACCAAATGAGGTGAAGCAATCTATATAGCACATTGAACCAAGATGCAACTAGGATTTTGTAAGCAATCGCTATTGTTTTCAGAATATTTCTTTAAAATTAAATATCCTAGAGACAAGTTGCAGCTAGCTTTTTTATGCAACCTTGTAACTGTTTCTAGTAACTACTTTCTTGAAAAAAGAAGGTGATGGGGCATACAACCTTTAGGATACGTTAAAGAAAAACACGGGTTAAACAGGTGCACTTTTGCAAAACCACAAAGGAAACTACATAAATAAAACCTGTCATGGGCTTGTACAAAAAACACCAACAGGCACTTCTCCATTTAAAATATATATTTATTGACTCAGGGCTGTTAGCAAAACTCCACCCATGATCACTTTTCCATTTAAAAAAAAACATTTGACAATTAAATGGACACTTTATCGCAATAAAACGAAAAAATAATAAACTACTTTAAAATGGAGAAGTGTTAGTGGGTGGTGCTTTGCGAGCCGGTGAATACACAACAATGGTTTGTTTTGTATCATTTCTATTTTTCTGGATAGTTTTGTATAATTTCCATTTTTACAGATGACTTTGTAAACTTTCCATTTTTTATGGTTCTATCAATAGCAATAACATTTAACTGGTGATTATAGAATATCTTGAGAAACTAGGCAGTAAAGGACCCAAGGAAATAGCATCCAGATATATAAATGTACACAACAACTTGCTGAAAAAAAAAATTAGATGGGAGATAGTTAGAAAGAGTACCCAGAAAGAAGATTGGGCAGCCGAATTTTCATACGGTTCCGTATTTGGCCAGCCAATGTTTCCACCAAAGCTAGTCTCCCGAGCTTATTTTGAGGGGCCCCAGTTAAAATCGATTTGAGACTTTCACTCTCCGCCCGCCAGGCAGTTTCTAAAGAGTTCTCAGATCCAGAACTACCAGACTGTGCTGTGGCAATGGAAACAGACTGACCAATTAAGGCTACCCATGGTATGTCTGAAGTGCTCTTTGGTCCTTGACCCGTAAGGAGGGCCTGTACAGCTGCAAGGGCCTTAGGTTCTGCTGCTGCCTGATCTATTTTGCTAATTACGCCAACTGTTCTGGTTACTGAAAAAATAAAGGAGTAAATCATTGAACCAAGCATCAAAAGAAAACAGAATCTAGCATTAAACGGTTTTGGTTTCATCACGACTCATATGTGGCCACATTTTGGTTTTGATATTCATTCATTTTTCTAGATTGTGTTCGAGGATTGAATGTAGGAATGTCTTTGTCAACAGCATTATTACACATGTTTCGATGTAGTTGTTCAGGGGAAAAAAATGAAGAAGTGACATTACCCTCCAGCAGAGAAAAGGTAATGAAGAGCTGCATATTGAAAATGTCATCATAAACACATAACAACAAACAATCCCTATAAAAAGGTTTCCTACAAATAGTAACCAGACCTTCAAAGAACTCAAGGACAAGTAGAATACATGGAATAATCCGCAGTAGCTTACCCTCTGAGTCATACTCCTTAGCAATTCTAATTGCTTTAGATGAAGAAACCTCTGGTGCCTGGGTAGCAGGAATTATTACTAGCAAAATTGCATCGTTGCGCCCAACATAGTCACTGATCTGATGACAAATTGAGTGAAAGTCAAGTTCCACATAAAGAATGAAAAAATCAATCTATAAGGTACACGTTGCTACACAGCCTAAGCCACCTTAGGAACCAACCATCCAAAAAAAACATATTTACCACTGAATCATCTACAATCCGCTGCTCCAATCCAGGTAAATCAACCAGTTTTAATGGTGGAGCTGAAACAAACATAAAATGCATATGGTAATAAGTTTGAACCTTGATATAGGGAAGAAGAGAGATCATAGAACTGGTTGCAAATAACATGTGATATACAAGCATAAACACATCAGAAATTATATATTCAGTAAATGAACATTAAAACAGAACTAAAACATAATTGGAGATAAAAATTGATGGCCAAAAACAATAAGTTTCATGTCTCTGATTTTGTGAATTGTTATAAAGGAATTTGAGAATTAGGTCTGGAAGTTTTATAAACACTTTAAGCTAATAAATTAGAAAATTGTGTAAAAGATTGGGCAAGTGGAAAGGAAGAGTTCATTCCATATATTTAATATCTCTTGCAAAACTTTTCAAATAATTACAGTGTGGCAAAGAAAAAATGAACAACCATCAGAGTATCAGACAAACCTGTACTTGTGCGAAGCTTCAAACTTATTATATCACGACTTTTGCCGGACACAACCTTACTAAGCCTCTCCTGCAGAGAATGTCTAAGAGCACCTAATCATCAACAAAATAGGAAAAGTTATTATGAGTAAGAAAGCACCCAAAAATTCTCATCATGAAAAACTAGCAAAAAGGAGGGAGAGGTATGCTTTGCAATGTTCTTACTTGCAGAAACCGTTTGAGGCTTACTATCAATTTGCAACACAAGTGATTTACTGCTCAGAGAACTATCCCTATACAGATCAATGCTTATTGGAGCCCTAGTCGCCCCGTTTTCACCCGTTGGCTATTCAAAACAAAATATTATTTAAAACAGTGTAGTGTAGAAACTATAGAGAACCCGAAAGAAATGCAAAAGTTAATGCTTACCAAGACAGGATGCCCAATAAGACTGTTCAATACTGCTGACTTACCTGCACCCTGATCATTTTAGGGAGGAAAAAATAATAATCTTTCAATACATTGCTCACGGGTGCATAGAAAGTCAAGCAAACAGATCATATTACCATCAAATTTTGAAAAATAAGACAATTTGGAAAATATAATGGTTAATAAATCCATCTAAATATAATTATGGATACAATACATACAAAGACTCACCGAAAGGCAGATATTATTGTGGCTCAGCAAATCACACTATATTAACCTAATTATCTTTCTTATAACTTTTCTGGCATTTTGAAAACAAAAAAATAATTTTTATATGTTAAAGTGCAACTATTTATAAAATATACTGGCCAACAGAAAATGAGTGACAAATCCAGGAGACTTTCCATCCAAAAAAAAAAAGATAAACTCCATTAATGCATGAAGTATTCATGGCAAACCTAATATATAAGCAACTTAAATGCGTTTGTGGTTCTCTTCAGCTATACTGTATGTTCAGAATGTACTTCCATTCAGAATGACAGTTTGTTTCAACTTCACAAGACCAGTAAAGACCTAGCTACTCTTAAAATCACAAAAAACAAAACAAAACAAAAAAGGCACTTAGTTAAATCACACAATTTCCTTCAATTATTTTAAGGTATACACTTCAGGTCCTGAAAACAATCTATAAGCGATCTTGTATCTCCTGTTACCCAATCAAGAATAAAATAATAAATAAATGACTACCAGGCTATCACTACAAACGAGGCTACATATCCAGTGCCACACTCCTACAGCAAAATTTTGGCACACCGACAATCACCAATCAACATTCCTGCTTTCCTACTATTTCCTAGCAAATCTAAATTTGACAGAACTCTAAGCCAGAAGGCAAACCTACATCGACAAATCGGAATACTGCAGTTCCTCTACCCCATACAGAAACCTTACAAGAACGAAAACAACCTAAACGGATCAGATTATTGAAAAGAAAACTCCCGAAAGCAAGATCGAAGATCAAACGAGCTTCCAAACAGTTCATAAACAGAAACCAAGCGCGAACTTACAACACTACCGAGCGCAACAACGTTGAGAAAGGTTGAAGTCCTCCGAGACGACGACGAGCTGTCGTCCACGTCTTCGTCGGCGAGCACGGCACCTGCTTGGCGCATCGCATCGGACAGCTGGGACAAATCCTCGATCGCGTCCATAGTTTGCCTAGCTCCAATCGATGGAATCGCAGATCGAAATTGCGGAGAGAGCCGAGAGCAGGGATCTCGAATTGGAGCGACGCGAAAACCCTAGGGACGAGATCGAGGAGGGGATATGAATTTCCGACAGAAGACGCCGCGCCGGAAATTGGGAGATTTTCAGAAATGGGGGTTTTGGGGAGATTTGAAATGTTGGCTCACAAATAGTACAGCAGCAACCAGGGGCCAGGGCAATGACTAGGGTGTGGCTTCACACGGTTAACTGAAATTTGAGTTTGAATTTCGGAAACAGTCCTTTACTTAATTCCCTAAACAACTTGCGTCACCAAAAATACAAATTGTTGTACTCCCTCCGTTCAACAAAACTTGTCGTTTACTATTCACGCACGCTTTTTTAGAATAATAAAAACTATATAAAATATTCATTTTTTTTAAAAAAATTTTTAACAAGTTTATACTTATTAATAATAACTACGAAATTGTTAAAAAAAAATATTTAAAAAGTCAATATTTTATATAGTTTTTAGCTCCTAAAAAAGCGTGCATGAATAGTAAAACGTCAAGTTTTGTTGAACGGAGGGAGTAATATTGATGAATTATTCACCTTCTTGGTGTACAATTATTCACCTTCCCTAAACAGTCCTCTCGATGTTGTGTCCGCGGGTTTGCTTAGGTCTTGGGTTTTTACTGGGTTTACCTTGGGTGCTCTTTGGATGTATTTTTGTTATATTTTCTATTTCATTGATGTATGTTTAGACGGTTTGCCGTCTGCCGACTTTGTCGGCCTCTCGAGGTCCGGGTCTGTCCGGCCTCGAATTATTTCCTTATCAAAAAAAAAAATATATATATATATACATTATTTGTATTTCGGCATTTACGTTCGTTAATTACACACTTTAGCAACACGCAATTAATACAATTAGAGCTTTTAATCAATCTTATACTTGGTAATATGTTTATCAATGCGAGTATTTTTCAGATCCAAATGAATAAACCAATAAATTAATTCTAAATCTACCTATTTGCTTAATTATTTTCGTAGAGATCTTCTACAATAGAAACTCGTAAAACTTTTAGTCTTCTTGTGAAAAATCAAAGTTTTCAAATCATAAAACACAAATCACCATTTATATGGCTCGGTTATGTTATAAGAAATAGTAGCAAGCAAAAAGAAAAATATTCATATCAGAGATGAGACGGTTTGATAAATAAATCCATTATTTTATTAAGAACTAAACGAATTTACAACCAAATCGGTCAAAACTTTAAAACTAATACAACCGAATCGATTTCTGCACACCTCTCCACCGGATCTTCACCGAAATCGCCGAATTTGATTTCTTTCTACATCCCAAAATACCTCAACAACAACAACTCAGATATTAGAATTGTGTAGATTAAGATTATGCAAATAAGTGACTCGAGATCGAATCGGTCCGTGGGGTTCATGGTGGTTGTCGGAGGAGATGAGTTTGATGATGATGAAGAGGAGGATGGAGATGGGATAATAGTAGAAGTAAAATGAATGGTGGTGATTTAAAGAAGAAAAAGTTTGTAAAGAAATAAGAGTATGGGGTAGACAAAAGTGGAGATGGAAAATTTATAATATGATTTTTCACTCGTAATTACCTCTTGAATTTAAAAATCCATACTTGGCATATTCTCTTTTTTTGTTTATTTAATGACCTTCAAATATCTCATACTCGAAAATGAAGGAATTTTTCTACTCAGTTTAGTTTTCAAAAGAGATAATTTTTGGTGATTTGGTACTAAGAGGGAATGAAAGTATTTTGAAGAAAGCACTTGAACATATTGCAGATGTCATCTGTTGGTTCAAATTTTTCAATAACTTGTGTGACGTCATCCTACTGCTTGATTACTTTTCTTTTCAGACTCATTAATTCCACCAAAAAAAATTGGCGAGGGCACCCAAAAAAAACCATTTGCAAGTCTATCGGGCCATTTGGCTCGTGAAAAAAAAAATATTTTAAAGGAAAAAAAGATTAACTACGTTTTTTTTAAAAAAAAATTACATTGTCGGGCCTAGCCCAACAAGCCTGCAAAAAAAAAACATGGTCACATTGGGAACATGCAAATCGTCCGGAAAAAAAAAATTTACACTGTCAGGAGATAGGCATGGCCTGTGGTTGCACCGTCGAATCTACAAGTCATATTCTAGTACACTGTCCCACAACGATCTCTCTTAAAAAAAAACCTCCATATCAGCCACCCCTCATATGATGATATTGATACAGACATGAAGCCAAACCACCTGTTAAACAACATTTACACCAAAGTAGGCATCAAGTCCTTCACTAAACTAGTTTTCGCTTGGTGGGGAATCTGGTATTTTCGCAACCAGTTAGTTTTTCAGCACATAAATAACGCCTCTATTCAGGCTATAGCCACTTTCTGCAATTCAACGTACCAAACATGGAATGCCAGAGTTGAAGACTTTCAACTCTGGGACCGGGGATATTAACCATCCTAGGAATACAACATGTGGAACCTCTGCAGGATCTACTTCAACTTATTCTACTGCCTCCAGAGCGGAGAAAGGGGAAAAACCTCCTGCGGAATATTACAAGCTAAACTTTGACGGCTCTTATGGCATTTCGGGGGTCGGAACCTTGAGCTTCGTGATTCGGGATCATATGGGACATATATTGTCCTTAGGAGCGGGTCCTTGTAATAATAGCTATGCTGTTTTCGCGGAGGTCATGGGCCTTCGGATGGGGCCCTCCAGGGCCAAATCGTTGGGGATAAATAACCTTCTGATCGAAGGAGATTGTTTGGTCGTCGTAGAGGGCCAAAGGCTCTGCTGGGGGACTGGGCTTGCCCCTGGATTGTCGAGATGCTGATGGCTGATACGACTGTCGATTTATATGCATTCTCTCATATTGCTATTCGTCATATTTTCAGGGATTCTAATGTTGTGGTAGACAGGATTGCTCGTTTGGCCTACACTGTCCCTGCCGATGATATCTTCACTAATGATCCAGAACTTCGTGTTCTCGTCCGCTCGGAGGCGCTAGGAAAGAAGTCGGGTTGTCGGCGTATTTCCTACCTCCAAAAAAAACATGGTTCGAAAGTCGAATCGAAACGAGGTACGAAAACATAAACGTGGTTCGTTACCTCAATCGAATTCGGTACGACGGGAAACCGTAAGGTATTTTTCTTTTTTATTTATTAGTTAAAAATAAATATTAAAATACTAACATCTGAACCATTTTAATATATATATATATAATCCATTCTAAAATTACACAAACTGTCCAA
Organism: Persicaria maculosa; assembly: GCA_963922045.1. Classification (NCBI taxonomy): domain Eukaryota; kingdom Viridiplantae; phylum Streptophyta; class Magnoliopsida; order Caryophyllales; family Polygonaceae; genus Persicaria; species Persicaria maculosa. Next base: position 83,430,569 of record OY998251.1, on the reverse strand, counting down.
AATCCCTTATAACTACTTAATTTAAGATCCAAGATAACTAGAGTACAAAGATTAAACATATAATTGTTGAGTAAGGGTGTTCATCACTTCAACCAAAATAAAAAAAACTAGTACTACGAATTCCTCCTACAGTCCGAACCTTTTGGGCCTTTTTTTATACTAACATCTGAACCATTTTATTTGGGCTTTTTTTAAAGAGTAAATTACACATAACCACCCTTAAATTATGTTAGTTTTCACATAACCACCCATAAAATTATAAATTACAGAAAACCACCCATAAATTACATTTCTTTTCAAAAGACCACCCATCCATTAATGTCTATTCAAATATATTTTTTATAAGTTTTTTTGATTAATTTTAACTTAAGAAAATTGATTTAAAAAAATAAAATAAAGCCCACATTTCTCTACACCACGTAGCTTTGCAAATTATTCAAATAATTCATCTTTCAACAACAGCATGCCCCTGTTGAAAGTTAACCCACCCCATCCACGTGTCAATTTCGTACTAGGGTACACACTGTAATAAAACCTTGAATTGTGCAATGTCCTCTACTTTGATAGGTTCTTCTGCAAGTTCAATTTTTGGATGTAGATAACTTTTTTTGTTATTGTTTTGTTGTCATAGTGCACACCAAAAGCACATCAATGTGCATGGTAAAAAACTCAAGCTCTCTCATCTCTCTAATTCTAGAGAGAGGTAACCTCTATCTATGGCTCCGACCATCCAAACTGGGTTCGGCTGCCCCAAACCGGCTCCGGCCACCCCTAATAGCTATCTCGCTCCCTTCTCTCCTCCTGGTTTCCATTTCGATTCCGGCGAGGGTGTCGAATCTCTCTTCATATCATCTTGATCCTCAGTTTGTGGTTTTTGGGTGTGAGGCTTCCTGATAGATTATATATGTCTCATATTGTATAGTGGGCCCAAAGGCCCAATACCTTGTAACCTATATATATTTGTCTAATGAATGAAACCCTCAAGGAGGACTTTCCATCAATTCCATTATTCTACATGGTATCATAGTCTTTTTTTCCTCACGGAACCCTCATTTGATCCTCCCGCCCCACCCCTCCTCTTACCGTCGACGACGTCGTCCCCTCGCCGCCGAACTCTCTCTCTCTCTCTCCCCTCCCCTCACCTGCCCACCCCTCCCTGCCGCCGACCGGCCTGCCTCATCGGCCCCTCTTTCTCGCCTTTCTCTCTCTTCTCTCGGCACCATGGTCGCCTACTCACCCCCCTGCCCTCTTCGCTCCCGAGTTCTCTCCGCCGACAGGCTTCGTGCACAGCATAAGCGGCGACCGCGACATATGCAGCGGCCGCAGTACCTGCAACAGCCACAGCTCTCGGCCACGCCCGCAACCTATGTGGACTGGTGGCCCTTGATGGTCCCCGTTGCCTGGCTTCAACCCTCATTGGATGCAATCCGGTGTTCATGCCCCTCGACATGTCGGTCCTCAGGCCTATCTGACATCGTCTGATCAAGGCTATGTTCCGCCTGATGGGCATCACCCCTTCTCCTCTATGCAGCCGACATCTCCCGACTCTTCTTGGTACATGGACACTGGTGCCACCTCCCACATGACGAACTCCTCAGGTAACCTCTCTTCTATTTCCTTTAAAGGTCCTGCACACTCTATTATCGTCGGCAATGGTGGTCGTCTTGCTACTTCGGGGATTGGCCATGCCAAATTACAGACCCCAACCCACCCCCTACACCTTAACAATGTCCTCATTGCCCCAAAGATTGTCAAAAACTTCATATCTGTTCGTCGGTTCACTACTGACAATAACGCTTCCCTTGCGTTTGATCCCTGTGGTTTCTCTGTGAACGATCTTACTACGGGGGTTACTCTCATGAGATGTAACAACACCAGGGAGCTCTACCCTGTCACGCCACCTCCTGCGTTCAGTCAGTCGTGTCCGGTCGCCCTCTCGGCATCGTCGTCCAGCCTGTGGCATGCGCCCCTGGGCCGTCCCAGTGCTGTCGTTCTAGATATCCTCTATTCTCAGAGTCTTGTCACCTGTCATAAAGATCTACGCTCTATTTTATGCTCTTCTTGTCAGTTAGGCAAACATGCAAGACTGTCGTTCCAACGGTCTTTGAACTCCACCCTTGCTCCTTTTGATATCATTCATAGTGACATTTGGATCTCTCTTGTGCCTAGCAAGGAGGGTCACAAGTACTACCTTTTGTTTCTTGATGATTACACTCATTTCTTATGGGTCTTCCCGTTGCATTTCAAGTCCCAAGTGTTTCCTATCTTTGCCAAGTTCCATGCCTACATCAAAACACAGTTTCACACATCCATCAAATGCTTCCAATGTGACGATGACCGTGAATTTGACAACAAAGACTTTCACTCTTTCTTCGCCACAAATGGAATCTCCTATCGGTTGTCTTGCCCCTATACTTCCCAGCAGAATGGCAAGGCTAAACGAATCATTAGAACCATAACCAACATGATGCGATCTCTCCTCTTTCACGCATCTATTCCCCTTACCTATTGGCCTCACGCCTTATCAACCACATGTTATCTCCTCAACATTCTCCCATCTACTACCTTACACCATCGCTCGCCAACCCAGGCACTCTATTGCACCTTGCCTAGGTATGATCACCTTCGTACCTTCGGGTGCTTGTCCTTCCCAAACCAGTCCTCCACCGCCCCACACAAGATTCACCCGCGCTCCACTCCATGTGTCTTCCTCGGCTATCCGTCTGATCATCGCGGTTACCTTTGCCTCGATGTCAAGACCCATAAGCTTATTGTGTCACGTCATGTCACTTTTGATGAGTCTCGCTTTTCCTTTTCTTCTCCCCTCTTCCACACCTCCTGTGTCTCAGTCTGAGTCAGAGTCTTCCTTCCCTCACTTTCTCCTTCCCCAAAGCTCTCCCGGTGCTCCTGCCTCTCCCCCTACACGACCCCCACCGCCACCCCCTCCTACTACCTCTAGACCGCACACCCGCAGCATCTCCGGTGTTTTCAGACCTCGTCAGATCGTCTTCATGAACGCAACACATAACCCCGCCAACCAATTCCCTACGTCCTCCCAGCCACACCCCCCCCCCCCCAGTCACACCCGATGCCGCGGTCGCAGCACATCAATCTGCCGCGGGTGCTATGCCGCGGCCGCAGCTTTTTGCTGCGCCCGTCGCACCCTCTACTGTTGTCCACGACGAATCCCACCCACCTCCTGCCTCACCCCCGACCTCCCTTTCCCCCATCCCCACCTCCCACAAAATAGCCCTCCTCGACCCGAATTGGCAGGCGGCTATGCTCGACGAATACAGGGCCCTTGCAAGGAATGATACTTGGGTTCTGGTTCCTCGCCCTCCTGAGGCGAACCTCATTCGATGCATGTGGCTCTTCCGCCACAAGTTCTGCTCCGATGGGACATTAGAGCGCTACAAAGCTCGTCTTGTGATCAACAATCGATCTCAGCAAGCAGGTATTGATTGTGATGAGACATTCAGGCACGTGGTCAAGCCTGCCACTATCCGAGTGGTGTTTAGCTTAGCGTTGTCGCGACAGTGGGCCATTCATCAACTGGATGTCAAGAACGCCTTTCTGCATGGCCATCTGAATAAGACAGTTTACATGTTGCCGAGATTTTTGCTCGGACCAAGATGAGTAACTACAAGCCTGTTGCCACCCCTGTGGATACTTCCAACAAGCTCAATGCTCACTCTGGTCCTTTGTTTGATGATCCGACGTTGTACCGGAGCCTCGCCGGTGCTTCGCAGTATCTTACGTTCACTAGGCCAGACATCGGTTACGCCGTTCAGCAGATCTGCCTGTTCATGCATGCGCCCAGGGAACCGCACTTTCAGGCCTTGAAGCGGATCATCCGGTACATCAGTGGTACCCTCGAGCTGGGCCCCACAATCACCCCTTCATCTCGGCTTGACATCGTCGCTTACACTGATGCGGATTGGGGTGGTTGTCCTAACACACGTCGCTCCACGTCTGGCTACTGTGTCTTCCTCAACGACACCCTTGTGTCGTGGTCCGCGAAGCGACAATCTGTGGTGTCTCGCTCTAGCGCCGAGGCAGAGTACAAAGGTGTCGCCAACGTTGTCTCCGGGTGCTCTTGGCTGCGCAATCTCCTTCTTGAGCTCCGCTGCCCTCTTCAGAAGGCCACCCTCGTCTACACCGACAACTTCTCCGCCGTCTATCTGGCCAGCAACCCAGTCCAGCATTAGCGAACGAAGCACATTAAGCTCGATCTCCACTTCGTTCAGGACAAGGTTGCTCTTGGACATGTTCGTGTTCTTCATGTCCCGTCCTCCTATCAGTACGCTGATATCTTCACCAAGGGTTTACCTCGGCAGTTGTTCCTCGATTTTCGGTCCAGTCTCACAGTACGGGACCCTCCACTTTCGACTGCGGGGGTTTGATAGATTACATATGTCTCATATTGTATAGTGGGCCCAAAGACCCAATACCTTGTAACCTATATATATATATATCTTTGTCTAATGAATGAAACCCTCAAGGAGGACTTTCCATCAATTCCATTATTCTACACTTCCTTCACTCTCGGCCGTTTTCGCCTTTGTTTTGGTTGCCCTCCAATCGGATCCCGTCCTCCCCTCTTTTCCTGGTTCCTTTCGGTTCCGGCTAGGGAGGTTTGTTAAATTGATTTGGGGCTCCGTCGATTCGCGAAAATTGAATTGTGGTTCCTGCCGATTTGGTTTTGTTTTAGCCTCTTTCGTGTCTGATTTCAATTCGTGGATCCTTGTTTTGGGGGATGACGGCCTTGTCTTCATGGTAGGCTTGGGTTTTTCCTCCCTCCGTTTCAATCTTTCGGCTTTGCTGTCGACCCCTATCCATCCCTTTGTTCCTCTATCTGGGTCTCCGGCCCTGGTTGTCTAGTTGTGTCCTCGCTTGCCTCGGTGTTGTTGTCAGCCCCCTCTCACCGCCTTCCTCCTCCGGGCGTTGTGCGGACCTGTTTCCTATATGCGTTGAAATAATTTTCGAAAGTAAAATAAAATAAAAAGAAAAAGAAAATAGAAAAGCTGATCCTTACAAGGATAAGAGGAAAAAAAAAATTAGAACTTTTTAGTGCTTACCATGCAAGCTTGAAAAAAAGGATTGAGGGTATACCCTCATCTCTCATGGTGAAGATCTGTTGTGCCAGATCCCTCACTGTCTCTCTCACAAAAACTACCCCTTCCTATATTTCTTTTTTCTTTTCTAATTATTTTTTTTTTAATTTTTGGGGGAGGGGGAGGCAAGCACGGGACACTTTTCTAATTATTTTGCTTCATAATTATTTTTTTATATATATTTATATATATATAAAACTATAAAACTAAAACAAAACTCTTGGGCTTTGGATCTTTCGGCCCAAGCTTTGGGTAATGGCAATTTAAAAAATAAAAATAAAAATAAACATCGGAAGGGCCTTGTTTAAATCATGAATGGGTTTCGCTCGTTTGGGCATTTATTAAATCCCGTTAGGGTTTTTGGGTGCGTTTTACTCAGACATTTGTGCGGCTCTTCGATCGTGTTGTTAGGTGACTTTCTTCTTGGACTTGGTTGTGATTGTCAGAGTCGGGATAGGTTGGGGTCGTGGTAGTGTGCTTCATGACGTCTCCGTTTTCGGGTTGACTGCTTCCCTGGAGTTTCGTCCTCACTGCCCACGGGATGATCGGGTCCTGATGTATCACTGACCTACGGTTCTGCTTTAGTGTGGAACTTGGCTTCGTCCGTCGTCTACGGCCACTTCCTGCTTGGATTTTATTTTTATTTTTTTTGAGGAAAAGTGGCACTTCCTGCTTGGATTAGGTCTTCTGATTGTGTTTTTTGTAGAGTTGTGTATCTGTGTTTGCACATGTGTATTTTATTGTATGTTGGTTTTTAGACGGTTCTACCGACTTGCCCGACCTTCGAGTTTCAGATTTGTCTGAACACGAATTCTTACCTTATAAAAAAAAACTTACAGTATACTCCGTATATTTTATTTCAACAACATAAAAAAAATTAAATGAAATTTGTTTTATGTGAACATTGCCTAAAAATAGAATCGGCGTCATCATCACAGCAAGAGATGTACACGTTCGTTTTACTTCATTCATTACTTTAATTAATCGTTTGTTAACGAATACTTTGCTTAACAAACGATTTTCCCCTTCTTATAAAATCTCTGTTGCTTTGTCATTTCTGCAGAGTTTTCACAACAAAGCATCGCCATTAACGTAGCGTTTCTCCAAAGATTCATCACACTCACCATCACACAAACCCAGGGAGCGAAATCCAGAGAGAGAGAGAGAGAGAGAGCGAGCGCGCGCCCCCAAACCTACTCTCTCCCTCCACCAACTCCACTTTCAGTGCACCTTTTCGCCGCCGATAACACAACAAATCTGTGCTGTTTTCGTGGATCGGCGATTCATGGCTTCGGAATGCTGAATTCGCGCCGGACTCGATCTGCGTGTTTGTTGTCTTTCCAGATTTCGTGATGCTGAGGTTTAGGTCTGAGTCCGGAGGCGTCGGATTTGTACTATTCGAAAAAGTAGTGTGAGTATGTGAGAGATCTTGCTTGGTTAGGGTTGATAATGGTGGCGGCGATCTCTACTGTGACGCTGGAGTCCAAGGCAGGTTCGCTTCAGGAAACGCCGGGAAACTCGACTGGGATCTCGAGGCCGCCATTGTTGCCTTCCGAGAGAGAGAATGGGGTCAAAGCTGCTGGGGTTAACAGAAGATCTAGGCCCAGGGGGAGAGAAATCCCCTCCAGGTATATGTCGCCTTCTTGTTCTAGCGCCTCTTCGTCTTCAACGGCTAGTACTAGGAACTCTACTTCCACATCTGCTACTAGTACTACTGTTTCATCATCATCAGCTTCAACTTCGTCGATTTCTAGAAGGTTCCCTTCCCCTTTAATTTCTAGAACAAGCACGAACAACAGTTCAAACCCTAGGAGGTCTCAATCTGCTGAGCGGAGGCGGTCTGCTACCCCAAGACCCGCTTCAGCGGCCAATGCGGGTGAGGTTTCAGATGCCACTAAGCTGCTCATCACCTCGACGAGGAGCTTGTCTGTTTCCTTTCAGGGGGAAGCCTTCTCTCTTCCGATAAGTAAAACCAAGGCAGTGAATTCGCTGTCTAGTAATGGTGGTAGGAAGGCGACCCCTGAGAGGAGGCGGCCTACCCCGTTGAGGGGGAAAGTTGACGGTGGAAGTGGAGATCAACAAGTTGAGGGTTCAAAACAGGTTGATCAGCAGCTATGGCCTTCTAGAAATAGGCAGGTTAATGCCACTTCTAGGAGTTTGGATTGCTCAAACAGTGAGGGGAAGGAGATTCTTGGATCCAATGTGGCTATGAGCGCGTTGCACGAGTCCTTGATTGCTAAAAGTGTAAGGTCTTCTTTTGATGGTATTTTGAATCTGGAATCTGGCAGTGGTGATATGTTGGGTGCTCTAAGCAGCTCGATTGACGCCACTTCAGTCAATGATTCATCTGTACCATCTGATCTCACGGCCTCTGATACAGATAGTGTGTCATCCGGTAGCACTTCTGGTCCACATGAGAACAGCAGTGGTCGCCAGAGTGGGCCCCGTGGAATTACTGCCTCAGCTAGGTTTTGGCAGGAGACGAACATGCGGTTAAGGCGATTGCAAGACCCTGGTTCAGTATTATCCCTCACCCCCTCGTCCAAAATTTCTGCCTCTAAGATTACACAATCAAGAAAGTTTAATGATGGCTCAGCAACGTCTCCCCGGATAATGTCATCACCTATTAGAGGGGCTGCAAGATCTGCTTCTCCAAGTAAGCTGATGACACCATCCCCTATAAGGGGAACTAGTCCTTCCCGGATAAGAAGCTCAATTGCCAGCTCTTTGAATAGCAGCTTCTGTGACACACCTTCTGTACTTAGTTATATTGTTGATGTTCGAAGAGGAAAAGTAGGGGAGAACCGCATTATAGATGCACACCAACTAAGGCTTCTCTATAACCGGCACCTGCAATGGCGTTTTGTAAATGCCAGAACCGATATTGGATTGTTGGTCCAGAAACAAAGCATTGAGGTATACTTTTAACTTATCACTTTATCAGGCATCTTGAAACTATCTTCTTTTGTATTCTGAATTTCTGAAGCATGATTGTCCAGAAACTCATTGTTCACAGAATTGCAGTATTGAACATGTAACCTGTTATACACTTTATCCTTTATAATAGTAGTTGCTTCCCCATGTTTTTTCATAGTAGATGCTTCATAATACAAAAGACTTCTTTTGTTAAAAGGGGATCAAGTTACACAATGGAGACGATAAAATATCCTTTCAGGCAACATTATGAAAAATAAATTGCAGAAGTAGAGGCAGATGATAGAGCCCTAACTCTCAAATGAAATTCAACAAACTATTGTAAGAGCAGCATTATGCTGCAAAAACTTTATGTTCAGTATTTTATTCTGAAGTTCTGACTAATGATCACACAGTAGACATGTAAGTCATCAACAGTGCAACCTACCCAATCCTCGTCAATGAGATGAAATACATGATGAAACAAACAGCAACAAGCTTACTTTCCTGATATACATCAAACCACTCAGAAAAAATAGCTCATTGTGCCATGGAAAGGTTATTTTCTTGGGGATAATGTTGTCTAGATTTTGACACTGAATGATCATATCCGACATCAAGAAGGCTTTATTAACTACAGGAACATTTGATAAGAAAACAGTTTAAACATATTGTTATAAGTTACTCCGTAATTTCTAAAGAAGCTGAAATATATTATGCATGACACTGATTATTCTGTTTTCATGTGTTCCAATTCCCCCATCCCATTCTTACTATGTCTCTTTCTTTCTTTTTCTTTCCTATTTTCATGGAGGAAGTTGCTTAGTTTAATTGTTTAATGCAGGGTAGTTTTCTGATTTTGTTTAATTTTTTTACACTGCTGATCGAGCATCATTAGGACAGATTGCATTGAAAGCGAGGCAAGAAATTTTACTTTGTTTCAGACCATTGCATGTGACGAATATATTAAGCCAGAAAATTGTGTTGATGTATTTTTATGCAGTTCATGCTTTATAAGTTTCTGGTGGAAAGCTGGATATTTGATGTCCCCTGTAGTTTAGAAAATCAGTGAGTTTGAAAGTGATTATTGACTTGGACTTAGGACAAGGCGTCATACTACTTTTTAAGCTCAAGTAACTTTTGAGAAATCTTTTGTTTACCCTAAAAATATAGCTTTGCAGATTTTCTCATTTTCCACTGAGGGATTTATATGTGCATCCAGATTTCTGGAGCATCTTACTTTCTAGATAATCAGCTTAGGTTTTAACATATTCCTCAATAAATTGAATATGCTGATGATACTAAAAATATAAAAAGAATAATAGAATTCAATGATCATTTCTCACTTTTTATCTTACACAATAGACTTTAGGTGGAGTACTTAGCTGTTCTCTTTCTCAATATATTATCCCCCCTGTTTTTTTGCTATCATGGTCATAAACAGTTTTGCACCCTTGGAAGACAAAAACCAGTTTTTATCATTATAGTTTTTTTTAATGGTTATTTTATTTGGTGCATGTTGTTTCTATCACCTATTGCGCATCGCTTCTAGTTGGTTGATGCCTTTGTACGAAGTTCTTGTGATAAAAGCATTTGCTTATGTCGTGTAAAATCTATTATAATATAATTCAGTGATTTCAATAGGGATATTGCTTTCAAGTAACACCAAAAGCATGTCCCTTTTCTAATGAGATTATTGTCATTACAACAGAAGAATTTGTGGAATGCATGGATAACAATAACGGGATTACGAGACACTGTCAGACAAAAAAGAGCGCATTTACAGCTTTTGAAACAAAAGTTGAAGCTAACCTCCATCCTGAAGGGCCAGGTAAAGTTTAAATTTCTAGTGTTCTGAAAGATTGAAGCGAAAAAGGAAGCAAATCTTGTTTCTTTCTTTTGCACAGGAGCTATAAGATATTTTGATTGTAGTTTATGACCTTGCTTGATGCTTATTTTTCTGCTTGAATTATAATTTAAATATCTGATATGATCGATATTCCCTTGACCCTTTTTGGTTCAGCTGTTTTGCATTTTGTACTAACCTTGCTTATAAGTTATAACAAGTTGAGTAATACTCCCTCCGTCTTGAAATACATGTCTTTTTAGCCCATAAAATTTTGTCAAAAATATATGTCTTTTTAGATTTAATCATCACACTTAACCTACTTTTACATCTCATCATTATTCTAAATTTTACATCACCCCTACTCTCCTCCTCACAATTTTTTTTTAAAAAGAAACAGATACTCTAATACCAAAGTCTAATCATTACACTTAACATACTTTTTACATCTAATCATTACACTTAACATACTTCTTAATTTCCGTGCTCCATCCTAAAAAGACATGTATTTTGAGACGAAGGGAGTAGTTGGTTATACTGATGGGTTTTTTGGTTGATGACGAGTGTTATTGAAATGTACTGTAACATAAAACACACATTGGGTATTTTGTTCCATGGAAGTATGGAACTGTAACTTCTGTTAATTTTTCCCTTTAGATCTTCTTCTCTTGCTTATCCATTTTCTTTCATATTTTTTTGATGAATCAGTAGTTACCTTGATGGATGTTTTCTTCTAAAAGGAAGTATTTTCTGTTATTGTAGGTTAACTATTTGGATGAGTGGTCCCTCATGGACAAGGATCATTCCAGTGCTTTGCAAGGAGCAATTGAGGCCCTGAAAGCTAGCACTCTTCGTCTTCCTGTAGTTGGAGCAGCAATTGTACGTAATTCAATTGTTAGCTCTATTCCATCTTGTATTGCACATGGCTTGATGCATGTTCTGAAAGGTTGCTCAATTCTTAAATAGGTTGATGTACAAAGTGTGAAAGAAGCTGTCAGCTCAGCAGTTGATGTTATGCAGGCAATGGCATCTTCTGTACGCTTTCAGTTGACAAAGGTGACTCTTTCTCTATCTATTTATGCTCTTTGGATCACGAGCTGTATAATTTTATGTCCCATTGAAAAATATTTGTTTTGGAAATATTCCACTTGTACACATTTGATCGGTTCCTTTTTTCTGATTAGTAATGCAATAATAGTCATCTTTGTCTTCCTAATCACAATTATAGCTCACATCAAATTATCATCTTGGTGGGGAGGAGGAATAAAAGTTGGTCAAGTTGCATAGATTGTGATATGGGAATAAATTTTCCATTATAAGCTTTCCCATAGACTTAAGGAGCTTTGAAAAATACTTCAGTATCTAAAAAGCATGCACCGGATAGATTGTCTTCTCTCATGATATGTGCATACTAGGTCGCACATCTGAGATTGTGTTACTCTGAAATATCAGGGGCAAGGATGGAGGATCTGCCTTGTTAGTTATGGATTAAATTAAACAAGCTCTTAAAATCGTTTCTTATTATTTATCTCTGTGAGTTGCAACTAGGACTTTTGAATTGGTTTGGATGTTATTTTTAGAGGCTATCAAAAATCACTTTCATTTACTACTATAGGCCTTCTCATTTTGAAATTTGAACTACCAAAACATTGAAGGCATGATAAATTGATAATGCATCAAGTGCATCAAAGGCAAGATAATAACAGAAAGAAACTCGGATTCAATTAAAGTTTACTTCCATTGGTTACTCTCCTGGGAAGCCATGGTGCTTGAATTTCTCATTTGTTGTCTATTCTTGTCACCTTAAGAGTGCTTGACCACAAGCTCTTTCATTTATTGATCATGTAGGTGGAGGAAGTAAACTCTTTGGTTTCCGAACTTCTAAACGTGGGTGTAAAGGAAAGAGCTTTGCTAGGGCAGTGCAAAGACATTTTATCTGCATTGGCCGCCCTGGAGGTAAGTGTCAAAACTCACACTGAACATACAGCATGAGTTCCTCCTTACCAGTTGATTACACTGGACATTTTCTTATGTTGCGATCTCCCCTTGTTGTGCAGGTTAAAGACTGTAGCTTGAAAACGAACGTATTGCAACTAAACCGCTTATCAATAGCCTGACAAACACACACGTAGAACTAATCTTACCCTGACCCTTCTGCCGAAACTCTGAAACTGCTGACACATAACAGCGGGGGCTTCTTCTTGACTAAAAGTAATGGGAGGAGGCAACCATCCCGACTAAGGATAAAATGGTGTGCCTTTCTTCTGTGTTAATTCCATAACCTCCCACTCCCTTTGGGGCCTTATGTCTTGTAAAATCATGCATGTTTTGCAACCACTGGTACCGTAAAATGGCGTCGCTGCATGAAGGAAAGGTGATTGTATATAAATGGTACATTCTTGTTGATGTTAAGTGGCTATGTAGGTATGAAATTTGTTTACACGATCAGGGCAAAATCTTCAGGCTGTCAGTCAATTTGTCTAAGGCCAGTGTATTTTGGATTACCAGCTTGGTTTGTGTCACTGTGTATTGTGCTTAGTGGAATATATAATGAAATGGGATGACCTTGCCATTTGACAGTGCAATTGAATGCTCCATGGAAATGGCCCAAAAGCCCTAATGAAAGCTTATCAACTTGTGTGATATCCATCCTGAACATTATAAGCATAAACATCAACAAACTTGAACAAATAGAGAAATTGCATAGAAGAGTATGCCTTGTGTATCAACTAATGTATTTAGAGTCTTACCAAATCAAACTCTTTTTTTGTTTTCCATTTCAGTTTTCATTTTCGATTTTTCTATTCATACTCTAATTATTTGCTTTCTTTTTCCGGGTTGTTATATGTTCGACCAATTTTTCGTCAAATGCACGATCATTCATCGGCTTTCGATGTCAACAAGTTTTTTGTTTTAGAAATAGCTTGCCAAATATTGCCGACACGGAAAGAAGGTATCAACAAGCTATTTCAAAAAAAAAAAACCGACACCAGAAATTGGTGAATGATCATGCATTTGACGAAAAATTGACCGTATATAGCAGTTGCGTTCAGTTTGTTGATAATTTATTTGGTTGTTATGTGTTTAGTTTATACACACCCTTTCAATATAATCGGGACAAAATAGGACATTCAAATCCTACTTGGAGGGGATTCTATTGGGTTTGTTGTTTGTTGGTGTGGTGGTGATAAATTCAGGAAATGGATTCTTAGAAAATTAGTCGGTGGATTCGAAACTCATTTTTATAGATTTTTATCACGCATTATTACACAACGCTAACAAGTAGGAAGAGCCACAAGAGGGGGTGACAAGTCCACAACCACTCCTCCGTCCTCACGCGCGTTCAATTACTCTCTCTCTCCCACAGTCCACACTACCACCGTTTCGCCGTCAAATTCCACCTCAATCGCGTCGGATCTCCGGTGTTCTTCGTCTTCATCTTCAATTTCTGGACTGCTTCTTACTCTATCAGGTACTTTCCTCTTTTTTCTTTATGATTATTGTATGAATTTCTCGCTTTCCCAATCGCTGCACCTGGTGCCCTAGGTCCCCCCCTTTTTTTTTTTAATATTTGTTGTAATTGCATCGATTTTACCTCCGCAGTTCGCGATTCGTTGGATTTGAATTGGTGTTTGTTGATGCGTTAGGGCTGGGGATTGTTCATTTCCAGATTGAGATGATTGCTTTCTCTTTGGGGCGAATTTGATTTGGTTTTGTGTGTGGGAACCTTGATGCACTTCTGGAATCAAACCGTGGAGATATTTATTTCCTTCTGGATTTGCTTCTGGTTCTTGTAGAGTTCTTTTGCTTATTTGTAGACATGAAATCCAATATGAGAGTTTTTTCCTTCATTTATTCTCTGCTTTTTTTATACCTTAAAAGGCTTAGTCGATTTCAAACTTGGTCTCTATGAATCAATATGTGCCTAATGAAACATGGAAGAACTGCACTCTTAGATTTGCTTCTCAGTACTTGTAATGAAACCCAATGACCCATATTCTAATGTCTAATGCCGTTTTCCAGTTATCACAGAAAGAAAATTAAGTCATAACAACTGATTTCGGATTGAAATATAAAAACTTGTATTAACCTCACAAATTACCCCTAAAGTTTGGACTCTAACCTGTGGTTACTAATCTATGCACCATAATTTATACACCCTACTTTTATTAACCTCACAAATTACCCCTAAAGTTTGGACTCTAACCTATGGTTACTAATCTATGCACCATAATTTATACACCCTACTTTTGGCTTATAATATGATATGCAATTGGCATTTTATGGCAGAAGGATGAATCTGTGGCTTTTCTCATTGGAAGCAAATTTCGTCATTCTTTGATTATTACAGTGAGAGCTTTTATGGTTTGATCCCTTCTGTGTGATTAACATGTGCTTTGGCATGGATGGTTTATTTTGCCACGTTGTTGTGGTTATCAAGCGATGATTGTATTTAGTTTTGTGCTCGTTGAGAAACTATTCTGCATCTTCTGTCTGCAGAAGTTGTCAATTGGATACATTGGAAAGTCACCATGTACAGCCGGTCGCCTAGTCGCAATAGATCCAGAGGCATCAAAGTGAAGCATATTCTACAGATTTGTCTGTTGGTTGCTGTTTGCTTTTGGTTAATATACCAAGTCAAGCATTCTCATGAGAAGAAAAAGGAATTTGAAGAGAAAGATGCAAAACTAGCATCAGACACACAAAGTGATGGTGAAATTCTCAGATTAGGTAGAAAGGACATCTCTAGGGTGACAGAGGTTGGTAGGGATGATAAAATAAATGGAGAGGATGATGAAGAAAATGAATCAGATCAAGCGGAAAACAGACATGAAGATGATGAGCAAGAGAGAGAAGAAAGTAAGACGGAAGAGAGAGAGGAGGAGGAAGATACCGGCAAAGGTGGGGAAGATGATGAGATTGACAGAAGTGAAGAAGAGGAAAATCACGAGGAATTTGTTGATGAAGAAAAGGATAGGGAGGAGACTGATGAGAAAAATGAAGATAATGACGTCGGCGAGAAGGAAGAAAATGAGGAGAGTGAGGCTGTGCTGGAGGATCAAGATCACGAAGGGGGGATGAAAAATACCCATGAGGCTAGAGAGGAGCAGTACAAGGCTGATGATGCTTCGAGTGAAGTTGCTCATGATACAAGAAGTAACTTGCCTGAAGCTGAGAATGCAACTCTTAAACATACAGATAGGAGTTCCGAACAGATTATTGATGGAAAGGAGAATGTAAATCAAAGCTCCAATCGGCCCTTACTTGACGAGAATTCACATGAGCCAATTAAAGGCTCAAACTCTTCGGATTCTAGGGTTTCAGAAAGCATGGAACACAAGGGGAACTTTACTGTGTCAGGATATAGCACATTTGAAAACTCAACGGCTCTGATGGAGTCCAGCCATCAATCTCAAGTGAGCAATAGTTCGACTCAACTCGAATCTGAGCAATCATCTAAAACAACACAAGCACAGAATGCAACTTCTGAAGACAGTCATAATGAGGTTTCCAATGCTACGTTGATCATGATTTCACATGTTAACACTTCAGACTTAGCTTTGGACAAGAACCCATTGGATATCAAAACTGTCGTGAATTCTACCGAGCTTGGAAATATTACCTCTCCCGAGGTAAAATTCTCCTTAGCTGAGAATAGTACTCGTGCTGCCGAGACAACAGTAGATGATGAGAATTCGGTGAATGCTGGTGCGGATGACAATCCTGGAAACAATTCAGAGGACAATGCAACTGGTGGAGAAGATGAAAGTTCTGACACCGACACTGCAAACGACAATGTGGGTGCGGATCTACATGATAATGTTGATGATTTTGCTTCTTCCCTTACCCAAGAGGAGAAAGAGTATCGAACAGATACTGGAACATTGCCTGATATCAAAGTGGAAGTACAAAATGCCGATGACATGGAGGCAGAAGAATAACTCTAGCAGCTTTTTTAATTTTACCGGTGTCAGGTAATCCTTTTGTCAGCCTGTTTTGGTGTGCGCTCTTTTAGTTTGTATTCTGTCTTGTTTTGCTAGAGTTAGAAATGCTTAGGAAGTCGAGTTTGCTAAAGGGGAATGGAAGAAGAAAATGGAAAGTTTTCAGCTTGAAAATTGTACAAGGTATGCATGATTTTCATTTGCTCTGACCTTAAATTTGATCTATTTATGTCATAAATTTTCCGATGAATTAATGACCAATTGATCATGCTTCAATCCTAAACCACTGAAATCAGTGCTGTAGGGAACGTCCCTAGAGTTTTTTCGGTCTATTCATCACGAATTTATGGTAGAACAAATCGTTAACACTTTTAAACATGAGTTACCTTTTGGAATATTTTAGATTTCAGCTGTTACTTTGTTATGAAAGAAATCCAGTATCCTAAACTTGATAGCTACATCTTTGGTAGCAAATTACTTTTGGCATATTACCAAGAAAATAATGCAAATTGGTTTGAGCACAAGTATATTAGAGTAACATTCAAATTCAAATAACTCCAAAATACAATCAAGACTTACTAAATCAATCCAAAATTCCTCTTAAAAAGGACATAAATCATTTATTAAAACATATAAGGATACAAGATATGCCTTGTATTTTTCATGTGCATGAAATTCCTTGGATGCACAGAGACCCATAGAATAAGATGGATTCACCGTAACGAAACGAAGCCATCAAGGTAAGCAGGTAACCGCGCATCCAAGTTCAATCACGCGCCTCTACCTACATGTTAATCCAGATCATGGCACATTTATAAACTAACTAATGCCTCAATTATACCTAATAGAGACTTTTCTTCATACAATCACTTTAAAATAAGCTTAAAGTCTGACAAAATTTACACCTTCTGTAAACATAATGATCTGAAAGAAGGTACAATGCCCTGAACTTAAGGGCCGGACAGAAACCAGAGTCATGAATCATCTCCGGAAGTGAATGTTGACGACTGACGGTTGGATGAAGAAGGTTTGTTGGACAGAGATTGCCAGTGGTAGAAACGGATGAAAGAGGAATGACGAAAACTTTTTCACTCCACCATCTCCACCGCCAGCTTCGGGACCTAATTGTAAGAGATGAAATTAATCGGTTGAGCATTTCTTGTTATATTATATACTTTTAGTGGAAGTGTTGAACAGAAAAGGACTGAATCCTGAGCATGAAGCAGTTGATTACCGGGTTTTATCTTGAACTTCGGCACTTTTGGCTGCCTTCTTGAAATAAACTTGATTGGATGATCTGTGGACTGCCTGTGGCGGTCGGTTGCAGAGATAAGCTGTGACATATCCAGAGAGGAAAAGGTCAGAGGTACAAGCATGCACAGAATAAACACGGGTAGGTGATTGAGGGCTTCCATGTCGTCAAAGATCTAGATCAAAATGCCTTCCATATTCACCAAGGATTGAACAAAAGTAAGCACTATGGAAATATTTACACTTCAGAGGAGCTTTAAAAGCACACAAATCTCGACTACAGTTGCAAAGATAAATACAAGGTGTGATATCTCTTGAAAAGTCGCCATTATTACTCCCAACTTAGACATAGTGACTTACTTTCTCATATCACATCAGGAGAAAATACAACTCTGTGGCCTAGAAGACACCAGGAATGAAGAGGAGTAACGGGTAAAGAAGGGAGTATTGGTTGGTGTCGTAGGGTTAAGTGATATTTTTTTGGTGAGCACTATAGGGGCTTGCTATTTCTGCAGACCATATCCTTGGTAAGAAGTTTAAACTAAAAAAATTACAGTATACAGATGTATGAAGACTGTAATACCCTTGAAAGCAAGTGTCAACTCATGCTAAAACATTTCTTAAACGTATCTTTTATGGCAGGAAAAAATGCTGCTCAAAACATATACATTGTCATTATAATACTCTGAAACTGCAGCTGACCTTTTCATCATATCGAAAAAGTGACTGATCAAAATAGGGAGATGGACTTCGCGACTGACAAGCATAAGGCAAAGACCCCAATGTTTTCTTCACAAACTGCAATATCCAACAATTAAATGAATCAGATAATAGGGGTAAAAAACGCGTACATAGCTGATATGAGAAACACATACATATTACTCCCTCCATATCACAATTCATGTCATTTTAGGATTTTGTACGCTTTTTATAATACCATCCAATGTATAAGTTTCTCTTTAGTTTTTTTTCGAAAAAATTGAATTGATGATTGGTGAAAAGATGATTGGAAGAGTTGACATCTATTAAAATATTATACGGAGTAAAATTTTGCATTGGAAGTTGAAGTTTGACATCAATAATGAGGATTAAAATATGCTAAAATGGCATCTACTATTTTGATACAAGTATAGAAAGCTAAAACAACATGAATTATGATACAGATGGAGTATTTATCATTTTACCATATCTGCCAGCCACCCAATTGTGTAGAACTGAATAAGCAGAAAATTGCTCAACGAGATCTTACCTGACAAAAGCTGTTTGACTTATTCTTCATGCACCTTAGCTGATCAAGTGCATGTACATTATTTGAGTGAGACGAGATGAAATTCATATGCAATGAATGTCTTGACGGCGGTTGGAAATGGTCAGAGAACTTCTCAAATAAATTATATAGGTCCTCTGCCGAATGCTGTGGGACAAATTATTTTTTCATTTGTTAGCACCTTAGTCCAATCAATAGTCCTTTAATCTATACATGAGCACAAGCTGTTTAATGTCTTTAGGATGTTTCATTTTGTCCTCATTTCACCCTATGGAGGTAGCAGCATGAACCAAGAGTAGGCACCTGATAAAATGCTACAAATTCAGCAACTTCCATGTTATATACAGCAAAGAATGCAGGATGCTGGTCAGTATTACGTGCTACCTGAAATATGAAAATGCACGTTGTTACTTCAAAGTTCAAATACTAAATCCATTTCAAACAAGGAATATACAAAAAAAAAAAAAAAAAAAAAAAAAACGTTCTCTATCTATTCACATGCTGTTAGACACAACAATGTACAACTCTAAATGCTTTCCTAGCAGTCATGGGTTTTCTTTGTGTGGTTGAGCCCTTACCAAACTATGTCTGCCATATTTTTGTGATTAAAAAATGTTCAATAGCCTTTATTGTATCCCCATCATCTCCAGCTTATCTTTGCTTTCCACTGACTCTGGGGTCCTTCAAAAACATCCGTCCGACTTGTTAGGGGAATGGATTCGTACAATTGACTCCCCCACCCCCCAGCTGGGTTGTTGCTCGTTGTTGTGCACCAGCTTCGATCTTTTTACCACTAGTTAATGTTTTATTTCAATTTACACAGCTACTTTCGAAAATGGTGAATAAAGAGCTTCCAATTGCTTAGTTCCTTTATTAGTCAATTATGCTTTTATGACCGAAACTCTCTTCAAAGCCATCAAAATGCAGAAAAATATTTTCCAATATGGCCTAGACGACATAAAACCAAACTAGGCCAGCACAGTATGTAAGCTTAAGAGAAAGAGGTAATAAATAAGGAAGAAGCTATCTCACCCCTCCATCCACGCTCCCAAATTTGATTAGCAAGTGATGACGGTCCAAGAATTGCACCTATACAAATCCAATCACTGAGTAATTCTTCTTACTCAACATGGGAGAGGGCGCAATAAATGTTTTCACACAAGGAATTTCACCTTCCAGATCATCAAGTCCATGTAATCTTGAAAATGAAAATAGAACTTCTTCTTCAAGGACTGAATTCTCTGGTCAGCAAAAGATCAAAATGGAAATCATCTCAGATTCATAACATAGTCAGAAATGTATTCACTCAAGCATGGGAAAAGTTATAAAGCAGTATATGAGCACAAGACAATATTTTTTACTTTTATGTGTGTCAGTCTATAACAATACGCAACATGATATCACTCAAAACCTTTTAATACAATCACCATTATGTTTATTATGTTTCTCCCTCCAAAAGGGAGTAAAGAGAAAGACTAATATCAACACTTGAACAATTTCAGGAAGTATGGTCAGAATTCAGAAATGGATGATAATTTTTAATTAATCATAAGCAGGTTATATAACACATCAGATACCACATAAGGAAAAAATATTTCCCTAAAAACTTGAATACTTTATTCAAGACAGATTAAAACTAGCAGTCTAGGTACTGCCTATTAAAGAAAAAAAAGCTGATCAAAAGTAGTATATCATCTGAAGCTAAATCTAACCATGGTTTGATCTGTTTCCTCATTCCAAATTCCTTGGAATATGAACGAAAGTAACCGCTGCTTAATACCACTCAGAAAATAAGTGTCACCCTCCATGTGATTTGCTACCAATTGATCCTGTCTATTGTTGTCAGAGATTGGGAAGTACTGCATAAACAACTGTGATAAGTCACTGCAGAAAACTCTCTCATCAAAGCATATTGTAACATGAAAGAACCAATGGATAATAATCTAATCGAAATATTATGAACAGATCTGAATATTATTTATTTCCTGTAAAATCTTTTAGAAGAATCTTATGTTACCTGAGTATTTGAATGCAGAAATAGTTCATCATCTTCATGGCAATATGCACCAATAGCCCGAACATCAACTAGGTTGCCCGAGTCCCTTATTTGGAGAATGTGAATTGTTTGATACCGAAGGGATACAATGGCCAGTAAGTCATCATATAAAAACACTCCAGCGTTATGGGGGAAATTAATGAAATCATTGTGAAAGACCTTCTCATCCAGTATTATCCCATCTTCTAGTCTGATTTAAGTAGTCCACAATATAGAAGGAATCAAAGAAAATGCATATGACAACAAGACTTTTAAAAATATAGATGATCCAAGAAACATAACTCAAATACATACCTTAGAAGGTGGAGAGTTATCTTTTCTATTGAAGGGACCCCTTGCACAGCACCCCCTACGGGTGGAGCATCATGTATTTGTGCAGTAGAAGTTGCGAAGAGTCCATATTGGTAATTCTCAATGTATAGGAAGAAGTCTTTGCATATAAGCTCATTGCTTGATGCGAGTGAGACACAATATAGTTGGGTGAAGAAGCTCTCAAACCTCTTTGCCTTAGCAGGGAGATCATGGACATCACAATCTTTTCCACTGCATGAATACGAAAGCCATATTGGTCTATAAACAATCAGTTCCTGGTGATTTCTGCTGAAGCTAACCAAATACTGACCATCATCAGTGAACTTGCGGAATGAATGATCAGGGCACTGAATGTCATATATGGTATGACTAGGGACAAGATTTTCATAAAATTGTCTAGCACGGTGAACCTGCCATTTGATTATAATCAAGTCATGGACTAAGTCATACCAAAAAAAAATTCATAAGTAATTGACAAAATCTAGAATTTATTGCAGAGCAATCCAATATTGTTTCCAAGTAAATTACAAGGACTTGAATACTCTAACAAGTCCCAGCACATCACAGTGCTAGGGACCGTACTGGTGAGGAATTATACGCACAGCTGGCTCCAAACTTGCAGTTTGAGGATAGCAAAGCCTTATCTATAAACTGACACCCATATGTTAAGACTAAATCTCCTCTTCGCTTATTTCTTAAGATGTCATATCCTCCCCTTTACACATCTTATCACTTAACAGACTGTCCCATCCATATCTACACATGCATTAATGATTATTTAAGAAATAAGATGTTTTGTATTTGTGCACGAGTCAGACACCTAAGAAAGCCCTGCACAATTTCCCCAACATCAAATGAGAGGCCAAAATCGTCAAAATAAAATAAAATGAAGTTACAGTGACTTTCCATCACCTCTAATCATAGACCACCAAAATTTGAGAGACAACATTCAAAATCTATGGGATGATGTAATGAGTAGCAGACACGATCTCAAAAGCAACTGAACATATAACATAAAAACCGCCTTCGACATGGAATATAAGAAACAACCACTGTCACAAGCCCAAAAGAGGATAAACTTTCAAGAAGTTTACCTGCTAAAAACCCAAAAGAGCTCGATATTTGAGGCACGGAGCTAGTGCTTTTCCACCAGTTACAGTCAAATTTAAAAGCATTAATAAAACTTGGCTGCTCTATTGACAATTGGATGGTTTGGTGATAATCATACTTATGTGTAGGTTTGCTAGGAAGAATGGAAGATAATCCAGTACGGGTTATTAAATTCATTGACTTATTCCAATCCCGCAGAGAAATGCCAGTTTGATCGCCAATGAATCACTCATAATAAGTGCGCTCATCGATCGCCACATCAAATTCAGCACAATACAGGCAAAAGACAATTACTTGGAAATGCAAACAAACACCATATGACTGCCCTCTGCCGAGCCCTAATTGAGCTTCAAAAAAAGACAAGAGTAAACATAAGAGCGAGAGGTTACACTCGTGCCAGGAAGAGGAGTGCGAATCTGGCGCTCGAATATCCGATTAGCAATGTTGTTGCTTTTAAACATCAGTGCAGACGACAACAGACAATCATCTCCATAACAGCACTCAAAGGAGCTCCATCTGAAGCAAGCAAACAACCCCGAGCACACACAAATCTTCAAATTAGGGCTTCAACTTATTAGGGGTTCCCACTGGCCAGCAATTGGTGGACGGGGGAGCAATGGCGGAAGGTTTTGGTGCGAATTAAACGCTTACGTCTCCGAGTCTGAGATTGAGAGGGTGTAAGAGTACTGACTACCGGTTGACGTGACGGAAGCGGCGGTGCAGCGGTGGCCGGAGGCGGAGAGGTGAGAGGATGCGTGGGAGAATGAAGATAAGAAGCTGTAAAAGGGGAACAAAAAAGATGGGCCAGCAATTAGGATATTTTTTTTTTTCCCTTTTTTTAGCCAAATGCAAAATAAATAATAAAAAATGGTCAAAATAGGAAATTTGTAAATGAGATATTTTACATTTAGTGATAGCTGATAAGGCCACGAGAGTTGAATTCATAAATGTGCATATTTAATTTGTTGTTAATTTTAAATGTATGGTTTGTGAATATTAAGTGTATGAATTGCAAACATATTTTTATGTTATTTAACCCTTATTGTAACTCAAAACAATGGTTTATTTGGTTGTACATATGATGCACGTACAAGCACTTAGGTTAGGTGCAAAGCCGGACCCGAGGGGATGCAAAACAAGCCTCCGCCTTGGGCCCAAAATTTAAAGGGGTTCAATTTTTTTTTAGGTATATATATTTTTTTATTAATAAGTTTAATTAAAACTAGTACAATTCTCGCGCCATGGCGCGGTTTTTTAAACTAAAATATTGATAATATAAAAAAAATAATATTATAAAATATTAATAAAAGTTAAGATAAAATTCATTAAAATATTTACCATAAACGTATCTTACAAATATCTCAAAAAATTATTTTAAGCTAAAACTCTTTTATTTTAAGAATATATATAGTAAATGTCATAAAAATTAAAAAATACATAATTGGTTTGAAAAGATAAAAAGAAGGAGAAAAAAATAATTAAAGGAAATAAATTTGAGTTAAGCCCAGTAGCTATATTAAATTGAATTCAATGTTTTGAATTAAGCTCAATTGTTAATGGAAAAAAAAGAGAAAAAGGAGAAATAAAAAAATGAATGAAAAAAAAATTGGTCAATATTCCTAAAACTACTCTAAGGTTGACACGTAAGTAAAGTCTTCTGAATTAAAGTTATATATAGATCATTATAGTATATTAGTTAAAAACCTCACTCTTTCTCATTAATTAGTCCAATGTTTAATTCTCTTTGTTACGTATTAATTTGTTGCATTTTTTCCTCCAAAATTTCATTTAGTAATCACTAAAAGCTACCAATAAAATATAAATTATCCATTATATATGGTTACGAAAAATAAACAAAATTTTCTTAATATTTTATTTCCCTTTATCTTGTGCACCTTCAAATTTTAAACATAAAATATAGATTTTCACAAACCCTTTCTAAAATAATAATTACCCAAAGATTTTGTACTCGTGCCTTAGACACGGGCCTTACATTAGTCTTCCATATGCATTATTTCACTTCCTCTTCTCTGATTCCGCATATTCTATGCCGATATTTGAGCCCAAACTTCGCTTATTTCCACAATTTTAAAGCCTTTGTAGATTTATTACGTTCCATGCGAGGCCAATCAAGTGCATATTTGAAAACTCCATGGTTATGGAGGTTGGTTGTTCGATCTCTGATGGAGACGTCTTTCAGGGCTTTTGAAGGCTTCATATCTAGAATCCTACTATTTAGAAGCCAGTTTGTCGAGAAAGTGGGGAAAAATTATAGAAAAAAAAAGAAGGTTGTTCGTCGTTGGGGACGGAGGGGTGGTGGCAGGTTGTCGGGTGAGTCTTGCCCCCTTGGTTTCGTCAGTGTCCATCTTTGTCCGTGGATGAGGTGGCGTGTAACACCAAAATCAACCACGTTACTTCCAAAAACCGAGTGGTCGTTGAGTCCTCCCATAAATGTTAGGCCTCTTCCGTTGGTATGTGATGGTGAGTCCTTGTCAAATCTCTCGCTCTCTTCGGTTTGGGGAGGTTTCGTGTAGTTTTGACCTATTTTGATCCCCCCGCCCCCCCCAAAAAAAATTTGTTAGTTGCCTTGCATGCCAATTCCTCGGCTTAGGAGTCTTGAAATCCTGAAAGAGCTCGAAAACTCCGAAAGGGCTTGGAAAACCAAAATATAAAATTAATTAAAATTTTTGTTGATAACTTTGTGACTATATAATAAAACCAAAAGCAAAATATTTTTTTATTAGGTAAAAATTTGAGGTCAGACAAACCTGAACCTCAAAGACCGACAAGTCGGTTCCGTCTAGACAAACACAAAATATTAAGAAGGTGCAAGAAACAAGCAATAAAACTCTAAAAAGCAAACCTAAACACAAAGCAGTCCGAACGATTTTCTTCTTCTTGTTTTTTACGATTACTTAAATTCATGTTCGTTTAGGCCGGTACTTCTTGGTGCATTTTGCACGGGCGGGGTGAGACTTTGCTTATAGTGTGTGTGGGCGATTTTCTTCTTCTTGGGGTTCTGGCATCTAGAGTTGGGACTGACTAAAGTCGTGACAGTGTGTACGGGGCGACTTTTAAGTTTCGATAGAGTCGGGATTAGCGGATTTCGATATTTGAATTTCGGGTATCCTTGAATTTTATTTTGGGACCATTTTATTTCTTCCTTCCCCCCCCCCCCCCCCTCTCCTTTCCGTTACACATATTCTCTCCAGCTCACTTCTCCTCCCTTTTCACACTCTCAGCCCACCCACACAACAAGCTTGCACCGATTCCTCTTTACCCTCCTATAAATCTCAAATCCTTCAGCTCAAGTCGTTCACCTATCCCACAAAGAACCCTAAAAACTTTCTCTCACATTGTTTTTCTTCGTTCTCATCTCCTCATTCCACTCCCAAAACCTCATGTGAGCCGTTTTCCGCTTCAATCACCTTCATTTCACCACACCCAGTGGCGGACCTAGGGGGGTCCTAGGGGATCACGTGACCCCCTCCTCATCCAACAAATTACCTAGGTGTATTCTCCTCGTCGATAGCTTCGTTTTGATATATAATACGCCATAATCCGACATCTGAGTAAAAAGTTATGAATGTTTGAAAATTACAGCAGTATTAATCACTTTAGTTTTATTTCAATATACTACACTACTTTAATATTTTACTTAAATTGACATTCACATATTATAATTCATCTCGAGAGCTTCGAAACCATAGGTTATATTACTTATTTTGAGAATATGGTAAAAAGTTACGCAAGTTTAAATTTTTTTATATCTAGTTATACATTATTACATGTTAATAATGCAATGTTTATTTATTGCGTTTTATATCTTTATTTTTTATTTTTTATCCTTATTTTCGTATTATATATTTGTAGTATTTTCGAAACCATATGTTGACACTAGTTTGTGCTATCGATCACGTTGTGTTCACCTCCGTTTCTTTCAAACCATCACAAGCACCACCCTACCACTCTCCTTTGTTGATCTTGTCAGTCACCAGAAGCCACCACCATTGTTGTCGACGTCGATTGAGAAGCCACAGCCGTACCCTGCTTTGTTTTGCAGAGCGGGAGAAGTCGAGCAATCTTCACCGAGCACTCTCTCCTCGCTTCTATTAGAGTAGCAGCTTCCCTCCGTTTCCCCATAAGGTGAAGAAGAAGAACTAGGCTAGGAGCACCCAAGGACAACGCCGGAGCCGATTCGCTTTCATCCCTTGTTTTTGTTGAGGTCGGTCTTTCGATTTTATTTTCAATTTCAATTCAAATCCCATCAAAACCCACCTTTATTTACCTCTTCCCTCTCCTAGGCTCTAAATGGCATAATTCCACAACCCTTGGAGCTCAACCGACAATCGGAGCACGCCCAGTGGAGATTTGACGGAGTGCGTTAATTCCCTTTTTTTTCCTCTCTCATGTGCTCATTTCTTTCTCTCTGTGTGGATCTTTTTTGGGGAAACACGTTGGTTGACTGGATTTGAGTCGGGATGGGAAAGGAGCTCCATCAAGGCCCCCATCTTCTCCTTCTTTTCCGTCATCGCTGCCTGTGCAGAGGAAAGGGTAAAGCAAACGGGTTGATGCCGGTTCTCTTCTTTCTTTTTTATTTTTTAAGTACAACACAAAAATGGGTCTTTATGAGTGACTCTTAGAAATCTTTTGGATGTCACCTTTGTACCAAGAGTCTTTTGACATCTTTGTTCACTCGGGGAATTTCGTTTGAAGGTTTTCTTTATCGCCGTTGTCCATCCAAAAGTATATTGTCTTCCTAAGAAACAACTAGTATTCTTTCAGAATGGGTTATGGAGTCAATGGGGATGAGTCGATGTTGCCCTGGGAAACTTCTATTTGGTTATAATGGTGGTTTTGTTTGTGGCCCATCTTTTGATGTGTTATTGTGTTATATGCTTGTTCTATTTTGGATCTAAGATTCTACGTTCATATGTATATCTATCCTAATGCACTTGATATATCCATGTATTAGCCACTTTATCTTAGGATAACATTACCTTCCATAATACTTCTTTTATGCCTCGGCTCTCGTGCTCTTCTATTTTCGAGCATTGGCTCGAGCTTAGCTTCACCTCTTTACAATCACCTGAAATCATGCACAAAACTCGTAGATTCCGACTCTAATTGAAACATAATCAAAACATGAAAACTACTCTAACTCATGCATTTTACCCTACCTAAACATATCTAAATACCTGTAGTAACACTACCTAAATGTGCATGATCAAACTCCCCCACACTTGAACCTTTCTTGTCCTCAAAAAACAAAACTGATCCAATCAAACATCCCACATATACACTCTTCATGCATTCACCTTGTCAAAATACAATCCAAAACCAAGTAGGAGGCACAAGTCAATAATCAACATCATCACATGTATTTGGCCAACTCAAAAGCTTAGGCACATTTCAATCCAACCTCATCGGGTATATAAAGTGTTTCACTCTCACTCTTGTGTTTAGGCTAATTCAATTCCGCTCAAACTCAATCCAATGCAACTAAGCTACATGAAAATTGAAATTCATATCAAAATCTCCACCGTGAGTGACATTACAAGCAATAATCATCTGAGGTCTTGCAAGGGTTGTAGTGGGGCTTGGTAAGAAAATCAAGGTATGGAAAGATTTAGGCTTTGTGGTGCTAAAAATCCGGGAAAAAGAGATCTCAACTACAACCGGAAAAACTAGGGGTGGGCATGGGACGGGACGGGACGGGATTGGGGTAATCCCGCGTCCCATCCCGCGTATTTTTTGCGGGACGGGATTGAATATTTTTTTTCAAATCCCGCCGGGTCTTATCCCTCTCGGGACGGGACGGGATCGGGACGGGACGGGATTTGTCCCTCGTAAAAAAAGATTAAAATACAATCCTAAAATAATAAGTATAAAGTTGTAAATTAAGGTCATGCATCATAAAAAAAAAACAGTAGGCAACACATTTGTAATGTAGTAGGCAACACATTTGTAATGTGGAATCTGATTACAATTGTAATTGAAGGCAAAAGAGTCAAAACAGTAAGGTCATGCATCATAAAAAAAAAACAGTAGGCAACACATTACAAATGTGGAATCTCATTACAATTGTAATTGAAGGCAAAAGAGTGAAAACAATTACCAAACTACTTATTTCTTGTATAATTTTATGTTTTATTATTATTTTAAATTTAGGTTTAAATAAATATTAAGGTATAATATAAATGTATCTTATATATTTTTATTAATTTTAATTAAATATATAAAATATATAAAAAAAATTATATATATGCGGGACGGGACGGGATTTGCGGGATTCAAACTCTCCGTCCCGCGTCCCGTCCCTCGTCATTTTTGCGAGACGGGATCGGGACAGGATTGAAATATTTTTTTCTAAATCCCACCGGGATCGGGACGGGATGCGGGACGGGACGGGATTTGCGGGATTTGTGCCCACCCCTAGGAAAAACACTCAAAACCAAACATTTCTTCAACCAAAAGAATTCAAACTTTAACTCCATCCACAAATAAAGACTTAAGCACAACTCTTGCTAACCAACTAACTCTTTGTTAATTCTTTTTTTCTCTTGATTTTTCAATGATTTTTCTTCTTCTTTTTATGATTTTTCCTTGACTTTTACTCCTAATTTAATTTTATCTTCCTTAGGCCCCGAGTATTAAGCACAATAATCATCCATATGAAGCTCAAAAGAATACACCACCCATACATAACTTCCAAATACTCAAAATACTCCACTAATACACATTTTCACCAATTTTCTTCCTAATTCCCAGATAGGGTAAGGCTAAAATTGGCTAAAAGACATTTTGTGGAGCTAACAAAAATGGGCTAAAAGGTTCAAATTTGGCTTCAAGCAGAGGATAGTATATACAAGTAGATACAGAGTAAGATATGACTAACAAAAAATTGCCTCAATCACATGAAAATCACAAGTAATAATCAAAATATACGGCCTTGAAATAGATATCAATTTCAATTCTCAGAGGTAGTCACATTGGAGAGTATCACACACAAAAAGAAGAAGCAAAAGGACATCAATAAAGCATAGTCCCAATAAGGCCAAAATAATCTCACAAGGTAAATTCTTGTTGGATTTAAATGTCACCTAAAAGCTAAGAATTATACATGTTCAATCAATCCATTATCTCACGCTCCAATTGACTAAACAAATTAGACAAGGATCAACAATTCAAGCATATCATGGAACTTATAATTAGATCAAGAATAAATAAGTAGAAGACAAGTGGTAAATATGGGGTCATATGATAAATCCTAAATCTAGAATGTCATGCATGATATTTTTTCTTTTTATATGATTTTTCTGTTTTTTTTTTCATATGATGTGCAAAACTAAGAATAATAAACATGAAAGAAATATATACAATGCAACCTAAATGCAAACATGTAAATGTTCCCTCCCCCACACTTAATTTACACATTGTCCTCAATGTGAAAAATAAAAGAGAAAGGAAGAAAATACTTACAGAGTCATCTACATATGAGACGAAGATGGGAAATTGAAGCGCAGGAGTAAGGTGAGCCAACATTCTTTCTCGTATGGACCTCAAGGAGACACCACAATACAAACAGGAGACAAGACAACACCAACAAGGACAACTCACAATAAGAATCGATCGTGTCAATCCACTTACAATAACACACAACAAAGCCACAAACATCAACAATTTGCAAATCGATAACAAATAAGCATAAATTGATCAAAACTATAATAGATAAACTCAACAAAAAACTCTAATCAAGTTTAATATCAAAAAGCAAAATCAATTCAAATGCTCAAGACTCCATAGTTTCCAAATTTGCAATTTCACAGTTAAGCTAGCACAAGAATCCCAATCCAAGCCAAAACCTCTCAATCAATCTAATTCACCCCCGAATTTCTCTATCAACAAGTTTCTAATTCACCCAATTTGGAATCCCAAACTACAAATTCAAGCCCAAGTCCTAATTCAATCACTCTCCGATAACAAATCTAGCACAAATAAGGTGTAATCTCACCCAAACAAACCCTAAATTACACAAATTTATTCAATTTGAGAAAACCTAGAAATTGAGGTTTTGAAACTTTACCTTAAATCTTCAATGGAGGGAGGAGAGAGGAGAAGAGGCTGACCGGAGATGGTTCTCGGAGTTGGGTGGCGGAGGTGTCACCGGCGAGATGGTGATGGTGATGCTCGGACTGGCCGAGTCCATTCCGGCCGTCGGGGGCAGCCAGAAAGCGTCGTTGGCGACTTGGGGATGGCGGCAGTGGCTGGAGGCCGCTTGGAACGCTCGCCGCTGCCGGGAGAGAGGCGTGAGGGCTTCGGGACTCGGAACCGGTGGGTGATGGTCAGGGCCGGTCCTACTGTTATATAGGCCCGGGGCAAACAAATTTTTTGGGCCCTCATAATTTAAAATTGAATTAATTATAAAAAAAAAATAAAAGCTACATCCTAGCAAACAAAAATATATTTCAATCACTAAAAATCCATTTATTTTCTACAATAGAATACTACTTAATATATAAAATATCATTTTTTTTATAAATAAAACACAATAAAAAAGGATCGATACAATAAGCAAGTACATAAACACGACAACAACAAAACTAATTGACACTAATAATACTACATGCCTAAATACGTTATAATTTATATGTAGTTAATAAGAAAAGGGGTAAGGAAATAAAAATTAAAAACGAAATATATCTTCACAATAATTGGTTTAATTTTGGAATAATTTTATTAAATGTTATAAATTATATGAATTCAACCCAAGCGTCTTGTTTCTATACATTTTTTCAAATGACTAGCAAATTGCTCTTCATTTCATACTACTCGTTGCCGAGTGGAGTAATGTTAATATACCACCACTATTTCATCAAAAAAAAAATATACCACCACTAGTTATGGGCCTAAAATTTTTTTGGCTTATTCTCTAAAAGAGAAATGGACTTTAGGGATATTTGGGCCTAAAATGATGGGTTAAATGTAATATATATACCCAGATTTTTTTTATTATTGGGACCCAAATTTATCCAGCCTGCCCTTGCCTCTGGGCCGGGCCTGGTGATGGTGGCCGCGGCATGGCCTGGTGGTGTGCTAGCGGCGTCGCTGTGTGCTGGGGCTGCGAACTCGGGAGGAGATAGGGGAAGACGCGCTCTCTTTCTTCCTTTCCTTTTTTTTAGACCCTATATAACTCGGGTGGGGTTTAAGTAAATTCGACCGAGTTATATTTCCCCTCCCGAGTTCCATTTCAGAAATCTGTTCCTCACTCGGGTTAGCCCAAGAACTCGGCCGAGTTTCCTACTGTAATTTCCCTGGTTTTGGACTTTTCTCTCTCTCTTTTTTTTTTTGCTTCCGAAACCTGCATGTTAGTATTCCGGAGATGCAAAAATACTAGAAAAATAACTAAAAATAAAATAACAACTACCTAATAAAATTATGAAAAATTATAATATGAAATACTAACCTTGGGTTACCTCCCAAGAAGTGTCCTTGGTTAACGTCATCGACTCGACGTTTTGGTTGTCCATTTAAGACTCACTCGGACATCGTCAGTGCCCTCAACAACAAATCAAACTCTTGTGCACATCATCTAGGGAGGCGGACACTACATACGAATAAGTCGAAGTCAAAGTATGTCCTCAACTCCTCATATGTGCGAGCGTGACTCTCCGTCACGGGTATGTAGAACCACCAACTCAGTTCCATTGGCGTTATGTCGAAATAATGAGCCCAAGGGTCAACATAATCACCAACCTTCTCACTATTGTAGAGGATATCAATTCTTTGCCCAGGAGACACAGAAATCAGCTCCAGACCTGGTTCCATGATAGGCGAGCTCTGGACAATCTCATCGAATGAAGGAGACAAGAAATCACATGAAATCTCATGTGTCGACTCGTGATACTCCATGTCAAGAAGCACTTACTCTCCTCTTCATCGCCGAAGAAACTGTCATCATCTGCGAACATGTCCTCCTCTACCAAAACATTATCATCCTCATAGCTCAAGGGTAGGGGAGTTGGCGGAGTAGACTTGGATGAACTCAATGAGGGAGGAATAGGAAGCACACATTCACCTACATCTTCATGACTTTCTGAGCTTCCCTCGGGTGTGATAAACAGGTCCTTGCCACTCCCTAGGGTGTTCGTGGTGAGGCTCTCTACCGGGTTAACCACCGGTTGAGACGGTAGTTCACCCGCTTCACAAGCTAGTATCTCATTCCTCACTTGGACCATTCGGTGCACTCACTCATCTAGTTCCGCAATCTGCCGACACAATTGCCCATTCTCCTCATAAGAAGCCTTGGATAGATCCTCCAAAGGTGCGTCAAAGTACTCCATTGGTTGAGGTTCCAGTGTGAAGGACACTCCCTGCAACGCCTGGTGACCCATGTAGCAGATAAGATCCCAAATTCTCACCAAACCTAACCTTGCTAAACTTCCGCCGCTCATGTATATAGCACGAGCCTTTGTCTCAGCAGTCATCCCCTCAACAACACAGACAACCATATCTCGTAAACTATCGTGAAAGCCCCGCTCATTGTGGATGTCCACACATCTCTGCAACCTAGTGAGATATAGGTGAAAGTTTTCACCTTCGAACTGCAGTAATCTCAACATCTTAAACTCTTATTAGCATATGTGTTGTGAATCGTAAGATAAGCTCACAACAAAAGTTAGTAGCTAATTAACACACAAGAAAAACACACAAATAACAACTTGACTCCCCGACAACGGCGCCAAATTCGATAGAGGATTTTCAGTCGCCTTAAATCCTATCAAATAAATCCGACGACTAACCTAACTAATATAGTTTGGCAAGTACGGGTCGATCCCACAGAGAGTCAACGATTTGTATGCAAGTCAAGTGTGCTAATAAGAACTAAAGACACAAATAAGGGGGGTTGTGATGTTTTAACTAAGAATGCAAAAGGAAGCAAACTAAACAAATTGATTGAACAAATATGAGAGAGACAGCTTAGGTCAATCAATCAGCAATCAGGTTTGTTCATTGATCATTGAAATTGAATAGGTAACTTCCTCTTGAATACTTTGTTGTAGAAAGACTAAGTCTTTTGAATCCAATTCCTTGTCAAATCTAGTTAACAGGACAAACAGACCCTGAAAACTCTAATTATCAAACAATCCTGAAACTATCAAGATTCAATTCAATAATTGATGAAGAATAAAGGAAATCAACAAAGACAATCGATAAGCACAATCAGTTATTGCATCAATTGCAAATCAATTCTCTATACAAATCCCTAAATCAACCTGTTTCATAGATTTATATTTTGCTACTCAAGAACATAGATAACTCAACCAGTAATTACCTATGTCTAGCAATAGATTATCATGAAACAACATCAGTTGATCAGGCTAATGAAAATTCATGAAAACCCTAAACATTCAGCGCAGAGAATCAATAATATTCAAAGAGGAGTATTAAGAAATAGAAATATCACAATGAAATTGCAAACGTGAAGCTTCGATTAATCTCCCTAAGCAAAGGAGTTTAGTTGTTCATACTTGAAGAGAAAACCTAAAAACTAATTCCACATGTCTCATGAATTTCGTCCCCAAATCAAAACCCTAATCTCATGTATATATTCCATCCTAAAAATAAGTGAAAGCTAACAAATAAAAGCCCAAAAGGGAACCCAGCAAATAGGCCCACGTCCAAATCAGAACTTGGTCTCGGCTGATAGAACTCGGGTGAGTTCTTGCTGTCTTGGGGCGAGTTCTTTTCCTGCATCCACATTGACATCCAGATTTTGCTATTTTCAAGGCTGAATTTGGAAAAGTCGTAAACACGAAAGTTTTAGGTATTCGAATCCTCTTTCCAACAAGTATAAGTATGCCCCAATCCGATAACTACAGCCTTCATACGACTCGTTTTAGTGCAGCGTCGCCAGCTTGGACAGCTCCAATCCTTTACATGTTTAGCTCCTCTCCTCGGCTCTCGTGCTCTTCTATTTTCGAGCATTGGCTCGAGCTTAGCTCCACCTCTTTACAATCACCTGAAATCATGCACAAAACTCGTAGACTCCGACTCTAATTGAAACATAATCGAAACATGAAAACTACTCTAACTCGTGCATTTTACCCTACCTAAACACATCTAAATGCCTATATATATTAAACTACCTAAATGTGCATGATCAGATTGACATGACTAATAAAAATAATAATAATAATAATAGATAGAATCCTAGATGATAGATAAAAACTAAGCTTAGTGGTTGAGGGAAATTCCCTAAGATATTTTCCTTCTTCACATTATTTCCAAAATGAATAAAACACACTTAATAATAAAAATAATATTAAAATAATGCTAGAACCGGCCAGCCACTATCTCCACTCAACATCAACTTTGGTATACTCGACATCGACTCCAAGTGCACTCGACATCGACCTCTAGCCACTCGACGTCGACCCTTCATCCATGGTGGCGCCTTCTACTTCCTCTTGAGGAGGACATCATTCTCTATTTGCATTCGACCCGTCCTCGAGTCGTCGCCGGGATCATGATCGTTGTTTCACCCACATAAGGCCATCTTGATCCACATCATTATTTCGGTGTCTTCTAGGTCTCCGTTCTGTTTATTCTCGGGCTATCAATGCTATTGTCCTTGTGTTCGATCCTGGTGGACAACACCCTAAGCTTGCATTGCAGGTGGATTTCATCATACAGTAGCTGCTAGCAGATACAATTTTAGATAATCCTTGAGGAGAAGGATTGCTGAAGGGGGGAGTTCTGTAATAGAATTTCCTGTTACGAGTATTGAATCATATGGGTCAACACTCATTTTGTATTTGGGCTTTTTACTTTATTTTCTATATTGGGTCTTAAGTCTTTTTATGTTGATTTACTTATTCTGCATCTCAGTTCATCGTCTTCAAGCCTCTATATATGTAGCCATCTTTCTTGCAGAGAAATCAATGAATAAAATCATATTTCCAATCTCCCAATCTCAACTCTAATTCTCTCAGTTCCCCCTGATAATTCTATGGCACTAGGCACATTCGAATCAACTCTTCTTCAAAAGGAGGGAAGGAATCTTTAGGCACCTCCAAGTTACAAAAAGAAGTGATCCAAAACAGGGAATCACTTGTAAAATACAAAAAGAGCTATTTCATCCGAATTCTTATCACCTTATGTCCCCGATCTACCCCTATTTGTAAAGCAAGTCCGAACAAGCCCCCCCTAAAGACCACCTTTATTTCACATTAATTTCTATAAGTAAATAGCAATTTATGCAAAATAAGAGATGACCCAAAGCTATTCAGACAACCAAAACAAATAGGAGAGGCTATTAAGCAGGCCCAACAACATATATTCCAGCCCACATGACAAATCCAACCCATTAAAAACAGATCTGGTATAAATCAACATCCCCTCTTTTGCCTAATACATGACAGCAACCACGAAAAATCAGCATCAACTCTTCTTCCTCGTATTTGATTTCTAGGCCTAGGTCACCTGGTTTCGGGTTCGATCTCGAACTCCTAGCTAGGATCTATTCTTTGCATCATCAATCGACGAATCTTTTGAGTCCTGTCTCACAACAACACTCGCTTAGATGGGACCACGAGCCGGCTGAGCGTTTGGCTCCGTGAACTAGGCTCCTTTGAAGGAAGATGGTCGCTCCCGACTACCCTTTGCGACGGTGCAACCATATGGCATCGTCCACTTTCCACTTCATTTTCTCTATACTGAATGCGAAACGCAAACAAACAAAGCCAGGCGCCATTCTCGTCGTTTGCTTCACCGGACGATGGCCGGATCTGAACCCAAGCCCCTCTGCGTGAAAGCCCCAAATTCAGACAGGCATATCTCCTTGGATTCCCACTCCATTTTTCTTTATCTTGCCCTTTATGTGAGGAATCCGAAAGAATAGCCATGGATTCACAACTCTCCTGATGAGGATAAGTACCAAGGATGGAGAAAACGTGATGAACTCCATCGAATTTGTAAGGGAAGCTAGATCGATGGTTTCCATTGAAGAGGGTGAAGGACGGAAGGGTTTGGGGTTCTCGGGTTATCTTACTACACAATTTCTTTGTCCTGTTTGTTTTTGTAAAATTTATTTTGCCTTTATTTTCAATCTTTAATGAATGTAATTTTAATAGGTAAGAGAGTTTCTATAGGAAGGGTTATTTCCACTAAAACCTTTCTAGATAGATAGATAGATTTTATTTGGGATTGTACTCGATTTCCTTTATCAATATATTTATTAAACACCAAAGGCCCATTGCCTTTTTTTTATTTATTAAAAAGACAGACTCACAAACCCAACCGCAAACTCACAGTCGACAGCAGAGGGTGAGCCGAGAAAATCCGAGAGAGCCTCCCCAGCGGCCAGCCGCCGCCGCAAGCTCCACCTCCAGCCAACCCTGGAACCGGCGCATCGCAAGCCGCCAAACTCTACCCAGCCCCTTGGCGAACCCCCACAGACGGCCTTAACGGTTGTTGTTGTTCTTCTAGACCTTCAATGTTAGTTTTTTTTTGTTTACCTTTTAATTTGATTGTTTTTAAGTTCAATTAGTTGAGATGAGAATCAATTTAGATTAGAATTTGTGGATTTGATAATCAATTAGGGTAAATTTCGATTATGGCTTGTGATTTTGATAATAAATTCGGAGAAATTGTGATTAGAATTTGTGGTTTTGAGAAATAAATCTGTGAATTTGTAATTTAAAATTGTGGTTATGAGAAATAGATGAGATCCCAATCTGATGTGATCTAGGCTTGTAGATTTTCCTTCATTTTTGTAAAAAAAATGTCCCAGGTAAACAATTAGTAAATATTTTTCTCTTATATATTTTGTAAGTAGAAAATAATTTTCTCCTATATATTTTGTAATAAGAGTAAATAATTTTCTCTTGTCTATTTTGTAAGGTTTGCGAGTTGCTGAGCACTTCATCGGGCCCGGACCTGAGGCAAGGCCCAACAGGCCCTCGCCTCGGGCCCAATTGACCTTGGGGGGCGTATATATATATATATATATATATATATATATATATATATATATATATATATATATATATATATATATATATATATATATATATATTTTGATTAGGTAAAAATTCGAAGGTCAGACAGACCTGACTCATCGAGAGGCCGACCGAAGTCGGATCAGGCCCTCGCCTCGGGCCCAATTGACCTTGGGGGGCGTATATATATATTTGATTAGGTAAAAATTTGAAGGTCAGACATACCTAACTCATCGAGAGGCCGACCGAAGTCGGTAGACGGCGAAACGTCTAACAGAGCAACCTAAAGACAGAAACATAAATCTTTCTCTTTAGTAAAAGAAGCTTTTTTGTCATAAATGGGTGGAATAAATGAGAAATATTGAAGATTTTAAAAAGAAAATAAATCATCTTTATATGAAATTAAAGAGACTAAAAAGAAAATAAATAATCTTTATAAGAAGCTAAAGAGACTAATTTTATTTTATCTAATCAATTATTTCTATAATATTTGAAATTGTAAATATTTTTAAATTAAGTTATATTCATATGCTTTGCCAAATATTTTTAAATTGTAAATTACCAAAATTTTCATTTATAAATAAGTACTCCCTATAATAGTAAGATACATGCTCTACTATAATTTTAGTTTCCAACAAGAAAAAAAACAGTGTATAGAAAAATAAAACTAAAATAGTTTTAGTATAATCTAGATGAAAAATTAAAACCATGCATACTTAATTTAAGGAATAACTAAAATATGAAATGAAATAGTCTAAAAACATCAAATAGATTAGACCGATTTTATATTTAATTAATTTTTAATTATGATTTTTAATATATGAATGTATATATTCATTGATACAAAAATTGATAATCACGTGCGTAGCACTGGGTAGTACACTAGTAACATGCGTAAAGGAAAGGGGAAATATGGCTTAAAAAAAAAAGCGGATAAACATTTACCTTACCTCTGGCACGCTGAATGAAAAAAAAAAGGAAAGGGAAAATATGGCTAAACGCTGCGTTGCACCAAATTGAAAAAAAAAACGTGAACAGTCGAAGAATCAGGAGGGTGTCCCTTCTTTTCTGGGCGATTCGAGAGGGCCGACCGCCGGCATCATTCACTGGTTCACCCGCCGCCCGCTGGCATCCAGGGGCCAAGATCTCCCTCTCGGCGTCGGCCTCTTCCTGACTTCCTCCAACCGCAGCCTGCTGAGTGCCGACCTCCTTCAACCCTTCCTCCTGTCGCCGTCTTCCGTCTTCGATTGTAATCTCGCATCTCGACTCAATCTCAGTGGCTCACTCTTCAATTTTTCAAGACAAAATCAGTTCTTCTAAGTTCTATTGCGAAATCAGGTATATTTTCTTCAATTTCATCTAGGTTGTTGTGATTATTTGGAAACCATCAGTAACTTCTAGTTTTAGTTTTAGACTTAGGTTTTGGAATTTGGAATTGGTAGGATTTAGGATTTGAATTTGTTTTAAATTTAGGAGAATTTGGAATTGAATTAGTAGGATTTAGGATTTGAACTTGTTTTGAATTTAGGATTGAATTTGTAGGATTTAGAATTTGAATTTAGGCAGTGAATCATGTCCTAAGATTATAATCTTTTGCTTGAGATTTGATGGATATTTTTTGTTTGTCAATAGCCTTACGGTTTGATGTATTTTGAAATCGAAATGTTAACACTTATATAACATTATTGTAGCTATATACTTTTTTGATGGCTTGGTATTCGTTTTTTTTTAATCATGGGGGCACAACTTTCAAAACTCGCCTCAGGCAAGTAATTTCTCAGGTCCGGCCCTGCACTTCACAATCACTTCCTATATTTTTCTGCTTCCTGTATTTTTCTGGCTCGGAGAGTTTCCGAGCACTTCACAATCACTTTCTATATTTTTCTGACACCTTTGACCTTTGTGGTATCTGAGGACAATCGTCAATATTCAATTCCTGCAAACACTTGAGAGAAAGGATGTCCCTTGGTGTAGTGCAGCCAAATTACGACACTCGCTGAAGGTTAACCTCAAAAGTGAAGTGCAATATTGCATTCTTTGCGGCATTGCCCTCAAACCTTCGGACTTTGCAATTCTGAAATGTCGTAGGCAACCAATAGCGGAGTTGAGAAAACCAGGGAACTCCAACAGTTTAGGAAGTCCCATAATGTCTAGATCCTCACGGCTTCGTAGACCATTTAGTCCTTTCCATCCCTTCAACTCTAACTTCCACTCCTACTTCTCTGTCACACCTTGGATTCAGCTCTGGGCAATAGGAAATAGACAGCTGCTATAGGTTGTTGAAAGTTTGAATGCCTTTTGGAGGGGAAGTCAGCCTAGAGCACTAAAAATGTGAGGTGGAGCAAACAAATGCATTGTTTCCAGAATTTACTAATTTAGGCGTTGATGGGATTGCTTTCCAGTTCTTGTTTGTTGATTTTTTGCTTGATTTTCAACTGATATACAGATGAAAGCTCCTGCATTTTGTTTTGAGCTTCTTTTTCCATTGGAGTTGCTTTGCAATTGCTAGTTTCATAGTTGAATCTTAGCTACTTGCCTTGTCATGAAGTAGTGTTGAATTGGGCTTGCTTTTGCTGGATTGTGTTAGTGATAGAGACAACCTAGGCATATAGAGAACAGAAATCAGCAAGTGTGGGATGAAATTGCATTAACATCCTGTTTCACAATTGTTGATCTTTTGGTAGACTGCAAAGGTGTAATGTTTTTTTTTTTACTAGGAAAAACAATCCAATCAAGAAAAGTGAGAAAAGGAATAGAAAGAGGGGCACTCGTAATAGATTATTTATACTTTTGAACTAACTCTTTCTCTTCCGTTTCTTATGCTATATTACATGAAACGTCAAGGAAAAGTGATGATAAATTTTGAGTTTATAGTGCATGACTGAAATATACTTCTTTCATTGGAGTGTTGGCTAATTATTAAATACTATGCATAACATTTAGGCATGGCTGCTCTTGAAGAATTGAGGAAGAAGATTACACCACTTTTTGATGCTGATAAAGGCTTCTCATCAGAAGCTGCATTGGATGGTGCAGATGCTTGTATGGTGAGTTTCTACCGTTTTCTGTTGGCTGTTGCAAAATAGTTAGGTTGACGTTTCATAATTTCATCTAAACTATGATTATATGTGATTTTTGTGAAGCTCTCGGATGGTGGTACTGTTAATTTACTGAGCAGATCGTATGGAGTTTATAATTTCAATGAGATGGGCTTGCAGAAGTGTACATCTTCTCCGGACGAATCAGATCGCACCGAGAAGACATATCGTATTGCTTCTCATGAGATGAGGATTTATGGAGCTATAGGTAGTGGTGCTAGCAGCGTTGTTCAACGCGCTATTCATATTCCTACTCATAAAATACTTGCCTTGAAGAAGATCAATATATTTGAAAAGGTATATCATTTTTTTCCATCCTTTTGTTTCTCATTGCACTCTTCAATGTGAGTTAATAAGATATTCCAGGTGCTATAACCATTTTTTGTTTTGCGCTCTAATTTGACATGCACGATTGATTTCAATTTTGCTCATAGTCTCATGTTGTTTTTCATTCCATGAAGCGCGTGTTTGAAAACGGGTTGGATCTCCGGTAGCATTCTTCATGTCTTGGTTGCATTGTCCTTATAAAAGCACTACTTCCCCCACATGAAGGAAAAAATTGGAGAAAGGTTTAGGCTAGTGTAACAAGGATTTAGAAAGTACAACTCTTCATAATCCCATTAGATCTACAATGTGTCTTCATAACCCCATTAGATTCGTAACCCCGTTAGATTTATGGAGTGATGTATCACTTGGTACTTTTAAACATTTAAAAAGAATTATGGTGCTATCCATTAGGTGGTGTTTCTTTAGTTAATTTTGCTTAGATATCTTTGTAAGAGAGAGGAGGAAAAAGGAGAGGAATGTGATGTTTTATAGGTAGCAATACTATTTCTCTACTACCATATAGAAATTTATTTATTTTTATTTTTTCAATTGTTTGTATCAGGAGAAAAGACAACAACTCTTAACTGAGATAAGGACCTTATGCGAGGCACCTTGCTACGATGGTCTTGTGGAATTTTATGGAGCATTCTATACTCCTGACTCAGGACAAATTAGCATAGCTTTGGAGTACATGGATGGTGGATCCTTGGCTGATATCATAAAGTTCCAAAAGCGTATACCAGAGCCGGTTCTTTCATCTATGGTACACAAGCTTCTACATGTAAGTTATTTGACTTGGAACTATATTTCACTTTTTTCGTAAGGGTTGCTGGCCATGTTAGTTATGTTTGGTAACAGTTTCATATATTTTGTACTCTAGGGTCTAAGTTACTTACATGAAGTGCAACATTTAGTGCACAGAGATATAAAGCCAGCGAATCTACTTATTAATCTGAAGGGACAACCAAAGATAACAGATTTTGGTATAAGTGCTGGATTGGAGAACTCAATGGCAATGGTAAGTTTAAAATAACGATTGTTGATTTTTTCATAGTTTTATGTAATGTCCTAACTCACATCCCGCGGTTTGTGTTAGTGTGCCACATTTGTTGGGACAGTCACGTATATGTCACCGGAGCGAATCCGGAATGAGACTTATTCATTTCCGGCTGATATTTGGAGCCTAGGGCTTGCACTGTTTGAGTGCGGTACCGGAGAGTTTCCATATTCAGCAAATGAAGGACCTGTAAATCTCATGTTGCAGGTCAGGCCCTCTTCCTAATTTGGACTTCTATAGCTTTTCTTATTTTCTCTTATGAAACAAATTTACAATTGAAATTACTGAACATATTAACTGACTATATAGGATAAGTGCAATGTAGATGTGCTCAAAGCTCTAGACTAAGCATTCGAGAGATCCCTATCAAATTCAATATTCTTTCTACATTAAAAATTGTTGGTTTTTGCGTTGATACTACTAGTTATGCTTTATAATATCCTTTAATGCCCTCATTCATTCATGATGATGTTACAGATTATGGATGACCCGTCCCCTGTTCCACCCGAAGACAAGTTTTCACCTGAATTTCGCTCATTTATTGATTCTTGTCTCCGAAAGGATCCTGATGCTAGGCCAACAGCAGAGCAGGTTAGTATTAGATATATACTCGCAATGCTAATGCTTTTAGATGTGTGGCTAGCTTGGGTGAAAGGGATACCATTTTTTATGAATCGTTCATCTTATTCCTTTTTCCTCCTCGATGCAGCTTCTTTCACACCCATTTATAACAAAGTACAAGGATTCCCAAGTAGATCTGACAGCATATGTTCGAAAGGTTTTCGATCCTGTTCAGAGGATGAAAGACTTGGCAGATGTGAGTGGCGTTATTTCCATTTTATATGTTGTTTTCTTAAAATTATTTTTATCGGTTTGTTCTTGTTTTAATGCAACAACTGAGAGAAGTTGTTGACCGTGTGTTCTTGTGTGATGTGTATTAATTTGTGCCCTTCTCACTGCATTCACTTTTACAGATGCTTACAATACACTACTACCTGCTTTTCGATGGGTCTGATGACGATTGGCAACATACAAGGGAATTGTACAACGAGGATTCCGCCTTCAGGTAACCATCAGGCCACTTTTTCTCTTTATCTTCTTGGGGAAACTTCTATACAGATATTTTGATCTCCTTCCTCACCAGCTTTTCAGGGAGTGAATTTGTCGGCCCTGATCACATTTTTGATAAGCTGTCAGAGATTCGGAAGACCTTAGTGGGCACCTGGCCTTCGGAGAAGTTGGTACACGTTGTGGAGAAAGTGCAGTGTCGGGCCCATGGAACAAGTGGAGTTGCAATTCGCGTATCAGGATCATTCATTCTCGGCAACCAGTTTGTCATATGTGGCGAGGGCTTGCAGGTAGAAGGCCTCCCAAACTGCAAGGATCTATCAGTCGAAATTACAAACAAGCATGTTGGGACTTTCAAGGAGCA
Source organism: Persicaria maculosa (assembly GCA_963922045.1). Classification (NCBI taxonomy): domain Eukaryota; kingdom Viridiplantae; phylum Streptophyta; class Magnoliopsida; order Caryophyllales; family Polygonaceae; genus Persicaria; species Persicaria maculosa. Next base: position 83,387,842 of record OY998251.1, on the reverse strand, counting down.
GTTTGTCATGGAACAAGGGATGGTTATTGGAAGGTATTATGTAGCCAGCCAAGAGCTTTACATTATGCAGCCTACCAACCAAGGCTCTTGAGCCTCCCATGTAATTGTAACTGTGTAACTTTCGTTGTAATTTTTTTGACGGTCTCTATTAATAATTTAAGTGGACCTTTTAATTTGTATGTGCAGTAAGATGTGTTAAGTATATGTAGTATATAGTATTTGTGGTCAGTAAGTGGTATTGTCGAATATAAATGTAGGAGGCTGATAATGTTGTCCGTTATAGTTACGGTTGTCGTTCACAAGGCTGGTCGCGGGGCTCCCCTGTTTGTTTCTGTGGCTCTAGGGGCAGGGGGCTCGTTGAGAAGAGGAGTATATCATGAGAGAAGCAAGGAGGTCAACCACCCAGAAAAGGGTCCCACCTTGGGGTAAATACTGTTAGGGAGAGTTTGTGAAATGTTAAAAAAAGTTGTACTAATTGGTAAATTGTCCATATTTTTGTACAAATTGGTGGAGTGTCCATCTTGTCAATAACAATTTTATTATCTTGCCTATAGCCTCACTTTTTTTTCTTTTTTTTTTTCTTTTATATTCTGTCGTGTCAATAAGAGTATGTTGTGCATGTGCAAAAATAATCGTATGTTGAGCAAATATGACCCAAGTCTTTTTTTTTTGTCGTGCAAAAGTAAGAGTATGTTGTGCATGTGCAAAAATAACCGTATGTTGAGCAAATATGACCCAAGTCTAGTTTTTTTTTTTTTTTTTACATTTTGTCGTGCAAATATAAGAGTACGTTGTGCAAATATAACCGTAAGTTGTGCAAATATGACACAAGTCTAGTTTTAATACGTTGTGCAAATATAACCGTAAGTTGTGCAAATATAACATTTTTCTGTGCAAATATAATATTTTTTCCTTTTTTTGTTCGTTTCAATACTTTTTGTTGTGTAAATATAATTTTATGTTGTGCACATATAACAATCTGTTGTGCAAATTAGAGTTTATGTTTTGCAGTTATAATATGAGAAAATTTGCGCCGCATGCGCAAATTTCCGTACATAAAAATACGCATAAAAACGATATCAACACTAAAAAATATGTATAAAAGTGATGTTATCACTAAAAATACGCATAAAAACGATGTCAACACTAATTTTTTTTTGCAAATTACTAAAAATGTAAAGGGAAATTCCTTTTGGTGCCCCTGAGTTTATGTCAATTCCGGTTGGTGTCCCACACTTTTTTTTTGTCCGGATGGTACCCCTGAGTTTTGTCAAAAGTTCGGCTCATGCCCAAAACTCATATTTTCTCCTTTTTAGCGAATAAAACCACCCATTATTATTATTTTTTTCAAAAAAAAAACCTTTTACTTTTGACATTGAACAAAATTACCTCTTATTTAACTAAATTCAACACAAAAGTGACAAACCCACCTTATTTTTAAAATTATACAAAATCACATATTATTTCCAAAAATTTTATCGTAAAATCACCCTTGTTTCCAAAAAAAATAGAACAAAATCACCCTTGTTTCCAAAAATCTCTCTATTATTTGACTACATTCAATACAAAAGTGACAAACCCACGTTTATTTTTAAAATTGTACAAAATCACATATTATTTCCAAAAAAATTATCGTAAAATCATCCCTATTTCCAAAAAAATAAGAACAAAATCACTATGATTTTTAAAATTGTACAAAAAATCTATTATTTTTTCATACTTTGCAAAAAACAAAAAGACACTAATTATTTTCCAAAACAAAATATAACACCTATTATTTTTCAAAACAATTTTTAACACCTATTATTTTCCAAAACAATATGTGACCTATATCTCACTAACTTTAAACATTTGTAAATGTGATTGATCAATTTAACCAAATAATCGATTAGAATTTTATTGAAAAAGAAAAGTAAAGTTTATTTGTTTCACTTTCTTCTCTTATAAAAGAAAGATATAATAAAAGATTAATCATTCTTATCTTATTAGGTTTTATGTATTCCAAACAAAATAAACGAATAACACTTTATTTTTTGCATTTTTTAAAGCATAAAGGGTGGTTTTACGCAAAGTATGATTTTATGAAGTATTTATTTTTTTGTAATTTATAGGTTACTTATATTTGTTCGCATAATAAGATGATGGATTTGTGCAAAGTTTTTGTAAATAATGGATGATTACACACATGCAATGTTTGACAAATAATGAGATTTATTTTTTACAAACTATGAAAAATATATAAAGGGATCTTTTGTATAATATTAAAAACAATGATTGATTTTCTTTAAAAAAATATGGAAACAATGGTTTTGTTTTTTGAAAACGGAAAGAGATTAGGAAAGACTATACACGATTCGTAGTCCATCACAGAGCATCATTTTGGATGAGAACTTGCAGTTCTAAATCTGTGTTACGGTTATTGATAGTGGTTGAATAACCTAAAAAGGCCAGCCTGTCTGCTACGCTATTAATTTTCCTAAACACGTGATGAATGTGTACTGTCTGAAACCGACTGAGATCTATCAGGGAATCGGAAATGATCATTTCGACTTCCTAAGGGTATTTCCAAATACCTTTAAGTGCATTGATTATGCAAAGGTTATCCCTTTCTATTTCGATGTTTTGGATATTAAGATCTAATGCTTTACGGATTCCTTCTCTTAAGGTTGTAGCCTCAACTCTGATAACCGAGCACGGTGGGATGTTGGCACCCTTCATCGAGACCCAATTGGCTTTGTAATCTCGTATCACAAAACCAATTGAGGAGTTCAACAATGGGTATTTTTTGCTAAAACTTTGGCAATAATGTATAATTTTGTTAGTTTTTAAAATTAAAAGGTGATTTTGTCACTTTTGTGGTGAATTTAGTTAAATAAGAGGTAATTTTGTTCAATATTAAAAGCAAATGTCTTTTTTATGAAAAAAAAATAAAGGATGGTTTTATTCAATAAAAAAGAAAAAATATGAGTTTTGGACATGAGCCGAACTTTTGACAAAATTCAGGGTACCATCCGACAAAAAAAAATGTGAGACCACCAACCGAAATTGACATAATACTCCGTAGGCCCCAACTCTCGCCGTATATAATTGGCTATTGACGCACACTGACGGGTTTTGGCGCTCTTTCTTCGACTCCTTCTCGGCGACGCTTTTCATCTGAATTCAACTCCGATTTCATGGAAGAGGGGAAAACGATGGCGAGCTGCGATTCAGCTTCAACCGCTTCTCCTCCGCGGCCATGGGAATCCTATCACACGGTCTACACCAACGCCAAAGCAGGTACATCTACCGAAATCATCGCCGTCACTCCCGTCATCCCGTTGCTAGGGTTTCATTCTTCAAACCATCAGTCTTGTAGCGGGTTGGATTACTTTATGGCGCTATACGTTTTCTTTCAATTAGAGCTTTGTTGGTCGCCTGTGGATTCACAAAGTTCAGAATTTGATATTTGTTAGGTGTGAACAATTACTGAAAACCGCACCTATTTGTTTTTTTTCCTACAAAATCACTCATTAGAATGAAATTACGGGAATTACCTGCTGCAGTGCTGCTATTATCCACATACCATGAACTGGCCCTTTCAGTTTTGATTATTGATTTGTGAATATGACAAACAATGCTGTTTGTTCTGTGTAGGAATGGAAGGAGTTGACAAGGAAAAGGTTCAAAGAATAGTTTACGAAATGAGCAAAGGTTCCAAGTATTTTGAACACGAGGAACGTAAGGAGGCTGATTTGAGGCAAAAAATTGAAAATATGCAGTCTCATTTTGCAAGACTTTCTCCCGAAGATTTATCAAATTATCAAAAGGTGCACATATATGGATGGTTCTAATGAAGCTAGTGTCTTTCTTCTGTTGCAGTTTTGACTTTCATTTTTCTCATTTTACTGGCTTTGTTCGCAAATTTGCAGATTGCTGAAAAAAGGATTACTGAATTGGAGGCTACCCGTGACCTTTCAAGAATCTGGCTTCATGTAGATATGGATGCATTTTATGCAGCTGTTGAAACCTTAAGTAACCCTTCACTTAAAGGAAGGCCTATGGCTGTTGGCAGCATGTCTATGATATCTACTGCTAATTATGAGGTATAGCTGTAAGCCATCCAACGACCCTCATTGGTTGAATTCGATTAAATAGATTGGTTTTGCCAGACATAAGTTTACCGGATTTCATCTTATGTTTTGACTGTTTTCTTATGTGATATGTGAATGGATTCAACTGTCTAGGCTCGTAAATATGGAGTACGTGCTGCAATGCCTGGCTTTATTGCTTGTAAATTATGCCCGGAGTTGGTTTTTGTCCCAACAGATTTTGAGAAGTATACTCATTACAGTTCTTTAACACGAAAAGGTTAGGCATATTCCATGGCTGGAACCATAAAATATTGGCCTTTTTACATGATTTCCACTTCTCTGATTTCTGCTTCTTTTCTACAGTATTCCAGAGATACGATGACAACTTTATGGCAGGTAGTTTAGATGAAGCACACCTTGATATAACCGAGGTGTGCAAAGAAAGAGGCTTAACTGGTGGGCAAGTAAGATTTCTGGTGGATATAAATTGCACTTTATTGTCTGTAATCTGTATGCTAGTAATTTATAATTTAGTTCAAGCTCTGTTTGTACTAGTGGAATGAGCTTATTATATCATCTCTGCTGTGGACTGACAACTTTTACTCTCTAAAGCTAGTTTTTTCTCTCCAATTGCAAGATTGCAGAAGAGCTGAGAAGAAATGTGTTTGAAGAGACTGGTCTGACGTGTAGTGCTGGAGTTGCACCAAATAGATTACTCGCAAAGGTGCTTTATGGCTTTATAGTTCTTCACTCCTTCATGAGTATGTTTGTTGCTTCTCAAGGAAGATATACTAATGTTTTAAGGAGCATTATTCATCAACTCTCCTGAGCATTTCAAACTGCAAAGGGTATGAATCCTGGGCAGAAAGCTGTTGGGGCCTTGGGGGTTCTACTTCTTTTTATTCTTCTCTTCACTCTCTACTTCTAGTACCTTACACATGGGGTCCACACTGATGGATTATCATAATATAGAGAGGCTCATAATTTTATCTTGTACATTATGATAGCTAAAAAGGTTGACATCTATAGTCCCGTAACATTTCCTATGGAAATTGTAATTGAAAGCTATGAGATATTAGCGACACATTCCAGTTGTATAGATTGGTAGCAAACCCCATCTAACCGCATCAGTCTTGTCCTAGGAAATAGATATATCCTGGGATGACTACGCACTTTGTTCAGATATTGAACTACTTATCCTTGGACACAGTTCTTTCAAATATTGAACTGCTCAACCTTCTTGTAAAAACAATGGGTAGTTGGTTGCAGCTGGGTGCAGATGGCATACAAGTTACAAATCAATCAAATGACTTTAAAACTAGGTTGTTCTTCAAGGAATGCAAGGAAATAGAATTGGCGAAGAAACATGAAAATTGAAATGAATGATAGGGAGTTGGTAGATGATCCTCTAGTGACTACAGAGGCACGGTGCCTTCATATGAGAACATGCTTTATGATAAGAATAATAGCAGGCAATGTTTCTTTATTGAAATAAACTAGTACGATCCCGTGCCATGGTGCATTTTTTGTAAATAAAATATCAATAATATAACAAATTACTATTATAAAATTAAATAAAATATTAACAAAGTTAGCATAAAATAAGAAGGCTGGTGTTGATAAAGTAAAAAATTTACAAATAATATAAAATTAAGATGACTTTTGAATTAAGATAATATATAGATATATAGTAATTGGTGAAATGACTCGAAAATTGGTGTCAATCATTTTTCAGAAAGATAAGTTAGTGGTGCTGACTGACAATACTTAAAAATTGCAGTTTTCCTTGGAAAAATGATAGTCGTTGGGCGGCGCCAATCTGCTTCTTTGTAGGTTTTTATTTTTATTTTTAATTCATGCATACCTTTGATTGATAGGTTTTTATTTATATATTCTTTTGCAATAGGTTTTTTTTCTTCTTCCTTTTGAGAGTATTACCTCTCTGCTTGTATGTTTATACTACTCTTTTTGTCAAAAAGAAGACATTAAGGCAGTTTTGGAATATGGATCGTAGACATAGGTCTATGTATACGAAATTTGATCAGAACGATCACTCATTCACTTGTTCTAATTTTGCTTGCAGGTGTGCTCTGATATAAACAAACCAAATGGACAGTTTGTTTTACTGAATGACCAAATGGCTGTCATGACATTCATATCCTCTCTTCCTGTGCGAAAGGTATTTCTTTGTGGATTCTGATACGAAAAAACAAAGTTTATGAGCAATTTATTTTTTGGCTTCAAGAAGTCAGGGAAGGTCGAAGTGTAATTGTACTATAAAGATAGTTTTTCACTCTCTCTCCTTCTAATATTATCCCATGACTTTCTATAAAAAAATGTTATATTCACTCTCCTTTTTTCTTGATGAAAATACTAATTAATTCCTTGATGCGTCTTCTTTACAGATAGGGGGCATTGGCAATGTTACAGAACGTATTTTAAAGGATGTTGTTGGAATTAACACATGCAAAGACATGCTTCAGAAGAGCAGTTTCCTCTTTGCATTATTTTCTCGCTCTTCTGCAGGTTGAAGCTAATCAGCATCACTTTCTCTCTTACCAGTTATCTACTCCATAGATTTTAAAAACTGATGCCTTTTTTGGGCTGAATCCTATAATCTTACCCGTTTATATGAAGCATTAGATGCCTAATGACCTGGACTATAGTTTGTTTCAGACTTTTTCCTTTCTGTTGGATTGGGACTGGGGAGGACAGATGTGCCAGAAGCAAGCTCACGAAAAAGTATGAGCAATGAGAGGACTTTTTCTGCTACCAACAACGAGGCATTGCTGTACCAGAAAATAGGTTAGTTTGGCTGTCTTTATGTCTTTCTAATTGTTGTCCATCTCATCTCGGGGTATTCTTCACACATAGCCCCATGCATATCAAGCTTTCTGTTTTCTCTATGCTTTCTCTGCTGAATGTGCTCCATTCATAATTCCAAGCATGAAGTGCTGATATGTGCAGTGTTTTTTGGTTGATTGTTAGAGTTTTCTTCATAAAACTATTCTCCTGCGTTTTCGTTCTACATATAGTTATAAAACCTTACTCATAAGTCATTTGCTAGCCGGTATCTTATTAAACTGACAAACAATCTAACTCACATGTATTGTTAATTCTCTGAAAAGATGAAAACCACCTTTTAGACATCTCAGATTGTGAAGACAAAATCTGGTTACAAGACAAACACTCAACTGCCATATTATCAATATCTATCCCTTTTGTAGAGTCAAAGGTTTGACATGAGTTTACCAGGGTGAAATGTTACCTCTGGCTTCATACACTACTGTAGTTTTAGCATTATTACAATGGTTAAAAATTCACACTTATTGTTTGGAATTTGGATTGTATTTGCAGGTGAACTGGCAGATATGTTGTCTGCTGATTTGCAAAGTGCCGGCCTTTCTGGGCGTACATTGACCCTTAAACTAAAAAGTGCTTCTTTTGAGGTGCATCACACATTCTCCCCTTTTTTTTATTTGCATCATTTCTCATTCTAATCTTTTAGGCAAAAATATCTTTTAGCAATGTGTGATTGCTAGGGATAACCGGTGAAGGCTGTGGGGGACCTTAGGGCTTGTGAGCCAATTCATGAAAGTTGTTATTTAAGTCAGAGTAGGTGACTTAAGCATGGCTTGTTAGCATGAATAAGGGTATCAGCCGTCTATCTAGGCATCCTAAAGTTTTGTCAAGTTTCGAGAGGCATCAGCCTTCATTTGGGTCAGAGATCTTCTCTTGGTAGTTCAATGGAACTTTGGCCTTGGGATCTTCGGGTTCCCTTAGTTTCCCTAAATTTGAGGTTGTTTGTGATTGCTGTGCTAATTGTTTATGCCATGGAATCCTTCTCTTCACTCTATGATACTCAAATTTATAGGTTTTTTTAATGATCATAATACTTTCGTTACTGAAATGGTTTATCTTCACATTTCTTAAGCTATTTATCCTATGAACTTGATCAGTCAATATTTGACTTGGATATATACAGGTTCGCACTAGAGCAGTCACTTTGCCAAATTATATTCACTCTAGAGAGGATATTCTAACGCATGCTTCAATGCTGCTGAAGGCTGAACTTCCGCTTTCAATACGTTTGATAGGTATTAGATCAGTTTGCCTTTTCTTTCTTGTTTGTTAAGTGGCTTGCTTAAAAAACTAATTGATAAATAATGATACGAATATGGAGCCATCAGGAACATCTAATTGTCGTGAAATATTTCTTTCTCTCCATCTCAAAATAGTTGTTTTAGGCATTTATACTTGTATGAATATAGTTTGATGTTTTAGCCTTTAGTATTTTCACCTTTTAACCTATAAACCCACACTAATTAATTAATCCTACTAGAAGGGGATATAGGCTGTGTGCAAATCCCTAAAACATCAACTATTTTGAGACGAAGGGAGTATAATCTAGGGGCAAAATCATCTTACTTGAGGGTGGTTCATGTTTTGAGTCCCCTCCAGAGCTGCATGAAAGTTGCATAAAAACCATTGGAGAATAGAATTGAAGTTTTTGAAAGCTGAATTAGGTCAGCCAACCAGGTCATGTTAACCAGACTGAGTAGTTTATGAATAAGACTTGGATCCGATAAACGGATGAAAACCTGGTTGGTTTTGAGTTTTGACCACTTTCTTTTGAAACAAATGGAACCTTATGAAGCTTTACCTATCTTAAAACTAAAAAGGGAGAAATACTAACCTGTCTTGTTGATGCATGAACCCTTCACCTCAGTAGTTGAGAGGGCACTTTCTTGGAAACACCCTCTCGACTTGTTTGGGGTAAGGGTGCATTTATCTTGATTCTCAAACCCTGCTTCATTGCGGGATATACTAGGCTGTTCTTCATAGCTCATACGCCAAACCTTCAACTACTAATTTTCTCATTATAATGTTTATTCCCTAAGACTGACACTTCTCTGTTACATGTTCTTGACCAGGTCTGCGAATTTCGCATTTTGGTGAAGGAAAGGGTGGCCCAGCTGATCCTACTCAGAAGTCCATCAAGAAATTTTTAATTTCAGGGGCTGCTATGAAAAACAAAATTGCTGAAAATAGTAGCTTAGAATCTGGGGGCAATGACAATACTACAGCTGATGCAGAGATTATTTGTAACACTTGCAATGATGTTCAAGATTTCTCTATGCAGGATATCTTGGATACATATCAACATACAGAGTCAGGTCAAAATAAGTGCAGGTTGAAAGACGTCATGGAGAGAAAGAAAGATATACCACCTTCAGAAGTGAGAAATTCTTTATGCATTTAAACTTGTTTTCAGTTGTGCCAGTTATTTGACAAGATTAAACGGACATTCACTTCTCTGAGCTTGGCTTTAGAAAACAGAACTCGTTCTATTCTGCGTGGTCAATCTGCTTGTATTAAGCTCTGTTTCTTTCTCATCACGAATCACTGAATGGGCATGGTTGTCTTTTTTCCCCACAGATGACAGGTGCTGATATTGTACGTGGCCTGGGCTCGCATGAATCCATTACTCAACAAGTTGGGGCAAATATCTCTCTTGGCAAGAGTGGTAATAAAATCACAATGACAAGCGATGTTCTGCATGATTCAATTCCTGCATCAAATCAGCAGAACATATTGTGGGTTGATGATTATATTTGTTCCATTTGTGGGTTTGAGCTGCCTCCCAGCTTTGTTGAGGAGAGGCAAGAACATTCCGACTTTCACCATGCTGAAAGGCTGCAGAAAGAGTTGGGGTTGCCTTGCAACGATTCAACAAGTTATGTTTCCAGAGAAAGGTAACCCTCTTAAACCTACATTCTTTTGGATGCAGTGTTGACTGTGTTGGTTAGTGGCCATTAAATTATCTGGAATGGTTATTTCCTTTGTTTGGGAATATATAGTCTTCATGCTTTCTTAACATATCCGGCTAGGTTCCATTTATTCAACTATGGAAAGGAACCGAGATCTCTGTGCTTGTTGATTTAGTTCTATTTTCATACTCTGATTCTGATACTCAACAGGTTGGTACAAAAGGACCAAAGCCAAAGTAGACGGAAACGACAAAAATTATCACCAGGGCGAGGTCAATATCTTCCCATTGATTCATTTTTCCGCTAAAGCATGATTAAAGTTTATCGCTTGTATGTGTTGTTTGTGTGTATGTATATACTCAAAAGTAAGTACTAAGCTATCCTCTTCCTGTAAAGTAACACATTGAAAGTTGCTAGATGGAATAAAAAGCTTATTTATATGTGTGAATGTGCTTTGAAATAGGAATAATGGTGTCATTTTGTATTAGGATGTGTCTTGCCTGTCATATATTTTGTTAATTTATTTGTTGAATGCTCAAATTATACATTCTTGAAGATTTTTTTTTCTGCATCTCTTATTGAATTCTATTTTGGCTGATTTTGGTAAAATGTTGTGTTTTCTTTTATGCTAATGTACCCATCCTTATACTCAATTCGTAAGAAAAACATGTAGTTTTAGAGATAAAATCTTTAAGAAAAAGATTCCGTTGATGTATTTTTCTCAACTTTCCAAAATTGCATTTATAATGATTATAGAGATTTTAGCTGTAGTTTTTCAATAAAATGAAAAAGTGGGGTAATAATTATGGTATAAATATATTTTTATTTATTTTCTTAAACAAATGTGCAAATTTTTAAAATAACATGTCTTAATTAGCGAAATATGTTATTGTTTGCTTAAATAACTCTTCCAGTCCTCATATATACACAAATAACATATAATGTACACTTCTTTTTGCTGCAATTTAATGGTGACCGGGTTTATGTTATTAAGGATGTGTTTGGATTCTAATACGGAGTACAATATATAATTATAATATCGATATTGTGTATTCCATTCCGTGTACGAGAATATATTAGCATAATATTTTAAGATTATATCTATTATCTATAAAAGAAAGTATTAAAAATATAACAAAAATAATAAATCTGAATTAAATGTGATAATTAGACTAATAATGATCAAAGTGTGAAATAAATATAATCTAGATATTGATTACCAAAAAAATCTAGATATAAATAAAAATAACACCTATAAAATATTTATCTATTATATTTTTGATAAGTATGGCTATGAAATAATTTAGATTTATTTTTTTATTAATTAACTAAAAATATATATAGATAGATTGTGATTTATGATAACTTCCTATAAATTATGACAATATACTATTTTAATTTTTGATGGTATAAGATTTTTTTCCCTAGTATCAACTATCACACGTCACGTAGGATGTTATGCATCGGTTTTAGTATATCTATATAGATTATAAATATAAATTTTAAATAAAATAAATATAAATTATGTTAATGTCAAAATAATAGTGTTTTTTAAAATAAAATTTTAAAGTGTGATCCTATATTCCTATGTCATGCAAAAAGAAAATAAAGTTTAGGGATGCACACCAACTCGCAAATCTTAATAATGCAGTCGGCTTTATAAACAAAACCCAACTATATAAATGCACATATTTTTATAGACATAAATGTGATAATTTCATTAAAAAAAATTACAAGGATTCTCTACTTATAATTTTATGCAATTAAAAAAAAGAACTTTATAAAGTCCTATCCGTTTACATTATGATCATATAGAACACAAGTCACAACCCTATTTGTGATTGTTTGGATTGCAGGGAAAAAAAAATAATAAGTACATATCCATTTACATTATGATCATAATACACTTATTAGTTAAAAAACAATAAATGTAGTTAAATACCTAAGTTTGGATTAAGAAAAATTCTCTTAAAAAACTCTAAGAATTTAGCTTGGTAAGATGACTTTCACCATTTTTTAACTAATAAATCTCATATCGGGTAAACTATCATGTGCTCTTAGGGCATAGGATAAGAAATCCAATTAGGAAATATTTCTCCAAGATACACCCTATATAGCCATTTTTAAATTAAATTATATGGTTCACTCATTTTCTTTTAGGGTTTTATTTCCCAATAAAATATCCTTATCATATATCCTTAGGGCACACAAGAGAGAAACCGGTCTCATATTACCTCGTAATTTTAAGTCTCCCTTTTATTTTTATTTTCAATCAAATATGTTTTTATAAAATCTCATAAAGTTTAATTCATGAAAAATACATTTCTTATAAATTAAATTATAAAAAAATATCCTTCCTATAATTATCCAAACAAGGCTGCCTTGTTTTGGAAACCCATAACGTTTATAAATAATTATAATTATAGAATTGATTATAACAAAAATTATAGAAAGGGAATGGTAAAAATTATAAAATCATGAACCTGGACAAAAGAAACAACATTTTAAAAATATTTGAAGAGGCCAAGTAAATTAGGTAAATCCTTATAAATTAATCTTAAATTATTTATAATAGCAACAAGATTAGTAAAATAAGAAAGAACTAAAATAATAATCAACCCCGTATAATTAAAATCGAACGATCGTGCGCACCTAAAAGGGGGGATATTCTAAATTCAGATTCTCCCTTCATAGTTTTTAATGGCCAGACATTTTTCCCCTCTATATTTATATTCTTACAATTATTTTTCTCATTGTTTTGAAACTGAACTAAGTCAACAATTGTACTACTTTTTAGTTGTTAGCTAACCCGAATCTTGCATATAATGTTAAAACTTTTACGGTAGATGATGATATCACTAACTATATAAAATATGTTCAATTTACCGTCCTTTCGATTTAAAATATAAGATGTTTGACTTTTTAATATATATTTTAAAAAATTAAAAAATATTTAAAAATTATTAACTTATTTTTTTTACAATTATATTATTGATCGAAGAGAGTAGATATAAGTATTAATTATTAGGGCAATGAGTCGGATACATAATGCAGTAATATGTGACAGTTTTGCAATTAAATACTTAATTGGAACTTAGAATATTTTGCATCATATATATGATAATATGGGTCATTTCTTATTAGAATAAATATATCACTAATGAATCAATATTATAATTTACGCCCCACCAAAAAAAATATATTATAATTTACCAAATTATTTGTCCGTTTGTCCTTTAGTATATGTAACCTATAAAAATTTATTGGGTGCAAAAAAAAATTATACACATATTTTTTTGTGTATATATGATATGTATTTTGCCCTTTCACTATATAGGCATTTATATAATACACACAATTTAAATGTCAGATAAGATAAGAATTCGGTTATCTAGATAAGCCTAGAGAAACCGAGAGACCGGAAAAGCCGGTAGATAGACTAACCATCATGTATAAACGAAAGCAAAGACTGGAGCAAATGACAGAAAGAAAATTACAGAAGCAAATGACATAAATAAAAATACAAAGTAACGTACAAACCATCCTACACTGCGAAACACAAGCGAAAAGACGAACGAAACGATCGGCCAAAGAATGTCAGTCTATAATATATGCATATAGACGATTGGATTTTGTTGTGGGAAAATTAATTTAATGATTTAACTTGGAGGCTTTTATATACACGGTGAATTTATTGCCATCCGCATGGTGTTGACATCGACTTCCGGAGTCGGCATCCAGCAACCTCAGTTTGCCCGCGAGATTCCCTGCTCAACCTATACCACGTCACCCTAACAACTTCTCTAAAATAGAGAAAATGGGAGATTTTAGAGAAAAAACTATTTTTTCTCCCTAACAGCTTCTCTAAATTCATCTCTAAAATAGAGAAATTGATGGAGAGAGGGAAAAAATCTCTAAATTTAGAGGAAGGGTTAGAATTTGTAAAATTTAATGTGTTCACCCCTTTCAATGCCTGCATATTTATTCATTGGTGGTTGCCTATTGATTTAATGAAGTTATTGGAATTTTATTTATTAAATTATGAATTTATGCATCTATTATAGTGTATAATAAATGTAGCAATTTGTATAATAGAGAATTTGTTGAAGTTGTGGTGTAATTTTTTTTTTAGAGATTTTATTATTTTGTTCTCTATTTTAGAGATTTTTTAGATGAGCTGTTGGGGATGCTCTTATGATGAGTAATTTTATATGTCAAAATAATTCCAAATCTCAAACTTTTAAATAACAAACATTAATTTTTATTCAGAAAAATAATGCAGTAAATGATTAAGTAATTATGTATATATATTAATAATTACTAGGTAGCTATATGTTCATCAAAGAGGTTAGTTTAGTTTAATACTCTCTCTCCCTCTCAATAAGGTAAGGTTTTAAAATACCAAATCTACTAATGTTTGGTAAATCAAAAGGTTATAAGAAAAGCAGATATGTGATTCGTGTGTGACCTCACTCGTCGTCGACTGTTATGATACGACTAAACATCAAACAAATCCAAAAAAAAAGGAATGGAATACTCCTTATTATAAGTTTCTTTTACTAGGTAATTATTTGAGTGGGGTCAGACCTACTGGACCGCGTGCATCTTTAGGATGAGGAAGCGCATAGCCGATTCGGCAAGGAGGTCCTATGTGGATGTCGTGTGGAGAGGCTTGTGATCCTGTAAGTGGTTGAGTTGATCTCCCAAAGGACGTGGCCGAATTGCACCCTATCAAAAATGTTGGAGGAGGAAAAATGTGTCGAAGATTAGCATATAGATCTCTCATAGGCAGCTCCACAATCTTCGCACATAGTTGATGACATTTAGGTTGTCATCCTCAATTATGATGCTAAAAAAATCAAGCTCTTTCGCCTTCGCGACACCTCCTTTGAGGGCAAGAGCCTCACCCGTGGCGGTCCCTGATGATGAAACATGTATATGCCTCACTAGAAGCCAGTCTGGATCAATCAAAATTAATTTTGAACGATCTATCAATTGGTTGTACGTGGTTTTTTTTTAATGATATTGGGGCTCATCTTTAAAGACCAACTTAGATGTTGTCTAGTTCTATTGTTGTTGGTTGATGTAATTCTCCATATTTTGGATGAATGTTGTATTTATGTTTTCGAATATTTTTCAATACTTATCCATAAACACCACCATATCGTCACCACTCTTCCTTTTTGCTCAGAGCTAAATTCGTTGAATATTTAACAAATGATGTTTTTGATCGATGCATTTTTTCCATAGGTGGACACTTAAACCATTACACTATGAGTGAGGAGATTCGAACTCTATGTCATCCTTACCAGCTAATTAACTAGCAAGGCTTGACTGATCGATGCATTTATAATGTCGATGCTTCAAAACACTGTTTCGATGTTCGGGTCTCGGAGTTTAATCCATTTTTTTTTATCACCGGAGTAATATATAAAGTGATCTCTAAACTTATAAATGAAATAAAAGAAAAGGGTCTTGTTAGATACACCACAAATGATAGTTAAGGATTTGCGCGTCGTAATTAACGTGCATGCACGTCCTTATTAACGTGTAGGTGTGGAAGTTTGCACGTCCTTAGCAAATGTGGATTTGCACGTCCTTAGCAACGTGCAAGTCTGCACGTTACTAAGAACGTGCAAGTTTGCACGTCATTAACAACGTGCAAGGTTGCACGTAGTCAACGACGTGCAAACTGTCCGCTTAGGGTTGAAGGCTTAGTGTTGGGTTTAGGGTTAGGGTAGGGTTTAGCATTAGGGTTAAGGGTTAAGGGTTTAACACTAACATCAATCAATTTGGAATAAAAATCAATAATTGTTAAGGTTTTCATTCGGATAATATGCGAATAATGTTACAAGGCACGGAAAAAAAGGTTTACATCCATAATTGTAATAGGCCGGTGGAATAAAATCTAGACAAAGTGTAAAGGGCAACCGGACTCGAAACGTAAGGCTCGGAATCTATCAAACTGAGCTTGAAAAGGAGCATCTTATCCTTCGACGCTCGGTTGATGATGTGCAACCCATTCTGGCGCAGGCGGCGGAATAGGAGCGTTAGGACGCAACCAGATCTATGAGAACGGAAAATTAGAGTTAGAGTATTGACATATAGATGAAAAGTAAGAATAGGTAATATAAGACGTTTGAAGTCGTACCACGACAAAATGGTTTTGGTTTCCGATGCAGACTAAACCAAGGTTGCTGATTGAGGGTTGTTACCGCGTGTCGGCGAGGACATGGGGAGACATGTGAACGGATGATGCCAAGCTAGGACGACGAGAGGAATCTGATATACCGTTGCAAATACTAAACCCATGATGGGTAGCTCTATCCAACGTCTCCTATCACCATGCACAGGTCCCGCCCATCTCTGGTTGTCGACAATCTGTTGGAATGAGTACCCTCCCATATAACAACTGGCGTAGAGGTCGGCGTGATCCTCCAAGTGATTGCACAATAACGTTTTCAGTTCTGGGAAAGCAGACTCGCCGATCAGTGATGTCAATGACGCCAAAGCACGGTAGTCACAGTGACCATCTCCAATAGTGTCCCTCACACCCTGAATATGTCCGAGCATGAAGGGATCAACGTTGTTTCGACCCCAGTTGAACCCTCCGAATACATCATCAAGTCCACGTTGAGCCGTGGTCGCTTGTGGACGATGTCGAGTAGCATGTCAAGCAGCATGTGCTTCTTCTCTCTCAAAATTTGCCCTGAACTCCTTGTATGGCAACGGGTTGGTTCTGCAGGCATTCCTCGACACCCGAGGCCTCCTTTTCTATCAGACGCTTGCAGATGAGGGTGGGTAGAGTTCTTCGTCGCATACATTGTTGGAAACCGTGTATGAAGATGACAGCTCATACGGGAGTGGGGTGTCGTCGATGTCAATCCATGACAAATCCATCCAGAACGGGTGGATGTTCTCAGCGGGTATTGGAGTACCGGAACTGACGTACGCCTGAATCTCATGGACACAAGGAATCCCGTAACAAATCCTCCAATGTCGGTCCGTGCATTCAGGAGGAATGTTTTGGTTTACGACATCCTCCCACAACTTGTACAGATAGTCGAAGCACTTTTTGGAGATTAAAGTCTTTACCTGATCAAAAAGATTGACTTTATGAGCCCTCGTTGGCCATTTGAAGTGGTCGATCTCCAAAGCAGTTTGCAACTCATGCAGTTGGCAATCATTGACTCTATGGATTGCATCTATGACGACGCAGAAGTCGTCAGTCGATGAGTGAAATGCCTCCTTGACAGCCTTGTGTTGAGCCTCAACTTTGTACACAGTTTCACTTAAACATTGAAGTTCATACCACTAAATTTTTGATGACATATCATATTGTAATGGGAGATAGGAAGTACGGTGTACCTGTTTGTTGTACGAGTGTTGAAATGTAGAACATTATCTGTGTAGCATCGTACGATGTTCCTTCTGTACGGAAGCCACACTGCCTCTAAATACGTCATCACATCTGGGAATGGGTGCCATCTCTCGTGTAGCGCCCGACGAAGTCGGTTGAATGATTCCTCCATCTTCGATTGGAACAATCCCCAACAGTTTCCCTTGAAGATGCCAGCGTGACTTAAATTCTTTGTGATCTTCAATGCATCTTCCTCGCATCTTCTCGTCACATGTACCCAACAAAGAAGATGTTGAACGTTGGGGAAGACAAAATTCAGCGCCACCAAGAGCCCTAGCTCCCAATCAGTCATAATAGCTTGAGGCTGAACAGTCCCAAGCAAG
This sequence comes from Persicaria maculosa, assembly GCA_963922045.1. Taxonomy (NCBI): domain Eukaryota; kingdom Viridiplantae; phylum Streptophyta; class Magnoliopsida; order Caryophyllales; family Polygonaceae; genus Persicaria; species Persicaria maculosa. The sequence goes on along the minus strand of OY998251.1, from coordinate 83,370,255 downwards.
ATCTGAAGCTGACGCAACACCCAAGCGTACGTGTCCTCGTTCTCGTGCGATATGAAAGCATAGGCGATGCAGTAATTATGGCTTGAGGACGTGAGCCTCATCACCACCTCGTACAATGGAATCCCATATCTGCAAGTGTAAATATGTTACAAGCGCATTACTTTATAATTGGCTAGATTTAAATGTAATCGTAATTGATTCACTTACGCATTTGTTTTGTACGTGCTCTCCAATATGATGACGAAATGGAACCTTCGGAGTAGCCGTATCCCGTTAGGGTGTGCTAGGAAGAGGTTGTTCAAGACGTCGTTGTCATCTGGATGTCGTCTGAACTCGTAGTAGTAACCTCTTTCCCGCAGACGATGTAGAGTATCTTGGGTCATCATCCGAGTACCCCTTTCTTCAGCGGACATCTTATTGAGCGTGTTGGTAAGGGAACGCGATGGCGTGACGCTGGTGCCATCCAACTGCCTCAATCCGTATCCAATGGCTTTTGGAGGAGTACCAATTTCCTTCATCCACCTAGCCATCTTCTTTTCCCCCTCTGTCATCTGTCCGGCGATGGCGTGACCCTTCAAGCTCGTGGGAAGCTGGTGGTTATGAACACCGTGGGTTACCGTCATAACCCAGTGACCCGACGAGCCTTCGTGCTCGTGTAGAGAGAATGGACATCCGTTTACTTTCGATTGTGTGCTTCGGAGCTTCCTCCCGCGTGGTCGGTACTCCCCATACTGCTCGCAAGCAAGGAGAACCCCGCCTGGACGGTTTGACGCCCTCGTCCAAGACCACTTGATTACTAAAATCATGTAGTGTTTCAGACCCAAGTCCTTGAAATGCGTAACCATTTCGTTATGGTCATTCCAAACCTTTGGGTCCGAGAACTCAGGTGTGAAGTCTCGAAATTGTAATAACATGAGTGGACATATAAACATAATGCAGGACATATGATATATATTGAACTATACGGAACGTATCCGTACTTGACAAACTTGAAGACGATGATTGTCTTGCGATTCGGCCATAGCGATACTAACTGTGATAGAATATATCGAACTACGTCGGAATTTGTTTTGGAGGATGCAGATTTATGCTATCCCGCTCCGCTTCAAATAGGCAGTTGTGCGTCAAAGGTACGCGAAGGTGCATGTTCAAAAGAACGTGCAACAACACACGTGGTCAACGACGTTGACCATGTGCATTTTTGCACATTCTTTTGAACGTGCAATAATTGCGACGTGCAAACCCTAACCCGAAACCCTAACCCTAGCCAAACCCTAAACCCTAACCATAAACCTCAACCACCCCTAACCCTCCCTAGCCAAACCCCGAGGTCTAATTGAAACCATCGAGGCCTAAGTCCCCAATTAAAACCCGATGCCTAACCCTTAAGACTTGGAATGGTTCTCTCATTTTTTCAGAGTAGTCATCCTAACAGAAACCATAAAGACTTGTTATTCACCTTAATATTGGCGAAGATGGAATATCTTGGTTCGTAAATTACAGTGAAGATAATATAAAACCATAATATAAATTAGTGAATATAATATAAAAATATAATGTACAAACTACTACAAAAGTTGTAACAAATACATCACGGTGATCTAGATAGCCCTGTATCTCATGCATCCAGGCCGCTCACTCCCGAGGGATAACTGCAGGCTGAAGCATGTCCACTCATGGATCCATGGTGATCGGGTGGACGGGAGTTGAAGGGTCCGGATGGCGTGGCGTGGTGGACAGCACGTACGACCGACTCTAAGATGCGTACCACGCCATGTAGTCAGCAGTGACACCGGCCTAACAATCCTCGCTAGTCCACCTGTGATCACCCAGCCGGTAGAAGCGAGCGTCGTCCTAGCTCTGCCACCTGTCATGCTCGGCGGAAAACGTGGCGACTTACCTCGGCTTCAAGGTGGCGTCGGGGGTGACCTGCCTCGGCGGGATGACGGGCTGCGGGACCCCCTGGACTCGTCCAAACTGTTGAAGACACCTATCAGGCATATATGGCTCCTCCTCCCGGTAGGTGGACTCCCGGTACTCGCCGTCGAAGTCAAGATCATGCCCAAAGGGAATTCACTCCACCTATAAATATAACAAGCAGGCGTAAGTCCCATTTACAAAATATATGTAATATATTTAGAGTTTCGGTGCCATACATCGGCGACGGTAAGGCGGTCGACCTCGTCCAGTCGTCCCACATCTTCTTCACCTGCTCGAACTTGCCCGCAACGTTCTTGCGGGGAGGCGCCTTCGGAGGGATGAACCTCGCATACCAGCATCGATCCTCAACCCTAGCCGGATCGCTGGACAAATCGCCACGGAAGCGAGGGAAGTACGCCCATATCCAAGCCTTGATACAAAACACAATTTGGTAAGAATGAGAATAAAATATTACTAAACTATAACATAAATTTTGCGGTCTCGTACCTACAGTAGCGGCGTGCATCCATCTAAACCCTTCGCCCCTACTTGGGTAGCCTCTTCTAGGCCCCTGTACAGACAATCAATGGCACCTGCACCCCATGCAATGTCGACCGTCCGGGGGATGTCCCAAGCAAGGCCGAACATCTTCCATGGAACCCGGCTCTGCGACTTGTCCACAAATAGAGTCGCGTCGAGAGCGATGGATAGGTACCCAAGGTACAGAAATCGACGCTGGGCAGGGTCCTCTCCTGACTTCACCCCTCCCGTATACATGCGGAGACGCTACTGCTCAGGGTCATCTACGACCTCGGGGTCATCTACAGGCGCGGGGTCGACGAGCGGTCCGTGTCTCTCGATCCACTAGTCCGTCAGCAACCCAACAAGGACGCCTCCAGCGCGCTCGTCTGTATGCGCTCAGCGCCTGTGGGGTCACCTGGTAGTACTCGACGACAATGAGGATTTGCTCCGCCTCGGGTAGATATGACAAACAGGGCAGACCCTCAATCCGAACTCATAGCAGGCAGGCTACGTCGTGTAGCGTGATGGTCATCTCGCCCCACGGAAAATGGAAGGAGCTGGTCTCCGGATACCAATGCTCCAAGAACGCTGTGACCAGGAACCCATCCACACCCTCCCAATGGAGGGTCCGCAGCTGCGAGATGCCCGAGGGAATCAACTTCTGCCACCAAGTCCCCGAGCCCTCGAAGACATACGGGTCAGTAGCGGCAGATCCACGGTCGCATCCCTCCACACCCTGTAGGCTCGGTGGTGCCTGTAAGACACCAGTAGACCGCCCGGAGGCAAGTCATCTGCCTCCTACGCAGCCAGTCCAACAGGTTGCCCAGGGATGGGTGCCTGCGGCTGCTGCCCCCCTGCCTGCTCCTGCTGCCCCTCATGGCCCCCTCCCCTCCTGCATCTTTTGTCCATCGTCCACCTCCTCTACGACGTCAGGGATTGTGTCATCCTCGATCAAAAGCCAATTAACAAAATTGGCGCTGGTGTGCGGGATGTCGAAACCTCAGCATCATGGGTGGCGGAAGTCGAAGCCTCGTGGATGGTGGCCCACCATTGGTGGTGGGGGTGGTGGTGGGGGTGGGGGGGGGGGGGGCGTAGCTGCGCAGTCGGTCTACCCCCATGGGCTGGTCGACATCCACCAATATAAGTGACGCACCTGTCGAGTACATCGTCGGACGACATCAAAAGTTGTTGCCCAGCCAACGGATCTCCGGAGGAGCGAAAATCAGGCAGACCCTGCCAGAAGCTGTCATCCTCATCGTACTGGGGGCTCCTCATGGTCTGTTGGGCGCCCTCTGCAGACAGCAGCAGATCATCTACTGTATGGGTCGACGTCTCCTCTCTAACAACAGGTACCGTCACCCCTCTGCTCCTCCCTCAACCATATCCTCACCCCCACTCTCTACCCTAAGCTGACTGGCCGCTGCCCGGTCGCCGACCCTAACAACCCGTAGGGTGCCATCAGTCCTCAAGAGCCCCGACGCCTGTTATTATGAAATGTTTAAAAGTATGTTACTCCCTGTATTATTTATGCTAATTCATTAGATGCAGTTGGTTCATACATTCGTAACTTGTTCATTCTTGTAGTTCGTAACTTGTTATTTCGTCTTTTAATGTATTTTTAATGACTTTTAATGCCTTTCAATGTCTTTTAATGTCTTTTAATGGCTTTCAATGTCTTTTAATGACTTTTAATGTCATATACTATATGATAAGAATTATGAACATAAAATAACATATAAACTATAAATATTATAAAACTATATTATAAAAACTATGAAACTATAAACATACAACAAATATTTCAATTTATTTAAACTATATTATACAAACTATAAAACTATATTCCCCAACTATATTATAACACTATATTATAAAACTATATATCAAAAACTATAAAATTATAAACATATAACAAATCATAAAAACTATAAATTATAAAATTATAAACTATATTATAAAACTATATAACATAACAACTATAATCTATTAACTATAAAAACTAAAAACCATAAAACTATACTGTATAACATAACAACTATAATCTATTAATATAAAATAAAATAATAAAATAATTCAAATAACATACTGGTGGGGTCGGGACATGAGACACCTCCATACAACGCCGCTTCCACGGCGGTAATAGGGTCTGCGTCGCCACCTCCGGCACCTCCGCCTAATCTCTGGCTGCCACCGCCTCTGGCGCCTCCTCCACCACCTCCGCCACCACCCCACCACCACCACCACCACGTTTTTTTTAAAGCCCTCTGGGTAGACCATGCACGTCGTAATTAACGTGCAGATTTGCGGTGTATATAGTTTCCGCGAAAGAAAATCACTTTACAAAAAATCACTTTAACTTTAACCATAACTATTAACTAATCAGTTGCCCTTTTAAGAGACAGGAGAGATCGTGGCAATGGCCGGCCAATTTTTTCGTGAAAAAGGGGGAAAAAAAATTAGGTTGGGGTTTGATCTTTCGACGACGAGTGAGGCTAAAGGTCGCGCACGAATCGCCGGAACCTCAGGATTAGGTTCTTTCTGTCACTGATGGAGAAGTGTAGAACTGGCCAAACAGGTACTGATATGGAGTTTGTCTTATTCGGATTTTCAGATAGATAAAACTCTCCAAGTTCTGCCAATTTCATTGTTTATTACTGAATTCCAGTTAATTTATGGATTCCAATTGCAATTTTTTGTGAACATCGTTTATTTTAATTGAAAACTATGGGTTGAATCAGCCTATCAGGGAACATGATTAATTAGGGTTATTTCCCCTCTATTGCAAAATGAATGAATTTGGATAAAGTAAGTGTAAAAGATTCTATCAATTAGGTTCAATTTCAGTCTTTATTAATCAGAACTGACCGTGTTGGGTGTTCTAAGAACAATCAAGTGTATTTTGTTTTGACATTGTAGCAATGTGCCTTAAAATGATCTGTAGACCATATGCTGATCTGTGTACAGTGATACTATTTTGTGCTTGTGCTCAAATAATGGGTATGGTTATCAATTACATCCCTAATTCAAATTCAAATCACATGTATGCAAGTGGAATGCTTCTGGATTAGAAACAAGATTATCATGTGACTCTTATTTGTATTTACTGAGTAAATAAATATCATTTCAATTTCAATTACATTCTATTTTAATCAGTTTAAGCTTGTGATCCTCGCTGTAATGACTAATGTTCCCCTGCCAATAGTTAATCGCCTAGTTTGACTTCATTAAGGTAATTTTCCAATTGATTGGATCATTTGTTGTTGTACAGATGATGGACCATTTGACAGTCACTTTTCAAGATTTCTACATTGGCATTGTTTTTCCTATGGATGACATGTTGTATCTGTTCCTGGAAACTTTGCAAATACAAATTATACAGTGATCGCCTTTTTTAATAAAAGGTATGTCACATATTTACACTTCAGCTTCTTAAACTTATCTGCACACACGTTGTGTTGAGATGAATGAGTTCAATGCAGTAAAATAGTGAACTATGTATCCCAACATCAGGGAATAGGTTGGACAGCGACCTATGTCAGCAGATATTTTGTCTGATTATTAGCAGCTTTCGGGAATGTCCGATTATCCCTATTATTCCCCTTTCTTTTTACATACATTATCTGTCAATACATAATTTTCACATAATAATCTTAGTTCCTCAATATAAACAAACTGCACGTCCTTCCTACTGCTTCATGGTCCCTTTAAAATATTCCCTCATCTCACTTTCATTCGCCGAGTTTTAAAATTGCTGTTGGAAGAGTTCCTTATCAATGATAGTTTTCGGACTCTGTAATCATTGTTTTGGTATTATTTTAGTTGATTTGGAGCTGAAATGGTTATAAGTTTGGGTCCACTGCTAGTTGGTTATGGCCTAATATCTAGATTAATGCAATTTGATCAGGGATAGGGACGTTTTGTATATTTAATTAGAAGTTAAGAATTGACATCTGATTGGGAATTTATGATAATTACACTGACAAAGTCCATCCAATGTAACATCCACCCTGGCCTGTTGTTGTATAAAAGGGTCGTCATCATTGCAGTTTCCTGTTCAAGCATCGATAGAGAAAATCGAGCTTCTACTAACTGTCAACACCAACATAACCTGAAAGAAAGAGAAAGGCGATAATGGAACCAGCAGGGGGCATCATGGAAGGAGGGGAATGGAGCTCCTTCAATGGAGTGTATGTCAACGAGGAGGCCGATTTTATGGCCCAGTTGTTTCCTACTCACAGTTCAGTAGCTACTAACAATGCAGTCGATGGGAGCTCCGGTTTGGCCTGTTGGTCTAACGATTTGAACATGGCTACCGGTTCAATTTATTCCTCCTCGGATGCTGCTAACTCTAACTTGTACTCTTCTTTTTCTCAAGACACTTACAGTGGAGGAAGTTGTATCACCAACTACCCCACTGCAGGTCATGAGAACTATTACTTGTGTGATAACTACCACAATTTTTTGGCGGCTAATAACAACAATGCCATGTTGGTTGAGTTCCGTGAGGATAAAGCGGAAGGCGACGAGGACTGCTTGAATCCAGAAATGGAAGAGTCTGGTGAAGTTGAGCATGCTGATACTAAGCATTTGTTCCCGACGAGAGAATCGATGTCAACGGAAGTCGAGGATAAAGATTCTGACCTTCCTGACGTTTCGAGGAAACGTGCTCGGGCATCAGATGTAAGTTCACACCCAGCTTCTTTTTTTCATTGTGATCTTTCTGAAAAATGCATAATTTTAAATCTGAATCCTGTTGAACTCAATTAGGCCCCAACAAGGAAGAGGAATGCCACCAAGTCAAAGAAGAGGCAGAAAGCTTGTTCTGTTGACGACGACAGTAACAATGGTGGCTTAAATAGACAGAGCTCCAGCGGTTGCAGTTCAGAGGATGAATCTAATCTATCTCTCGAGTTGCACAATGGAGCTTCTTCTTCATCAGCTCGCAACCTGAATGGTAAAACCCGAGCCAGCAGGGGCTCAGCCACTGATCCCCAGAGCCTTTATGCCAGGGTATTGAATTGATTACCTTGCGAATTTCTTTATATCAAAGCTTAGTTGTCCTCTGCTAATCTATGTTCCATCTAATGTGTCTTCCAGAAAAGGAGAGAGCGGATTAACGAGCGATTGAGAGTCTTACAGAACCTCGTCCCGAACGGAACAAAGGTGAGTAATCTCTTGCATTTTGGCCTGATTTCGCTTATTCACATTCAATCTGTTTCGGGCATGGCCTTATGACAGATGCCCTTTTTTCGTCTTTGCTTTCGACATCACAGGTTGATATCAGCACAATGCTTGAGGAAGCTGTACAATATGTCAAGTTTTTGCAGCTTCAGATCAAGGTATGAACAAAATTTCAACTGTATAAATCTTATTGTTTCGATCGAGCTTTTGCGTTTATCTCGATCTTAATTCCGACCTCGGTGTCTTGCAGTTGTTGAGCTCTGATGATTTATGGATGTATGCACCCATTGCCTACAATGGCATGGACATTGGACTTGACCTCAAGAGATGAGATGCGACAATGGAGGCTGATGGATAAATTTTTAATCCAGAAAATGTGGTGCCAAAAAGGATTTTTTTTTTTTTAAAAAAATAATTTTCTTCACAATCTTGTAACATAAAATTATACATCTTTTTTCCTCCCCTTTTCTGAAGCTTCTGTGAGAAATTATCATGAAGAAGCTGACTGGAAATTGTCCAATTCCCATTTATTCTTTTTATTTTTCTGTATGGGCAAGTCATCAATACAATTCACAATGTGGAACGATGCAGCTCTTAAAAGATGAGGGTTGTCTCTTTGAATTGCTACTGAAATTTGGGTTTCTTGATGATCATCATTTTCAAAATATGCCTGCAATGATCCATGATTAATCAATTTTTGGCTCAATATATCATTAGCTTGAAAGTTCAAACTCAATTAAATCAATGCTTCAGCTTGAGGGTGATCTATAATGGCAGGCACAGTGAAAAATATCTAATTGTGGCATAATGCCAAAAAAAAAAAAAAACACCCACTTAACTTCTTAAGGTATATTTGATCTTATGTATTTAAGGTATTGAACAATTGAAGGGAGTCATATCTTCAACTTTATGTGCAGAAATTGTTCATCAATGGTATGAATGTAAACCGGAGGAGGATAAAAATGTGAAAAAAAAAAGATATAGTCGTTCTATATTTACCAAAATCAAGAATTTACCTTTTTTTTTTATTAGGTAAAAATTTAAGACCAGACATACCTGGACCTCGAAGGCCGACAAGTCGACAGACAGAAAACCGTCTAAAATAAACATAAAATACAAAAAAGGTGCAAAATACAAGTACTTTCATTCGTTAAAAAGTCTTTTAAACTTGTGAAGGGTCATTTTACCCTTATTAGACTTAGTGGACTAAATCATTTGTTCGGAAAAAAGTCTACATAATGTGGTTTTAATAGGTTGGTGGGTAGCAATTTGTGTATTTTTGGTATATAGTTTGCATATACTTGTAGAAAAATACTCTTTTGAGTAGAAGTGGGTAGATCACATAGATGAACTCAATGATTTGGTATTATAGATATAATTGCGGTTCTAAAGCACTTCTTGATCAACAGGTTCATGCCAGTTTCCCCCATATATTGAGTTTAATTAGTTTTATGTTATGTGAATGTTGTAGGGATCTTGACGGACAACCTATTAAATATGTACATTTTATGGATTTTCCCTATAAACTATGAAATAATACAATTGACATTTTGTTAACAAACATTTCTTTGTCATAATGGGTCTTTATTAAAAAAGAAATATTTACGGGTCAAAAGAAAAACCGTGAAACAACTTTTAAAATTTGTCACCAAGACAGAGAAAAAAAAAAAGATGAAACACTATTGCCCTAGAGCAAGATCTCCGTCGTTCAATTTGATTGATGAAGAGGTAAATCGTAAGATGTGTTGTAGTGAAGTAGAGAACCTAAAAACCATTATGGAATGGTTCAACCGGAAAGAACTCGTGGGTAGTATCCAAAGGTTCCCGGTTCGAACCCTGGAGTATCAACTTACTTTTCGGTATATCAAATCATACTTAATTACCATGTGTACCGCTGTTTGGCGGCGCTTTGCTTCGGTTTTTTAGTCTATGTTGTCCCCATCGTGTTAGGTTTATGTTCACTTGTTTGCCTAGAATTATATGCTTGTCATTGTTGGTTTTGCACCTTTTTATTGTACATTGTACGTTGACGGTTCACCGTCCATCGACTGTGTCGGTCTATTGAGGTGCTAGATATACCTAATCCTCGAATGTTTTCCTAATATAAAAAAACCATACTTACCATCTCGTTAATTCTAAAGCGAGGAAAACATCCAAGATAAAATAATTTTCTACTTCATGTTAGAAGGGGTTACTACAAATTCCAAAATCATGGGATTTTTTTAACAAACTGGATTGAAGAGGGAATATCTTTCACGGTTTGTAAAACTGTAGCTAGGTTAATTTCTCACGCACGGTTTTCAAAATCATTGCAGCAGATATTCTCACGGTTTTCAAAACTGTAGCAACCACCGTGTATTTGACGATATTTTAACCGTGTAGAAAACAAACCGGTATTTTAATATCTTTGAATTGATTGAACAATTGACGCCCCAAATTATGATCATACCAACACTTGTAAAATTTATATGGAGTACACATACCAGGTCCAACTTAATATCACCCAACTCAACAATCACCCATAAAACCCATATTTTTCTCAACCTTCACCATTTATCCAAAGTTGAATTTGGTAAATCAAATATCAGTCACCCAACTAACCAATCAACTTCAATGAGTTCATTAAAACCATATGTTTGAGAATCCCTTCAATTTCTTCATTTTAAACAAACAATGCCCACATTCATCTCAAACACATTCCAATAGTTCATTTTGCAATATAAGAAGAGCTCTTTAGTACAGGCAATACATAAAGATGACCAATTACTCCGAATATTTGAGCAGTTGATGAGAGGCCGATCGAATCCATAGCATAATTAGCTCGTCCGTGCGTTCGTTCAGGATAACAAGAACAGTTCGTAAAAGCGTGATCCTAATACAACACTAGCAAATGTTAGTCACTTTAAATATTTCATAAACATCCATTTTTCTCGGAAGCCCTCTTATTATTCAAACACAATGTACAGATCAAAAGCAGTCCCGTCCGCGTCCCTGATGGGGAAGGCAGTAAAATGTGCCATATCCTCGTCGCTCCCCATCTTGTAAACCCTGCAACGCAACCACTTGTTACCTTCTTAAGCTCGTTCCTCACTTTCGTGATGTTGAACCTCTGATTGGCTGTCGAGTGGCATGTATTGAGCCATTATAGCTCGGATCTCAGAGTCCATATATTGCTGCAGAACCAAAATAAAGTGGTGTGTTTAAAGCGGACCGAAACAAATGGAAGCCAATAAATCATAGCAAAGCTAGGCTCAAGGCATGAGTAAAACCAAGAACCATATTTTTGATGAGTTGCTGAATGAATTCGAAAATTTTGATCAGGGAGACTTACCCTTAGCCTATACTTGTAAACGAGATAGCCCCCACCAGATGCCATGGCCAAGCCTATCAAGATAACCCAGACAGCAGCCCAAGTTGACTTCGCCTCAGCAGCGGACTTGCCTGCCAACAAAAATAAACACAACTTAGCGGAGATTCAGTCAGTGTTGTCCACGACCACAACTTAGTGGAGGTTCCTATTCTAGCTTACTTATACAAGTATCATGCTCCTTGATGTACAAAAGACCTCCTGAGCAACTACAATCGTAGCTTCCCCATGTATTCTTGCAGGAGCATTCAGGGCACTGGCATGCAACTTTTTCTTTGCATTCATCGACATCTGAGTAGAAAAATAAAAAATTTATGGCAAAATGTAAGAGATTGAAACCAAGTAATTTAGTAACAAGAAACCCTCTGCATTAGATAACATCAACTATTATATGAACATTCCACAAGAACTGAAGCTGAATGTAGACTACATCCAAGTCATTGACAAAGAGCATTTTACGAAAACTTCTGCACATCACAGTTCACTAAAGAATATGGGAATGATCTAAAAACACCATGAAATCAGATTCAAACATAGGAAAGAGAATGGAGTATAAGTTATAAAGGATGCACTGGACTTAGTGCTAAAGGGTTTCTTGGTTAAACAACATTGCATATTCAAGGCCAGTCAAAAAAGGGGGCTAAACCAGCTATTTCTCATAATGCAGTGTACAATGAAGCTCCTTTTAGGTACATGAATAAAATCTAAATCTTGGGAGGCAACAATCACAAACTTCAAATGAAATTTTCTCGCGCAACACAGGGAGCAATATATTTACCTTCACAACTGTGACCATCACCCTTGAAACCCGGAGGACACTTGCATTTTTCATTATCATCCTGTGATGCCAAATGAAGTAATCACCTCCGTATCGCTTAACAAAAGATAAAAGATAAAGAGTAAAGAGTAAAATTAACTAACCAAACATGATGTAAAAGTCTGTCCATTACGTGTTTCATGCCAACAGCCCCCATGGTTTATCTTGCATCGTCCAGGACCGCTAGCTGCGCAAAGCAAACAAAGCACAAAATTAAGAAGAGGACAAGCTTGCAAACATGCAATAGGGGCAAGGGATAAAGAGGAAACAACAGTAATATGTGGCAGGAAAGGCCATTATATATACAAATCCAAATGGTGTTTGGTAACACAAAACAATTCAAAACTTCAGATCTACTGATTATGGAAAGAAACTAAATTACGTGTAATTTAATACAATGTGCAAAAGGCCAAAATTTGGCAGAGTTACCTTTTTCAAAGGTAGAGATCATAAAGCATAACTCTCCCACTGGGTAATAATATATAAACTCATAAAAAAATACGTAGTATTACTGTATTCGTAACAAATGCAAGTAAAAATCTTAGAGCAGGGTTTAGGGAGAGTATAGCCCCGTAAAAACATGTTCCTCCCTTGACCGAAGAAACAAGACTGAAGAAACAAGAGTGGGAATTGCTTACACAGGAGAGAAGAAAGGATCACTGTTTTAATTTTAACATTAAAGAGAACATGCAAAATATGACCTTGTGCTGATTATTGGAGGGAAAAAGCATTGGAGAAAGGATATATTGTAGTTGGGACAAGGTCCTACCTTTGCATGTATTATAGCCATCTCCTTTAAACTGCACCCCATTGACAAAAGGGCATTCACACACCCTTCCACGAAATGTATCCTGCCCAAATGATGAGAAATCGTAGAAACATAAGACAGTAGCAACTAAAACCCATTAGGTAAGGAAAAATAGGACCCCAGCATGTACCTTGCATGCAGTTATATTGGCAGTTTTATCTTGCCAACAACCACCGTTATTATCAAGACACTCATTTGTCTCGAGATCTGTCAAGTGAAACAGGAACCACCAAATACAATTATACAAACATCAAATCAGAATAAAAGTTCATGAGCACAATATATGCAGTAGCCTACCATCGCTCAAGCAAGCTGCAGGTTCAGTAGTTTCCTCAAAACCAGAACAAATAGCCTTGAGAACGGCTCCTCGTTCCAACTTCCCTGCATATACTCAATGCTGCATATTTTAGCAAATAAAATTACTTCTGAAAAATTGCATCGACATGCTTTCAGCAAAAAATATTACCTCGATATTGATGGCTGTTAACAACAAGAGTTGGTAAAATAGTTACATCACCTCTGGATCCTTTTCCAATCTAATGCAAAGCAATCATGCAAAAAGATAGAAAATGAATAGCAGTGTTGCAACAAATGGTAGTACATATATAAATTGCTGATATGACTTGCTTAAATCATCCTAACTAGAAGAAACGTCAACTGGAAGTGGAAAAACGATGGAGCAGGTTTCTTTGTGAAGAGAATCACAGAGGTTAAAGAAACACTTAAACGTAATGAAAAGTAATATTTATTTATTTTTAAAAATTAATATAATGGACCCGTGGCTAATTCTACAAAGACATTGCTTCAGTTTAAAAGATTTTTGAGTAAAAAATAAAGTGCTTCCTAAATAGTGATAAGAAGCCTTACTTGAGCCTCTTGCTCTTGTTTCAACATAGCATTATCAGAGTCAGAATTAGAATCTCCCATACACTTGTCTATCGCTTTAATATCAAGGCCTGCAACCATTACGAGAGATATAAAAAAACAGATCGTCTACAACAAAATTCACAGAACCTAAATAATAAAGGAAACAGTATTTACCCAAGGATTTGATAACGCCATCAGCACATTCCTTGTTGTATTTCTTCTCCTTCATTGGGCATCTAATCTGAAAATCAGTCACATAATCCCACCAAACCCAAGGCTTTTTACTCTCATTTGATATTTTAAACACACAAAGCTGTCTCAAATTTTCAAGCACCACGTCTTTCCCCTCGTACCCTCTGCTGAAATCCTGCTCAGGATCAGGGGCACAATATCTTCCGTGGTTAATGCACTGTGATGTGCACTGTTTACTCTTAGTGAATGCCTGAGGACAATACCATGTGATATAATGTGGTGTAAACTGAGTGTAGCCACCTTTTTCAAGTATTTGAGCAGAACCCTTGAATTCTTTTATAAATGACTGTAACATTTCACATTTAACACCACATTCATCATTGCTAGTAGTCCACAGTTCATACTCCACACGATCATCAGGGTGAGGAACAGCTTCTCTCCAATCAAGGTTGACATTAATCATATCCCCCTTATCAAATGATTTCTTCAGAGTCTCCCCAAAACTTTTCTCAATCAATGCAGAAGGTATAGTTATATTCTCGATATATCTAGCAGATGAACTATCCTCTTCTGGTGTGTCCATTGTTATCAAAGGTTCATCTATGTCATCTGCCACAAGTACAGCTGCAGCTCCAGCTTTCTGTGCATTCCAGACCTTCAAGGCGAAAAAGCATTCTGCAGCAGAATGTAAATTTAATGACTTTGAGTAGTCAATGTTTACAACAATGCCAAAAAAAATCAGCAAACCCTCAGTTAAAAAATAAACCACAACTTTCTAAAAATAGGCACCAGTTTCCACAATTCAACCCAGGGGCTCCTCCCCTGTATTTCCATCTATCTCTGATATAGAGTGGTTTCAGGAATTCAATATATTTGAAACCTTTTCAGGCTGCTAAAGAGAACCAGACAAACAAGAGTGGGGTGCTCAGGAAAGGATAAGAGAGAAAGATGATTACTGCAATGAAGCTTTTGAGACTAGGGGGGGCAAAGAGAAGATAATTTGTAAACTGGTTGACTAGCAAAGATAGGATTTGTAATAAAACTTATTAAATTAGTTGCACGTAACTTTTAAATTTATGTGTTGAGTTCTGTTCAACAGTGTGGTATCGGCCAAAGTTTAAAGTTCAATTACTGTTTCAAAGTAGTCGTGTATTGTATCCCAACTGAAATCATAGAAATACTTGTACATCTTTCTTCAGCATAAATTAAGCACTAACTTCAAGTTAGCATCTCAAAATAGAGAAGCTATTTCTGAAACCAAATCTGAGAGGCAAACTAGCATAAAATGTAACTATGTAAGTCAAGCACTGACTTTCTGAATTCCAATCTTCCATGGAATCTAAACAGGTGTTATAAGTGACTATTTAGTCTACATACTTTGCCTTTAAAACAGAAGACAAACAAATACTCGTATGGTCTAATAAATAATTATTTACCCCGTTAACTTTCATTATCAAAGACAGAATAAATGATTTCTTATTCAGAGTAATCTAACTTATTCATGGCGTGCAGAAACAATATAAACTGCATAGATTATGATACAAGTTCAAACTATGTAGCTATTTGCACATTTGAACACAAGTGGCGTTTTCTTGAAAAGAAGATGCAAAGTAAAAACTAAAAATATCTTATTAGCTCGAACCTCATAGTGAATTTCGCTCATCATATCAGATTCTGACAGCATATGAAAATAGTTAATATTATTTGAATTCGATCTTCCATATATGATTTGCTTTCAGGTGAATTGCATTTATTCATATTATGAATTGGAATATCCCTTTGAAATTGTACAAATGATCATTAGAGTTGCATTAACATATCAAGAATAGTTAAAGCTTGTATCAGCAAACTAAATGTTTAAAAAAGACACAATTTGCCAATTATATATCAGTACCTTCTCCCCCTTTTCTTATTTCCTTTTTCTTTTTCCTCACAAATCTAAAGTTATTATATATCTAGTGCCAATCCCATATCAAGGTTATAATGATAAAAATCATTTCTTCAAAAAAAAACAAGTTATTGTCTAATTATTTTGTACCATAATACTATGCACCTGTTAGTTATTTGAATAATATAATTCCCCAACCCACCATTACCACTGAATTTTTTCTCCTTTCCTATAGGTGGTAAAGGGATTCTTCCTTGAACACGTGTCTTAAACTCATGTACGCTTAAACTGCCTCTTTTTGGAATGAGGGCGATTCTTACAAAAGAGTGGAGGATTCCAGTTCAAACAGTCTTATCAATTCATGATATTTTTATGGCATCAAGTCATACGACAGCTAGGATCTGAATTAGAATAACTGCAATCCATGATAGTGAAGTGACACAGGGTTGGATCACCAGGCCTTCTCTTATACATATATAGAGAGAGATAGATATATATAATCATTAAGGTAGGCATAGCATTTTTTATATGTGATTGCAAGGAAGAAAAAAAATCCTATCTTTTTCCTGGTCTGATTGGGGAAAAAACATAGGAGAGTTCTTAATCAGCCTAAAAAACTAGCAAATCCATCGAGCATTAAAGGAAAAAACGCCAATAAAGGCTAAGGAAAATCCAACTAGCAACAACCTAGCACTGTTGAAAATCACAATAAGCACTCAAAGAAGAGACGCAAATTCGAACTGATCCACCAAAACATGCATCCAATCGAAGCTTACAGACAAGCAAAACATACCTCCACGATCGAGCAAAACGAAGGTAGGCATAGCACCGGGCTTCCTGCCAAAAGAGATGCTAAAATCGCTGAACTCCTTGCATCCCTTGCGGTTGTCCTTGGGGTAGACGACGATGCCGGCCATGCTCCCACCATACTGGGGAATCCCGAAGTTGCCAATGGCGCTGTCGTAGGTCCCCTTGATCTTATCCGGGAGAGTAACCCTCAAGCTGTTCTTCTCCACCACGAATCGAGATTCGACTGATAGGAGAAGAAGAAACCCTAGGTGGAGTAATAGGAGAAGCTTCAGCTTCTGGTTCTCCTCCTCTCCCATAGTCCGAGTGAACTGGAGATTGCGAGAGAGATCAGAGAATCCGCGAATTCGTTGCTCGAGAAACTCTGCAGATTCGGAGAGAACCTTAGCAGCTTCAGCAAGTTCGAGAGAGAGAGAGAGAGACGGAACTAGCGAAGTTTCTCTCACTTTCTTCAGCTAGTTGTCGATTGTCAATTTGCGATCAACGCCTCTTCAATTAATTTGGGGGAAATTGGCAAATCGCCCCTAAAATAGTACATATTTTCACAAAAGCATTCATAAATTTTAAAAACATAGAAACTACCCTATGAATGTGGTCTTTTGAAAGTCTCTTTAAAAAAAACATGTTTAAGATTGTTAAATTATCCTTCTATATAGTAAATGTAAAATGTCAAACTGTTTAAAAATAAAAAAAATTAATAATTTTTTGGAGTATAAATTAATTAAATGTTTAAGAATAAAGTTTTAATTCAATAAATTTATAATTAAAGTATTATTATAAATTAATCAAAATTTTCAAATAAGTTTGTAATTGAATAGATTTAGGTTTGTGACTCAAAACACATCCAGGATATGAGTGGTATTGGCGTGCCCAGGGGCGGAGCTGAGGGGGGGCTAGGGGGGCACGTGCCCCCTCTCTCACCCGACGAACTACCTAGGTATATTCTCCTCGTCGATAGCTTCGTTTTGATATATAATACGCCTTAATCCGACATCTGAGTAAAAAGTTATGAATATTTAAAAATTATGGGCATATTAATCACTTTAGTTTTATTTCAATAGGCTATAATGTTTTTATATTTTACTTAAATTAACATTTACATACTATACTTTATCTCGAGAGCTTCGAAATGAGAGGTTATACTAATCATTCCGACAATTAGATAAGAAGTTATGCAAGTTTAAAAATTTTATATCTGGTTATACATATATTATAGGTTATGAGTACAATAAATTATACTTAACTAGGGTTTTTATTTGAGCCAAACAAGTCTAGTATTAATGTTTGATTATATTTAGCTTATTTAGAAACAAGTCAAGCTCGAGTATAAGCTATATTTGAAATTGAGCTCATACTCGACTTATGTAGTAAATGAACGAGTTTGAGCTGAGTGTTTTTTTTTTTTTTGCAAATATTATGCAACTTTACTTGCTCATGACACAGTAACTTAAAAGAAAATTTGTAAATTTCATAAAATTCATGCTATTTGAGTTTCAATCGAGCCGAGCCGAACTTTGAATCAAGCATAAAAATGTGCTCATAATAAACTCATTTTGTAAATAATGTTTGAGACGAGCTTTTATTGAGCAAAACTCGAGCCAATTAAGCTCTAACTACTTAACTCATATAACAACCATAACATTAACTTAGTGTTTATTATATTGCGTTTCCTATACTTATTTAGTTGATTTTTTTGGATATTTTATTTATATATTTATATTTCTTTTTTTAGGCACAAAAAAATGATAGCGTTTTATCATAAATCGGTGATATTTTATCTTAAAATAACATCATTAATTATCGTATTATATATAATTGTTCATGTCAATTTAATCCAAAACAATATCGTACATTTATGACGGTGCCCCCCCTTCAAAAAAATTCAGGCTCCGCCACTGGGCGTGCCTATACCGCAATACCGCATACAACTTGGAAGGATGTGTGTTGTTATTAACAGCAAAAATTCGAGCTAAAAAGTTGGTCCAACCGAGTGAAAAAAAGGGTAGTAAGACACATCATGTATGCGTGTTGACCACCCTCTTTTGTGCACAAATTAGTTGTTCGAGTTTAGTTAG
This sequence comes from Persicaria maculosa, assembly GCA_963922045.1. Lineage (NCBI taxonomy): Eukaryota > Viridiplantae > Streptophyta > Magnoliopsida > Caryophyllales > Polygonaceae > Persicaria > Persicaria maculosa. Next base: position 83,351,811 of record OY998251.1, on the reverse strand, counting down.
AGAGGATGAAAGACTCAAAATGACCAGACAGAGCAGGCCATTTGACAGGGAGATTCAAAAATCGCAGAGACTCATATTAATTTTTTTATATATATAATTTCATATTTATTACGTAAGAAATTATATTTTTTAAAAAATTAATATTTTATATAGTTTTTTTTAATCATTTTAAAAAGTAGACAAGAATAATAAAATGATATGTTTTGCCTCATGGATCGAGTATTATAAATTAATCAAAACTTTGTAATATAGTTATAGTTGAATAAATAACCATTAACTAATCACAAGTTAGTGTAAGTGATTGTGTTCCTACATTTTATAATCATATCACATATGCTACTACATTCGGGCATGTGATTGTCGTCTAATTCACCATGAGCCCGAATCCTAACATGCAAAGTGCTCGAACAGAGAATCTCATCTTGAAATGTGTCTCTCACGCTTGAAATTCTATCATTGGGAATGAGACATTTTAACCATTTCAGAATGGTTCCGCATGTAGTATTCAAATAGATAGCGGAATAACCGCTCTCTATTTAACAAAATCAACAAGAGGCATTTGAAGAAACATCAGTGAATCTTGACTATGCATGTATGCCATTTTGTGTGATACTGTTTCGTGTGTTTAGACATCATATGGGCCGATGGCCGCTCAAGGAAGTGCTGGGCTAATGGGAAAGCCCAAGCCCAAACAAAAAGTCCACAAAGCTTAATATTTTAGTCTCCATAATATATGAAAATAGAACATTAAACGGCCAATCCCAAATCTAAAGAGGAGATTTGATTCGTTTGAACACCTTTCCACCTATTATACATGCATACAAAAAAAGTGATTAGGTAATAGGTAGAAGGTTTTTTGTTTGTAATTATCTATTGGAGCGAATGGGTATGGTAAATAACCCATAATTATGCGGGCTTCATTTTTATTTTATATATTTTTTTTGGGTAGAAATTAAGATAGTGGGAGACTTGTACCTCTCCGCAACTTATACACCTTATTAAATTAGAGAGATAAAACCTTACTTCCTCCTATCAAAAAAGATGTCGTTTGACTTTTTTAACACGTATTTTAAGGAGTTAAAAACTATACTCCATCCGATACAAAAAGATTATCGTTTGACTTTTTAACACGTATTTTAAGGAGCTAAAAACTATATAAAATATCAACTTTTTTTAAATTATTTATTTACAACTTAATATTTTTTGGTAATAAGTATTAGATTATAAAAAAATAATAATAAAATAGTTAATATATTATATAGTTTTTAGCTCCTTAAAATACGTGTTAAAAAGTCAAACGACATTCTTTTTGGATCGGATGTAGTATAAAATATCAACTTTTTTAAAATAATTTTTTTACAATTTAATATTTGTTGGTAATAAGTATTAGATTATAAAAAAAAATAAAAAATTTAATATATTATATATTTTTTAACTCCTTAAAATACATGTTAAAAAGTCAAACGACATCCTTTTTGGATCGGATGTAGTACAATCCAGTAATTCGAGGAAAACTAATATCTTATAAGTCACTGAACAAAATGTTCCTAAAACTAAGAGGTATAGTATCTAAAAACATACAAACCAGCATCCAGAACACAAAATTGGCAAGCGAGTCCACCACTTTATTCCCTCCCATAAAAATGCGACTAAATCTCATTACTATGTACCTCGTACAAAAAGCCTTGGAAACCAAGCACAAGATGATACAACATATGTGTTTCATCAACCTCTTTATTTATAAGACTCAACATCAGTTGTGAATCGATTTTCATGTAAACACAATGGTAGCCCCGATCCTACGTCAGATTAAGACCCCCATAACTCAGCGAGGGGCCAAAAATATGTCAATGTTAGCCGCAAACCTACAAAACCAATTGCCATTAGAGCCTCTTATTTAAGCAAAGCTCATATGAAGATATAGTGACATACAACCACCATGTACATTTGTTGCTAATGTTCTTTTACATAAAAGGGGATTAATTGCTATGAAGGGTCAATGCCCATATATAATTTCAAGCTAAATACAGTGTGAATTGTCTAACAATGTGGTAGAAATAAAGTTGATTAATTTACCTTCTTATGAACCAGCATTGACTTTCATGAACGGTCACTTTCCCTTTTACACTTACCCTAACATGATGTAAGTGTAACTGAAGTTACAAATTCAAATTGTCTTGAAACTTAACATGAACTAGGAAATGAACTTAATTAATGGCAATTAGCTTGCGACATAAAGAAGGAAAACAAATAGAAAAAGTTAAGTAAAGTAGGTACCCTTTTTTAACCCTAGACCCAGTTGGTAGATCTGGATTAAGTTGTGTTGATTAATTTATACTAAAATAAAGAAAAAGGTTGATCGACCCAAAAGTGGATGCATAAAAGTTGTACTGATTACTCATAAGTGTGAGTTGGCACGACCCTTAATTCATCGATTTCAAACCACATATATGTTTTGATTTTTTTATATAAAAAGAAAATCATATTATTGAGGTTAACTTAAAGCATAAGCTAGCTAGGATTAAATTAGCTCAATAGGGGATTATCCATCTACTTAAGACTAATTAAACATATTCCATACGAGTTTTAGGCTCCGTTTGGCAAAATATTAACTAATGGGCTAGTTGAAGCTGATTGGTATCTGAAGTAGATGGATTAGTTGTGTTAAATATATGTTAATAAGCTAGCATGATGTTTGGTAAACATAGCGATTGGAGTAGTGGCGGAAACTTGTGAAAGGAGGGGTCAGGAGTACCCCATATTACAATTATGTATTTTTAAATACAGTTATAAATTCATAACTAGCTCAAGATATAAATTTACCAAAGTAGATGGATTATTTGTGTTAAATATATGTTACTCCCTCCGTTAATTAAAACATGTCAGTTTAGACATTTACACATTTTTTAAGAAAGTAAATAAAAACAAACAAAAATACACTTATACCCCTAATTATTACTTTAGTTTTTTTACTTTATTGAAAACTACAACTAACAAATCTCTAATCAATACGACATAAAGTGAACACCGAAATACAATGGTATAATTTTGAAAAATAAACACCAAAATACCTAAAATGACATTTTTTCTTATCAAGATTTTACTCCAAAAACGACATATTTTTCTTAATGGATGGAGTAATAAGCTAGTATGATACTTGGTAAACATAACTGTTGGAGTAGTTGACGGAAACTTGTGAAAGGAGGGGTCAGGAGTACCCTATATTATAATTCTGTATTTTTAAATAGTTATAAATTCATAACTACCTCAATATATAAATTTACCAAATTATTTAGAAATTGTGGTTTAAACCATGTACAAGATTTTGATAAATTTGGAGTCTTAGCGGTCTTGACGACTTTAATAAGAAAATTAGGTCAAGATTTTAGACGGAGTCTAGGCAGCGGTCACAATAGTGCGTACAATAGAAACATGGATCTAAAACTAGGCTAAGGACATACAACGAGGCATAAGTAATCAAGATTCAAGATCCAACAACTCCACATCATAACTCATAACGGCATTACTCAGTCCTCATCATAACAGTCCAAATCCTCTTTAAGATCAACCCTTTCTATATGTTTAATCTGATTTATCGAATTTGTTTTTTAATTATATCATTTTGTTCAAAAATAATTAAAAGATTTTTTGAATTCATAAATTTAGTAGTCAAAGAAAGTCTATGTATATATTGACCTATAGTGTAACACATTATGGCTCTCTTTTGCAATACAAATACAACAACAACTACATCCTAATATATCCCGCAATTAAACAGGGTTTGGAGGTCAGGATGTACAAACTCTTACCCCAAAGTACCCAAGAGAGTATTTCCGAAAGACCCAAAACGAAAGGAAACAAGAACCCTAGAAAAACATGATCACAAATCAAGTCATGGAGCCAGAACAGAAGCAAAAGAAAATCAGAGCGAAAGCAAGGCAAGCACACTCAACACCACATTCCCAGCTCTAAACGTCTGCCACCCGCACACGTCTCCTTGTCCCTATCCAATGTCATATCCTCTGAAAGATGTAGCAAATTGAGGTCCTGACGGATAGTCCCCGTCCAGCTCTTCTTCGACCTGCCTCTTCCCCCTACGAAAAGTTCCAAGGTCCAGAATCTCGCACCTTTTGTAATACAAATAGTTTATAAAATTTCATTTTTAATATTATATAATTTATATGAGGTTATGATAAAATTTCAATATAGTTACACTTTAGGTTTGGATTTTTAATTACTACTCATTTCAAACCCTTTGAAACTTTTATTTTTATATTTATAAATATATTCATTTTCTTATATTTCATCACCTAATCTGTATCAATAATCCTCAGGGTTATCAATCAATTTATTAGTTTATATCGGCTAATCTATTTAACTACGTAGTATATATTGATCAAAGATAGTCTAAATTATTGTTTTTATCAATTGGAGGAGTTAGAGTATCATCCTTTAGTAATTATTTTGACTATTTTCTCTATTTTATCATCATTTGATTTTTTTACTAACTTTTTAATAAAGTTAAAAATTCTATAGAATATTAATCTTATTATTAATTTATATATATATAATTTGATAATTATTATTAGTAATAAGAATTAAATTATTTGAAAAAATATAATAAAAAAAATAATTTATAGAGTATAGCTTATTAAAATACATGTGAAAAGCCAAAATGATTAAAATAAAAAATAATTTTAAAATTTTAAAATAAATTTAATGTTGATTTATAATTTATATATGAAAAAAAAATTAGTTTTGAGTTATGATCGGAGGGGGCCCGCCAATACTAAATCAGACGCCATCAACGGCCGATGAGTAATCATCTCGCCATCGATCTTGTTTAGCTGTCTCTGTCCGCACTGGATCCCCTCCCCTCCCCTTCATTCCTTCTTTTTTCCGCAACGTCTCACCACCCCCGCCAACGTCCCTATTTATTCCACTCCCACTCTCGCCGTCACTTAGCCACACCTCATTCCCTCACCGCGCACGTTTAGCTGACGGCGCACGATTAGCTTACTCCCTATACACCTTTCTAACGTGCGCCGTGATTCTTCCGCTGCAAGCTATGGCCTTCATCAAGGCGGCAATCGTCCTCGGCCTCGCCTGCATTATAGTCGCCGGCGTCGGCGCCCAGTCTCCGCCTACTCCTCCTTCCTCCTCGCCTCCGGCCACCGGCCAGCCTCCTCCCTCTCCCACCACCCCCGCTCCCCCGACGCAAGCTACACCTCCTCCCGCCCCCACTACCCCTCCTACGCCACCCGCCTCTCCCCCGCCGGCGTCCACGCCGCCTCCCGCCGCTCCGCAACCACCGCCGTCTCCTCCTCCGGCGGTGACTCCTCCTCCCTCTCCAACGACTCCCCCTCCTTCGCCTCCCGCCAGTCCTCCTCCGGCTCCGACCACTCCCCCTCCCTCGCCCCCTCCGGCCACACCTCCTCCGACGCCGGCCACTCCCCCTCCCTCGCCCCCTCCCGCCACTCCTCCTCCATCCCCCGCCACTCCCCCTCCTGCTGCCGTTCCCGCCCCCGCTCCGGCGAAGGTGAAGTCGCCGGCGAGTTCTCCGGCGTCGTCTCCTTCTGGATCGAGCCCGGTCTCTCCGGCCCCCTCTGTGGGGTCCGCCTCACCCGGCCCGTCCCAGACCACTGATCAGGTGCGTCTCACGTGACTCTTAATCAATACGTCGTCGTTTTCAAATATTATTTTAATGCCATCTAATACGTCGTCGTTTTGATCGAGGACTTAAAATCTGTTTCGGGTAATTTTGCAGAGCGGGACAGGGAAGGTGGAGGGTGCATGGAAGATGGTTGCAGGCGCAGCGTGCGCATGGGGTGCTGTCGTTTTGTTCGTCTAGTAGCTGCGTTTTGGGCCCCAGATTGCTTCACTACCTAGTTCATGTATTTTGGGAGTTTCAGTTCTTAGACGTGTATTTGGATTCTTTTGTACGGACAGGAGAGGAGCTGAGGAGGTTGGGATCTGTTTGGAGCAGTTGCATTTTTATGATTTATATTATACTACGTATATTATAGCATGTATTGTTGTTGATCGAACCTGCATTTATATTTTTTTGTATTATTTCTGTTCTTATGTCTTTTTATTCCCTTACTTTCATTTTATTTTTTTTATACATAGAATTAAAAATTATATGAAATATTATTTTTTAAATTAACTCTTTAAAATGTGTTGAAAAATAAAAATATCTTATATTTTAGGAAAAAAATATTTCTAGTGTTTAGGAGTTTTGTAGGCTAAAAACTAGAGTCAAAGTTTGACAATTACTCTTCTTTATTTGGTGCATTTTGAATTTTTATCCCTTATTGACCAATTTGATGGAAATTTGTTACAATTGCAGCTCACTCAAATAAAAAAGATAGTTAATTTGTACATGCAATGACTAAAAACAATAAGAATGTATCATATCTAACCGTGTATATTGTAATTTGGCTTTTATGAACTTAATTATAAGCAACCAATTTTTAATGAGGACTAACCTTTGTGGAATGAATAGAAACATGATCTAATTAATTCTTGATCTTTGTATAATTCTTTTGAATTATAAATTAAGCAACCAAAGTTGCTAGGCGTTGATACATGTTTTTTAGGGAGTGATATTTACACCCAAAATCTTACTAAATACACCGCACATCTCATTTTTTTATTTTATTTTTTTAAAATAGACCCTGCTCCTATTGAGTCACACGTTTGTGGCTCAAGAGGGCAGGGTGTGGTGTAAATAATACATTTTATGGGTGTAAAAATTATCACCCTTTTTTTTCCACTTTCCCATAGATGTCACTTCCCTATATTTTTGCTCCGTTTTATTTTGGCGGTGAGACACCGCGGAAGTGTATTATTAACTCTCCCTTAAACTTGTTATTCGCACTTCGTCTAGAGACTTTTTTGACTTTGTCGTGTGTCAGCTTTTTCGTTGCTCTCTTCAATTAGGGTCCGAACCTTTTGTAATTTGTCCTTATTTTCCTTTATTTTGCTTGTACCATGACGCTTAGTCCATCTGTCAATTTTTTCGATCTCTTAATTTATCTGACATGAGTGGTGTCAGATATTTTGAATACTAACCTTGATTTAAAAAAAATCATATGCACAAGTTTGACAAATTAATCACATGCACTCATAATTTACTTCACCTACCTTGATTAATTGACAAGTTATATGAAGGACATTCTCAAGGAAATAGTCTAACTTTTGAAAGACTTTGGCATTCTCATGTGCTTGTCATTTGTCAAGGGAGGAGCCGTAGCTAGCTTTAGCAACTCACCAAAATGATACGTACAATATTTGGCAAACAGGAGGTTTGGGTACAGTTTGTTAATTATATAGAATAAGGGTAAGCATAGGCAATAGTCTAAATATCGTGTATCGGGATCTTATCGGTTTGGGGTAAAAAAGATGAGTTAGAGTGATGCTTTAGACAAGATCTCAAAACGACTATTGTCAAGACAATTTTAAGTAATTTAACGCATGTCCTTTTCACTTTTTTTAAACAAATTACAAAAGGTCCAAAGCTCTCATCTACGAATCAAAGCGAATGAAAAAAACCTAAATTTGTCGAATGAATTGTTTGCTCGAAAACTGACCAAAATCGGTGAAATTTATCAAGGAGCGAATTGACCGACACTCACTTTCGTATGTCGATCAATTTGGATGATTATCGAATGACATTCAACGGTTATTTGTAGTCGTCGTTTGAAAAATCTGTCGAACTCAGAGAGGACGAGCTAAATAAGGGACCTCAACAAATGATGTTGAGGATACAAAGGAGGCTCGGCAAAAGTTGTCGAGGGTACGAAGGAACCTCGGCAAAAAGTGGTGAGGGTACACAAGAGGCTCGGTGACAGTAGCCGAGCATATATCATCGCCTCGTGAGATCTACACGAGCCTTTTGCCCGACAGTAAGCCATGAAAAAACGTCAAAAAAACCAACTCTAATCGCAACAAAACGAGCAATTTCTTTCGTTTTCGTTACAATTGCTACTCATAATTCAACTCAAACAACACCCAAATCAACAACAATCAAACAAAACACACAAACAACAACCAATTTCATCAATTTCAATTCTAATTTCAAACCCTAAAACACACAATTTCTTCAAATAAAAACCATTAAAATCAATTGTAAATGAAGCTTCTTGCCTTAAATTTGGTAGATCTGTTGAAAACCCTCACAAATCTACCGCAATGAACAAGGTATGAGTGATTTCTCTCTATCGTTTGTGACTCGTTCAAGTGAAACGAGGTTGAATAGCGTTAGTTTTTAATTCTTCTCTCGGGCAGATTTGTAATTGTATTTTTAGAATAGAAATGACTTGTGTGCAATTTTATAAAAATGGTCTTGTCAATAGCCCTTTTCCTATCTTGTCTGGAGCCCTTATGTCCGATATATATATATATATATATATATATATATCGAATTTATCAGATTCACTCATTTTTACCCATAAATATTATATTTATGATTTAAAATTTAAAAATACGCATCAAAAATCAATATTTAAATTGTAAAATTAACAAAAGCACTTAAAAAAATAAACAAGATCGGACTTCATAAAGGCTAAAGTTAATTATATTTCCAATTCCAATACCCTATTCAACTAGTGTTTTTAACCAAAATCAAAACTCATTCAAGTATTCAACCCCTCGTGGCCTCAAATAGAAAATGTATGTAGACTAATATTAATTACAAATTGAAACACAATATACACTGTAAAATTAATCACAAATTGAATCGACTAACTATACGAGTGTGGAATGCGGAGGGAGAGAATGGTTGTTATCAGGGGCGGTCGGAGAAGAAGCATGGGCAAGTCGGGGCTACCGGAGAAGAAGGTAGCAGACAAAGGCAGCCAGATTTCAAAGCCGGCGGCCGACGAAGAAGCCATGGGTGACTGGAGAAGAAGCAGACAAAGGCACCTCCCACTGAATTACCGATTCGCTGAACCCCGGGTCGAAGAAGTAAGGGTCGCAGCCGGAGGAAGTCGCAAATCGCAACCCTAGACCAAGCCTAGTTCTCCTGTACTCGGAAATTAGCCTTTTTTTTCCTGTTTTTTCCCAAAAAAAAATTAAAAAATTAAAACGAAGTCGTTTCAACTTAACGATATATCGTTCAACCCGATATTATTTAAAATTATTTAATAAAATGTTGATATTTTATATAGTTTTTAGCTTTTTAAAAAATCGTGCATAAATAGTAAAAGAAATCTATTGTGAGACGGAGAGAGTATGTGGCCAATGTGGGTGTGGGCACTTTGCCCCATATTCGGGGCTACATAGCATATTAATTATATATATAAAAAAAAAAAAGAGGAGGTGATTGCTAGTTTCATTTGAATTTTGGAAAAGAATATGATTAGTTTCACGCTCATGAACGTAATTAGTTAGGGGATGGAACATTCATATGATTATGTTTTATTTTTGGGGGGCTCCATACATATGAATATATGATTATGTGATGGGGCAAATGGGTAGCTGGCTTTCGGGTCACAAGTCATATTCTAGCTAAAACAAGACCACTAAAAGAGTAGCAACGTTATCTCAGGACCAGAAGGTCGGATAGGTGAAGGCTTGGCCCCCAATGGAGGATTTGAGATAGAAAAGTAGAGGAAGAGTTCAGAGAGAAGAAGATAGGAAAAGGTTTATGTAATTCATTCATGATGTGTTCTTTACAAAATATGTATATTTATACGTTATTCGCTACATGCGTTTGGATTCAACTTGGTTTCCTTTCCTAACATGATTTATCACTTTTCTAATCTATATCCGTGTCACATAGGCTAAGTTTCTAAAAATTGAACGATACTTCTAAATTTTTCAAGTGATGTAGAGAGACTAAAGAAAATCCAACATCTAAAATTGAGTTAACTAAGTTTTAGTATATTCCTCGTATTGTCAATTGGCTTTAGAATAAAACATATACTTGAATTTTTAGATTTTTTTTTTGTAAACTCAACGATTTTTAGAGGATAGATAGCTCAAAACATTTTCTCGGAAGGATTTTTTTTGAAAACTAGGCTGAATACTTGAATGATTTGAATCTAGTTAGGTTTGTGGTTGGAAGTGTTGAGAGTCATGGACCAGGGCCACGACCATAGAAAATGGGCCTTTGTTTGGGCTCTAAAACAAAGCCAGTTACTAATATTCCAAATCAACCACATGGAATGTGTAAATGTGGTATTTTGTAGAATCATTCAAGATTTCAAGAGTATAGGATGGCTTTATAATCTAATATATTTTTAAATTTCAAGTAGGGAGAGTGGAGAGGTGTTTGGAGGAGTTGAGGGAATGGAATAAGCCGACTCTCGGGAATATCTTGGAAAAATTAAGAAAGGTCAAGGAACAACTCAGAGAGATGCAAAAAGGAGGGATAAGAGGGGAACTGGTGGCAAAAAGGGGAGAATTAGAGAGGGAGGAGAAGTTGATGGAAGAAGAGTTGTTGTGGTTTTAGAGGACGAAAGCAAATGAGTTTTAATGGGGAGATATAAATTTGAAAATTTTTCATCAAAAGGCAAATGGGTGTAGGAAGCGGAATGAGCTTACGAGATTAGTTGATGATGAGGGGATGGAGTGGAGTAGGGAGGGCATGTCCAGGGTGGCAGTGAACTATTTCGAAAACCTATTTAAACCAGGCTTGAACGCTCCTTTGGATATGGCTACTCAAGGAATCTCACCTATTTTGTCGTCGAAAGACAACCAGGAGCTCTTGTGTCCGTTTTCTAGCAGGGAGGTAAAAGAAGTCATTTTCTCTATGCATCCCACAAAATCCCCCGGACCTGATGGTATGCCAGCGATGTTTTATCAATGTTTTTGGCATATTGTAGGTCCGAATTTCACAAAATTTATTCTTGATATTCTTGCTGGTGCTGCCTTTCCAGATGATCTCAATATAACATACATAGCATTAATACCAAAGGTCTCCGCTCTATTTAGGATGAAGGACTTCGGCCAATTAGTATATGTAATGTTTTGTATAAGATATCTTGAAAATTTTGGGAGACCATTTGAAAGTGTGTCTCGGTAAGATTATTAGCCCGAACCATAGTGTTTTTGTGCCCGGGAGAGTCATTATTGACAATGTTTTGTTCGCTTTTAAGATCTTCCACTAGATGAAGACGAGGAGAGGTGAAAAGAAGGGGTTTATGGCCTTGAAGCTGGACATGGAAAAGGCGTATCACAGGGTGGAATGAGGCCTCCTAGATTACTGTATAGAGAAGATCGGGTTCAGCCAGGAATGGAGATGCCTTGTGATGAGGTGTGTTACCTCAATTACCTTCTCGGCCTTGGTTGGGGGAGTGTCGTCTCAAGTTTTTGCTCCAGGAAGAGGGTTGCTGCAGGGCAATCTGCTTTCTCTGTACTTGTTCCTGATTTGTGTTGAGACCTTCTCGACCCTGATCATGAAAAGTGAGGAGGAAAGGAGGCCGTCTCAAGTGTTTGCTCAATTTTTTTTTTGTGTGTGTGCGCGCGCGCTGATGATAGCATTCTGTTTGCGAAAGCAACCTGTCAACAGAGCTTAGACATTGGGAACATCCTCCGCATATACGGGGCAACGTCGAGTCAACGGGTAAACTTCTCGAAGTCTGAATTATCATTCAACAAGAATGTGGATCAAGAGATGGGAGAGGAGATCCAGAGTCTCTTAGGTGTCACAGAGATGGAGAAACATGAGAGGTATTTGAGACTTCCAACCATGATTGGGCGGTCTAAGAAGGTGATTTTAGTGGGGATTCAGGATAGGATCAGGAAGAAATTGAAAGGGTGGAAGGCTAGAACTTTATCACGAGGGGGAAAAGAGGTGTTGCTAAAATCAGTGGTGCGATTTTTGGCGCTCCTAGCAAAGATGGGGTGGAGGTTAATAAAGGAGCTGGATTCACGGCTGGCGAGGCTTACCCTAGGTCTTCTTTTCTTGAGGCAGACCTCAGCTACAATCCGAGCTAAGCATGGAGAAGCCTCCTCCAAGGCTAGGGAGGTCCTAAAAGATGGGATATATTAGGAGGTGGGGAATGGTGCCGGTACGAGTATATGGAGGGATAAGTGGGTGTCTCGACCCGTGTCTTTCCAGCCTATCGACTGGGAAAGTGGGGTGTGGGATGATGATTTAATTCGTTTGATCTTCCTCCTGTATGATGTTGAAACCATCCTTGATATACACTTGACAGACTCGATGACGGAGGACTCTCCATCATGGTATTACACAAAGGATAGAGACTTCTCGGTTAGATCGGCGTATCACCTTGCTTTGAATTAGATCAAACACCGGCGACGATAGAGGGCAATGCCCGGACTCAAGCGACACTCAGAAGCTTTGGAGTGTGGTGTGGAAATGCCCGGCGGTGCCGAGAATGAAACATCTATTATGGAGAGCAAGCTGTTGGGTGCTTCCATTCAAGACGCCGGTTGTGAGGTTCGTGGTGCAAATGATTCTATTATGCATGCTCTATATGAATGCAATGGGGCTAAAGCAGTGTGGGACCTAGGCGATAACAGGAAGGAGGGTAGGTGACTTCCTATATTGGATGGAGAATGTCATGGGGCTACATGATAAGGAGGCGATTAGCTTGTGGGCATACATGAGAAGTGGAGTATGGGAAGCTAGAAACAAACTAATTTTTGAAGGAGTGGTCACTGAGCCTAGGAGGGTTTTTGGGCATGCTTGGGGTCAGGCAACGAGGCACACAGCTGTGGACAACGGTCGAGGGGAGGTGAGGCAAGTTGGGGAGGAGGAACGAAGCTGCTCTAGATGGTTTCTCCAAGAGGATGGGATAACAAAAATAAACTGTAATGCTGCGGCTTCACAAGAGAAGGGTTGCGGGATTGGAATCATTGCAAGACCTTCGGAGCTGTGGTGTGGGCTGCTGCTAGGCGAATACAGTGGGGTTCAGAGCCTCTTGTTGCTGAGTTGGAAGCGATATTATGGGCATTACAGACAGCTCAGGAGAGGGGCCTCCTAGCGGTGGTGGTTGAGTCCGATAGCATCAGTGCAAACCGCTTGATTATAGGAAAATCAAGCTTCCGTGGAGTGATCGGGAGGTTGGTGCACAAGGCTTGCAGGCTCACATCGACGCTATGCAGATGGAACCATGTCAGACGAGAGGGGAGCCAAGCTGCACATCACCTGGCGCAACTTCGCTGGAGTACTCTACCTATTTCGTTTTTTTCTGAATTTGATTTTTCCTCGGATCTTTTTGACATTGTGTTTAGTGACTTGATGATTAGTGAATAAGAATTGCTGGCTTTCGATCAAAAAAAAAAAAAAAGAACACAACCACACAAATAGCAAAATTTTAATCACAGAAAAGCAACCACATGAACCATATAAACTACTCCTGGTGACCAAGGAATTTCAGCAAACTAGGAAGAGGACCAAAGCGAGAAAGGCCGTTGGTTCGCAGGTGACCAAGTAATTCTAGCAAAAACTCAATAAATATGCAATTTCCAACCACACCCAATTTGATCTTTAAACCACTTAATTCAAATTCAGCAGCTTAGGCACAAGTTCAACATGATAATTCAGCAAAGACTCTCAGTGTCACATGAAATCAACGCAATAAGTAGAGAGCACTCGAATCAATAAACAGCCAAGCAATGAACATAATGAGTAAGGTAAGAACACAAGCAATGAACACCCCCAATCAGGAGTGAGCATAGTCAGCAAATAGTCAAGCAATGAACAAAAGCAGCAGCGTTTCTTCTATACTAAGGGCCTGCCCAGACAATAGCAAACAAAAACAACAATGCCAATACCAACAACAAATGAATATGCTGTAAGAATCAACATGAACAAAGTATAGCAGCAATGTTTCTTCTATACCTGGCTTGTCTAAACAATTAATAACATACAAAAACAAAAATGCCAATACCAACAAAAAATTTTAGGAGCAAATTAGCACAAGAGGCAGCAAAATAATACCCGTGTATAGATATGCAGCTTAAACTAGCAAAACCAGTGCTTCAATAGCAACAACTCAGACATACCCATAAACTATAAATCAAATAGAAATAGCACCCAGTATCAAATAACACCCGGTATAAGCAAGCAATGACTATCTATAGGCTATATAGCTCAACAAGAGATAGCAAGTTCCAACTCAGCAGAAACACATGACAAAATGCAATAAGTAATCAATACAAACCCCATAAGAATATAGAAAATTTGGCAAAGGACCAAAGCAAGATAAGCAGCTGATTCGCAGGTGACTAAGTAATTCCAACAAAAACTCAATAGATATGTAGTTTCCAACCACATTCAATTGAACTTTAAACCAATAATTCAGGATTTGATCCACAAGTTCAGCATGATAATATCAGCAAAGACTCACAACGTCAGATGAAATCAATGCAACAAGTAGAAAGCATTCAAATCAGCAAATAGTCAAGCAATGAATATAGTCAGCAGCAGGTAAGAACACAATCACAGCAATGAGCACAAGAAATGAACACAGTCAGCAGTGAGCACAATCAGCAAAACGTCAAGCAATGAACACAAGCAGTAGTGTTTCTTCTATCCTTGGGCCTGTCCAGACAAAAGCTAACAAAAGAAGCAATGCCAATACCAACAACAAATTAATACAGTAGGAATCAACATGAACAAATTATAACCAACAACAAATTCTATGAGCAAATTAGCACAAGAGGCAGCGAAATAATACCCGAGTAATGATATGCAGCACAAACAAGCAAAATCAGCGCTTCGATATTAACAAGTCAAAACAGAACTAACAGGCAACAACAGATCTAACACGACTAAGCCAGCATCAAAACTCAACAGCATGGGCTCAATACCTCTCAAAGTATGCAGACACACCAGCTATACCAACATAGTAAAACTAACCAATCACGCAATTCAACAAAAATAAGTAAAAATATCAAATATGGTTAAGAGGGATGGCATGCCTGAAATTACAAATCAGGAATCGAAGTTGCATGCTCGAAAGGGCGGTGCCTGACTTTAACTCCTTCCCAAAACAGGTGGTCTGGTAGGAGAGAGAAGATAGGCATTGTTCAGAAGCATCTCTGAGGAACTGAATCAGCAAACAACTCAGCAGAAAAAGGAATATTAATAGCAAAAAATTCAACAAAAAAAAGTGATCATTCATAGCAAATTTTCAAGCATAAACTCAGTTCAGTCACTTGTACTAGGCCATATATGAGATTTTCAAATAAAATAAAAAAGAGGAAAAGAGCCCTACAAAGTTCTCAGCCTAAATTAAGAAATAAGCATGCATCAGATAGAAATGTTAAAATAATCTTTTCAAAAAAAATTAGGAGGAAAGGAGCCCTACAAAATTCTCAGCGGCTCAGCCTAAATTAAGAAATAAGCATTCATCAGATAGGAAATGTTAAAAAAATCCTACTATGGGGGTGACTTTCATGAAAATCGAACCCTAGAATTTTATTACAAATTCAAGGAAGTTTTGACATGAATGTTTAATTCATTCTACACCTGATCTTACTCATGTTCTAGCTTCACAAACATCTCAATAGGCTAAATTATGAAATAGACACTCATTTGACAGGAAAAGGATGTTGAATATGACAAGAGGCTTTCATGAACAAAAAAATTTTGTTTCCCTATTTCAAGATTAAGAAATTCTCATTTCTTACCGAGACATTTGAAGTTTCTTTCAAGGACAAATACATTCTGTTTTTTCATTCTTTCGTCATACATAATTCCATTCTCGTTTCAAGACACCTGTTCTTTCCTTCTTCACGAGTGGGGCACAAGCTTTCTTATCAGCACCTAGAACATTCGTTTTCCATTTTTTATCGAACATTTTGACTTTCTGTTTTCGGAGCCGAAACAAATTTCCAATTTTGAGCCACAAATATTTCTTCCCGGGATGGGGGACTTCCGCTCCCTATTTCAGTATCAGGAAATTCCCATTTCTTTTTGAGACATTTGAAGTTTCCTTTTCGGGACAGAGATATTTCGTAGTAGAAAAGGTTAGTCTCTTCATATTGCCCATACACAAATTTCCCCATGCCTCCTTGAGCCATTTAGCCGATCTCAAGACAGTGGACATACCTCTTGAAAGATTGAACCAGGAGAAACCATTCTCGTTGCAAGGCATTTGGACCTTTTGTTTGGGGGGCTGGAACTAATTTCCAATTTTGGGACAGGAGAAACTTCGAGGCTTTTCCTCTCCATATTTCGATATCAAGAAAGCCTTCGTTCTTTTCGAGGCATTTGAAGTTTCTTTTTTGGACAAGACATTCCGTTTTATGCTTATTGACTAAGAAATTCCATTCCTAGTTCGAGGCATGATTTTCCATGTGCTTCCTTGAGCCATATAGCCAAGCTCAAGAGAGCATACATACCTCTGGAAAGATCCAGCCAGTCGTTAATACTCTTCCAAATAGCATCCAAAAATGCATATTTAAAGAACAAATGTTCATGGGTCTCAAAACTCTCTTCCACGTAATCCACAAAGTGGATCAAGTTCTTTGAAACTACTCATGTCTTTTGTTTTCTGTTTCTGTTTGATGGAAAACAATAGGTTCAAATGGCATTTTTGAAGCAATAATTCCATCCCAAATAACACGAGTCTTGCATGAGGCTTCACCTCTTTCAGCTCATCACAAGTAGTTTTCACAAAGAGAGTTGTTAGAACCCAATGGACACAGCTAGCCAGCATCATTCACATTTTGAGATATTTTAACCTATTGTTTTCAGGAAAGGAACTAAATTCCCATTTTGGGACAAAGAATTGCCTTTTTCTTATTAGAAGCATTTCATCTTTCCGGACAGAGACGTTCTGTTGGAAGTTACATTTACATTCTGAGGCATTTGAACTTTTCTCCTTCAAGACTGGCTGTTGGAAGTTACATTCACATTCTGAGGCATTTGAACTTTTCCCCTTCAGGACTGGAACTAAGTTCCCATTTCGAGACATCTTTTCTTTTGGGGACAGGGCGTTTCTATTTCCATTTTTTCAAGATCAAGAAACTTCCATTTCTTGTCGAGGCATTTGAAATATCTCTTTTGAGACGCGGACATGCAACTTTTTTATTTATCGGGACAATGACATTCATATTCGAGGCATTTTTACTTTTCTTCTTTGGGACAGGAACTAAGTTCCCATTCTGAGACACAATCTTTCCTTTTCACATTTTAAGACACCATCTTTTCTTTTCAGGAGGGGAGTGTTCCTGTTTCCATTTTTTCAAGATCAAGAACCTTCCTTTTCTTGTAGAGGCATTTAAGTATCTCTTTCGGGACAAGGGCATGCTGTTTTTTTATTAATCCATACAATGACATTTCATTATCGTGTTGAGGCTTTTAAACCTTCCTTTTACAGGAGCGAGGCAAAAACTTTCTTTTTGGGACTGTTCTCCATTTCGGGGGACCAAAAAATTGTCATTTCTTATCGAGGCATTTGAATTTGAACTTTCTTTTTTCTTTGAAAAAAAAGAAAATTCAAATTCATGTTTTGGGACAGAGAAATTGTCATTTCTTATTAAGCCATTTGAACTTTCTATTGTCATTTCTTTTTTGGGATTGTTCTCCATTTCGGAACTTTCTTTTTTCTTTTCAAGACTGTTTTCCATTTTTTACCCAAGAAATTGTCATTTCTTATCGAGGCATTTGAACTTTCTTTTTCGGGAAAGGGACATATGTTTTCCATGATTTGGGACAGAGAAACCATTCTCATTTCGAGACATTTTAAACTATTATTTTCGGAAAAGGAACTAAATTCCCATTCCGGGACAAAGAATTACCAAAATCAAGAATTGCCTTTTTCTTAGTAAAAGCATTTGATCTTTCACGACAGGGACATTCTATTGGAAGTTACATCCACATTCTCAGGCATTTGAACTTTTCTCCTTCAGGACTTGGAACTAAGTTCCCATTTAGAGACATCTTTTCTTTTGGGGCGTTTCCATTTCTATTTCCATTTTCTCAAGATCAAGAAACTTCCATTTCTTGTCAAGGCATTTGAAATATCTCTTTTTAGACACGGACGTGCATTTTTTTTATTTATCGGGACAATGGCATTCCATTCTCGTTTCGAGGCATTTAAACTTTCCTTTTCCAGGAGAGGGACAAAAACTTTCTTTTCGGGACTGTTTCCCAATTTGTAGGACCAAGAAATTGTCCTTTCTTATCGAGGCATTTGAACTAAGCTCCCATTTCGAGACAATCTTTCTTTTCGGGACGGAGCATTTCCATTTCCATATTTCAAGATCAAGAAACTCCCATTTCTTGTCATGAAATTTGAAGTTTCCGTTTTGGGACACAAAAATTCCACCAGTGGGACAAAAACTCACTTTTCGGGACATAAATTACTGTTTTCTGTTTTCCATTTTCCGGGACCAAGAAATTGTATTTCTTTCCGAGACATTTGACCTTTTATGTTTTGAGACAGGGACATTTCATTCTCTTTTAGGGGGTAGGGAAATTTCATTCTCATTTCGAGGCATTGGAACATTTCGTTTTAGGGACCAGAACTAAGTTCCATTTGGGGACAATCTTCCAACTCTCACATTTTGCCAAATATTCCATATTTCAAGATCAAGAAACTCCCATTTCTTGTTGTGAAACTTGCAGTTTCCGTTTAGGGACGCAGAAATTCCACCAGTGGGATAAAAACTTTCTTTTCGGGACATAAACTACTGTTTTCTGTTTTCCATTTTCCGGGACCAAGAAATTGTATTTCCTTCTGAGGCATTTGTACATTTATGATTTGAGACACGGACATGCAACTTTTTTATTTATCGGGCCAATGACATTCCATTCTCGTTTCGAGGCATTTAAACTAAGTTCCCATTTCGAGACAATCTTTCTTTTCGGGACGGAGCGTTTCCATTTCCATATTTCAAGATCAAGAAACTCCCATTTCTTGTCATGAAATTGTATTGTTTTCATTTTGCGGGACACATAAATTTCCGTTTAGGGACACAGAAATTCCACCAGTGGGACAAAAACTTTCTTTTCGGGGCAGAAATTACTGTTTTCTGTTTTCCATTTTGCGGGACCAAGAAATTGTATTTTTTTCTCCGAGGCATTTGTACTTTTTATTTTTTTATGTCATTATTTTTAGGGGCTGAGAAATTTCATTCTCGTTTCGAGGCATTTTGAACATTTTGTTTTAGGGACCAGAACTAAGTTCTCATTTGGGGACAATCTTCCAACACTCACATTTTGCCAAATATTCCATATTTGAAGATCAAGAAACTCCAACTTCTTGTCGTGAAATTTGAAGTTTCTGTTATGGGACACATAAATTCCAGCAGTGGGACAAAAAATTTCTTTTCGGGACAGAAGCTACTGTTTTTTCTTTTCAATTTTTTGGGACCAAGAAATTGTATTTCCTTCCAAGGCATTTGACATTTATGTTTTGAGACACAAACATGCATCTTTTTTATTGATCGGGACAATGACATTCCATTCTCGTTTCGAGGCATTTAAAGTTTCCTTTTCCAGGAGAGGGACAAAAAGGCATGGAGCATTTCCATTTCCATATTTCATGAAATTTGAAGTTTCCGTTTCGGGACACAAAAATTCCACCGGTGGGACAAAAACTTTCTTTTTGGGACAACAACTACTGTTTTCTGTTTTCCATTTTCCGGTACCAAGAAATTGTATTTCCTTCCGAGGCATTTGTACATTTATGTTTTGAGACAGGGACATTTCATCATCTCCTTTTGGGACAGAGAAATTTAATTCTCATTACGAGGCATTTGAACATTTTTTTTAGGGACCAGAACTAAGTTCCCTTTTGGGGACAATCTTCCAACACTCACATTTTGCCAAATATTTCACATATTTCAAGATCAAGAAACTCCCATTTCTTGTCGTGAAATTTGAAGTTATCGTTTCGGGACACAAATTCCACCAGTGGGACAAAAACTCTCTTTTCGGGACAAAAACTACTCTTTTCTATTTTCCATTTTTCGGGACCAAGAAATTGTATTTCCTTCCAAGGCATATGTACATTTATGTTTTGAGACACGGACATGCAACTTTTTTATTTATCGGGACAATGACATTCCATTCTCGTTTTGAGGCATATTACTTTTCCAGGAGAGGGACAAAAACTTTCTTTTAGGGGCTGTTTTCCAATTTGTAGGACCAAGAAATTATCCTTCCTTATCGAGGCATTTGAACTAAGTTCCCATTTCGAAACAAAATCTTTCTTTTCGGGACAGAGCATTTCCATTTCCATATTTCAAGATCAAGAAAGTCCCATTTCTTGTCATGAAATTTGAAGTTTCTGTTTTGGGACACAAAATTCCACTTGTGGGACAATCTTTTCGGGACAGAAACTACTGTTTTCTGTTTTCCATTTTCAAGGACCAAGAAATTGTATTTCCTTCCGAGGCATTTGTACATTTATGTTTTGAGACAGAGACATTTCATCATCTTTGGGGGAGCAGAGAAATTTCATTCTCGTTTCGAGGCGTTTGAACATTTGTTTTAGGGATCAGAACTAAGTTCCCATTCGGGGACAATCTTCCAACACTCACATTTTGCCAAATATTTCATATTTCAAGACTAAGAAACTCCCATTTCTTGTCATGAAATTTGAAGTTTTCGTTTCGGGACACAGAAATTCCACCGGTGGGACAAAAACTCTCTTTTCGGGACAAAAACTACTCTTTTCTATTTACCATTTTTCGGGACCAAGAAATTGTATTTCCTTCCGAGGCATATATACATTTACGTTTTGAGACACGGACATGCAGCTTTTATATTTATCGGGACAATGACATTCCATTCTCGTTTCGAGGCATATTACTTTTCCAGGAGAGAGACAAAAACTTTCTTTTAGGGGCTGTTTTCCAATTTGTAGGACCAAGAAATTATCCTTCCTTGTCGAGGCATATGAACTAAGTTCCCATTTCGAAACAAAATCTTTCTTTTCGGGACAGAGCATTTCCATTTCCATTTCCATATTTCAAGATCAAGAAAGTCCCATTTCTTGTCATGAGATTTGAAGGTTCTGTTTTGGGACACAAAAATTCCACTTGTGGGACAATCTTTTCGGGACAGAAACTACTGTTTTCTGCTTTCCATTTTCAAGGACCAAGAAATTGTATTTCCTTCCGAGGCATTTGTACATTTATGTTTTGAGACAGAGACATTTCATCATCTTTGGGGGAGCAGAGAAATTTCATTCTCGTTTCGAGGCGTTTGAACATTTGTTTTAGGGACCAGAACTAAGTTCCCATTCGGGGACAATCTTCCAACACTCACATTTTGCCAAATATTTCATATTTCAAGACTAAGAAACTCCCATTTCTTGACATTATAGTGACAAGTAAAAAATTTCGGTTAATTCATTGGATGAAACCAAAAAACTAACCCAATCAAGTTTTTTGCTGATAGTCATACCTTTACAAAATAACCTGTGTCAAGGCACTCTTTACCAACTATTTTATACATAAACACTTTTGCCTATTGTTAGGTAGAAAAAGGAATGGTATATTGGCATGGGTTTTTTTTCTAGGTTTTGATTTAGGGATAGTATCGTTTCTACACCACAATATCTCACAACCCATACTGAAACCCGTTTTGAGGGGGCAAGTGTTTCATTGGATTCGAGATTGCAATAATATTGTTTTGTTTCTTGTAAGATACAGTAATAGATTCAGCCATCAGAAAATAAGCAGTGTTTTTACACTAAAAGTTAAAAATTCAGTAACAACATACATGAGATAATGATATGTTCTGTTATGGGACCGGGAAAGGGCAAATCAAATGGTGAAAAAAAACACGGGATCGAGATAGAAATTACATACCCCTTTAGTCAGCCGACTCTTTTAAACCTTCGTACTGCTTCATCGATTCTCCCTGAAATACAAGTGAGAAAGAACGAAATCAGAAATTCACCAATCAAGTAAATCAGTCACCACGGACCGGAACATCGCAGTGGCCAAATGCCGATTTCATCACCAAAAACACGAAAGCAGAAGCAAAAAAATCACAAACTAAGGAGACAGATACTTGAATCGAAGAGTGATTCACTACCTCGATCCTCATAAACAGAGGGTGAGTGGGTGACGCATCTTCGAGTTTCACGACAACGGGAGGCAAGTCTGAAGCCGGAGCAGCGTGAGGAGGATCGATTAGTTACCGATTTAGGGTTCCGGAGGACGACCAAGTGCGAACACGGCGGCGGAAGATCGATAACGCGGGAGAGAAAGGCGAGCAAGCCAAAAAGTTAGGGTTAGGGTTAGGTTTGTGCGGAATTGAAGAACAGCGGAGGATCCGGAGGAAACAAGGAAAGATAATCGGTTCGGATCTGGCCGAGCGAGACTGATCGGAGGAGGGGACAAGGGTTAGGGTTTTACGGGATCACCCTCTGATTTGATGGCCACGGCGCCTCATGTCGCGCGTCGAGATATAAGTAGATCTGCTAAACGGCCACCGCCTAAAACCTATATTTGGAAAAATCACCAGTCGCCTAAAAAGTTTCCATACAACTTCACCAAAAGATCTTTTATAAATCGAGTTCATAAAATCAAACGGCTTGTTTTTTTATTATTTTTTTTGGAGCAAGCCCTTGAGTAAAAAAACTATAAAATAGAGATTAAAAGTTTTAAAAAAAAAATTCATTTCAACTCCAATAATTTCTCTATTTTATAGATGTTTACATTTAAGGATATTTAATTCTACATTTATAAAAACTTCATTTAAACTTAATTCTAACATTTATTGGTGAACTAGTATATGTTTTTTTTTTTGATTAGGAAAGATTTCGGGTGAGAAGGCTCTACCCGGCAGCATTCTTGCGGATGAGGTTCAGAAGACCTGAATCATTTTTAATATCGACTCCTCGGGCAGAGTGGCAAAGGCAGGCCCGGACCTGAGGCGAGGCCCAACAGGCCGTCGCCTCAGGCCCACTTTCATTAGAGGCCCATTATCCATATATATGTATGTAATATATATATATATATATAAAACTGAATTAAATCTCAGACTATTTGAAAGACCTGGCGTGGTGGATGAAGACACGGAATGAGAGAGAGCGGACGGAGGTTCGAATCCCCCCCACTTCAATTTTTGCCCCCTTTTTTTTCTTTTTTTTTAAAAGGAAAAGTCTACCTTTACACCTAGTGTAAAAGTTAATAATTTACATTACCAATCAAATTGCATGATTTCCACCCACATGTCTAAAAGTAAAAATGATTTAAAAAGCAAAAAGTAACTTAACAATGATAATTACTTTTACCATCATTACTTAGTTATTATTTTCAAGACTAATAAATTAGATGATGTTTAGGAGTATTTCATTTTTATTTTTTGAAAAACATATTGTAAAAGAAATGTTACATTTTATTGTTATGCCCATAATATTTATTCAATGTATTATATATAATTATACATCTATTACATTAAATAAATACTTGGTTTTTAGGATATTATTTAAAAAAAAAGTAAATTTAAAAATATATAACAATTTTTTTATCAGAAAAATATATAACAAATTAATATTTAACAAATCAACATACTTTTAATAACTTTAAGAGTTTATGTAAATAAAATTCTGCTAGTTTTTTTTATTAACAAAAAGGGAAAAAATCAAGAAAAAAATGAGGCACAAATCCCGTCCCGATCCCAGTGGGATTTGAGAATTTTTTTTAATCTCGTCCCGATCTCGTTCCACAAAAAGTATGCGGGGCGGGACGCGGGACGAAGAATCCTCGTCATGCAAATCTCGTCCTGTCCCGCATATATGTAATATTTTTATTTATACTACCTCCGTTCAGAAATAGATGTCGTTTGACTTTTTGGCACGTTTTTCAATAAGCTAAAAACTATATAAAATATTAATTTTTTTAACAATTTTTTTTATTAATATGAAACTTATTATTAATAAGTATTTATATTATATTTAAAAATTACTTAAAAATTAATATTTTATATAATTTTTAGCTCCTTAAAAAACGTGCCAAAAAGTCAAACGACATCTATTGCTGAACGGAGGTAGTATAAAACATAAAATTAATAAAAGATCAAAAAATATACGTAACTATATATTATATATACAATGATACACATTTCTTGAATAAACATTATAAACTAAAATAACGTTGTAATTTGTAAACTAAAAACAACTTTAGTTGCATAGTAGTCGTAATACTTGCTAGTTGTTACTGTAATTATATATGTACATGGATTTTTTATGGAAATTGAATTTGTAATATAATACTTGCTCCTGTAGTTGTATTATATATACACGGGGAATATTTATGAAACTGAATTTGTAATATAAATAATTGATATTGTATTATGGTTTTTGTTATTTGGAATTGCTTTTTTTTTTAAAAAAAAATTAATGAGGGATAAGCCCGTCTCATTCCGGTCCCATCTCGTGAGGGATAAAGCACGGTGGGATTAAAAAAAAAAATCTCATCCCGTTAAAATTACGCGGGATGACCCAAATCCCTTCCCGTCTCATGCGCACCCTAATAAAATGAGTTATTTATATAAGTGTGGGTGGTGTCCCAAATTAGTACTCCACATTTGTTGATGATGAGTGGAGTAGGTTATCATGAGTAAGAAAAGAAGAAAAACTAGACTTGTAGACTTTTGGTTACTTTTGCATAATATTTTTGCCACATGTCATATTATTATTTGTAGTGTAAAATTTTAGTTTTACACCTAGTGTAAATGTATCATGGTCCTTTTTAAAACACACCGAAGTTTTTTTTGTTGTTTTTTTTTTTTTTTTGCCTTTTTGCCTCTTTTTTTTTTTTTTTTTTTGTAAACACGCAGAAGCAACACACATAAGCTTTTTTTTTTTGTTTTTGTTTTTTGTTTATATACTTTGTTGTTTGTTTTGTTTTTTTTTTGAAAACACACCGAAGCTTTTTTTTTTTTTTTTTTGCGTTTTTGCCTCTTTTTTTTTATTGTAAACACGCAAAAGCAACACACATATTTTTTTTTGTTTTTTGTTTATATACTTTGTTGTATGTTTTGTTATGGTTAAAGGCCCTATTTTAAAATCTCGTTTTTTTTAAAACACACAGAAGCTTTTTTTTTTGTGCGTTTTTGCCTCTTTTTTTTTTTTTTTTGGTAAACATACAAAAGCTTTTTTCTTATTTTTTTTATATACTTTGTTGTTTGTTATGTTATGGTTGAAAATAGTAAAGGACCCTATTTTAAAATCTCGCCTCAGGCACTCAGAATCTCAGGTCCGGCCCTGGGCAAATGTGTGCAACCTTATCAGCCACTCTATTGCCCATACGAGGAACATGAAAGAAGGAGACTTCTTTCATAGTCGATAGCAGAATTTGTACATCAGAAAGGATCATTTCAATTTCCCAAGGGCATTTGGTTTTCCTATTTAAGTGGTCAATGATTATCTTAGAGTTACCTTCGATTTGAATTTTGTCTATATTGAGTTGGCGAGCGTGTTGGATTCCCACTTTGAGAGCGAGAGCTTCCGCAGTGAGAGGGCGTTGTTTGCCTAGTTTCTTGTGACACACTGATACTATTTGTCCCTCCCAATCTCTAATAATGGCCCCAACAGTGCTATGGTTATTTGTAAGTGATGATCCATCGAAATTGAGCTTTAGCATACCCCGCGGTGGCTTACGCCAAGAAACATTTTTTTGTCTTTTATTCTGTTTTGGAGTTTTGGGGATAAAATGACTAAATTCCTCCTCAAATTCAGCCTCAACCACAGATGTCTTGTTCCAATTGTCTATGTGCGATTTAATCAGACGTAATACTTTGTCTTTTTGCGGAATGGCCACCCGCTGAAACAAATATTGATTCCTAATATACCATGTAGACCACCAAGAGAAAGCAAGGCTCTCCAGCGCCGACGAGTTAAGATTCTTCCCAATAATTGACAAAATGGGCTTGATGTCCCGAGACTGGACAATCATGCAAACAATAGTTGATTGGACTTGGGGGGGGGGGGAGTTGATGGATCGCTCGTATAAACTGACACTCTAATAAAAGGTGAACCTCGTCCTCGGGGCCCCCATTACATAAAGAACAGGTGGTCGGGACAGACGTTCCCCGACAGGATAGCCTAGAAGCAGTTGGAAGGCCATCCTGTGATACTTTCCAAAGAAAGTTTTTAATCTTCAGGGGAATATGTGCCTTCCATATCCAGGCATTATTGTCAGGGAGAAGTGTTGACTGAGCTGTTATCAATTTGTATGCACTAGTAGTGGAAAACCAACCCTCCCTATCGGGCCACTAGTATAACCGGTCCTCAAATTGCGAGGTGGGTAGCGGAATGTCTAGAATTTCACGTACCAAGCAGTCAGGTAGTGCGCTTTGGAGTTTTTCCTTGCACCATCTTCCCCCCATGATGTAATCACTGACAGTCTCCTCTTGATTATTATATTGAGGGCAATCTTCCATGGACGACAAGGAAGAAGTTGTGATCCAATTATCAGTCCATAATTTAATTGATTTCCTATTTCCTACAGACCAAATAAGCCCCGACTTAAATTTGTTAATTAGAGTGGTGAGCTTAGACCATTGCCAGGAGGTTGACCCAATTTTTTTGTATTCGAAAATGCTAGCAGAGCGAAGGTACTTGTGTCTGATCAATGAGACCCATACATTACTAGGCTCAGCCAGAATCTTCCAAAGAAGCTTCATTTGGATAGCCTCATTCATGTCACTAGATTTTCGAATCCCCAAACCCCCACAATGCTTCGGTTTGCAAATCCTGTCCCAGCTAATTAGTGGGCGGTACTGAAGATCCTTGTTCCAAAAGAAAGTGCGGTTTATCTGGTCAAGTTCTTTGTGCATCATCGCAGGGAGCATGAAATTCTGCATAAAGTGTAGTGGCTTAGCAGAAAGATTGGAGTTGATTAAGATAGCGCGTCCTTGTTGAGAAAGGGCATTGGCCCTCCATTTACTCAACTGTTCTTTAGACTTACAAATGATTTCTTCGAAAGTATTTTTGGTCACTCGCCCATTGATAATAGGGCAATCAAGATATTTCTCTATTGAGTTTTCATTTGTAATATTAAGACAGTTGTGCAGTTTTAGGATCCTATGGTTAGGGATGCCTCTCGTAGCTTGGAAACTAAATTTATGGTAATTGACCTTTTGGCCCGAAACTTTACAGTATGAATCTACAATCGACTTCACTTTGGGCCCAGCTTCCAATCCACCCTTCGAGAAGATTATGATGTCATCTGCGAAGGACAGGAACGGAATCCGGGGGCCGTGTTTTCCAATCGGGAAGCCTATGTGGGTTTTATCCAGTCTTGCCTCAGCTGCGAGCTTTCGGGTCCCCCTGACGGAGACCCCTGGACGGGAAGATCAGGTCAGTAGGACCGTTGTTGACTAACACTGAGAAAGATACCGTCGTGATACATTCCATGACCCAAGAAATAAATTTATCGTGAAAACCAAATCTCCCAAGTACCTTTTTTATGAAATTCCAGTCGACTCTATCGTATGTTTTTTCCATATCTAGTTTTATTGCTAACCACCCCTCACGACCCTTCCGAGATCTGAAGGAGTGAAAAATTTCGTGAGCTATCAGGACATTATCTTGAATAGCCCTGTCAGATACAAAAGCGCCCTACAGAGGGTGAATAAGTTTCCCAATAATCGTTTTCATTCTATCAGTCAAGATTTTGGATATAATTTTGTATATATTGGAGCATAAGCTGATTGGTCGGTAATGATAGGTGGCAGTCGTATTTTCTCTTTTTGGGAGAAGGGAGATGAATGTGTGATTTATTTGTTTAAGCATTTTTCCGGAATGGAAGAAACCTTTAACTGCTCGGATTACGGATGTACCTACTATATCCCAATATTTTTTTATAAAATTCAGCTGTGAAGTCATCAGGACCCGGGGATTTATTTTTCCCTAAATTGAAAACTGCAGTTTTAATCTCCATGTTAGACGGTAGTTGCACAAGGAAATTGTTTTCCTCCGGTGTAATAGATGGTTGTATTAGCTCCAACAACTCGTTTAGGAGACTGTCGTCTATCGGTTCTTTCTTAAATCTTTTGTCGAAATCCTCTTTAATCTCATTCCGAACATTTTCCTCGCCTACAACCAAAGTTCCAGTGGAAGAAGTGATGTTACGTATTTGTTTCCTATGCCTTTGCCCCGACGCCACTCGGTGAAAATATGCTGTGTTGGAATCCGAGAGCTTAAGATGTTTGGTTTAGCTCTTTGGTTCCAAAAAGTTTTTTGGAAGAGGAGAAGCTTCTCCTTCTTTTTTATGAGGCACTTTTCCTTATTATAGTTTGCTTGAACATTAATCCCCGGGCCAGTGGATTGAATGTGCAGGAGCTCAGTCTCCACCCCTTTCAATTGGCGGAAAATGTTTCCAAAAGTCGTTTTATTCCATTTCTTTGCCTTCTTTTTTAGGATTTTTTGTTTCAACATTAATTGAAACATGGCAGATCCCGGGCAATTGGCCCTCCAGGATTGTTTAACTATATTGCGGAAATCTTTCCGAAGTAGCCAGGCATTTTCAAACTTGAAAGGCGGAGCTTTAAAAGTAGAGTCGACCTCAAAAGATATTGATATTGGGCAGTGGTCTGAGGTGGAGAAAGCTCCGTTATATGTGATCATATTAGGAAATTTTTCGATAACCTGTTGGTGAACAAGCACCCTATCGAGTTTTTCACGGATGTTGAAATCTTCATCCGGATTCTTCTTCCAAGTATACGCGTTTCCAAAGGTGGGGAGGCCTATTAGTGAACAATCATTTTTGAAGGAGAGAACTCTAGCGAACCTAGAAGTCCGGGTAGAGGCACCACCGAGCTTGTCGGCACAACATATAATTTCATTTAGATCACCTAAAACCATACATGGGATGGGTGAGTCAATCACAATTGATTTTAACATAACCCAAAACGGTTCTTTTTCATTAGGACCCGGAGGGGCATAGACAAATAGGACAAGGATAGGAAACCCCTCAATCAAGCTATCAAGTCTGAGACCAATTATACGTGGTAAGTGAAAGGCAATGGAGATCGTAAAATTTAGTAATTCCACCTGATCGACCAGTCGCCGGCGACCATACCGCTTCATCAAATCCAACATTTTTCCACATCTTGTCGTCGGAAATTATTTCTGATTTAGTTTCTGCTAGAGCCAAAATTTGAATATGCTCATTTTTACACATAGAATCAATCTCCGTCCAAAAAGTTCTTTTTCCTATACCCCTACAATTCCAAAAGCAGATCTTCATGTAAACCTTGTGATGATAAAAGGACCGGATTTCAGAGTCCTTAAATCGATTGGATTTTGAAATTTTATTTTGAGAAAAACGTTTTTTGATAAATTGAATTGGTAGATATTCCTATGATCAACATGGGCCTTACCATGCCATCTAGCCCAAACCTTAGAATGACACATGAAAATCCAAACCTTCCAATTGAAAGTTATACAGGAGCAATATGACAGAAGATGAAACTTGCACACTTCAAAAGAGTTCTGTTCAAAGTGAAAGTAATGATGAAGAGCGCCACCCACCATAGTCAACACCGATTGAATGCCAAACACATAATCGTAAGGGAACATGGACAAGGATCTGAGATCGACAGGAAATAAAACAATCACCTCCCGACAGAGACCACCCAAGTTTTTGATTTGTGAAAAAAATTCAGCAAACCAAGCATCCGCCGCAGAGATACTGAAGTTAATTAAACAGGTGAAAACATTCCTTGAAGATTCAAGGATGTGGGAAGGAAAAGTATAGACAAAGCCAACGATTTGATCCCAACCTAATATATTACATAACCATCCATGGTGACAAAGTAGCAGAAGCGACATATGCAATTTATACCAAGGATAGATCCATACATAGATACCCAGGACCCAAACAGACCCAGCTACCCGATTTTCTGAACAGAATAAAGCAAAAGTCCTGATCATCGAACTAGTACAAGCGCATAAAGGCACTAACACGCTACAAGGTACATAAGAAATCTTGAAATAACCACCAGGGTGCAAACGAAACACCACTGAGTTATTCAACATTGCAAATACATATCCCGAGCCAACAATTTTACACCAGAAATTACCAAAGGTATAAACTTGAATCATAGGTTTAGGCATACAGATTGAAACAAACATGAGCTTACTAGACCTACAAGCGGGTTTGTTCCAAAACTTGTTGCAAAGAGTGTTCTTAAGTGTGAGATTTCATAAATAGAGTGTCCAAAGAGGTAACTTGACCACCAGCAACTTCCCGATAGCCTTTCCAGCCCTAACAATTTTATCCTCTGAGCAGCAAGAAGGGGCAAGGGCCAGAAGTTTTTTACGATCACTCTTCAACTGGGAAGAAGCCCCAAACACATTAGTAGAACCAAGCAAATCTGGCCAGCTTGTTCCACCAAAATTTTCCTGAAAACAAATTTTAGATAGAAGCTGTAGCACCGTCAAGACTAGCAAACAAACTTCGAACAAGGGATTTGGAAGCTGTGTGCCAACCGAGAGAGTGGTGTTAAGAGGAGGATTACAGAGAAACTATCCGGAAGAGTGGTGAGGAGACAACATTAACCAAATCTGATCACCAGCTAAGTAATAATTTTCAGTAATAGATTTTATGAATAACATTTCTACATCAAAACTGAAGATCGGAACTGTAAAAGCCCCAAGATCAAAAGTTTGTTCAGGGCCCGAAAATCGGGGGGTAAGGGGTGAAGAGGAATGAACCTCTAGCACCGTTTTTTACAAACACCAAAAGGTGCAGCATATAATAATCCAAACAAAAGTCCAATTTAGGCCATCTATCAATAACAGATTCCGCTTAGGGAGAGGAATAAACGAACAGAAGCCATTTTCATGAAATTGGAGAGTGCTACAGTACCTGGAGCTGTCAAGAGAAAATGATGTCTTTTGGATACCCATTGAAGGGTATACAGCAAACCAGTAGCAAGACGAGAAGTCGCAAATTTTAGTAGTGGGAAGCCGTCTCACAAACCGCAAGGATAATGATATCGATGCAAGGAGGAGCAAAGCAAGGATTGACTGATTTGTAGATCCTTCAGACACCTGTTTAACCATCAATTTCAGAGGGCCCTTTCGGGAGGTAGAGGGTGAGGAAGCACATAGCTCCTTCACGTTTTTGTTGGGGCACCGATAAACGGTGGTTTGTTGAGTCAAAGACAGCAAATTAACCAGTGCATTTGTGATAAATAAAAGATTCATCGAGGGTGTTATAGAGCTTTGAAGGGAGAACAAAGCCGAATGAGCAGGAACGAACCTGATAGTAAGCCATACAGTCAGATCAACATGGTCAGGAGTCAGGAACCCAACGAGCGAGCAAAGGAAGCCAGAAGATAGAAGCAACAACCACACCCCGCCAATAAGCCGAAGAGACGCACCCCCGATGCCTGACCCGCCGCCACATGAAGGCCAGAAAACCATGGAACCCCCGCCTACACCGGAGAGCTCTTTCTTTCTCTTTCGAAAATCTTTCCTCACAAATAGCTTGACCGACCTTCTGAACATCCCAATCCCTAACCACCAGCCGCCCGACGGTCCTGACCACCAAGCCACGAACAGCCCAAAACGCCGAGGGGGACAGGGGCGGGGAAAAAACTTTGAATCCCCCCCCCCCCCCAGCGAAGAATTTGTAACAGGAAAACGAAAGAAGAACGAATACGAACTGAGGAGTATTCAGATTGACAGAGATGTGGGCAAGGTCGCAACCACATCGAACAAAAAGAAATTGGCATGGGAAGACAAGATTCATCCCAAGTTTGAGCACAGATCCAGCAAAGAGGGAGAATACTACAAGGATCTGTAGCAGATTTAGCCTGATTAAGCTTGAGCAAAGGGATTTGGGGGGAGAGCTTGAAGGAGCAAGGGCTTGAGATGAGTTTTTAGCGAAGGATATTGGGGGCGCGTACAGGAGCGCGTTCTCCATCTCCCAAGGGAGTTTTTAATTACTGCTTATCGTGAGTTTAGTGAACTAGTATATGTTAACCATGCTTGCACGCCATGTTAATTTTATTATTATTATTATTATTATTATTATTATTATTATTATTATTATTATTAGGTAACTGGACCTTTGGGAAAATCTAATTAGCTAATTGTACCCCGAACAGATAAAATTTAGTTCGGATCATCTGTAATACCGGGTGTTACACTCGGTGTTGTACTTACTTATTTCTGACATAAATTCATATTAATTTTTTTAAAAAATTATATTTATATTCTATACACTTATATTAACATATTTATAAAAATTTATTATGAAAATTTGTTATGAAAATTTATTATTAAAAATTATGGATAATTAAAAGATTGATTATCTTATAAAATATTTTTTTATTTTTCTAAAACATATATTTTCAAAATAAAAGTTTATAAACATGTTAATATAAGTATATAGAGTATAAATATAATTTTTTGATTTTTTAATGTGAATTTATACCCGAAATAATTGTGTGTAACACCGAGTGTAACACACAAAGTGTCACAAGGGATCCAAATTGACGAGGTGTAACTATATCCCATATACTCCTCTAATCATTACCTTATTACCTTATTTTTATTTAAAAAATGAACATTCTTCTCTCATTTAGACTCATAAAACTTATCTATAATATATTTTTTCATACAAAATTTATTTTTTCATACAAAATTTATTTTCATTCCGTTTAACTTATAAAATCTTATACCAAATGGGCCCTTAGCAGTTGGTGAACCAAGGCAACTTGATGGTCCCATGTTGGCCGGGTTTGGGCATTTTTTTGTATTCTTCATTGTTATTCAATCCTCTTGGATGTCTATGTTGTAGGTTGTTTGTTTTGTGGTGTTAAGATGAATACAACAGATGCAGTAGCATCAGCTGAAGGTGAAAGATGAAGTTTGGATCTCCCAAAGACGAATGCAGAGGAGTAACCAAAGATGAGCCAAAATTTCATGTTCGGAGTGCAAGCAGTAGAAAGGACACTTGGTTATTTTATGTTCATTCTTTGATTTCGCTGTGGTTTGGTTTTTCCCTATTTTTCTTGTTTTTTTTTTCCTGTTAGAATCTTTTTGATCTAATTTTTGTCTGAGCTATTTTGATAAAGAATGGAGCACAAACCAAAGGAGAAAAACAGTGTTTTATTATATATATAAAAAAAACAAAGAGTTTACATTGATAGAGAGAGATAACCCTCTTCCACCACCTTTAATGTTTGAGCTATAATGCATCGTGGGTCAGTAGCATAGCCAGAACCCAATGAGGGTAGGGAACCCCCGGTGACAAACGACAATGAATAACATTAAATCGTCCAACACACAACCTTTTCAATACTACAAATAGTGATAAAAAAAATAAAAGAGTTCACTAGTCACGGGTAGCAGAGAAAACTCTTTACACTATAGATGTTGCAACTGGTAACACTAAAACCAACTTGGTAAGACAATATATCAAGTCAAAAGCTTTGTGAATTCCCACCTCAACCATCTTTTGATGAATATCATCAATATCTTGCAAATTAAAGTAGAAACTCTCTTATTTCCCCTCATTTAAACCTATGTACCCTTCTTACATAATTGTCGAAATGAGTAATATAACATATCGTTTCGAAACTCTCAAGATAAAAAATAAAATACGTAAATGTCAATCTAAATAAAATATAAAAGCATTGTATGTTATTACAATTAGATTAAATGACTAATATACCTTCAGTTTCAAACATTCATAACTTTTTTACTTGGATATCCGATTAAGGTGTATTTTATATGTATATATATATCTCAATAAAGAGAATATAACCAGGGGTTAGTCGGATCTGCTTCTACCATGGGTAAGAGGTGATGAAAACTCGTGGTTTCTCATGCTCAAACAAGGGTCACTTTATTATTATTATTTTTCGATACAAAGTAAGAGTTTGGGAGGTGTCAGACCCTGCTGACCCACCATCCAATCGCGTCCTTACGGACAAGAACAAAAAATTCCTAGTGTGAAATGAGAGTTCTAATGTCCATCGTATGTCTGATTAACTTGCATAAGGAAATGTTAGAACAGATATAGATGGATACAACAACATTTCTAGTTTTCCCATCGGAATATAGATGGATACATCATACATATATCATATCCAACCGGCGAAATGAAATGGATATACACTAGAATGGAGCTCGGTTTGCTCTACTAGGAACGAGATGGGGTCTGGCATTGTCCTCGGTGGAAACAAACTGATATCCGAGGCCGAAATGCTGCATAAGCAGCCAGACTAAGGTGAGAAGCTCGCCACCCTGCTTGAGCTGGGAAGCGTGGACGCTAGCCCTGCAATGGCTAGCTGAGTAGGCCAACATCTCCACCCACACCTTGGCCATCAACTCCCACACCCCTATCCTCTCCACCTTCTTCCCGTCGTCATTCTTCCTGTCGTCATCTATTAGCTTTTTGGCGAGGCAGACGGCATCATACAACACTGACTTGTTCTTACCAAGATAATTAGAAGTATTGTCTGATCCGAGGGTTGAAGTTGAAGTTGTATGGGCCGTGTCCACCATGCTCATCATTCTCTTGCAAACACTCTCAACCCTCTGCTGTTTGGTCTCTCCCTTGTGCGCCTTAGGCAACATATGGTTATTGAAGATGGTTGCCTCTACACATGTGTCTCTAAATCTAGCTTCACTAGTACCTACCAACAATTACAAGTACAATTAATTATTGGCCAAAATACGAAATTGGTATTTAAAATTGACAACTATGGACATTTGGGTATTTAAAAAGACTTCAGTGCCAAATTGGTATGTAAAACTGCACCGATGGACAAATTGATATTTTTTCTGTTCGGAATTTCGGTTTTCATGCGCGTGACTCCTACGCGTATACTAGACCATTTTTGTTTAGCTTGGACCGGTTTATTTCTCCTAATAAAATATCTAAATCCCAATTGAATCAGAGAGTTACGCGCATGAAAACCAAAATTCCGATCAGAAAAAATACTAATTTGTCCATCGGTTCAATTTTAAATACCAATTTGACATCGGAGTCTTTTCAAATACTCATATGTCTAACCTCGCCAATTTTAAATACCAATCTGGTATTTTGGCCATTAATTAATTAATTAATTAATGATTACTAAGGCTATGTTTGGCAAAAAAAAAAGTAGCTTTTTGGAGCATGTGGTTTTGATATTATATTCCATCAGTTAATTAAATTGTCACTTTAGAGTTTTGCACAGTTTTTAAGAAAACAAACAAATATACACTTATATCCATAATTATTATTCTACTTTTTTATTTTTTTTTAAAAAAAACTACAACTAATATTTAATCTAATCATTATAAGGGCAATTTTGTAAAGTACATAGCAAAATGTCTAAAATGACATGTTTTTCTTAACAAGATTTACTTTCTAAAACGAGATGTTTTAATTAACAGAGGGAATATAGTTTTTAAATAAAATAAATATAAGATTTTAATTTAATTAACTTTTGGAATAATAGTTTTTCATCGGCTACTCCGATCCCCAAGCTTTTAAAAGGTTATGATTTTTTTCCCCAAACACCATACTAGCTTATTAAGATATATTTAACATAAATTAATAATCATCAGTTTCAGCTACCCTTTTCACCAATATAGCCTAAAATCTGTTGGCCTTCTATCCTAATGCCAATTACTAGGGTCTCATTCTCTTTTCAGCCCCATAGGGTCGTGTCGGCCGACACTTGTCGCTAGTAACGTACCTAGTATACAAACCGAGTGAGGTTTGAATTGGCAATAGGAGTAGTTTATTATCTAATATACTCAGCCTGTTCAACTTTAGACATGAGACTTTTTCTAATTAGTTTCTCTACATCACTGAGCAATGATTGATCGAATCGATATGATATCACAAAACAAAAAACGTAACTAGCTAGCTAGCTAGAGATATATGGAGCAATGCAAGAGGAAATTACGTACTTGCAAGTGTAGACATCATCCCTCGCTGCCACTTGAGGAGATACATCATGTAATCTGAGAGAGTCTTACTGAACTTTCTATACTGGTTTTCCTCTTCAGTGGAGGGGCCTTTGCAGTGGTATACAAGTTGAGTAGCAACGTGCCAGATGAGCAAGGACTCATCAAACTCGATGTCCCAGATCCACCGGCAGTAATCATTTGGATTCAAACTCGGGGAAGCAAACAAGCAGAGGACGCCGCCACCCTTGAGGTCGCAAAGCTCCGCAGCCTGTCTTGGATTTTCGGCTAACTCAGCTTTGCATTTGATCTCGTTGAAGATGAAATCCCTCAACTCGTCAGCAAACCACAATTTGGAGACATACTTGAACTCGTCGCACTTGGCCTTGATCGGCGGTATGACGTTGATTAACCGCTCGGTGAACTCAGGCCTCAAATCAACGCAGTATTCTACAAGGTTGAACTG
Organism: Persicaria maculosa; assembly: GCA_963922045.1. NCBI lineage: Eukaryota > Viridiplantae > Streptophyta > Magnoliopsida > Caryophyllales > Polygonaceae > Persicaria > Persicaria maculosa. Next base: position 83,315,532 of record OY998251.1, on the reverse strand, counting down.
GAAGACTGACTCCGACCATCTTCGGAAGAACACCCGCCTGAGCCGCAATGGCCAACTTGGGACTGGGGTGTCTTCTTTCCCCCAGTATCTGCCCCAAACTCGTCTGCGAGACGACAACAGTTTCGCGTACAAAGAGGCTCTTATTGTGGCATCAATACTAAGCAAAGCCACTTGGTGATCAGATAAGAGGGCCATCAGAAAGGCGACGGAGTCAATGATGATGGCACCCATGAGAAGGGTGTAGGTGATCCATGTGTCGAATGGGTGAAACGGCTGCGTATCAACGAACAAGATCCATATCATAAGAGCCCCTAGCTCAAAGAAGAAAGAAGCACACCTTGTGATATACCCAAACTTGTGGTGGATCACAGTCATCTTTGTGAAGAAAAACTAGTGCACAAAATTCAACTCTATTGCAACCACTGTGAATGCTTCCTCCGCGGTGATCTCGCGGAAGCAGGCTCGGCCACAGTCCCAGTCATCTAAGCTGAAGCTCATATCCACATACAGCCCCTTGTACTTGTCGAATAAATAGAAGGCCAACCTCACTAGACGGACGTTATTCAAAAAAGACCTTTTTTGAAGACGATTAAATAGCCATTTCATACCAGTACTCCCAATGGATATTTGGCAGCAGATCCCCTTCTCAGCATAGTCAAGGTCGTGGGGGTCGCAGCCATCGCTTTCTTCAAGTCTTATCCTCGGAGAATCCGGCCTGTGAGTCGACGACTCAAACTTCATACGAGCAATCGAGTTCAAGTACGAGTCATAGCTGTCTATTTTCATGGCGTAACTGGGGCCATGGTCTGCATCCATCACCGTAGACTGCCTTAATTGGGATAACCTTGCACAGTACATAGACAATGTACGCTCCAGATACTTGAAGAAACCGGCCATGAACATAAGGACGGTTGGGATAGCTAGGATGTAAGACGGGAGGGACTGGAAGAAGACGCCGCCGATGGAGGAGAGGTAGGTGAACAAGTGGAGCCCCGTACGCATCCAGATCTCGTTGTCTTCGAGGGCGAGGGCGGTGATGTAGTCCGGCCCACCGAGGTGGACCAGAAGGAAGGGCGCCCAGAAAGTCAGGAGATCTGGGTGGACAGCATTACCATTGCCATTGCCATTGCCATTGATCTTATGGAAGATATGGTAGTTAGGGATGAGGCCCATGGCGAGGATGGCGATGTAGTCGGCGAGGAGGTAGGCGAGCCACACGCTGACAATGACCAGAGTATGACCACTCTTCTTGCGGAAGGGGGCGATCAGGACAAGGATCACCTGGATCCCCAGGCTGAGGAGGATCAGTGTCCGGAGATCCCATATCTTCCATAGACTCTTCAGGTAGCTCAGCGAGGTCAGTACTTTTACTTCCCCATCCCTCACCCACCGTGGGAACTTTATTTTTACAGGCAACATTGCTATGTTGCACGGCCGGCCACCGGTTTATGTGTCGGACACGGCGACACGGCGGACCGTGTCCGACACCGGGAAGAAACGGGCACCCGGTGGTCTCCAATACACAGCCCCTGCAATTGTCGGCACGATAGGAGGGAAGAACAGAGAAGAAAGCAGCACAGGAGGGAAGAACAGAGAAGAAAGCAGCACAGGAGGGAAGAAGACTAGAAGACAGAAGAGAAGGAGAACGACTTACAGTAGAGACGGCTGAGTGCCCAGAGAAGACGAGGGAAGGAGGGTTATTAGGCCGGCCCACTAACCTAAATAAAAACCCTAAATTTGGGCCAATAATTAAAACAATCCAAAATCCACTAAAAATAATTACTTTTTCTTATAAATTCTGAAATCTCTAGAGTGGATATTAAAATTTCAAAATCTCAAAAAAAGAAAAAAAAAAACAATTCACTCCAACTTCAATAACTTCTCTATTTTATAGATTTTTTACATTTAAGGATATTTAATTCTACATTTATAAAAATTTCATTTAAACTTAATTCTAACAGTTGGCGGCCAACTCCCTAGGATGATTCCCAAACACATTTTTCTCAATACGTAACAGTCTGCAATGGCATTATTTATTATGTAACTTTGTTAGATAGTCAATATTCAGTTCAAGGAATTAGAAGAAAAATTTAATCAAGGCAGTTATGGACCTTAGCAGCATAATTGCTTCTTTGAGTTTGGAATGAAGATGAGATCCTGAATCCTTAACACTCTTTGGGGGCCATATCTAGATTAGTAAAGCATTAGTCAGAAATATTGTATTTGTGCTCCAAAGATAATATTCACAAACAAAACAGACTGAAAATAAAATAACAAAACAAAGATGATCAAGTAGTATAAGAACAACATCTATTTTGAATACCAGTCTGCAATCGCATTTTTCTCAATAGGGTGATCTCACTCTAATAAAGAAGCAAACGTAGATACTAAAATCAATGCTATCAATAAAAAGAAACATTGGATGCACATAATGGAAAATGACAGTCTTCTGTCATCAGGATGCGTACGCAGCTGATCATCAAGGACTGTCAAAATGCAACTACATTACACAGGACCATCCTACATAGCTAATCACAATCTGTCATTTTCTTTTCCATGGTTACATCTAGGACAATACCAGTGGTTCTAGACTGACAAAATAATGCATACTAGCAAATCAAGAGCAGTAAAAGTCACATAAGTGGTGAGATGTTGAATCATAAAAGTCAGTAAAAAAAAAGGGTCGGTGAGTAAATTGACAAGTGAGATCCTACCCAGGGTTTACCTGAAGGGTTAGATAGACTCCAACAAAAAAAACAAAAACAAGCAGTAAGATAAAAACAATCAAAAGTAAAGATTGAACAACATAAACCAAGAAAAACGCACTAACCTGTTTTGCTGAGATCCAGTTAAAATACCGCAATCGACGGAAATTCGTAAGACAGAAAGAAGCTTCCAACCACCTGGACAATAGGTTAGAACATCTTTACTCAAACCAAGATTTCTTCGTACATCCGATCAGCAACTTCCACTTCACAAGATAACCTCACACAAATCAGGAAACAAATTACAAAATTACACAAAAAAATTCCTAAGATTATCAGAACAACCACAAAACAAGGCAAAGGTACAGAGAGGGAAGCGAATTTTAGAGATTCAGGCCGTGAAAAGTGATACCTGTCTGTTTGAACAATTACAGAGATGACAGCTTGTGAACGGCTGATAACGAATGAAGGATCAAGCTACATTCCAAACAAGAAGGTTATATCGCATCATACAGAAATTCAAACTTGCGGAGAGAAGAGAACCTGCCTTGAGAAAGAAACAACGATTTGAGAGAGAAAAAATTAGGGTTTCGAGATGTGAAAGAGAAACCGAATCGAGAGAGAAGAGACCGTTTACCTGGAGGCAAATTCCCAAACCGGATCGCGAACGAAAGCGTAAGGGGCGATTGATGGAGATCGGGTCCATCTTTGCTTCTCGCTCGCTTCTTTGCTTCTTCGCTAATCTTCTGTAGAGGTGAAAAAGGAATTCGAAAGTGCAGACTACAGATAGCAGAAATCGGGAGAAAAGGGGCGGGAAGAGAGGTGGGACTTGGGAGGATGGTTGACCGGGTCAATTTGCAATTTTTAAAGAAAAAAGGAAACCTGAGGATTTTCGGAAAATGGGCCCTCACACTACAGGTTGACTGGGTCAATTTGCCATTGGGGAGCCCATGGGCTCCTACAAGTTCAGAAAATTTTGGTGAAGCCCAAGGTCTTGTAGAAATTAGATTTCCTATAAACTTTTTTTTTTGGATTAGGTAAGAATTCGGAAGGACACGCCTAATCGATATCATTCTTGCGGATGAGGTCAAGAAGACCAGGATCATTTTGATTCACATGTCCTGCGGCAACGTGACAAAGGTGTGCAACCTTATCATTCACTTTATTGTCGTTACGCGGGACATGAGAAATAGAAAGTCTTTCAATCTCACGAAGGAGGAGTGTGATATCAGACATAATAAGTTCGATTTCTCACGGGCATTTTGAATTGTTTTTTAGATTGGATATTATTACCAACGTATCACCTTCAATTTGTAAGTTGGAGATTCGAAGTTCGAGAGCTTTTTGTAAACCTAACAGCAACGCTAGAGCTTCAGCCACGATGGGCTTTTGATTTCCCATCTTTTTGCCCCCAATAGAGATTGGGTGTCCCTTCCAGTCTCGGAGAATAAACCCTCCTGAACTGTCACCATTAGCAAGAGTGGAACCATCAAAATTCAACTTAATGGTTCCAGCTTGCGGTTTTTTCCATGTAACATTCTTACACCTGTGGGTCTTGTTTGTGACAGTTTGTTTTTGGTTTTGATTTAGGGGCTAGGGTCACCTCCTCAGAAGGGATTTCAGCATTTGAGTTTGGGTTTGAACTTACAGGCCTGTGACCAGTAGCGAATCTGGGTTTGAACTCTGTTACGGATCACCTCCTCAGAAATCAAATCTCTTTCTCAAATGCTCGATTGAATTTTTTATTAGAAGGGTATATGTTCGATTGAATTTTTTTTTTTATAAACTTATTTTATTAGAAGGGTATATGGTCGGTTGAATTTTATATATATATATATATATATATATATATATATATATATATATATATAAAGTCAACTAGTATAATTCCCGTGCCATGGTGCAATTTTTTATAAATAAAATCTTAGTAATATATTAAATTAATATTATAAAATAATAGTAAAAGTTTAGATATTTAAATGTTTTGAATTAAACTCATTGGTTGAAAAAGCAATTAAAGTAGTATATATAGATATATATAGATACAGAATACTAATATTAATTTTATATTTCATTATTATTAATTTTAAGGGGTGAGTGACCCCTTATCAAAAAAAAATTCTCTTTTAATAGTTAGATATAGATATAGATTTTTTTAAAAAATTACTAAAATTATAATTTAGGCTAAGATAATAGATTAATTGAATTTAAAAAAAATTGATTAAATAACCTACTTTTAAGAAGAGAGTGACACCTCATAAAAAAAAGCTTCTCTTTTAATAGTTAGATATAGATTTCTATATTTTTTGTTTGGTTAAACATGTAACCTTTGTGGGTTGTGGTGGTACGACTCATATAAATATAATTTAAATTTTTTTTATAATTAAATTATAAAAAATATAACTTAAAATGGAGAAAATAAAATTCAATACACTTGAACCACGTAGTGTAAAAGATCTGAACCACACATTATAAAATGTCTGAACCACTTGAACTACATAGTGTAAAAGTTATGAACCACACATTTCTTCTTAAAATCCGAAACCAGATGTTGTACAAGTCTTGAACCATATGTAAGTAAAAACTTGAACCATTGCTTATTAATATCGATCCCCAATCAATTCTTCTTAAAATCATGAACCACATGTTGTTGAAGTTGTGAACGACATATGTGTAAAAGTCTAAACCACTTGCTAATATTATCATATAATATCTCGTCTCAATGGTTGAACCATGTAATTTATTTAATTGCACATTAATTAAAATACTATCATATACTCTCTCCGTCCAACAATACATGAACTTTTAGATGTAAATTTTTGTCCAACAATAGATGGACTTTTAGGTTTTCTAGGTAAAAAGTTGTAATGATTTGTATTGGTTTGTGTGTTGTTGACTTTTTAAAATAATTTGATTGGTTAAAATGTGTAGTGGGTGTTAAAAAATAATAAAATTTATGAAAAAGTGAGTGCAATGATGATGTTTTTTTAAAAGTAAGGTGTTTTATTAAAACTTTTGCAAAATGCTAAAAGGCAATATATTTTTGGACAGAGGGATATATATATATATATATATATATATATATATATATATATATATATATATATATTAAAGCATAAAAAAATCTTTCAATACTACTGTTGCAATTGCAAAACACTGAGTACTTGAAGAAATCCATGTAACGCTCAACAAGGTACTCTTTAGCTGCATCTATTAGGGGCTGAATTACTTCACCCACAATAACAGTTGAGTGAAGCTCGAGATATAAAAGAGCAGATTCCTGTGACATAGGCACATTATGCAATAGTTGTTCAGGACAATATTTTACACAAGAAGTAACCTCAAACTTGTCCGCGACAATCAACGTACGTGGAACAAATCATGGGCAGGAGTTGCACCCAGGGTGATGTTGTACATAAAACTCATAACATCCATCAAAGCATCTTCATGTGTTCGCCATAGAAACAAGGGATCGAATTCACTACACATGAACTATTGCTTGCAGATAGAGAAAACAAATTAAGAAAAAATAATTTAATTATAAACAAAATTTAAATTATATTTATATGAATTGTACCACCACAACCCCACAAAGGCCACTGCGTCTTCTTGAAACCTTAAGGAACGATATAAGTCAAATGTACATCAATGTGACTATATGATTGGGTGCATAATTTAGGGGGAAAAATCTTTCAATACTCCTGTTGCAATCGCAAAAACAATGTTGAACAACGAGTATGGGTGAAGATTTTTCACCCATTACACACCCCAATAGTCTACTCATTAACCCGTACCATTCACCCGCCTCGTATACCCACTAACCCACATAATACCCTAAAATTTTTGTTATGTCTTCTTAATCTTAAGCATATTTAAACTAGGAGTATAGGATGGTAGATTAACTAATATCGGTTTAAGACGTAGGCAAGATTAACTAACAAGATACTAATATATATTATACACATATATTATATACTATGACTATATGTTAGAAGTGTAGTTAATAGACTGCTCACATATAAGTTAAAGTATATGTTATGTGTAGTATGATATGTATGTTGGATCATTTAGCTCATCCGGATTGGACCTGTTCTCATGAGCCCATTTCTGGAGAAGCCCATAGCTAGCGCCACTTGAAGCCCAGGTTCCTTGAGCTCGCTCCAGTTCCTCGACGCTGCGTTTTGGTTATTAGCTCGCCTATATAGCTGAAGCGGCTCTAGGGTTTTCTCTTAAAACCTAATTCAGTTCCAAAGAGGCAGAGAGAGAAAGAAGAGAGAGAGGCTCTGGGAGCTAGGGTTTCCTGGTGCTCCTCGGCGGCGTTCGTGAAGATCCGGCGACTTCTAAGGCGAATCTCCGTGCGAGACCTTAGATCTCGTCCACAGCAAGGAAGAACAAGGCGTCTGCACCTCCTTCGGCGAAGTCCTTCTTCTCCGGCGAGCTCCTGTGCACAGATCTGACCTGTTCTTCAGATCTGGGGAGCGTTCTACCTTTTCTTGCTTTACTTCTTCACTTTCCTCTTGTATCTTGCTCTATTCTTGCTTGCCTTGTCTGATATTGGTTCATCTGCAACCATACTCTTTAATACCGATTAGTACTTAGTGGATTTGACTCGGTGCCTCCCTGCTGAGGCCCCGTGGAGTAGATCTTCGGATCGAACCACGTAAATCTGCTGTGTCTCTTTATTTTACGGTTTATCTTGGTTGTTTACCCACGAACCCTAACTTCTTACCTCCGATCTGAGAGGTAAGAAGACGATCTCGAATCTACAGTGGTATCAGAGCTTGATAGCACTCAGATCCGGTCCTAGGGTTTACTGTTTTCAAGATCCATCTTGAAAACCTTTAGTTCTTGCTTCCGCTTCGTAGATTTGGTACTCACTGCTTGTTTTCTTGCTTTCAGGTACTCAAAAATGGACAGTGCTCTACGCATTAAACCCTTCGATGGCAACATTGATTTCGCCATGTGGCAAATCAAAATGAAGGCCGTACTGATCAAGGAGGGGTGCTGGAAGGCCGTAAAGGCAACCGCACCAGCGGCAACTCCGGCTCCGGGCATCAAGCTTGGTGACGGCACCGAATCCTCGACAACTGAGACACCCGAAAAAGGGGACTCAAAGCTCAAAGGAATTGAAGGCGTGCTGAAGGATCCACCAACGATCGACCCGGAGCTCGATGAGAAGGCCCACGCCGAGATCATGCTACGGTTAACTGACGGCATAGCCCGTCAGGTGGTAAAATACTCATCCGCTTCCTCTCTATGGCATGCTTTGGAGGAGCTTTTTCTATCTAAGTCCTTCCCCTCCAGAATCTCTTTGCTCTGTCGTTTGTTTACTTTTAAAATGAACACTGCACTTACTTTGGATGACAATCTTGACAAATTTTTAAAAATGACTCAAGAACTTGAAAGATGTAAGGACGATATCAAAGACTCTCATCAGGCAATCTTGCTTCTTAATTCTTTGCCAACTCAATTCGACAACTTTAAAGATGTGATCCAGTTCAGTCGTGATGACCTAACTAAAGATAAACTAATTGAATCTATTATTGAAAAAAATGAGATCATGAAGGTTTTCAAAGTTAAAGGTCTTAAATCTGACAAAGTTGAAAAACCTGAGGTTCTGTTTTCTAAAACAAATGAAAATAACCAAAAAGGACCTAAGGCAAAGAATAAAAAGAACAAGAATAATAAGTCCAAGCATGAGAAGTCCGAGAAATCTGATCCTAATGCTAAGTGCAATTACTGTGGCAATCTTGGACATTGGGTTAAGGAATGTAGAAAGAAAAAAAGAGCTGAAGAACTTGCTAAAAAGAATCATACTGATTTATCTGCTGCTGTGCTTGAAAACATGAATGATTGCCCATCTGAATTGTTCATGTGTGCTGATGTGTCTTTACAATTTGACCCTGATGTGTGGATACTTGATTCTGGTGCCACTATGCATGCTACCTCCAATCCAAATTTGTTTAAGCATTTAGATAAATCTGTTGGTGGTGATGTTATGCTTGGTGATCATACTACTCTACATGTTGCTGGAACTGGTGATATTTCTATGTGTATGCATGATAATGTTATTAGAACTTTCACCAATGTCAAATATGTTCCCAGTCTTAGGAGGAATCTGATTTCAGAATCCTCTTTGGAAGAACTTGGTTGTACCATAGCTTCATCCAATGGGATTAGGACTGTAACCTTTAACAACAAGGTTATCCTAAAAGCCCATAGGATAAAGAAACTTTACTACATCCAATCTTCCAAAGTAGAACTGAATACTGTCTCCTCCAAAGATGTCATGACTCTCTCTGAAACTCTTGATTTGCATAACAAACTTGGTCACATAGGAAACAAAGGCCTTATTAAATTGCATGAAACTGGACTAATACCTAAGAAACCTGTGAGTATTGATTTCTGTGAAAACTGTGTGCTAGGAAAAGCATCTAAACTGAGTTTTCCTACTTCTTCTTATACTGCTAAACTTCCATTAGAATATGTGCATTCTGATTTATGGGGACCTTCACCAGTCCCTACTGTTGGTGGCATGAGATATTTCATCAGTTTCATTGATCATTACTCTAGAAAGGTTTGGATTAGTTTACTCAAAACCAAAGATCAAGCTTTTGAGGCATTTAAAGTTTGGAAGGTGATGGTAGAAAGTCAGTCCTCTCACAAACTTAAATGTCTTAAAACTGACAATGGTTTGGAGTTCTGCAATCTTAATTTTGACAATTATTGCAAGTCTAATGGGATAAAAAGACACTTAACTGTACTTGGTACACCACAGCAAAATGGCACAGCTGAACGTATGAATAGAACCCTGTTAGAAAAAGTTAGATGTATACTTGTTAGTTCTGGATTATAACCTTCTCTTTGGGGTGAAGCTGTTCATACAGCAGCCCACCTTATAAACAGATCTCCTTCTAGTGTTGTTAACTTTGTTACTCCTCAACAAAAATGGACAGGAAAGCCTCCAAATCTATCCTATCTAAAGCCTTTTGGCTGTGCAGCTTACCCTTATGTCAATGAGGGTAAGCTCCAGCCAAGAGCTTTAAAGGGTATTTTTCTAGGGTATCCTGAAGGAGTAAAAGGCTTCAGGGTGTTACTTTTACAGCCTGGAGCCTACAAAGTCATAACCACTAGGAGTTGCAGATTTAATGAGAAGGAATTTCCTCTAAAAGGTTCTCTAACTACCTTTTCTGAGTTAATAGGTACCCCAAAGCAGATTGAGGAAATCAGCAGCTCCATTCCTTCAGAAGAAGATGACTTCATAGACGAGTACGACACTAGAAGGCTCTACAGAGTTCCAGCTTCAACAAATCAAGGGGGGAACACCCAAGAAGAAGAAAATGGAGAGAAAGAGGATCCCTCAACAGACAAGGATGATGCTTCAAACAACTCAGGAGAAGCTACCACTGAAGTTGACACTCAAGCAGCTCCAGCAGCTACTGCTGGAGCCTCCTCCTCTTCCTCTTCTCTTTCTATTTCCTCTTCTTCTCCCTCTATTTCTGGTGATGTAACCGACCTTTCTAATGATCCCTCGGGATCCTCTGTTTTCTCCTCAACCCCCACTTCTGATATGCATGCTAATGATAATGTTGTGACTAACATTCCTAACTTGCATGATTACCAGTTAGTTAGGGATAGAGAACCCAGGGTTAGTATACCTAATAGGAAATACACTAGTTACATTATTGAATATGCTTTGTTGACTGCTGACACCCTTAGGAACCCTACCACTCCAAACTCTTACTCTGAAGCCATTAAAGATCCAAATGCTATACACTGGAAAAATGCCATGAAAGAAGAAATGGACTCAATGAAGGTCAATCAGACCTGGATATTGATTCCAAGACCTCCGAGAACCCGTCTTATAGATTCCAAGTGGATCTTTAAGATTAAGGATGGTCAAAACCCTAGAGATCCTCCTAGGTATAAAGCCCGTTTAGTAGCCAAAGGGTTCTCACAAAAGGAAGGTATAGACTACAATGATATCTTTGCTCCCGTAGTTAAGTACAAAACTTTATGTTTAATGCTTGCTATGTGTGCTGTCTTTGACTGGGAATTGGAACAAATGGATGTGAAAACTGCTTTCCTGCATGGGTCTCTGGATGAAACCATCCATATGAGACAGCCTAAAGGGTTTGAACACCCTAAATATCCTGATCATGTGTGCTTACTTAAGAGATCCATCTATGGACTTAAACAGTCCCCTAGGCAATGGAATCTCAAGTTTGATGATGTGATTCATAAATTAGGCTTTACTAGAAGCAGTTATGATACATGTCTTTACTTTCAAAGCATTTCTCCTACTTCCATGCTTTATGTGCTTTTATATGTTGATGATATCCTGATTATTTGTGATAGCATGCCTCCTATTAGCACTACTAAAAGCAATCTAAAGAAATACTTTGAGATGAAAGATTTAGGTAGTGCCAAGAAAATCCTTGGCATAAATATCATTAGAAACCGACATAAGAAATCTATATGGTTATCTCAAGATGACTATACCCAAAAGGTCCTAGACCGTTTTCATATGTCCACATCCAAACCCACTACCATTCCCTTAGGAGGGCATTTAGAACTCACCAAAAGGAGTTGTCCTTCCAAACCCGAAAGTGTCAAAGAAATGAGTAAGGTGCCCTATGACGCAGCTGTAGGCTCATTGATGTATGCTATGCTTTGTACGAGGCCCGACCTTGCTTTTGCCATCAGTGTTTTAAGCCGGTTTATGTCTAATCCTGGTTTAGATCACTGGAATGCTATGAAGTACTTACTCCGTTATATTGTTCGTACTAAGAATCTCTGTTTACACTATAGTTTGCATGAACCTGCTACTAAGTTGCAGGGATACGCCGATTCCGACTACGCCAGTAATAAAGACAATCGGAAATCTACTTCGGCATTTTACTTCACCTGGGCAGGCAACTGCATAACGTGGAAATCTCAGCAACAATCGGTTGTTGCATTATCATCCACAGAAGCAGAATACATTGCCGCCACCGAAGCTGCAAAAGAAGCAATATGGCTCAAAGGGGTTCTTCAAGAGATCCTAAGAAAGCCGTTCAAGCCTGTTATAAACATGGATAGCCAGAGCGCACTGTATCTGTGCAAAGACCCGATGTACCACGAAAAAACCAAACACATCGACGTTCGGTTTCACTTCATACGAAAAAGGGTATCATCAGGCGAGCTAGACGTCAGAAAGATCAAAGGCGACGTCAACCCAGCTGACTTCGGAACAAAGATCGTCCCAGCAAACAAGTTTCTCTTCTGCAGAGACTTTCTCCACCTCGGAGATCTTCCTTAGACGCACAGGTACTGGGCCAATGATGAATCAGGATGTGGTACTGACTCAAATCCACTAGGGTACTAACAGTATTTTAATAGGTTAAATATGTTCCAGATTAGGAGGGCAAATTGTTATGTCTTCTTAATCTTAAGCATATTTAAACTAGGAGTATAGGATGGTAGATTAACTAATATCGGTTTAAGACGTAGGCAAGATTAACTAACAAGATACTAATATATATTATACACATATATTATATACTATGACTATATGTTAGAAGTGTAGTTAATAGACTATGCTCACATATAAGTTAAAGTATATGTTATGTGTAGTATGATATGTATGTTGGATCATTTAGCTCATCCGGATTGGGCTTGTTCTCATGAGCCCATTTCTGGAGAAGCCCATAGCTAGCTCCACTTGAAGCCCAGGTTCCTTGAGCTCGCTCCAGTTCCTTGACGCTGCGTTTTGGTTATTAGCTCGCCTATATAGCTGAAGCGGCTCTAGGGTTTTCTCTTAAAACCTAATTCAGTTCCAAAGAGGCAGAGAGAGAAAGAAGAAAGAGAGGCTCTAGGAGCTAGGGTTTCCTGGTGCTCCTCGGCGGCGTTCGTGAAGATCCGGCGACTTCTAAGGCGAATCTCCGTGCGAGACCTTAGATCTCGTCCACAGTAAGGAAGAACAAGGCGTCTGCACCTCCTTCGGCGAAGTCCTTCTTCTCCGGCGAGCTCCTGTGCACAGATCTGACCTGTTCTTCAGATCTGGGGAGCGTTCTACCTTTTCTTGCTTTACTTCTTCACTTTCCTCTTGTATCTTGCTCTATTCTTGCTTGCCTTGTCTGATATTGGTTCATCTGCAACCATACTCTGTAATACCGATTAGTACTTAGTGGATTTGACTCGGTGCCTCCCTGCTGAGGCCCCGTGGAGTAGATCTTCGGATCGAACCACGTAAATATGCTGTGTCTCTTTATTTTACGGTTTATCTTGGTTGTTTACCCACGAACCCTAACTTCTTACCTCCGATCTGAGAGGTAAGAAGACGATCTCGAATCTACAATTTTCATATGTATGTGAGTGTTTTTACTATTTTATATTACCCTCTAAAATCTAAATCCTAATATTGAGTCTTGTGTAACATGTTATTTTGTGTATGTGTATATATATGTATAACTGTATATGTATATATGTATATATGTGTATATGTGTATATGTGTATATGTATATGTATATATATGTGACGTTTTCATTTTGTAACTTTTAAGTAACATGTTATTTTTATGTATGACACGTATTCGACTTCCACAAACTCATATTTCTAGTATTGGTGAATTAAAATTTAATTTTTATTTATCTTTCAATTTTATTAAAAAAATCATAATTATATTAATATTACAAATTTGACACCCGCTCCACCCGCATCACCTGCGCGGTTCGGATGAGGGTGAAGAGGTTTGCGGGTGATGACTGGTGCGGGTTAAATTATTTACCCGCGGGACGAGTGATGGAATGACTTCATCCACCCATATATAACCCGTCTCATTTTCACCCCAACGAGGTCATACACATTGAATTGCAAAACATCGAGTACTTACTTGAAGAAATCCATGTAACGCTCAACAAGGTACCGTTTAGCTGCATCTATTAGGGGATGAATTGCTTCACCCACGATAACAGTTGAGTGAAGCTCGAGATATAAAAGAGTAGATTCTTGTGACATAGGCACATTATGCAGTAGTTGTTCAGGACAATATTTCACACAAGAAGTAACCTCAAACTTGTCCGCGACAATCAACACGTGCAACAAATCATGGGCAGTACGTAGTTACACCCAGGGTGATGTTGTACATAAAACTCATGACATCCATCAAAGGATCTTCATTTGTTCGCCATAGAAACAAGGGATCGAATTCACTACACATGAACTATTGCTTGCAGATAGAGAAAACAAATTAAGAAAAAATAATCTTCCACAAAACGATGGTGCATACTTAGATGCATTGATTCTCAGTGCATACTTAGATGCATTGATTCTCAATGTCACATTATCCCTCTCTTCTGACTCTCTCATGCCATTTGTTAATAGCTACGCCATAAACTTATCGATCAGCTCTAACCGACACATTAAAGAAAGTTCATGATTGATCATACCTTGTAGAAAAGGGGCAACTAGCAAAATCAAACCAATTAGGAAGGGTTTAAGCCATACAAAACTTGGAAGAGAGCAAATAACAAACCTATTTTATGATCTGAATTCTCTGTTTTACGCTCTCCGCCCTCTCGGAATCATAATTGGAATCTAAAGAGTCCGCCATGATCTCAATGCGGAGAATCCGATCTGAGAAAGTGGTGTCTTTGAACGCAAACTTGAAATCATGTCTGTTTGAACTCTGATTTTTCCATCCCCAATCTATATCTACTATACAATACCATATAATCCATATATAGTTAATTCAAATTACTACACCCTCTTCCATCATTTATCCTCTCCTAATGAGAAGGTTACTTAATCCATATAAGTTAATTTATGACAGGCGACCCGTTTGGAATACAATTGACCGACTCCATATTCTCTATGACAGTCGACAGCGAGTGTTTCATCGACGAGATGCACCATCTTCGAGCCCATGGTCACCCTCAAGTCCACTCAATCTTAAGATTGATCTCCTCCAAGCTGGGTAGCTGCGATTTTGCAGTGGAATTGATGCATTTTTGCTGAATTTGTGGTTTCGTTAACTCATTAAATTAAACTAAAAATATGAACCGACCAATTTATAATGTTCCAAATCAAAATTGAGCAAATTTGCAAATTATAGCTTTAAACTTTTAGGATTCATCATAACTCAAAGCAGAGTTAGACCACCATTTATACCCCATCAAAACAACGATTTCGTCTAGCAGTTATTAAAAGGGGCGACTAAACGAACAAGATGCATTATAAGCGTTAAGCTTAGCAGCTGTTGATGGTCAACCTGCCTCCAAGATAGATCAAGGATGCCATTGATGAAAGCATATTCATCGCCTTCCGAAACCTTTAGAGTGCAGTTATTGTGCACGCTTTGGAACTCCATGGATGAATTTTTCATCACTTCAAACTCATAATCTAATGTGCAAGCAAGATTAATTTTTTATCAAACATACGATCGACACTAGAAAATCAATTTGAAGAAAAAACCATTTGAATTCATAAAAAGGCAATATTCTAATTAAGCTAAGATACTAATATTAGCCCTAAACCAAATATTAAAAAAAAAAATCTACCATTTCAGTTCATATAAAAGCAAAGAACAAATTAGCATTACTATAAGCTTAAGTAGATCTTATAAAGCAGCTCCGTCAACAAACTCAGTCCAAAACAACAAGCTTCTGATAAGCCTCGCCGGAGATGGCTTCAACCATGACCTTCATAGGACTCATCTCCCCATCATTCTCCAGAAACATCGTCAGCAAGTTCTTCGAAAATCCGCTCACCAGCGCCACCCCCTTCTCGTTCCCCGGCACAGGCGTCGCCTTCGAATCCCTTAGGTTCCAGAACACGATCTCCGGCACCGCCTCCCCGTACCCCTTCCTCTCGAACCTCCTCTTTATCCTCCTGTAATCAGTCTCCCATGGATTCAGCGATGCCTGATCGAACTCCATGTCGCTGAACACGAACACTCTCTTCACCATCTGCTCAGGCTTCAGCCCCGCCTTCACCGCCACATTGAGGATCTCTTTGAACACCCTCTGGAAATCCGTGTTCCCTCCCCAATCCATAGTCTTCACGAAGGAGACCTTCGATTTCAGGTCTTTGCCATTGATGAGGTGCAGCTTTGGAGTTTCACTGAAGGTGATCACCTTCCCCTTCCATGGCTCCTCGCTCAGCTCCGAGACAAGTATCCCTAGCGCCACTGAGACCTCCATCGGTTCCCCTTTCATGCTAGCGGAGACGTCGGAGACCGCGATACAGTTCTTCAATTTCCCCTTCTCTGCGAGATCGGCCACCATCCTCCGCCATTGCAGCTCCGCAACTGCACCTCCGTCTTTGTCCTTTAGCGATTCGATCACCTTGTGGGGGAGTAGAGCGCCTGCCGCGATCTTTGCCTCTCCGGCATCAACACTCTTCAGATACGCGGCGAATCTGTCGGAATCGCGCTTCTCGAATAACTCCTTGTAGGTTTTCATGGCGATCGATGGAACTCGGCTGTACGGCAACTCGCTACAGCGGTTCGCGCTCATGTACACCTCTGGCAGCTCGAGAGCGCGGTGGAGCGGGACGAGTACCTCCTTGCGGAGGCGATCGCGGACTCTGTAGGCGTAGTGAGCCTCCTCAATGTCGGCGTACTCCGGCGACGATTCCCGCGGGAACACCTTCCTAGCGATCGCCTCGCAGAGGAGAGTCGATCGGTCGAAGGACGAGTCAATCGACGGGCACCACTTCGCCGCGAGGCCTATCTTGTTCATCTGGCCGGAATTGAGGCTTTCGAGGTCCGATTTGAGGCGATCGGCGAACAGATCGGAGATCCTTTCGTGAAGGAACCGGTAATCGGGATCCAGATTGTACCGATTCAGTGCTTTCTTCGCCATGTCGATGCGCCTCTGCTCCCGCAGCAATCCGGCCTCCCGTTGTGTGATCTGCGGGCTCTTCTCCTTCTTCGAGACCTTCGCCGAATTCCGATTGAGGTATAACGGCCGCCTCGGTGGCCTGAATCTGGATCCCGGCGCCTTCCTCTCCTTCCTCCACCGTCTCTCCTTCTTCGTCGTCCTCCCTTCTCTAGCGGATTTCCGGATATCGGCGCCTTCAAGAAGGCGGTAAAGGATCTCAGGCAAGTCCTTGAAGTAACCGAAATCAGCGAGAGGAGAGACGTTGACGGCTAGGGTTTTAGGGTGGTGGTTGTGGAGCCAGAGCGCGGCGGTGTAAAACCCCTCCTTATCGGATTTCCCGGTGCCGCGAACGCCTCGGAGATTGCAGATGAGTTTGAGGGTGGTCAAGGGGTGGTGGGACCAGGATTTATGGAGGCGGGAGGTTAGGGTTTCGGGAGGCGTGTTAGGGACGATGTGGAAGAAGAAGTCGAGGCAGGGGTTGCCGGTGGAGAGGAAGGTGGCGGAGTTGTTCTCGGTGCGGCCCATGGGAGGATCGGAGACGGCGTCATTGGCGCCGGCGGGGAGTGGGGGGTGGATTCCGGGTGGGCCGATTAGAGGAGCCATTGTTAGGGTTGAGCTTAGGTTATGAATAATTAGGTGTTAATATATATATAGGCTTTGGTCCTTTGGACGTGCTTGATGCCCAAGTAATTCAAATTTTGTAAACTGTTTTTTACATTTATGGATTTAGTTAATTTGTTTGGATAATGGATTAACGGGAGCTTTGGAGGTCAAGGTTAATTAATTACATTTAAGTAATGTATGCATTTATATAATTATATTGTGCGGTTGGATTGGAAATGGTTTAAATTATTATCCAGTATTTTAGGCACCCACTATTCATTGTTGTTTGCAAATAACCACCCCTTATTAAAAAATTGTCAAATAACCACCCATTAAATATAGGTTGTTTGTAACTAACCACCCATACCCCTTTTCTTGTTAAACCTCACTTAATTTAATATGAAAAGACAATTATACCCCTATTCTCTAATGTTTCATTTTTAGTAAAAAAGACAATTATACTTCTCTTTGTTGCTTGATTTTTCAGGTATTACAATTAGACCTGTCAAATGGGTCATTCGGGTTGGATTACTTCGGGTCCCGAGTAAAACGGGTTCCGGGTACATCCAGGTTATCTCGAACCAGGGTTTGACCGAGTTTCGGGTCATTTTGGGTCGATTTTGGGTTTGTCCATTTTTAAATAAATTTTTAATCTGGGTTTCGGGACATTTGATTTACCCGATTACTCGGAAAACATTTTTAATAAATTAAAAAATGAAAGATCAAATGTTTTTAAATAAAAAAAATTCTGACCCCAAATTAATTATATATTATTACATTTTATTAAAAATTACGAGAAATAATAAAAATAAAATATTTTAGATCAGATATAGTATATAATTAAAAAAAATTCTGACCCCAAATTAATTATATATTATTACGTCTTTAATTGTATAATTTTAAAATTATCCAAAATTATCAAATCATGATTTTTTTTTAATTTAAAAAAGAAAAAACTGACAAATCTAAAATCGACCCAAAATGACCTGAAACTCGGTCAAACCCGGGTTCGAGAGAACCTGGATGTACCCGAAACCCGTTTTACTCGGGACCCGAAGTGACCCGACCCGAATGACCCATTTGACATGTCTAATTGTAATACTTGAAAATCAAGCAACAAAGAGAAGTATAATTGTCTTTTTACTAAAAATGAAGCATTAAAGAATTGTGGTATAATTGTCTTTTCATATTAAATTAAGTGAGGTTTAACAAGAAAAGGGGTATGGGTGGTTAGTTGTAAACAACCTATATTTAATGGGTGGTTATTTGACAATTTTTGAATAAGGGGTGGTTATTTGCAAACAGCAATGAATCGTGGGTGGTTATTTGACAATTTTTTAATAAGGGGTGGTTATTTGCAAACAACATTGAATAGTGGGTGGTTTTATGCATTTTTGCCTAATTTTTAAGAATATTTGATTGTATTTTTTTTTTTACAGTAGGCAAGAAGTAGATCGACGAAGCGATCTTGAAGCCATCAAAAGATGGCTTGATAACCCTACACAGAGGGTCGCCAGTAAAAAAAAAGAAAAAATAACTCTAGCTTTAACCTAAGATTACAACAACTGATAAGAATTATAATTAAAAAAACATCTAAAGAGGAAGTCTTTGATTCTTGCGGTGATGTTGCAGTGATTGCGGATTGGATCCAAATACGGCCGAGCAAGCTTGCTCGACAATATTTTGCATGTGATGCCTCAAACATGGGTATTAGCAGTGAAGAGATCGATTTAGGTGGTGAACTGGGTAATTTCGGGTGTTTCGATTTTGTGGGTTTTTTGGGAGGAGAGGGATAAAATCAGATTTGAGTTTTTAAATTTTGTGGATTAGGGGATAAAATCAGATTTGGGGAAGGAGATGGGTTTGTAATTCAATTTTGTGGATCAGGGATAGAATCAGATTTGGAGGAAGGAGATGGGTTTGCATGTTGACAACTTCGATTGAAACAGAGGCAAGGAGAGTTGGATCTAGGAGGGTCAGTGGATCGGAAGTGCTCAAGGGGCTGTGGAGGAGTACGAAGGCGTGGATGGTGAGGCCAGAGTCACAGGAGCTTGCTCTTGAAGGAGGCCGCACATCGCCCACATAGCAGGGCCAAGAGCGAGGCCAGGGAGACGGAGAGCAGCGTCGACCAAGCAGGACGTCCGGCCACAGGGGCGACGAATGAGATGGAGACGGGGTGAGGAGCATGAGGAGGAGGTGCGATGCCGGGACTTCACAACGGCGGCAGGCGGTAGCCATGGAGATCGACGGAGGACACCACTCCGACACCGCCAGAACCCAAGGAAGGACCCGAGAGATCCCGCATAGAGGCGGCGGCGGCCGGAGCAGGGGCGGCGCTGATGGAGATCTAAAAGGGTTGGATTTTTGTTTTTAGGAAGGTTTTTTGGGAGGATTTGTGGGCTAGGGTTTTTGTTTTATGGGTTGTGCTAAGAGGTGATGGTGGGTGAGTTGGAGGCGTGGGTCGCGGCCGACCGAGAAGACAGCCGGAGGTGGTGGCAGTGCTACATGTTGATGGCGGCTAGGGTTTTCTGAGGGAGAGAGAGCGTTTCCCACATAAGAGTAAAGCTTTCTACTCCTTGTCCTTCTACCTTGTTTTGGTGAAGAATATTTGATTGTATTACTCATTATCTTTCATCGCTTGGGTTGGGATCCTAATTAATTCCTTGGATACCAAGCACGATATACTAAAACCGTATATATATTTTTTTTAAAGCGTAAAATATTAAATTATTAATTGTGCATTTATATGTTCTACTGAGTATTATTGAACTTAATAGCATTGGGAGTTATGGATTGGTAAAGAAAACATGATAAAGAGACTTTCCTCCATTAATAAAGATAGGTTTTGAGTTGATAATGGAGAATATTTTTTTTTGGTAAACTGAAAATGGAGAATATAATATATTTTTGGCCAAATTAGGTAGCTATACCTTTTTCAAGTTTATTTGGTAAATGTACTCATAAAGATTTTGTTTTTTGCTATGACAGATTTGCCCTTGTTTTATTGTAACAACTAATCGTAGAATCTCTAGTTAATTCTAATTCCATTGACGCTCATCCCATTTCATCAACGCTCGTTAAACGACGCTCATCCCATTGCATCTTCCTTGAAGCACGGTGATTGCGAAGACATTAAAGGTTGGTAAATTTGATTTATTTGTTTATATAATTGTTATTGAGAACCATATATAATTCAACCACGGGAGTTAGGCGCCCCGATAGGCCGATACCGACACAAAAACTCGTCATCACTGTTTGTGATTTTCAAAAAAGAACGACGATGTAGGGTAGATGCACTGGCGGATTTAGGGGTGGGCTCGTATGAGCGCAAGCCCACCCCAATCCCGGAAAAAAATACGAAAGGTTAAATATATAAAAAATAAAAAATAAAAAGGCCTAAATTAATTTACAAGTGAAAATGAATCATAAAGTTTACCTTGCCTAGTTGGTAAAGTATAAAAGAGGAACTTTTTCCTCTTTATCTAGAGCCCAAGGTTCAATTCCCACTTTTTACATTATCTTCACTTATTTTTAACTATCTTTTTATATATAAGTTTAAATATCTTTTAAAATTGAGAATAATTAATTTCAATTAGTATTGTTTGAATTCTATTTTAGTCATTCATTAGGGGTTTTCTTGAAATTTTTTAACTAATTATAAATTTTATTCGATCACTTCTAATAATATGGATAAATCTTTGAATGTTTTTTACATAAGCCTTCACAATTAAATTTATTGAAAGTTTAGCAAAACTCATTTCATTATTACTTAATTTTTAGCCTAAATCTCGCCCACCCCTATGTTACGGTCTGACTTCGCCACTGGGTAGATGAAACTTGAAAGAACGAAGATGTAGGGTAGATGGAAGCTTTGGGGAATCGATATCTTACCTACGGATATTGTATTCGATTCTTGTTAGTTAGGGACAATAATTTAGGTTACAATAATCGTTATCTATTTTTACAATAATCGTATGCTACTTTAATTGATACCTATCTTTACCAGAATTCGGTCATTACAGGAAATCATTCATTACAATAATTGTATGCTATTGTAGTTGGTTATAATGATTTCTTGTAATACAACTCTACAAGACAAATATGGGTATAGTAATTGGTATAAGATTTCATTCATTACAGAAATTGATTACATGAATATTATTGTATTACAGGAGTGTGATTTCTTGTAAGTAACTCATGGCATTGTAAAACATGAACATTATTGTATTACATGAATGATTAATGTAATGTTTACTTTTATTGTAATATATTGTTGGATTGTATGTGGAACATACGTATTACATGAATGATTAATGTAAGTGACTCATGGCATTGTATTACATTATCTGTTGATAATAATCCCTTCATCCACCAATCTGTCTGCAGTAATATTCTAACTGAGTAGTTTTAAAAATGATAAAGTTTGTTAAAAATATCTTCATCCACCAATCCTTTTTAAAAAGGATAAAAAAAATTAGGATAAAATTTAATTTGTTAAAAATATCTTCATCATCAATCATTTTAAAAAAGGATAAAATTAAAAAGGGTAAAAATTGATTTTAAGGGTAAATATGTAATATCCATCTTAAAAAAGGTACAATTATCTAAAACAAAATTGAAGAAATACAATTACTTAAAAAAAACTTGAAAAAAGGTATACTCCAGCAAATTTCCTTATATTTTTTTGAGGGTAAGAATATAAAATTTTTATTTGGAATGTAGTACTTTGGCTCCTATTTAAGTCCCTAATTATTTTGGGGTTATTTATATACGAAAATTCCGTTTAGCGCAAGGTGAAATTTTCGTTTAGCGCATGACCGGGTCACAACGACCACAATGGATAATGGTCGCAATGACCATTTTTATATATAAAAAAATACACCTTTTAGCCCGGTTCTTGTCAAAACCGAGCTAAAAAGGTGGTCGCAGCGACCGCTCTAGCGATTGGTCGATGCGCTCTGTTTCACTTTTTAGCCCGGTTCTTAGTAAGAACCGGGATAAAAAGTGAGTCAATGAATTTAAAAAAAATAAAATTCTGCCAGTATGCCGCTCAATGCTCCGCCTTATTGTTCACATCAATCTCCACGGTCCACCAGATTACTTTGTTCAAGGTGACTTTCTATGCCCGATTTTATGGCAAAAAAATCTTCACTTCAAAAGAGGATTACAATTTGAAATCCATTCGAAAGATATGGGTGATTTCAAATTAGAAATTAGGGTTCTTGAACCTTTGTTAAACTTGAAACCCTAGATTTAAAATTCGGATTGTTGTTGTTCGAATTGGACATGAAGAACAATGAATTTGAAAAAATTAACTGCAAATAAATCCAAATTTTATCTTAATTTGGTGTATTGTAGAATTTGAGGGTGAATAACAATGAAAAGGCTAGGGTTGGCGGTGGGGAAGAATGAGCGATCTTAATTTGGTGTATTGTAGAATTTGAGGGTGAATAAGAATGAAAAGGCTAGGGTTGGCGGTGGGGAAGAATGAGCGACGATGTCGGCGGTGGTGTGGGAAAGGTGAACAACGATAGCTTATAGGGATCGACGGCGGCAAAGGTAGTGGTGGATGTGTGGGGGACGACCGGGAGGTGGTATGGTGAAGGACCGAAGGTGATTAGTAGGGTTGTTATGTGAGCCGAACAGCTCGAGCTCGACTCAAAAAAGCTCGACTCGGGATCTTTCGAAACCCTTAAACAAGCCGAGCTTGAACAAGGTTTTGAGCTCGAGACGAGCCCGAGCTCGAGCCGAGCTCAAAAGCTCGTGAATCTGAATATTGCTCTTGGAGTAAAGGCACCAATAGACCCCAAATTCCATCCTCCGCAATAGCAACAGCGGCTTACTTCATAAGAATGTTGGCTGGGACTGGGAGTAAAGGCGCCAATAGACCCCAAATTCCAACCAACACCATCGGATCAACAAGCCCTCGTTTAATTCGCTCAAAGCGTGGACCTGCAGGCAGTCATCGATCGACCCAAAAACGGACACTCGACCCACGAGCAACAACAGTTGACAGGGCAGAAGCATTTATAGAGGGAGCTCGGTTTCGAGCATTTTATGCTCGGGAAGCATCCCAAAAACACAAGAAACAATCACACACTTCTTTCAAAAGATTTCAGCAATTCATCAAAATCAAAGAACAAAAAACATAGCAGCGAAAGTACTGGCTTATTCATGGAGCCAACATCACACCATCATATATATGTGTCCCTGGCTAATTGCATTTTGGTCTCACTTGAAAAGGGATTCCTAAAAGCTAAGTTTCATCTTCATTTTACAGCAGTGCTATCACACAACTACAGTTGTAAGCAAACATCAACATACAAAAACTACACACAAGAAACATCAAATAAAGGGTTATCGACATTGAGGCGAAGGCCATTGCCGAAGATCAGCTGTTGCAAGTTCAACGAGATCAGCTGATAGATACCGGAGTTGGATCATCAGAAAGGCTTTATCTCCGTTTTAGTTCCTATTTGTTTAGTCTTTCCTGAATCTATAGTCTATACTGTATATAATCCAAAGATAAGACACAGAAATTGATACAGATGCAACATTTGATCCAGAATTGACTCAGCTGTAACACTGCTTTGTTGCTCCAAATTCAAGCTCGATCCCAAACATTCAAATATCAGTGTATCAAATCAAATTCCAGATGAAAAGAAATTAGAGTTCGGTAATTAAGCTATAGTATTATCATGAGAAACCCAACAAATTATTCTACCTGGCATCAGTCTGTACAATTTATCAGTCCAAAACAACAAGCTTCTGATAAGCCTCACCGGAGATGGCATCAAGCATGACCTTCATGGGACTTATCTCCCCATCATTCCCCAGAAAAATCGTCAGCAAGTTCTTCGAAAATCCACTCACCAGCGCCACCCCCTTCTCGTTCCCAGGCACAGGTGTTGCCCTTGAGTCCCTCAGGTTCCAGAAGACGATCTCCGGCACCGACGATCCGTACCCCTTTGCCTCGTACTTACTCTTTATCACCATGTAATCGGTCTCCCATGGGCTCGCCGAGGCCTGATCGAACTCCATGTCGCTGAACACGAATATCCTTTTTATCATTTGATCCTCCTTCAGCTTTGCCTTCACTGCAACATCGAGGATTTTGTCGAACACCTTCTGGAAATCAGTATTCCCCCCCCAATCCATCCTCTCCACGAATGCAACTTTCGATTTCAGGTCTTCTCCTTGGATGATTTGGAGCTGCGGATCTGCGCTGAAGGTTATCACCTTCCCCTTCCATGGCTCCTCGCTCAGCTCCGAGACCAGGATCCCTAAAGCCACCGAAACCTCCATCGGAATCCCGCTCATGCTACCGGAGACATCGCAGACGGCGATGCAGTTCTTCATCTTTCCCTTCTGAGCAAGATCGTCCACCATCCTCCGCCATTGCAGCTCTGCGACCACACCACCGTCATCGTCGTTGAGAGATTTGATTATCTCGTGGGGGAGTAGAGCGCCAGCGGCGATCTTTGCCTCCCCTGCCTTGACGCTCTCCAGATAAGCAGTGAATCGCTCGGAATCGTGTTTCTTGAAGTGCTCCTTGTAGGTTTTCATGGCGACAGAGGCGACTCGGCCGTATGGCAACTCACTCCAGCACTTCGCGCTCATGTACACTTCCGGCAGCTCCAGAGCCTTGCGCAGAGGGACGAGGACCTCCTTGCGGAGGCGATCGCGGACTCTGTAGGCGTAGTGAGCGTCCTCAATGTCGGCGTACTCCGGCGACGATTCCCGCGGGAACACCTTCCTAGCGATTGCCTCGCAGAGGAGAGTCGATCGGTCGAAGGACGAGTCAATCGACGGGCACCACTTCGCCGCGAGGCTTATCTTGTTCATCTGACCGGAATTGAGGCTTTCGAGGTCCGATTTAAGGCGATCGGCGAACAGATCGGAGATCCTTTCGTGAAGGAACCGGTAATCGGGATCCAGGTTGTACCGATTCAGTGCTTTCTTCGCCATGTCGATGCGCCTCTGCTCCCGCAGCAATCTGGCCTCCCGTTGTGTGATCTGCGGGCTCTTCTTCATCGAGACCTTCTTCGAATTCCGATTGAGATGTAACGGTCGCCTCGGTGGCCTGAATCTGGATCCTGGCGTCCTCCTCTCCTTCCTCCACCGTCTCTCCTCCTTCGTCTTCCTCCCTTCTCTAGCGGATTTCCGGACATCGGCGCCTTCAAGAAGGCGGTAAAGGATCTCAGGCAAGTCCTTGAAGTAACCGAAATCAGCGAGAGAGGAGACGTTGACGGCTAGGGTTTTGGGGTGGTGGTTGTGGAGCCAGAGCGCGGCGGTGTAAAACCCCTCCTTATCGGACTTCCCTGTGCCGCGGACGCCTCTGAGATTGCAGATGAGTTTGAGAGTGATCAAGGCGTCGTGGGACCAGGACTCGAGGAGACGGGAGTTTAGGGATTCGGCCGGAGTGTCAGGAACCACGTGGAAGAAGAAGTCGAGGCAGGCGTTGCCGGAGGAGAGGAATGTGGCGGAGTAGTTCTCGGTGCGGCCCATGGGGGGGACGGAGTTGAAGTGGTCGACCATGGCGTCTATGAAGGGGTCGGAGATTTGGGGAGGCGGCGGGGTAGCGGTGGTGGATTTGCGGTGGACTTCAGGAGGGCCGAGGAGAGAGAGGGAAGGAGCCATTTTTGCAGAAATGGAGGTGAGTGGGGAAATGGGGGATTTGGGGCTAAATAAATAGGGTTTGGAAATGGGCCTCTTCCTTGGAGCCCACGGAGTGGGAATATTATATTAGTATTGAATTTTTTTATTTTTTATTTTGGCTATTGACTTCTTGAGGAATCTTAGATTCTTAGTTGGCCCTTCATTCTTGGAAGCCAAGCTACTAGATGAATGACTTTATTTAACCCTATACATTCAAAATAATATTGATAAGATCGTTTTAAGATTTTACACAAGTTTTAATAAAACACCAACCTATCATCAACATCGTTATTCCACCAACTTTTTTTTATAAATTTTATTGTTTTTTGATACCTACTAGTTTTTAACCAATTAAAATCTTTAAAAAAATCAACAACTCATATATCGATGCAAATCATTACTATCTCTTACCTAAAGAACTTAAAAAGGACATCTATTTTGATACCAGAATAAAGAGTTAAAACGACCTAAATTTCGATACGAAGGAAGTATCATTTTAGCATTGTGTACAACTTTTAAGAAAATCAACAAATTAATATACTATTTTATTCTAATTTACTAAATTATTATTTTTACTTTGTTAAAAATTACAACTAACAGACAATTAATCATTACAAGTACATTTTTGTAAAGTAAATGTCAAAATACCTATAAGAATACATTTTTATGAACAAAATTAATACTCTAAATTGACATGGTTTTCCCGAATTTAACGAGTATTGGACTTTGTCAAAATGGGTTTTCCGCACAATGTACATCCATGGCATGATCCATCGATATTTAAAATTGATTTCATAAATTTTGTTGATTTTATACTAGTATTCCGTATTTTTTTAATACATTTTTTTTTTAAGTTTATAAGTTTATATATAAGATTTTTTTTTAAAAAAAGGGACAAATTGTTGCTAAAATATGAAAAAAATTACAATTTTTATATTGGTTATTTCTAAACTCGTCTGAATGACATATAGTTTAATAGATTAAATTTGAAAATCTTCCTTAAATTAATTTTTTAATCTATTTCCTTGTAAAAAATCGTTTCAATAATTAATGACCATTTTATTTTCCTCGACGTATTTGTGAATTAAAATTTAGGGTGACGCCGTAATGGAGTCGTACGTAATGTGGGAGAGTTGGATGCACGTTATACGTGCTGCTAATTTTTAATGTTCAAGTCAATTTAGCCATTTAGGGTATTTGCTGCACTACACCTAGTAATTTGAGGGTGAATAAGGAGGGATATTTACATAGGGATGATTTGCCGACTATACAAATACGAAGGTCAAATTAGTCAAATATATAAGATTTTGGGAAATTTGCAAAACTACACACAATACTAAAACAAAGTCGCGCGGACCTCCCCCCGATCTCTCCTTCTGATAGTTCGCCAACGCTGACACGAGATAGACCGATATCTGATTTTCGATCGTTGTAGGTATTGATCAACGCCGATCTACTCCTGATTTTCGGTACTACATCTATCTAATATCAAAGCATTAATGGATTGTGGTTTTAAAATGTCAGCATTCGTATAGTTGGTAGATCTGTCGTTCATAGATCTGTGAAAAAAACTTCAATTCGTGTGTAAATATCGTTTTATATCCAATAGCTGAACTCGTATAGTGTAGATCGTGTAATTTCGACTTCGGTTGTTACTGTTTCGATACAAATCAGAGTAAGTCGTCAACAATATATAGAGTTTCAAGTTCTTCGTCGATCTGCTTCGTTAATAGATACTCGATCTGTCAACATCACGATCCTTAAATCTGTCTGTTGGATGAATTCGAAATGTTGTGCTTGAATGAATTGAAAGGAAATAATTGTATGAATTGTTCTACATAGATCTGTTTCGATTTCTGGCCTCGTTGTGTAATGCTGACACTGTCTGAGATTTCGTAAATAAATGCCATGTATCTAACTTATTTCTATCATGCTGACACGGAATCAGATGCAAATCATTGTACTTATATACATATTGCATGTATCTAACTTATATCTATCATGCTGACATGGAATCAGAATTAACTCATTGTGCTTGTTTGCATATTGTCTCTAATTAATTGATAGGTCAATCATAAATGGAACCTCATGTGATTACAGTAGTATTTGGTGGATCATGGGTGTTTGCTGACACGGGCCTGGAATTTGTTGGAAATACAACATCAAAGGTGTTTTTGCTATATGATTCAACCACACTACAAGACTTGAAGAGAAAGGTGTGCACTAGATTCAATGTAGACAGTGTGCTTGAATTGCAATTTAGTCATTTGCACCCATGCAAAAAGCTGAAAGCCCCACTTACAGTTGATTGTGACACTGATTTGAAAGAATTCCTCGATATATCAGCATTAGATGGTGTAAACTATGCTGTTGAGTTGTGTGTCAGCATACAGACACAACCACTTGCAATTGTTGATAGAGCTGACAGGGAGAGTGGGAAATCAGTTGGATTGATTGAGTATGACAGGGAGCAAAATCATATGATTGTTGACACTCAAATGCAAACGGTGGGGTCAGATGACATGTATGATGATATGGATGATGATAATGACATTGATTGTGATGCTGACACCTGGAGGAGACTGCACTCTTCAATGCGCAGTAGAGATAAAACAATAGAAGATTGCAAGGATGACAGCTCTAGCATGAGTAGTTTCAACAATACCTCATCCAGCACAATGTACATTGGGAGAACCTTTGAATCAAAGAAGGAAATGAAGGATGTTTTACGTATATTATCGGTGACAGAAATATTTGGGTACCGAGTAACGAGATCTGAACCCGAGTATTTTAGGGCGCATTGCGTGGATACTAGCTGCAGATGGAAGTTACACGTAAATACTGTTTCTCAGAATTGCTACGAGGTGTCAGCGTACAATAGTGTGCACACATGCACATGGGATGTGAGAACAAGCAATTGCAGGCAAGCACCTTCCTCAGTGGTAGCAAGCATAATCCAGCCAATGTAAGTGTCTATATGTCATCAAAATAACACTCAATTCAAGTATCACATCATTCATTCTAATGTATACATTATTACAGTGTCAGCAGCGGCTACAATCCAAAGCAGATAATGGATAAAATGAGGACCGAAAAAAGAATTCCCATTAGTTATTGGACAGCGTGGCGGTCAGGAAGAATTGCACAAGAAAGGGACAGAGGGACACTGAAATCAAATTTTGCTGACTTGCCATTATTTTGTCACATGATTATGGAGAAAAATGATGGAACTGTTGCATTGATGTCAACAGATAATGATGACAGGTTTAAATACTTGTTTTTATCATTTGGGCAGTGCATTCGGGCCTTCCCTGCATTGAAAAAGGTATAAAATTATCAGTGTCAGCACAGATCACTTTTGAATATTTCATTGTCATCACACAACTTATAATCATTATTTTACAGGTTGTTGTTATTGATGGAACATTTTTAACTGGGAAATACAAAGGGACTTTGCTTGGAGCAGTAGCGCAAGATGCAAACAGAAATATTTTCCCGCTTGCATTTGCCATTGCTGACACAGAAAAAAACAGCTCTTGGGAGTGGTTTCTTCGCCAGCTGAGGAAGGTTGTTCCTCCGTCAAATGATCTAGACATGTCAGCATTTCAAGAGCAATTGGCTTGGTTTACCCCAGTGCGCATCACTGCATTTGTAGATGGCACATGGAACAAAACATTAGAAGCACCTTCAAGAAAAGATACTTGGGAAATTGGTTCAAGAAAGCAGCAGATAGTTATAGTACTGGGGAGTTCGACAAATATTTTGACCGCATAAAGGAAAGCTGCCCGAAGATGGCGACCTATTTAGTGTCAGCAGGAGTACATAGGTGGGCTAGAGCACATTCACCAATCACCAGATACAACATGATGACATCTAATAATGCAGAGAGCATAAATGCCATTTTCAAGGGGAAGAAAAATTATCCTATTGTTGCACTGTTGAATTTTGCTAGAGAGAAACTCGGAGCATGGTTCCAAGAGCGTAGAGAAAAGGCATCCAAACATGAGGACAAGTTGACGCCAGCAATACTTGATTTGATTAGGAACCTGCAAGATGAAGCTAGAGAATACAAGGTTCAGAGGCTGGATGAATATAAATTTGAAATAATAGGGCAAGGGTCTCATGCAATAGTGGACCTGTCAGCAAAAACATGCACTTGCAAGTTTTTCGATATAGAGAAGATCCCATGTGTTCATGCTCTTTCAACCATCATGAAGATTAAGGCAAATGTATCAGACTTTGTTGCCAGATTTTACACAACTGATGCTTGGAAATTAGCTTATGCTGAAACAATATACCCAGTGCTGACAGACGATGAATCAGGCGTCCCTGAAGCAATAAGATCTATAAAGTGTTACCCTCCAGTTGTTAAGAGGGGACCAGGAAGACCTCCCTCTAAGAGACTGTTGCCTGCGTGTGAGCTAAAGAGAAGACTGAAGTACTCCAGAAAATGATGGTGTCAGCATTGCTCAAGACCGGCTCGCTTTATATCGTATACTTCTAAGATACAATCACTTAGAAACACCCCAGTGATATATATTGCATACAATAAACCTGTTTCTGTTTGGAAATTACTTTTTTCATAGTTTACATAACCCCATGTCAGCATTATGGGCAATGCTGACACTGATACATTCCCATATGTTTTCAAAAAGATTCAATGCACTTTGTTTCAGCATTACTTATGTCATATTGGATTTTGTACATTGTATGTGATTGGGGACTATATCAAATTCGATCTAATGTAAAAAGCCAGATGCTTAATTCCGAATAAGTACGTTAAACACAACAAAATACATACATTCAATATACGCGAACGATGTTCAATGGAAACAATTAATATCCAAACCCAGAATGATGGTGTCAAAAAAATACATACAGTTAATATCCAACTTCATATCCAACTACAATGTCACTTAAACTAAGTACTCAGAATGATAGTGTCAGCATTGCTCAAATTATGAAGCTCCAAGACTCCTTGATCAAGTCTGAGCAAATAAGCTCTCTGTAGCGGAATAGCTTCTCATTTGTGATTGTGGTGACATCTCCGCCAAATACAACAGCCTCGATTGCTTTCACTGTAAACACCCCACAAGCACTTCTGCACACGTTCACAAACCAGACAAATAGGGGTGTGTCAACAAAAGATAAATAGAAAGTAAATGTATGTCAGCAATTAATATAAAAGTTAGGTAAGAGTACAAACCCAGATTTATCATGGACCATGTCAGGGACCTTCCTTATCTCAAATGGTGTGGAGCTAAAGTTTTCATATATTCCACACTTCTCCAAGTGTATAGGAAGCCAGTGAGCAATAGGCTGGAGTTCTGCATCTAGTACACCCTTGGCAACGCCGTAGACATTGCAGTCATAGACATTGATCACCTTCTGATCAATTATGATCTCTAAAGCAACCCAATGCTTGTTGATGATGTTAAAGGGTGTGTAAATCTTGTTTGCAGACGCCCATGGCTTACCATACTGGTCAGGGAAAAGACCCAGGAAATAGCTCGTAGTCATGTCTGACACAGGCAAATGTACTTCGTACGCTTTGGCATTAGATGGCAGGTACTTCTGATAGAAAACCCAATCAACGACAACGAACTCTGCATACTTATCGGCTTCCTCATGGATCCTCTTCCTCAAATAATACAACCCTGCTTCAATATGCTACAACACACAGTAACAAGCTACTGTCAGCACTAGATATACCTCAACAAATATCAATAAACAAAAACCAGAAGACAAACAATATGAATTATAATTGCTGCCAGATCATTTACCGCACAATCCAGCCACATGTCCTTGTTTAAAATTTGTTTAAAAAAAGATTTATCAACTCTTCCAGAAGCAACAATGACAGAAAAATCCCTGAAAACAAGAAAAAATTATGAATTAAATGCATAATCATAAGAGGTAGAGGTGTCAGCACAAGACAGTTAATGATTATATAACGAGTAAAAAGATAAAAAAAAAAATACCGATTACTCCTCATAGTTTTGTACAAAAACTCATGATCGTCTTCACTTAAAAGCGACTTCTTCGCATTGTGCTTAGGCCACCTCTCTTTCTTTTCTTGCTGCTCATATAGACTCGTCAGAAAGGTACTCGCTTTTGGGATACGCTTGGATCGCCTGAGTGCTTCAATCTCTTCGACTACTTTAGGGTGCTTGCTGTAGGCAACCCAGTCACTCACTACAGGCAATCCAAACATGTCAGCATTTTCATCACCTTCAGGAGTATCCAGGTTGATAGTCCCTGGTGGTGCAATGGTAGGAGGTGGAGTTGCTGCAACATCAGCCTTCTCATCCCCATCACCCTTGCCACCTAATGGGGTAACAACATCCTTACACTCTTCACTACTTGACTTCACTAGCAGGTCAGCTTCTACATCCTCACCGGTGCTCTGCAGTCCCCTGTCAGCATCTTCATGAGCTCCATCGTATCTGTCCTTAAACTCTTCGCCTCTTGGCTCCAAGGACATCAAATCAGAATCACGGCCTAGATCAACAGCAAAGTGAACTGAATCTGACTCTAGTGTCCTCTGTCCTTCAACCAATGTGACAGGAATGATAGACTCCGGAACCACAACATCAACTGTAATTTTTTGGGTTTCATCTCTCTCATCACCACAGGAAGGTGTCTTCATTTGTTTACATTCTTTGGGTGAATCCAACTCAGCTTCCTGCTCAGTCATAGCATCCTCAAGGATAACACCCATCTTCATGTCAGAAATAACATCACTCACCATCTTGGTACTTGGTTGATCAATGTTGACAGATGACTGTGACCTTGCAACAATAGATTCATGCAGTGTGAACCTATTCTCAAGTGAATTATACTTTTCCATCAGGTCTGTAACCATTGCGACAAGTTCAACCGCCCTATCAACACGAGAGCCCAACTCATTTAGACGTGCAGGCAGCTCTTCGAGCTTTTCAATCCTTCTTATTAAATCATCTACACGTGCCGGCAGCTCTTTAAGTTTTTCAATCCTTTTAATTAAATCATGTACCCAAACTGGGTTGGATTTAGCGTCAGCATCACCAGCAACACCATGCCCTTTTGCATTTTCATCTTTATCAACACCATCCAACTCTGGCTCTTTTGAATGCTCGTCAGACACTCCCTTCTGGTTGTCACCACAATCACCCTTGGCATCACCACCAATGTCTCTGTTGGCACCTACCTCCAGCTTCTCATCACCACTAGTGTCAACATCTTGACCATCACCAACAACATCTTCAGTGTCAGCATCCATTCCTTTGTTCAGAAGTAAGAGAGCATTCTCAATGTCAGCATCAACCTTGGTGTCATCAAACCCTTGACTGCCATCATTGGGGTCAGCATTCTCAGTGTCAGCATCAACACCTTGGCTGCCATCTACTTGATCATCATTGGGGTCAGCCTTTACTGTGTCAGCCTGAGCTTCACCTTGCACCTCACCAAACGGTACAATCACTCTACAGGCATCATTCACAACTTCAACGGGAGATAAACACGCATCAATAGGGGCTTGGGGAATGGAGGAAGACTTGTTTGAACTGCTACTTTTGTACAACATTCTACGTTTCCCTGTACTTCCCATAGCTTTCTTCCTCTTCTTCAAAATATACTGAATAGGTTTATCCTCGTCAGATGTATCACAAGCATATCCAACTTGGTCATGTTTTTCTGCCTGTACAACATCCTCCTCCCTGTCAGCACCACCCTTCTTGGAAACCCTGTCTGCATCCACTGTGGTTGTCTCTGTGTCAGCATAAGGAATCACATCTCTCTTAGATTCCTCACCACTGTTAAAGTCAACAGCCTTCTTCCTAATCCTCCCAGCCTTCCTCCTGAATGATTTTATAACTTCTATGTCAGCCTTCCTCCCAGCTTGAGGGTTGGTTCGTGGAGGTCCACTAGAACGCCCTCTCCTCACAGCAACTCTCTTCACCTGGATCTCAGTGGATGGACCTTTCTGCTTCTTCTTAGAAGGCTTTCCTGTGTCAGCATTTTTCCTCTTTTCCCCCTTCTCTACATCAACAGATTTGGCCTCAATATTTCCTTCATCAACCTCACGTTTCTTGTTCGTTCGCTTCTCTATCTCAGCAGATCTCTCCTCTTCCTCTCCTCCAACAAAACCATACTCAAAAGACATAAATGATTCAATCTCTGAACCATCGTTACGTAAAAACTTGTTTTCATATGCATACTTGCGCATATACCAACAATCATACAGAAGATCAGTAGGTGGTTGAGAAAACATAGGCTCACCAATGGCATCACATACATCGTCAGCCTCTTCATCAATATAACCCATACCTGGGGTTCTTGCAAACTCTCCATAGTTTGGGAACAGCGGTGTCTATCATGCACATAAAAAAAATATAAATAAGAAAACACATGTATATAAGAAGACAGAGTTGGTGTCAGCACTGATATATTTCTCTTACCAAGTCACCATCAAATAGCTCGTCAGCTTCATCATAAGTATGCCTAACCTTGCAAACCCAGTGCAAAGAATGAGGATCTCTATCATTCATCCTCAAATTACAGTCAAACTTATCAAACAACGCCGGAAAAGCTTCAAATATCCAGGCCTGTAAAAACAAAACAAGTGGTCATGCAAACACAATAACAATGCATAAGAAGCTGACACATGGTGAGGAATGATTACACAAGTAGTGAATGCTGACACAAGTAGTGAATACATGCAATGCTGACACGTAGTAAGGAATACCTTCAACGCTGACACATAGTGAGGATTGATTACAAGGATATATCAAACAAGTAAATAGAATACCTGGAAAGCAATCCAATATCCATACAACTCATACGAAGGCCTAGCTTTCTTGCGATCCATCGTAGCTGACTTCTTCAAGGCCTTCAATAGAGATTCATAGGACTGTCTACCCCATGGATATTGTCCAAACGTCTCGTCATCACAAGCAAGTGATAGATTTTCCTCAGTGATATAGTCTATCCGCCTATAACACACAACCATCTCAATGAGCAACAGCCTCGCTATAATTAGCTTCTTCTTCGACGTCTTCTTCATCTGTCGGAAACAACTGATCAAATCATCATGGGAGCATCTATCCATCCCAAGAAAATCAGAAAAAGTCACTGCTTTCGGAGGATTGCAGACACGGTCTTCGCATGGAAGACCAGTCATTACATGAAACTCAGCCAACGAAAAACGAGCTATAAGTCCATCAACTTTGAACCAGAGTTCCTTCTTCTTCTTCGTCTTAACCTGCCGCAACATCATTTGATGGATTAACTGGAAGTTAACAGTCATATTGTTGCCCTGGGAGAGCACCCATCCCAGAAAACTCTCCTTCAACATCTTATAGTGCAAAGGCAGCAACTCTTGTTTAATAATGTCATAAACTCCAAGATGACAGTATAGATTAGATCTGGCATGGAAACGTTCTTTGTATGGAATACAAAACTTCAATTTCTGCAAAAAATGCATACAGATTGAATACAAAAGCACATGTCAACATTTGAGGCAGACACAATGACAACAACTGCTATATAAATTTCATAGACTCACATCAAACTTGCATTTGTAAGTATCAAGATCAGTTGAGGTGCCTGTCAACATAACAAAAACAAGATAACCAAAGAGACAAATAGATGTCAGCCCCACAGAAATATGAACCCAAACACAAACATACACACAGACCACACCCAGAACACGCCAAAAATCAAAGACGACAAATAGTGGACATGCAAAAGGATGGAGATGGATTCCAAAAAAACAGAATGAGATGCCAAAATCGAGGTCAGCATTACAGAAAGATTTCGTAACTGCTCAATAACGCACATACTAGTACGATTGAGAGCGAACAACACACATTCATCCAAAAAAAACCTAACGACAACAATCGCACCATCGCACAAACTCACCAACGCATAATCTGACATAAACAAAACCCTAACACACAGAAACGATACAAAATCAACAAAACGCTTACCTGCGCTGCTAGCCATACTGAATAACCTTCAATACCAGACGAAAACGAGCACGAAACGGCCGGAAAACGTCGCTTCTCGGAGGAAACCGTCGAAGAACAGTTGGAGAGAAGAAAACCGTGATGGAGGGAGTGAGAAACGGGAGAGAGATAGAGAGGGAGTGAGCAGTTGAGGGGGTATCGGGGGGGGGGGGGGTGTTTGTGTTTCAAATTGAGATGTATACTTTTGCAAATTTTACAAAAACGTGTATATTTGGCTAATTTGGCCGAAAATTTGCGCCTTCGGCGCAAATTTTCTCTATTTACATATATCAAGCTCTTATTTGATTTTTTTAATCAATCGAGGTTGTTTGGGAAATTGAAATGATTATTTCTGACGTTTGTCTGGATTTTCTTAAATTTTTCTCGGTCCATATTCGTCATGTATGGGAAATTAACAGCATCGCAGACAGACTAACCAAATTGGAAGACTTAAATGCTAACGCGAACCTAGATACAGACACGAAATTACAAGTTTTCATCCGAAAGGATACTCTAGATTGGACTACGTATAGATTGTAACTGATCTAATTTATTCCCTTTATTAAAAAAAAAAAAATTGAAGTTGCTTGGGGTTAAAAGCTTGTTGGAGGGTGATCAGTTTTGGGCTTTGGGCTTTTTGAACAAAGTCCAGCCCATGTTGGCTAAACTATGAATTGTAACCTACAACACATGCATATGTGAATTTATAATACCATCTCTTATACCAATAATTACCGAAAACCACCCCTTATAATCCCTCCATTAGCAATTGTCACCACAATTCAA
The DNA here is from genome assembly GCA_963922045.1 of Persicaria maculosa. Classification (NCBI taxonomy): domain Eukaryota; kingdom Viridiplantae; phylum Streptophyta; class Magnoliopsida; order Caryophyllales; family Polygonaceae; genus Persicaria; species Persicaria maculosa. Next base: position 83,278,931 of record OY998251.1, on the reverse strand, counting down.
GTTTACGTCCAACCACCATTACCTTTAATCAATCATCATTTTACCCCTTATTTTTTTTTATATAATAATTATTATTTCTTTTGATTAATTTCTTATTAAAAAATAAGGTGTAAGATGGTAATTGTTGAAAGTTAACTATGTTTGGATGGAAACTTGAATTGGGGTAGTATATCGCTAACAAAAAGGGTATAAGGGATGGTTTTCGGTAATTATTGATAATTTTGGGCAATATGTCTAATTTAGGGGGTAGTTTTATGCAATTTACCCTATATTTTATACCATATTAAATTTACATTATTTATAATATATTAAAAATTACGTTAATTAAATACTTTCTAAATGTTTAAGTTTACATAAATCTTATGGGAGTGTATTCTCAATCGGTTTCTACAAGAGAAAGACTAGTAACTCATTTGAAATCTCGGGTTCACACACTTATAGCACTAGAGAATTTTAAATTCCTTGGCAAATAACAACATTTTTGTTCATATAGAACAACCTCTTATCTCGGTGGGATAAAACTACCTACATCCGAGCCCCTAGACTTGACCTTTTCAGAGTTAATCTGACAATTCATATGTTAGATTATTATTTCACACAACTAAAAAACTCATAAAAACTTAAATTGTAATATAACAAATTACTAGCATAAATCGAGATAAAATAATTATATTATAATTAAATACTAGATTTTAACACCCTTATTAGTCAAGTGGAATCCAAACACATCCAACAACTACTATAGTACTATAAATTAAAAAATAGTCTCCTTGGGAGAAGGAGACTATTAAAAACACAATTAACATGGACTCATAAGTCATAACACGTACAATCAGATGACAGATCGGATCGGATCGAGCCAGAGGGTCCGTAAGGGGTTCCCTAAGGGCACTTCTTCATGTGTCGGTAGCAAGGACACTGGTGGACATGACCGAGGGCGGGGACGCACTTGCACTTGCCGCAGCAGACGTTGCATTTGTTGAAGCACTTCCCCTTCACCTTCGCCTTCTTGCACCTCAGCCTACACTTGCTCCAGCACATTCCTGCATTTTCCGTCTATCGATTTGTCGCCTTCTTTTTTATTTCTTAAAAAATAATCTATAACCAACATTGTACTGATTCATTATAAAACAAGATTTGGGGCTTACTGGGTCGGGCATCTACAGTTTCCACAAGGGAGGAAACGAGGAGGAGGAAGAGGAGGAGCACACCAAGAAGCCATAACCTGTTCTTCTTCATCTTCTTGGGTGAGGAAGATTGGAGGGAGGGAGGTACAGAGGTGCTCTCAGCTAACTCTGCCCTCTCTATTTATGAACCAATTTTTGTTTGTTTTATTTATTATGGCAACCAAACTTATTGAGGAACAAATTGCAGTATCTTTGTAAGATGGGTGTAAGTGTAAGCTTTCGTAACGCAGAGGAAGTGTATTTTTTAAGGGTCGGATTTTGATATAGTGGGTGATTATTATATTAACAGAAATTTTAAATATGGTTTAATCTAATATTTATATGTTTAAAAAATTCATGCTTTTGTTTTGTCATGTGTGTATTAATTTATATGCGTACGGAAGAAAAAAAAAACAGTGGATTTCAGTGTCGGTGGCGAGTTTACAAAAGCAATTGGTTTACAATACATTACTACTTTTTTATATTTATATTAGAGATTTATTTTTAAAAAAAATGGTTTTCACTAAAACTACTGACTAATATAAAGAACTCAATTAAAAAGCGTGTTCGCTATATACACCCCCAAATCATGCACGTCCTTAAGACGTGCATGGTTAAAAGGGATTAATTAATCTTTTTAAAACGCTAATTAGTCAGAAGGATTGCACGTCGTTAAGGACCTACATTTTTTACCTTTGGATTTACGGTGTATCTATCAACACCCATTAAAAAGTAGGTTATACTCCTTGCAGTTTGCACTTTGCACGGAGGGAATTTTGGCCTCATTTCATGTGCAATTATTCGGGGAGGGCAGAGGGACATACACTTATAAAAATTATGGGGTTTTAATTGTTTAGGCATATAGGTGAACTCTTAATTTTGTGAATGCACTTAGAATTAAAATATAAAAAAGTATAATGATGTGATTTAATCAAATAGCCTAAATGTCAATCCATAAAATTTCGACCAAAAAAAAAATTCTCAATCCATAAAATATTTCGGCCATATCTGCATATAATATCACAAAAACTGTCATTGAACCAAAATCATGCCCTTGTGTCTAGGTTGGTAAGTACACACTCCAAACTCTCATGTTATCATCAAATAAACTGTAAAAATCGATCATCCCGAAATAAAACCATTACTCCTCTTGAGCCACAAACGTATAACTCAAGAGGAGCAGGGTCTATTTTTTTTTTAAAAAAAAAAAAATGGGATGTGTAGTGACGTAGTGAATATTGTAAAATTTTGGGTGTAAATAAATAAATAACATTGGCTATAATTAATGCATTTGGAACTGAATTTGAAACACACCCTATGTTTCAAAATCTGCAACATTTGAATAGTTCATATTTTTATAAGTTATACGGAGTAATTGCTAATAAATGAAAATCTTTCCGTTCTTATTAGGGGTGGGCACAAATCCCGCAAATCTTGGTCCCGTCCCGGACCCGTCCCAATCCCGTCCCGCAAAAAATGTGCGGGACGGGACGCGGGACGACCCGTTTCAATCCCGCAAATCCCGTCCCGTCCCGCATATACATATATAGATAAATAAAATAATGTAAAACTATATATATAAAATTATTATGTTATACAATATGTATAATAATATACATAATATATTATAGTATATATATTAAATATACAATATGTACATTTTTTTTTCTTGAAAGCAACAGTGTGCATATCTATATATATGTACCGATGTACGTAATGCTCTCTTTTTTCTTGAAATCAACAGTGGCTGCTACTACATCTATATATACACACATACTGTAATTCACATCGATATGTATGTGTATATACTGTACGTAATACTCATCAGTGTGTATATATACAGACACGTATATGTATGTATATAGAGGAACTCGTAAAATATAAAAAAATTATAGATTTATATATGTTATGTCTTTGAAAATCGTAAAATATACATGAAATTTTTTATTTTTTTATAATCGTTTTTATTTGAGGGACAAGGCCCGTCCCGTCCCGGTCCCGGTCCCGGTCCCGCAAAATTACGCGGGACGGGACGCGGGACGACCCCCATCCCGTCCCGCGCCCACCCCTAGTTCTTATCATTGACTAACTGGTAAACGTTTGTATCAACAATGGGCAATTTTTCCTATGTCCCTTCACTCTCTTGTTTATTAAGCCTGTAAAATTCACTGGGGCATTTGTGAGTAAATGAATGCTTTAACAATCTATCTTGAAACCTACCCCTTTCATGGTTTTAAACTGACATTAAGCACCACATACATAGTAGCTGAGTTGATGTTTATATCAAGTACGCAAGGAACGGGACGAGCCCTTTATAGGTTTACATCTGAATTGGTAAAAATAGATAGATGGGTGGCGTAAAGCCAGAAATACAGAAAATGAAGACTTGTGAGCGAGAAGCTTCTACTTGGGGTTCTGTCCATGAGCAGATCTATTCTAAAGTGCAGAAGGCGAGGTAGTAAGATGCAAGCATGCTTTAAGGCGAAAACATATTTACCTCCAAGGGGAGGCATGGAGATGAGTTATGAGTCAGGTCCGAGCTTAAGAGGATGAAAGTTAAATTTAGTAGCAATATTTAGAAAATTGGATTGCAGCAAAATGTGCCAATGAAACCATGAATGAACGGTGTCTAGTAGGGATCTCTGATGTTGGAACAAGGTTACTGTCAAATGCCTCTCCTAGACCTAGATATGTTTTCTAAATTAATAAATCACTCACCTGGTCTTGTAGGGATCTCTGGTGTCTTGTACGGATCTCTAGTGTTTGTACCGATCCATTTGTCATTTCACTAATGCTCTTATGCAATGGCTTCATCATGTATTGAATGTTACCTAAATGAAGCATATGAAGGTGTTGCACAAATTAAAGTTGATTTGAATAAAGCAAACAGGTTCATAATTCATGAAGATTAGAAGGTGAAACTTACCAATGTGAAATCACGCGCTTGAAGGTTTCTGAGAGTCGGACCATAGCATTAGAGTTGCCAGAAGTGCCATTGTAGCTGTCTCAACACGAAGGCGATGTGGTCCAAGCCCAACTGCTGTTACTCCTGCTTCAGTTATCATATTCAGCTCCTTCTCAGTGAGGTCTGAAACAGGGCAAGTGTTAAACAAGAGATTGCATAATTATCATGTCATTAGAGACGGAAACCTAGTGGTTGATTCTTCAAGTAAACATCTGCTCCTAACTACCTTACCTAAGAATCCAGAAAAAAAAAAGGTAACACAGAGTCCGACACAACTTTATGGTTGGACCCTATCTCTATAGTAAACTCTATACTACACATTTAGTACATGTGCACTCACTTGAGGTTTTATTCACGTGGGAGTCCAACTGAATGAATTATGATTTTCACAACAGGACAAGGCTTGGTTATGCTGTAGTAAAAATTAACTCAATGGCCATGGCAAATCATTGGCGTTGCTATCATATGTGGCTAATTTGTTTTTTCTACCCAATGGCCATGGCAAATCCCTGGCGTTGCTACCATCCGTGCCTTTTTTTTTTGTAGTGCATGTTGGTGTAAAATAAATCAAGAATACAATTAGCAAGTCAGAACAAGAAAGTACTTATGTTGTCTCAACCAGTATCTTTATTTCGAATAGTCACTGTTGCAGACTTGCAGGTGTCAAAAATGGTATTTTAAGCAAGCATCCAAATGATCAAATACATGGGAAATACAAGCAACTGGCCAACCATGTTAGATTATATTTAGTCCGAGATTTGTAAATAAGGATTCTCAAGGAACTTTCTGTGTTAAGCTTAAAAATTACACACTCGAAAAGAGAATAAGCCCTACTTGGTCTTAAACTCCTAGATTAACTGTCTAAGGGACCAGTACCAAAGCCTTTTTCTATTTGTTCCAATTTCTTTGTCCACCATTTTGATTGGTATGGAGATCAATGGCTAACAAGTACAATAAAAATGAGTAACATATATCCCATGACAGCTACCATTTGAAAGACACAAGACTAAGCAGCAGCAAAAAAAAGGATAGAAAAACAAAGCATGAAAAGAGTATAAATTTATGTACTAACCCCCTTCTGGTCCAATAATTAGTGATCCACTAGATCCAATTGTAGATGAAGTGAGGGCTGTCATGACTGGAGTGGCTTCCGCTACAGCTACAAATGATGGATTTGACTTGGAAACCTATTCGAATGATAGAACATGAAAATTAGTGTAGTCCATGAACAAAATTTACCAAATCATTAGTTCCTAAGTAACAACTAGGAACAAATACAGGGATAAACAGAGAAAAGGATATGATGCAAAATTCAAGCCTCAACTTTCCCTGATTGCAAATCTAAAATGGCCTTATCAGTCTACCTCTGAAATAACATCAAGGAAAAGACACCTATCAATCACATTGGTGCTAAAATCTGTCATTTCACTAAGTGCAACCAGCTGGACTTCTGGTCAGATTCAAAACCCCTTAATATTAGTACAAACCTAATTTTTTATTGGAGTTGGATCTAGTGGAGTTCTTGTTGAACTCCATTGATGGATTTGGTAACATCCCCACAGTCCATTTTTTTTGTTAATAGGATGTTCTCCAATCTGATTATGGGTGATTAAATTATTTTTGTTTAATTTTGTTAATTTTGAGAGGTTATCATCAACTCCACCCATAGAGATAGAAAAGATCTCCTGATCCAAACCGATTTGTATTATATACTTTTGAGATATATGGATCAAACATGGTCATGCGATGATTTCCAAGAAAAGAAAACTAGAAATGCAACATCTCTTTCAGTGAGTAAACAAACCCAAGTTTTCCACGCATATATCACACAAGTAAAAGCTCACAACTGGTAAGATGCTGCTGACTTTTGCTGGAGGATGCAAAGCCATATCATGCAGTCTTTGACCTACAAAAGTGCAAACAAGAAAATGTAGATTATCAGCAAAACTTGAAAAAAAGAATCAGAGGCTTGACTCCCACAGTTTGACTACATAAATAGGTTTATCCATTCCTCCATGAAAATGTACAAGGAAATAAACAAATTAAGATCATCGTCCTACACTGCTTTGTTGCAGCATATATGACACGCTGGAGCCTCTCAACTCGATTTTCTGATATTGAAGGAGAACGCTCTGTCAGAAGAGGGGTTATGCTGCTTGCTCCAAGCTCCTAGATAAGAAGGACAGATTCTGCGTTAAGCATAATCGCTGGAGAGAGTGTATCCCATTCAAAAAAGAGAGAAGCATAGCAAATTTTGCTAAAATGACACGCAGTGGAAGCATTAACATCTAGAATATACCGTGCATTTCTCCACAAGCCAGTCAGCACGACCACCTTTCAGTGTACCTGCAAAAGAACAACGTCAACCATATTATTTATGGAACTCCTTTTTATGCATTAGTATCAGTACATGCAATGATTCCAATCCAATAACTGACCAAAAGCAGCATAAACATGCCACTGAATGTGATGTGGATCAACAGTTCTTGGTTTCTCTAATGCAACAAAATCCAACCCTGAGCGGTCAATCCTTTGTATGTATCCTTTTACAAGGCTTCCTTTACCATTGAACAGTTCTACCCTTGCATGTGATTATCAATATTAACCAAAATGCACAGCCCATTAGGAAGTGTAGGGAAAAATCATAACCTTATTAAATGACTAAATAAGTTATTAAGAATAAGTTCAGAAGAAATAATTCCTGCAACTGTTCAACAATAGTGGTTTTCTCCTAAAGCATAAAGTAAGATTGTTTTAAGAGTTACACGCTTCCACTCCCATGCCCTTTTCCAAGAATCTGATCAGTTACTAAAGTAGTCTGGTAAACAATAAATGAATTCGAACACCTTGGTAATGCTAACACGCACATGTCAAAAGATTTAAGATAGATTTGAAATACAAGTAAGAGAGATAGTTATTTAGTTGGTGTCATTCATTTGATAAGTGAATTGGGAGTCCTTTTCAAATGGATCGAACTTGAACTCACACTACAAAACTGTTCTCCAATGTGAGTTCATATTTCATAATTCATACCATGCAATACATAAAAGCTGCAGAACCAGTTGTTGCTTCGAGATGCAGAAATCAAGTCTAACTATCTGAGGTATCCATGGTTAACAGCAGAGAGTAAATTCCAAATCTAAGTTTACAAGGAGATGTCTATAACGAAACCTTTATCAAAACCACATGAAAATCAAAGTCAAAATCAATTTTCCCCACCCAGTCAACCAAGGAAATAATAAAGCAACCATGAGCAAACATAAGAAAGCTATAAGGTGGTGGCATCCTATAAGATATCAAACTTCATGCAATAAAATTTCCTACAGATATTCCTAAACACATGATTGGCAAGCAATAATAAATTGGTCTACTTAATCTGTTTGAACTAGTTCATCACTTTTGTGGATGCAATTAGAAGGTTATGTTTCTCTTAATCGGTCAATCAGGCATCACTTATCAGTAAATGTCAGAAGGGAAGACAAGTAAAACTAACATATTATCTTTCAAGCAAAAAATCAATGACCCATTTAACCTAAACCCTGTAATAAGTACATAGTACTCAAAACCCCCAACTACATCTCATACAAACCAATTACTCAAATAAAGGAGAACGAAAATCTTGAACATTCTACTAAAATAACTTATCAACTACTTGAATGTAGAAGATGAAGCACAAATATCATGCCACTTAAAGTGCCATTTTCGACAGATCTTCTGTTTACCACATTTGTTAGCGGTTTCATTTATCAAATGGAAAAACATACTGAATAAAACTAGAAGATAATTTTCTCCACAGTTTTCATCCAGAGGGTTCACCTATGGATACCTGTCATCTATATTCAATCTAAGAACTTTAGCCATGTGCCAGAATTCATCTCCCTGAACACGAAGAATACCACCCTGCAAAATAGAAGGTTTCATTAAGTGCAGGCAAGCATATACATCAAACTCCTAAGCCGTTCAGTGATGGAAATAGAACAGGAAACATAAAAGATTGCAAAATTATTTGGATAGCATAGCACTTTCAAAGGCAAAGTTCTGTTGGTTGACATGTACAGATACACTGAATCTTTCAAACAAATAAAGATGATATCAGCTCCAATTTGACCCTTCAAACAAACAAAGATGCCTAAAATCCTTGCAGCACTTCTTCACTCGATTCGAAAGGCTTATTCACTTGAATTGAGGATGATTCTACAAGCAATTTTTTAACACCGTACACCACGACAGGCGCCTAAATTTGCTAAAGAGGCAATTAACCCTAATATTTGAAGACAGTCAAGACACCATAGACAACAATTACCAACGGCCAGTGATTCTGATTACTTCGCCTAAGCAAACATTATTCAGGAAATGCAAACGCCATGAATTCACCACATGAGTTCTCATCAAAGTTCATGGGGCAAAAATTGATTCAACATTTTGAATAAGCGCGTTGCGGAGACCATACCGAGGAAGAAGGAAGGACTTGGGAGAAGAAGCGAGGAAGACCGCCACGGGACTGGTTGGAGTAATCCGAAGAAGATGAAGACGAAGATGTAGATGAAGATCGAATTGGAAGCCATGAGCGGAGGCATGGGAGATTCGGCTTGGTCCTTGCAAGCGGTTGCATCTGAATCATTCTCTCCTCGCTCACTTTCGACGCAGTGACTGTGATGAACCACCGCTGCAATTGCAAGGGAGACGATAAAGGAAGGGGCTTTAGCAAACGGCATTGGTTCTCAAGCTTTTGAGTAATTACACAAAACCATCCAAACTTTGAGAAAATATTCTTTATTAGTCTACAAAGACCTCAAATTGTTAATGTTTGTTTGGTCAATGTGCTTATTAACAATAATGTTTATTCAGAATGAGTGGGTACATTTCGGATCTCGTGTTACTGTTTGAGCTTATATGTTATCAAATATGTCGTGTTTGGTTAGGGACTGTGGAGAACTGGAGATTGTAAGAAATGTATTGGATTACGTGTAGTGGTGTTTGGTGTTTGGCATGTGATTAAGTAGATTGTCGGTGGAGGATTGAATTGTGACAGAAGATTATTGTCTTTTTTCTTTATTTATCTAACAATAATCCACACTTCACCAAACACCAACGAGATTATTTCCATGTTATCCACACAAAATAGTGTTCTTCCTCTACCTGCCTCAAAAAACAATTCACCACCTAAGATTAAGAATCATAAATATTTAGATAAGATATATGTTGAATGTATTAATATGGATGTGTCAAACTGAACACCACTTTATTATGTAAGGATTGGTTTATATACAAACCCTAAAACAATGGTCTATGTATTTTCTAGTTAAATTATACAAAATCTATCATATATGAATTAGAGATACAGATACTTTATAAAATTGGAATTAATTTAAGAATTATATATATTTTCAAAATTTAATCCATAACATTTTTAATATATAAAAAAAATATGAAATGAGAGTCCATCCAAAATCTATATAAAGATTATTCCAAGTATATATAAAGAACATATAAAGCAAACTTTACAAAGTATAAGGTTAAATCCAAGCACTTATGGACAATTTTTTTTTTTTAAAAAAAAAAACAACTATCATACGCAACAAAAATTAAAATTAAAAAATTATCATGCACTACTAGGTGACGTGCCATATGAATCTTATGGTGAAATTTGTTTAACACGTGATGATATGCTATCAATTTGCATATGTACCATATAAGAATTAAGAAGACTTAATTAGAGGACTAGCAAGATAGATGTGACCATTACAAAAGATTAAAAAGTTTTAAGGTTATATTTTGTAAAAGGGTAGTCGATCAATGGGTGGGTAGCTGAAACTTATAGAATATTAATTTGTATTAAATATATGTTACTAATAAAGTAGTATGGTTTTGATAACCTAGTTGTTAAGACATCTGGTAAAAGTTTGTGAATAAAAATTCAAAAGTTTCGAAAGGTTTAGACGCACGAGTAATTGTTATTCTAAAAAGAAGATATTTGGCTAAAAGTCCATTTTGCCAACCCCTTTTTGTAAAATGTCCACTTAAAATTAGTTTTTGGTAAATGTCCTAAATTTTTTTGAAAACCCCAATTTGCCACATGTTAACTTACTCTGTCCGTTCTCCAATCTCCCACACAGATTTGAGGTTAAGCCATGGCTTCCTCACACTCCTCTCTCCTCGTAATCTCTCAAGATCCGGAAGAGATCCCCAGTGATCTCCGATCCTTGATACCGACTTCCTCCCTTCCGATCTGCCATCCTCTCCGAGATCGCCGCTCCCGCTGAACTAGATGGTGTCGGAGAGGATCTGCACTTCGATCTCCAGTTATCATCCTTTCCGAGATCTCTAGCGATCTCCGATCCTCGTAATCGCCGCTTCTGCTTCCGTATAGTCCTTTTTCCGGTTGCTTTTGATTCGTGCTGGTTTCCGATCAATTTTACTCGATTATGATGACATCACCTCCATCGCCCGCTGTTGTGGCGGCGATCCAAGGGGCAGACGACGAAGAAGCTAGGCCTTCCTGGCGCCGATGTCGTTGATTGTCATGGAACCGGAGGAGGAGGTCGATGATAGGAAGAAGAAGGTCAAGATCTTCTTCGGACTCGATCGATGATAGGCGCCGATCTCCGACATCCTCCTTAACTCTGTCGCTAAACAGCAGCTTCGGATGCCTCGTCGGACTCGATCTCCACAAGTCTGTCACCATGTCCACTCTCGCACCACTGGACTCGAAGGCGTTCAGGCAACTGGTGCATACAGACATAATCGGATGGATCGAGATGTGTGAATCTCGATGTTCTTGTTTTGGATCCTAATTTGCTGTTGTTCGTGAATAGATCAAGATATGTGAATCTCGAAGGCTTTCAGGCAATTGGTGCGTGCAGAGTAAGTCTAGGTACTGCTATTCATTTGATTATTCCAATTTGTTCATCATGAAGAGATCGATATTGTGTGGATTGATCTGCAATTTCACTCTTCAATGGTTAAATTAATTGTGATTCCACTGCAATTTCATCCAGATTTTGTGATTCCAATTTGGTGTGCATTCACTAATAAACTTTGATGTTTACAGTGTTGGAATTATTTTGATTGAGCTGATTACAGTCATTGCATCCTACATTTGCAGTGCATTCTACATTTGCTGTCATTGATCAGTAGATCGGCTGTGCACCCTAAATTCAGGCCATGCTTAATGTTGAATAAATACATTGTAATCAATCCAAGCCGATGGAATGGAAGTTTGGTAGCTGTTGTTGGATTTGAAATCTGCCCTCTGCTATAAATGTTTTTATCTAATGTGATAATTAAAATAAATTGTGTAAATAGAAAAATTTTGGTTGGCACATCTTATATGGAATAGGGGTACTCTTGATGCTGAATAACCACTGTTAATGCGCGCATGAAGTGATGGTGGGGTGATTGCAGGTCATGAATTAATTCCTTGTAAATGTTTTTTCTTCTCATTCTTCATTAGCTAGGTTTATCTTTCTTGTTTAATGGAATTTCACTTATCTAATACGGTGACAATTTCATGTGAAGTTGCCACCAAAAAAAATTATTACAACATATGTCACCAACAGTGTCACTATTGATTGATAAGGGTGGTGACAGTGATCTCGTAAAAAAAAACTCTAAAAACAAAGGTGTCATCACAACGATAAGGGTGGTGACATCGGTGATATTGTGTTTGATTACACTATATTTTTCATGAAATTATATGTTCTTTTTTATTTATTTTGGTCATATTGTATTTGATTACACTATTTTTTTTTTAATTTTTAATGAAATTACATGTGTCACCAAAAGTGTCACCTCTAATAAGGGTGGTGACATAGTGGTGACAGTGATAATGGCGATGACAATGATTCCGTAAAAAAACTCAAATAACAAATCTGTCACCAAAAAAAGTTGCTACTGTATGTGTCACCACCGACAATCTCATTGCAGTCATCTCATAAAAAAACAAAGATGTCACCATAGTGATAAGGGTGGTGATAGTGGTGACAACGATAGGGGTGGTGAAAGCGACATGGGTGGTGGTGACAGCGATAGAGGTGGTGGTGACAACGATAGAGGTGGTGATGACAACGATCGGGGTGGTGGTGACAGCGATAGGAGTGGTTGTGACAGCGATAGGAGTGGTGACAACGATAGGAGTGGTGATAGCGATAGGGCGGTGACAGCGATAGAGGTGGTGACAGCAATAAGGGTGACGACAACAATATGGGTGTTGGTGACAGTGATAGGGGTGGTGGTGACATCGATAGGGGGTGGTGACAGCGATAGGAGTGGTGGTGACAGCGATATGAGTGGTGGTGACAGCGATAGGAATGGTGGTGACAGCGATAAGAGTGGTGACAACGATAGGGCGGTGACAACGATAGAGGTGGTGACAGTAATAAGGGTGGTGACAGCGATAGGAGTGGTGGTGACAGCGATACGAGTGGTGACAGCGATACGAGTGGTGATAGCGATAGAGGTGGTGACAACAATAAGGGTGGTGACAACAATATGGGTGGTGGTGACAGTGATAGAGGTGGTGGTGACAGTGATAGAGGTGGTGGTGACAGTGATAGAGGTGGTGGTGACAGCGATAGGAGTGGTGGTGACAGCGATAGGAGTGGTGACAGCGATAAGAAGGTGACAACGATAGAGATGGTGGCCGCAATAAGGGTGGTGACAGCGATATGGGTGGTGGTGACAGCGATATTAGTTGTGGTGACAGTGATAGGGCGGTGACACTAATCTCGTAAATAAAAAAAAAAATTCACCCAAAAATTTGTTTATCATCATACATGTGTCACCAAAGTTGTGTCACCAAAGCCATTGACCGGTGTCACCACCTTTATGTCACCAAATTCGTAAAAAAAAAATCGAAAAAAAAAAACGTGTCACCAATTTTTTTTTTCGGTCACCAAAGTTGTGTCACCAATTCATTGACTTTGACCGGTCAATGGTCAAAATAAAAATGGGAAGGAAGGAAGGGAATGGGAAAGAGGGGTAAAAATGTAATATTAGGATATTTTGCAAAAGAGGAAATAAAAGTGGACATTTTGCAAAAAGCCTTATAGAAAATGGACACTTAGCAAAAAAATCCTTCTAAAAACTAATTAAAAAATATAAAATCTTGTATTTATTTCATTTTAAACAATGTAAATATAATATTAAATTCGTTGATAACCTCATAACCCCGTGACGTGGAGTTGTGTTTAATTCAAATCAATTTTGTTATATCATTCAAACTTGACACTATGATACATGAGTCTAAATATATATAGGGTTTGTATAGGACGGGGTTAATAAACTGACTAAAATTATAAACAGGGTAAAATTTATAAATTGTTGGTAAAAATAGTTGAAAATTTAAACAACAAGATAATCTCTGTATGGGGCGAAAAACAGTTTATTTGTAAAAAGTGGAATTTATTTGGTTATTATTAGGGGTATTGTGGTACTTTCAAACCAAATAAGATAAAAAAAAGGGAAAAAAACGTCTTTTGCCAAATAAACACCTAAAAAAAACACCGAAAAAGAACTTATTTTTTAACTCCTTTTTTAGATTGTTTTTTTCATGTTTTTTTATACCCCAAACAACCATTTTAACTGCTTAAAAAATAAATAGGTATTTTTACTTAAATTTTACATGATTTTTGTACTCCCATACACACCCACAATCTAATGACATTATAATGACACAGGTGTAGCAGGAATAGCAGATAAACGTGTGCATCTAGCTACCAGCTACCTTCAATTTGAATATGGGACTAGTAGTTGGATATATATATATATATATATATATATATATATATATATATATATATATATATATATATATATATATATATATATATATATTAGTGTTGTTAAATGAGGTAAATTAATGTAAGTTATTTATTGGTGTTTTTTGCAGTATGTAAGTCACTTATGCCTCACACAAACACCCTTTAACGTTAATGTGGTAATGTACGTTCCTTCTTTTAGATCGATAGTGAAAGATGCATAGAGCCCACTCATCTCATACATGAAAACACATATTTTCTTGAAAACGACTAGTACTACGTCCTAGAGAGTCTACTTCACATGTTTAATCAAACGACGTCTGAAAACTACTATATATCTTTAAATTTTAAAAGAAGAATTGTTTTTTTTTTTTAAATAGAAGAATAATTGGAATACAATAGTCATAATAGTCCATTAACACCGTACCACTTAGCAAAAATAATATAATCCTTTTGAGATTCGCAAAAATCAACCTTTTTGGATGAAAAGTTTATTTTACACTTTTAACATTCAAATTTTTATTTTGTTTGATATTTTATACATTATATGTCGTATAGATAAAAGTTTATGTAATTTTTTTTTTGATATTAGTGCAGTTCAATCGACTCAGTCGTTCTACATTTAGATCAGATACTGGTCTATTTAAGGGTTGATCCTCTTATTCCCGTTCGATCTTAATCCAGTTTGTGTAAAGTTTATGTAAATATGAATAACGATTTATTGCCACTCTTATTTACCCAATCCATTTATCATATCAATCTTATCTTTTTACTTTGTCACTCTTAAATTTCAATGATTTTCATGACATGATAAATTTAATCAAAGATGACATAGTTTTTTTTTTTAATCTTGTACATATGATATATGAAAATCATATCAATATGGTGGGCATAACTAGATAAGTAAGAAGGTCTAAAATAGATTTTTAAAAAATCATGTTAAGCAGTTAGGGCTGGGTCCTTTATCTTATGAGAAAGTGTAAATGGAATTTGCCTCCTAATTAAAATTCTTGATATCCCATATTTAAAAAAAAAATAAAAAAATTTGGTAGAAATAAGTGATTTAGTTTGCTTCTCGTCGGGTAGGTCCAACAAAGGGGTGATATAGGGTTCGTATGAGACGGGGTTAATAAACTGACTAAAATTATAAACAGGGTAAAAATTTATAAACTGTTGGTAAAAGTAGTTAAAAATTTATGAAAAAATATAAACTCCATATGGGGCGAAAAACAGTTTATTTGTAAGAAGTGGAGTTTATTTGGTTTTTATTAGGGGTATTGTGGTACTTTGAAACCAAATAAGATAAAAGATAAGGGGTAAAATAGTAATTATGGAATATAAACCTCAAAATAAGCTTCAATCTGCAGCTTGTTTATAAACTCTTTTTTTAACTGACTAAAGTTTATTTGTTGTTCTCATACACCGTTTAAACCCGTTTATTTTTTTAACAGCTAATAATTTCACTCTTTTTAACTTGTTTATATGGCAACCATACACACCCATAGGGTTCGTATGGGAAGAGGTTAATAAACTGACTAAAATTATAAACAGGGTAAAAATTTATAAACTGTTGGTAAAAGTAGTTAAAAATTTATGAAAAAATATAAACTCCGTATGGGGCGAAAAACAGTTTATTTGTAAAAAGTGGAGTTTATTTGGTTTTTATGAGGGGTATGTGGTACTTTCAAAACAAATAAGATAAAAGAGAAGGGGTAAAATAGTAATTATGGAATATAAACCTCAAAATAAGCTTCAATCTGCAGCTTATTTATAAACCCTTTTTTTTAACTGGCTAAAGCTTATTTGTTATTCTCATACACCGTTTAAACCCGTTTATTTTTTTAACAGTTAAAATTTTTACACTTTTAACTTGTTTATATTGTAACCATACACACCCATAGTGTTAGGACAATGCATAGAGTATATAAGCATTGTCCAAGCTCATTGTAAGACATTCATTCATAATCAAGGAAACACTTACTCATACTATATCTCTCTCTCTTTCTTGTTAGGAAATCAACTGCTGTATTTTTTAAAATTTTATTTTTTTGATCGAAACCCTTAACTCGAAAAAAAAATGTAGAAAAAAATTATGAAATCTTGGGCTAATTTTTACTAATTTTTTAGATAAAAAAGTAATAAAACTGAAGTCATGAGATCAAATCCCAGTACCTTTTTTCATAAATTTTTTAACCAAAATTATCTAATTAAATAACAAATTCAAGATCATTTCCAATATATTTTAACAAAAACATTTTTTTATATATACATGTTTAAAAAATCCCATTTTTTATAGTTTTTAGCTCTCTAAAAAAAATTATGCATCCATCACTGAAACCCCACAACCCACCAAGATCCTTTTGGTCTTTTTTGTTTTTCTTTTTAAAAAATATTATAATTAATTTTTGGATCTACAATACTTAGGGTCAGTTTGGTAACACGAAGCTGATGGGATAGCTGAAGCTGATAGGATAGCTGAAGCTGATGGATTAATTGTGTTAAATATATGTTAAATTAGAGTTTTCAAAAGCCAGTAAGGTGGTTGGTAACCCAGGTGATAGAGTACTGATAGAGTAGCTGATACTGTATAAACTAGCTGATCAGATTGAAGAAAATGAATAGAATTCTGAAAAGTTTGGAGTAAGTAGACGTTGAAAATCCAATTTCAAAAGCTAATTAAATTAAAATTTTATATTTAACTTATTTAAAACTATAAAATATTAAAACCAAAAGCTCCGAAAAGTTACATGCATTGCCAAACGGACCCTTAGTCTTAAACCGTGTGGTTTTTTTTTTTGGCATTTTTGTTGAGGCTTTGCCCCACACTGGATGTTAATTACATATATATGGCGGATAACAAGCAAGTAAGCAACCCAATTAAGCAGCTTAATTATAAGCCAGAAGAACATTCATTTTCAACGCTTACGAGGAAAATTAACAAAAGAGTGCAGTACAGTGTATGGCAGCCCATACCGCTGCCACTGGGGAGGTGGCGAGTCTTGCCGTGGCGGTGCTTCTACTTCTGACGGTGGCACAGCCGGTGTTCTCCGGCCAGCTCGTCGAGTACCTTCCGGGATTCGATGGCAAGCTTCCTTTCAAGCTTCAAACTGGGTAGGTATTTGCATTCATATGAATTTTTAACAAGCTTATGTGAGTACAATAGTACATACTACATAAGGTATTTATTTTGAAATCTTTTTATACTTTCATAGGAATTCCCAAAATTTTGTGCTACTACTTAGGCCTCGTTTGATTAAACGTGGAAAGTAACTTCCCGGGATTTGTAATTTTCATGAATTTTACTTCATGGAAAATGTAAAAATATGTTTGGTTGAAAATAATTTCCCATAAATTCAATTCCTATGTTTTGTTTGGTTAAACATGGAATTTTTATAGTAATTTATTTAAAATTACTCTTGTAACCTTTTGCTTTTTGTTTAAAATCAAAATCTATATGGGTAAATTGGTGATTTTGTTTTATAAAAAATAAAATTTATAGAAGATTTGGAAAAAAAAAAAGAATGGAGAAAGTAGATCTTACCTACCCCTCCATGGTAAGTTAAATTCCATCATTTCATGAGAATTTAAATTTCTAGGAATTGAAATTTCTGGGTTTTCTCATTTTACAAAAACATACCAAACACATGTATTGACACATACCTCATGGGATTTTGAACTTCCCAGAAGTAGAAAGCTAACCAAACGAACCCTTATTTATGAAGAAAAAAAAAACACTCCAGTTTGGTTTTTATTTTTTAAACAAAAAATCGACATCTATTTTTTTTGGGGAGGAATTTAATGTGGTGGACAATATTTTTGATTCTATATGATCATCTTTAATTTTGATACTTTCGGTAAGGTAATCATAAAGATTAAGATTATGATTTGTAAATGATAATTTAATGACATGAGCCGATTATTTTTTTCAAAAAAAATCGACGCAATTTAGAATTATTTGAGATTACCAATTATTTGAAAAGTATAACAAATTGAGATCAACCTATGACAATTGAAGAAACCTTTGAAAAGGTCACGGATTAGCATGTGCATGTGTACGTGGGGTTCTCATTTGGACTAGTCAACCCGCCCTTTTTCTTTGATGAAAATCTAAGGTTTACCTTGCTCCCAGGGGCGGATCTAAATGGGGGCATGTGGGGGCACGTGCCCCCACCCTCATCCGACGAACCCCGTATATATAATCTCCTCGTCGATAGCTTCGTTTTGATATATAATACGCATTAATCCGATATCCGAGTAAAAAGTTATGAATGTTTGAAAATTGAAGGTATATTAATCACTTTAATCTTATTTTAATAATCTTCAATGCTTTTATATGTTATTTAGATTGACATTTAAATACTATAATTTATCTCAAGAGTTTCAAACACAAGATGTTATATTACTCATTTCGAAAATTAGGTAAGAAGTTACAAAAGTTAAAATGAAGGGAAATACCAGATTTTTTTATTTTGCAAGATATCGGTAATGCACATTTCTAAAAAGATGATCGAAGTAAGAATTCACAAAGTTTTTAACTTAATTGGTATATCATCACATTAAGTATTTTTTAGTGTTACTAGTTGTAACAACTATAGTGGAAATAACTTTCTCTGTCTATGGGTATTATCAAGACATATTTGTACAACAAGATGATGGAAGACTTTCTCTCTTAGATTTTGGTTTGCTTTGTCGAAAAAGATGTCTTCAAGCGCATAGATAGTGAAGTTATACTTCAACATTTTCAGGGTATTAAAACCCGTAAAATGGATTTACTCCATTTGTCGTCAAGTTCAACTATTTTGATAAATAATTATAATTAACAATTAACAACTCTTTGTACTATATATTAAATTCTTTTATTTTTATCGCTATTTTGTAGTATTGAAAACGTTATGTGTTGAATAAGTTTGCATTTTTCATTGTCATTTTTCACCATTGTGCCAGTGTGCCCCCACCCTCATCGAGTTCTGGGTTCGCCACTGCTTGCTCCCTTTTAGTGGGTTGAGCCGGTCGGCGCAGACTGATTTACCTTGTGTGTGGCGCAACCTTCATTAATTGGATGTTAAGTTATAAACAAGAATAGTCAATAAAAAAAAGTTCATATTTTGTATTAAAAATTAATAAATAAAGTTTTGATGAATAATGACACATGTGAATTTTTATGAAAATTACCAATATATTATACTCAAATATTTTTTTTTTGGTTGAGTTGTTAGGATTTGATAAATTGAGAATGAACTATATATATATATATATATATATATATATATATATATATATATATATATATATATATATATATATATATATATATATATATATATATATATATATATATATATATGCCCTAATTAATTATAACTCCTTTGATCTGAAAATGAAAATGTTACAATGAAATTAATTAATCGCCAATCAAATATAATATATATGAGGCCTAGATCGTGCTACTTCATCGGATCGGATCTCAACTCATCCAGCTCGGTTTCTCCGTCCGATTGAGGTGATTGGTTGATCGATGGATGTGAATCACGTGGATACATGAGTGTGTTTGTGTGGTTCGTACGTACAAAACAAATTGTTGAAGGTTGTTCTTTCTTTCCTTCCGGATAATGTGGATCCTTGACTAATCTTTCACGTATCTGCTTGATTCGAGTATTGCACTAATCTTCCACCTAATCTCCCACCTAATCATATCTAGTTGCCTTTCCCGCTTATCTTCTTCGGAGTGCAAGTGCAAGTCACTGGTAGATAAGTTGGAAAAGAGAGAGAATGAATTTTTTAGTTTTTTTGTATTCTTCTTTGTTGAGAAAATAAAAAGAATGTGAAGAGACCAAAAAGAGTCTCACATTGATTATATGTACAAAGAAGTCTTAGTATATAAGCTAGTGGGCTACCCCACCAAATACCAATTGATTTTATGATGGAACCCGCTCGGCTTATGTGCTAGGCTATTAACGCATGGGCGCACACGTGCACACGACCCCGATCCCGAGTCCCAACGGACTTCAGTACCCTTCTTTTTTACAGAGCTGTTGTTTGGTTGTTACTTTTGTATTGGACTAATCCTTGTAAAGCACTTGAATTGGGTTCGGATATGTGTATAGACTGGGTCATAAATTAGTGGGTATATGAGTTTATTATTAGGATATGTTTATGGATCTTGGCCCACAAATCTCTGACCCAATCTATACACATATCCTACAAAATTGGAAAAGCTAAAGCAACCAATTAATCTTATGATACTAGATACAAGGAAACAATTGGTATGATGAGTAGTCATTGGTAGAACAAACTTGAAAGTATTTTAAATTGTTATAACTAAATTCTTTTAATATTACAGCTTTAATTTCTACCAAGATATATCGATCACAAATTCACAATAAGATAACAAAGTGATATATTAGGGAATATTTCATTTAATTATTTGAACTGTTTTTTTAAGCTTTGTGTTTTTATTTATGGGAATCTTTATTTACAGTATCTTTTAAGGCATAGATTAGAAAGGCGGTTAATCCTATATATATATATGACAAAAATAGAAATGATTGAGCTATTTTAATAAATCAGATCATTGTCGTGTTCCATGTCTTCAAAGATCCCTCATTGCATCGAATCGACTTCCGTTAACAAGGAGTTTAATGCAGGTACATTAGTGTGGGCGACTCT
Source organism: Persicaria maculosa (assembly GCA_963922045.1). Lineage (NCBI taxonomy): Eukaryota > Viridiplantae > Streptophyta > Magnoliopsida > Caryophyllales > Polygonaceae > Persicaria > Persicaria maculosa. The sequence goes on along the minus strand of OY998251.1, from coordinate 83,258,376 downwards.
GAATTGTTCTACTACTTCTTTGAATCGGAAGGAAACCCAAAGGAAGATCCTCTTTTCATCTGGTTGAGTGGTGGTCCTGGTTGCTCCTCCTTCAACGGCGTCACTTATGAAATCGGTGTGTATATATACATACTAGTTCTGTCTTCTGATTATTACTATTTTATAAATTGTTTCCTCTTAGAGTTAAAAATGTCCTCAGACAGGGATCAAACTTGAAGCCTCTTAATGATTGAAGAAGAATTTGTTGAGATGAAAAGAGTTTCACGTCGAAAATATAAAATAAATAAATATATAAGTCAATTTGTTACTATTTCTATTGTCAATTGGTTTTAGGACAGAACATAAAAGTGCTTATGTATTTGGGTTTCTAATTAGCGTACGTATATACGCTTATACACACAACCCCCAATCATGATCACGAATCACAAACAGACTTCAGTACGTAAAGAGTCTTCAATTCAATTGTGTGGATAATCACATACTAGCTAATTCTAGGTTTAGAAAGAATTAGAATCCCTATTTCCCTTGAAATTATACATGGAGTTGTGGATAGTTAGAATAGATCCACAGACTAGGGTGACTGACCTGATCATTTGATTTGAGGTGTTAATTACGAGGCATGTCATTTTTGTTGGACGTACTCATTTTCAAATATCGACTCAAATATTTATTACGTGTATACGATTATTGACTCACTAGACTTTGAGTTCAGGTCCATTGGAGTTCAATATAACTAACTACGAGGGTGGCTTGCCCACATTGAACTATTACCCATATGCATGGACCAAGGTTATATATTCAATCACAAACCTATATACCTCTTCAAACTCATGCAAATGCTTGTGTTCTAACCAATGGATCAATGATATCATTTTTTGGGTGCATATATACTTCAGACTGCAAGCATATTGTTCCTAGATTCTCCGATTGGGACCGGGTTCTCCTACTCCACAACTCCGCAAGGGTGGGCGACTTCAGACTCGAAGGCTTCGAAAAAAGTCTATGAATTCTTTCTAAAGGTATTATTGGAGATTGCAATTTCATCAATACTATTGCAATGTTGATCATAAACAATCACGAAATCGGGTAACCTTATTTATTTGCTAACTCCCTTACATCCTTCCCGTTGTCTTTACTGGTTGGTTTTATTCTTGGGGATATACATTAGGGAAAAGGATACTCCCGTCTCATTTCTATGTAGCCCGTCTTGTTCATTTTAGTTGTTTATCATGCAGTGGCTAGAAGAAAACCCGGAGTACCTTCCACTTGAAACTTATGTAGGAGGCGATTCTTACTCGGGTATTGTTGTCCCTCTCATTACGAAATTAGTCGTGGAAGGTAACTAAGCCATTGGTCGCGATCAAAGATGTTAAGAACTATATCGGAAAATGTTGCTCAAGATAATAAAATCGCGTGAATTGCAGGTCTTAAAGCACAAATCCAACCGCGCATTAATCTCAAGGTTGAATATTTTGCATCTAAGTATCTAACTTCTTCGAACAAAACTTCGTCTACGGATTTTACATATTGTAATGCTTGTAGGGATATTTGGTCGGAAGCCCATATACCGACTCAGTGATCGATGCAAACTCGAAGGTAACTTTTGCTCATCGTATGGGGCTTATATCCGATGATGTTTTCCAGGTACTACTAACAAAATCAATATCTTATATACCTACATTGATGTTCAAATTGATGTTCGTAACGGTTGGATGTATTCATCTCCAGACGGCAAAGGTAAAATGCAACGAGAATTACGTCGATGTGGATCCATCAAACACGGATTGTGTTCTTGCTTTAGCTCAATATGAGAAGGTAAAACATTTCAATATGATCATGTGTGTCCAGACAACAGATCATTTGTGAACACTTACGGTGAACAAATCTAGAGCATTGGATTAAGAAGATCAATGACTGAGATTTAAAGAAGAATTTAAAAAGTAAAATTATTCGTCTGAAACAACATGATTATTCGTACAATTCATATGAATAATCATATATTGTAACTAACGAATAACTTTTATATGAAAAGATTGTCAATACATACGAATAATTACATTAGGTAGACGAATAATTATGTTTGTTACATATGAATAATTAATATGTTCACAGTTTATACAACAGTAAGAAGTGTTTATACCAGAATCATCAATCTGATTTTTCTACCACTTGTTCAATCAAAACAAAAATGACTTTTTTTTCTTTCATATCGGTCTATTTTCCTTAGTGTGTTAAGGACTTGTACACAAATTGCATTCTAGAGCCAAAATGCACATTTGCAAGAAGATCATTTCTTGAAGAAGATGAATCTAAACACTTCATTCTTTCTCCTCCGAAAATCCCAGAGCTCTGGTGTCGGGTAATTGATCCTCTTCGAAAACGTTTCGTCTGTTTTTTTGATAGATTTGCAAGTAATTTTGATCTTGTAAAGACAAGCAAAACTACTAACTTTTACACTTGTAGAACTTCAATTACGCGATGGCGTTGAGCTGGGCAAACGATCCCAAAGTAAGGGATGCCTTACATGTTCGAAAGGTACGTCCTCTATCCTAATCATTTATCGTCTCCAACGACGGATTGAAGTGCAAAAAGTACGTATACAGGACACCGTGGATGATTGGGTGAGGTGCAACGAGAGCTTAGATTACACCAAAAATCAGCTAAGTGTTGTCGATGTTCATAGATACCTCACAAGCAAACAACTTAATGTTTTAGTCGATATGTATGTTCTCGCTTCATCTTCGTCGACATCTCTCTTTCATCGATTTTATGTTGTATAGTAAATGACTCGTTACTTTTTAGTGGCGACCGTGACATGACCATACCATTTGTCGGTACGATGCAATGGATAAAGTCCCTCAACCTTACTGTCGATGAGCAATGGAGGCCATGGTTCGTAGATGGTCAAGTCGCAGGGTAAGGTGATCGAGCCCAAGTGGCTAGTTTCATGTTGTTAACATTCAGTTGCACATCTAAGGGGGTTCAGGGTGGTTGAAGCCCCTACATCAAAAGAAACACCAAAAAAAATAATCATGATGTGTTTATATATATATATATATATATATATATAATTTGTAATAATTTTAGGGATAAAAAAAGTTTTAAAAAATAAGGAATCACAAAAACAATTTAACTCAGTGGTAAAGAGAATAGTGTTTTTCTTAGTTTTCTCTTCTAAAAATGACTAATTAAATTGTAAATTTTAAAATTTCTCCATTATATTTAAATAAAAACATTCTTTTACATAAGTGCTCGTTTGGATTGGTTTGAAAAACCCAGGAAGTTGAATATCCCAATAAGTTAGATAGAATATCTACGTTTGGTTAAAAAAATTCTTCTCCAAAAACCCAGGAATTGAAATTCCCGGGAATTGAACTTCCTGTGAAATACAGGAATTGAAATTACCAAGGGGGTACATGGTAAGACAACTTCCACCCTTTTCTTACTAATAAAAATCCCATATTTATCTCACTACATCAAATCCACCATTTTTTCATTTTTTAACCAAACATGTTTAATAAAATCCCAGAAAGTGTAATTTATGGGAAGTAGACTTCCCAGGAATTAAATTCCCAGGAAGTAGACTTCCTACATTTATCCAAACGAGCACTAAATACATATAAAACATTTCTCATTTATGAATAATTTTTCTTTTTCTTTTTTTTTTAACTAAAAATGACTATTTAAATATCAAATTTAAGGTTTTCTTTTCTTTATGTATAAAAAATATTTTTCATATACATGCAGAAACAAAATTTATCGTCATTAGAAACATTAGAAACATGCTATAGATTGACATTCACTTGCTCTTGTTGAAATCTTTTGAGTAGGTACACGGAGAAATACTACAAGTCGCAGAATGGATATAGGCTTGTATTCGCGACTGTGAAGGTAAGGTGATCGAATACCTCTTTACAAATAATAAGGGTTAATTGGACGAAATTGAATAAGTTATGTGTCATTTATTCGTGATTTCTGGTTGCGATGTAGGGGGCGGGTCACACAGCTCCAGAGTATCATCGAAGGCGATGCTATCAAATGTTCGATAGATGGGTGCATTGGTATCCATTGTAGATTCGATTCCTACTTGAAGAATTCTGGTGCAATTGGTGTTCTCAACATAAGAAATTTATGACCTTCTCAGGGGCTTGTTCTGTTGTCTAAATCAATTTTATTTGATGTCGATCAATCATTTTAAAGTGTGATTGACAAATAAAAAAAATATGATTTGATTGGGAGTTGTAATAAAAGCCTTTATTTCTAACGTTGGGTGATTTTAGAACAAAATTTGAAAGGTTGATGTTGAAATTGATCGATTAGTGTCTCAATGACTCAATCGTCCACCTTGGCCCAACATCAACCTTGCAAAATTTTGATTGGAAGTTGTAATTAAACGAATGTTTTTTCAAAATAACCAAAATAGTCAAAATAATTTGCAAACTAGCCAAACTACGAAACTATTTTGGAATTTAACCAAAGTAGGATAAAGTCGTTGTTTCAAACAGCGAATTACCCCAATTTTTTTTTAAAAAATATTAAAATAACAAAGTTGTTTTTTTTTTATAAGGAAAAAATTCGAGTGGCGGTTAGTCAACCCGAAAGCATCCCGAAGGATGAGATCACGAAGATCTAAAAGAGATACAAAAACATAATACATCAAAAGAAACACCCAAAATAAACCCGGAAAAATCCCAAACCCTAAGCAAACAAGCGGACACAATATCGAGAGGAAGGAAGACCGACGAGGTGAAGTGGATAACGAGCGCATGGGACAGCACCTGCTGACACGATGTATCACCGCCGGAAAGACGGAAAGCAGAAATCCTCGTAAGGCAAAGACGACTCCTGGGGAAGTGTGGATCACACGACGTTCCCCCCACCTAGATGAGGGATCTTCGGAGACCACAAACACCGCCAACACGATCACTACGATCAACCAGGGCCGCAGAACTGCTCCTCAACCGAAACTAACCACGAACCGGCAAACAGACACCTAAACAAACACGAAAAAATGAAGCACAATCGCGAGAAGGGCGAAGAGCGAGAGAAGAATCCAGAATTTATTTAGAGCAATTATTGCAAACCCCACAGAAAATTATTTAAGTTATTATTTATTGAAAATTACTCCCTCCGTCCAAAAATACATGGACTTTTATTATTCATACACGCTTTTTTAGGAGTTAAAAGCTATATAAAATATTAACTTTTTTATTAATTTTTTTTAATAATTACAAACTTATTATCAATAAGTTTGTAATTATTAAAGAAATTAATAAAAAAGTTAATATTTTATATAGTTTTACCTTCTTAAAAAAACGTGCGTGAATAGTAAAGGCAATGTATTTTTTGACGGAAGTAGTACTACTATAAATTAATTTAATTTATTCCAAATTTTCTAAGGGTCAGCTTTGGGCCCAAGGCAAAAACCTTGAGCCCAAAGGATAGGCCATGGGCATAGATCGGGCACAAGAGACCAACCAAAACCCTATGCCAAGATGCAACCAGCTATGAGCTAGCAGCCGGCCAAAGACACAGAGCAGCGGACAGCGCCGGCTCTCCGGCGACCACCAAATCGGGAATAGGAAGGCGAAACACCAGGGAGGGGTGGGATTCACAGCCGCTCCAAACCCGGGCCAGAGCATTGGCGTCGGCGGAGAGATGGAGGAACCGCGATGGTGTGAGTGTGTGAGGGTGTGACGCGGAAGTCCGGAGGAGGAAGAGACAGCCCCGGAGAACAGGGATCCCAGTCAAACGCCGAGGAGGGAAAACGGAGCAGCGACACCGCCGAGGACCGCAAGAAGGGTCAACAACAGAGCAGACAACGGCTCCGAGCGGCCCAACGGCGGGGCCGCGGGAGGAAGCATGTGAGAGGCGATCGAAACCGGCGAGAGGCGACCGGAAAGAAACAACCCCAAAGAATGGGGGCTTTCGGAATTAAAGAGCAGCGGTCGACCAAAGGGAGCAAAACAGAAGCAACCAAAGGAGACAGCGAACCGTTTTAACCCAGGAAATCAATTTCAAACCTCACGAAGAGGAAATACAAAAGGAGATTCGAGATTTAAAGAGGGAGCGATTGAAACAATCGCTCAATCTGAGAAAGAGATGAAAAGAAATATGTTTTGTACCCTGGATTTTGATTTCTAAACTCGCATCGGAACGGAGACAGAAATGAATGAAGCCCCGGCGGAACAAGAGCCTCAAACAGCAACTTCTCCAACAACCGACGAGGAGCACCCCTGTCGAGAAGAAGATTCGACATCCGAAGAGGGTCTAATTGCTTCTGAAGAGGGATTAGTGGCCTCCGAAGAGGGGTTAGGAACCTCCGAAGAGGAATTTTCAGGCTCGCCGACAGAAAATCCGGCAAGGGGATGACTCCCTCTCTCTAGAAAGGTAGAGAGAGGAGAGAGCGTAGTGTGCACTCGGTATCTCCTTCACTCCTTGTTAACTACTCCGTAAATAACAAAGTTGTTGTTTGCAACTTTGTATTTTTCTTTTAAAAAATTATCATTTAAATATTAAAAAGGTAAAAAAACTAAAAAAAAAAATATGGGAGAGTTGTTGTTACAAAAAGTGACTCTCCCCTTTTTTAAAAAAAATAAGTTGTCTCACCTCTTGCCCCTTTTGGAGAGCAATTGTCTCCCCTTAATCTGGCGCCTTAGGTCATCCGCATTCATGAATCCTTTCACGAACTCATAACTTACTTTTTTCACTGCCACGTCAGCTTACGAACCCGACTTCAGATTATTATTTTTTCACCCCCCATTCATGAACCCGACCTCGGACTCATAACTTACTTTTCTTTATTTACCTTTTTTATTAAATTAGATTTCTATATATTAAACTCATACTATAATCCACTCTCAATAAATTTATTAATAATACTAATTAGTAAGTTTTATTATTAAATATTAAATATTATTCATGTATTTATTTCATAATAAATTTATTAATAATACTAATTAGTAAGTTTTATTATTTCTATATATTAAACTCATAACTTACTTTTGATTTTTTACCTTTTTAATATTTAAATGATAATTTTTTAAAAGAAAAATACAAAGTCGCTGTTTCAAACAACGACTTTGTTATTTGAATATTTTTTAAAAAAAATTGGGGTAAAGTCGCTGTTTGAAACAACGACTTTACCCTACTTTGGCTAAATCCCAAAATAATTTCGTATTTTGGCTAGTTTGCAAATTATTTTGATTTTTTTGGCTATTTTGGAAAAAAAAATATAATTAAACATACATATTTGCTAATGATACAATCACTTTTTTTTTTATCAAGTAATAATTCGATAGTCAGACATACTTGGCTCATCGAGAGGCCGACGAAGTCAGCATACGACGAACTGTCAAACATACAATCATAATAATAAAATGATGCAACACAAAGATGGTAAACAAACAGTCACTAGAAAAACAGACGAGCCTAATCCATAAAAGCTGAGGATAGCGAAGACAGAACGGAGCCAAGCGCCACCAAGAGATATCACCGCTGAGCGGTACATCAGGAGTCCCCCTGTGGGCGATGAAGACGAACCTCCAAGGAAATTTCCGGAATATGGAGTCGCCATGATGCACACCGCCACGACTCCAGCCAGATCCGACATCGGACGCACGAGCCCCAACTCAGATCAGAACCGCCAAGAACAATCAGAACAACTGCCGTTAACCACCCTCGTAGAGAGCACACCTGCAAGCCCTTTCGGGGATTTGTCAAGACCCTTTCAGGATTTTATCAAACCCTTTCGGGTGGGTTTACACTTTTTTTTTCTCCGAATCCACAACCTTGCTAATGATACAATAACTTTAAAAAAAATGTTATAAAATTCACAAAATTCGAACTATTTGAGCTTGAATTGAGTCAAACTGAGTTTTGAATAAAGTTTTAAAATGTGTTAATACTCGACTCGTTTACTAAATTAATGAATTCGAACCGAGTTTTTATTTAGTCGAATCGAGTTGAACTCGAGCTACTCAACTCATATTATAATTTATAACTACTCTAGGTGCGGCGTAGTGGTGAGGTGCAAGGGGGAGTAAGGAGGTCCCTGCCTCCACCTCATTCCTTGGATGAAAATCCAAGGTTTGCCTTCTCTTTACCGGTGATCGGTGGATCGAGGCGGACGGCGCAAGCCGGTTTACCTGTACGTGAAAAAAAAAAAGGATAATAATGAAACTCCGGTTCGACATTTTCCGTAATTTATCATCACGTATAGAAAACCGGTTCAGACCGGCTTTGTTGTTCATCCTTCACATGACAAGTGCACGCCCAAAGGCCAAAACTGTAATCAACACCAAGGGCGAATGTGCCTCTCTCTCAGTATCTCATCGTTCGTCTCTCTGCGTGCTAAATCCTTGATGAAATTGGCCCAGATTTCATAGAGATTGTTTTCGATTTTCTACCTCATATTCTATCTCGAATTGTCGATCTTGAATTCGATTTTTCTGTGAACTTGAGGCGCGCACCACTGAATAAAAATGGTGGTCTGTAAATGCCGTAAGGTAAATCCTTCATCTCTTCCCTCTTTGTGAAATTCAGCGGCTCTTTGCTTAGGTTTTTATCTACTTCATCTCATATTCAGCTTATTTAGGCTATTTCACGTCTTCAGATCTCGTGATTAAGTATGATAATATCCGAGTTTGTCCCGAATTCCTCATAATCCGTTTTCTGTGATTTATTTTTGGTCAATACTTCTTGATCTAGGACGTTTTCGAGTCTGTAATATGATAATAGAGTGATCTTTTATGTTGTATAGTTGAACGCATGAAGGATCAGCACATTATTCACCTAATAATTGAATGTTGGGGTGTGGATTGAGTGTGTCAATGAGAGTAGCTTAACTTTGGTCGGGAAGTGCGATTGTTTTTTGATTTTCGCCTTATTATCTGCAATCAAATATTTGCTTTACACCTTATTATCGCCAATGCCATTAGTGTCTTGCTGTCAATCGAAATTTAAGAACCTTGGTGGCTTTGTTGATTATATTTTGATTATCTCTACTGGAAATAGAAAACTGATTCCTCTATGCTACTGATTATTCAGGCTACCAAGTTATACTGCTTCGTGCACAAGGTTCCAGTATGTGGAGAATGTGTATGCTTTCCCGAGCACCAGATCTGTGTGGTACTGTAGAGCTTTCATTCTAGTTTTTCCCTCTAGTATTTGTTGCAGTGGAAATCTTCCTCCTATTTATGTTTAGCTTGAGGCTTGAGCAGGAGATAGAAATGTGTTGCTCAATTATGGGAGTTTGGAGTGCATTATTACACTGTTATGGTTTACAAATTTCATTCTCTATTCTGAAAGGGTTTGTAATAATCCGGGGAGGTCAGTATGAAGGTCGTATCATTATTAGTGGATTGAAGAAAGTAGACTTGTAAACTTGTTATGGTCCTTTGGATACTTCTGTTGGAGAAAACAGGAATGTAGGTAAACCTAATTGCAATGAAGTATTCAAGCAACACCCTATAGTGGTTGGGAAATTTTAACAAAAGCACTTAATTGTGAATTCCTTTGGTTTTGACTAATCTTTAACAAGCCTTACTGTACAGCCTTAGGAGAGCTTGTGGTTTATTCTTAATCAAAAACATCCCAATAGTCCACATATATTTCATTTTAGCAGGGTTTTGGGGTAACAGGTTGTCTGCATCGTGGCCCTAGGGCCCAAATGTGAGAGAACATTACAATGCAGAATACTGTCATGAAGATGTGAATTTGTGTGAGAAACTCATTTAGTCGAATCGTCTCACAAAAAATTCTGCATTGTGAAATGATCATACACATTCTGAAATGTTGGTTCTTAATTCTATCTTCCTAATCCTGCTGTTTATAATACTAATATTTTAGGACCGCCCATGATTAAGATAAGGGCTGAAGTGAGTTCCTCGATGTAATTTCCTGATTTCATTGTTTATCTGTTATGTAGGTGCGCACCTACTCGGAGTGGGTAATTGATGGAGAATATGACTGGCCACCTGTATGCTGTCAATGCAAATCTGTACTGGAGGATAGAATTGATAACCAAACTACTCGTCTGGGTTGTTTACGTATGTAATCTGATAAAAACTCGACTGTTAATTACAATTCACTTAGTTTTTGTTTGCAAGTTCTAGAGTATTTTTCTTTTGAAAAATGTGACCTTGATTCCTTGAATCTTCTGCTTTCACTTTTCCAGATGTCATTCACACAAGCTGCTTGAATTCGCATATAAAAAGTTATCCTCCACATACAGCACCAGCTGGATATGTTTGTCCACTTTGTTCTACTTCGGTGAGATGGTTTCTTTGAAGAGCTCTTTTACATTAAGCTTATTCAGTAGGCTATTAAGTTCACAACGGTAGTAAAAGTGATGCTCAGAACATTGTAATCATCTTTCTATACTAGCATATGTTTTTGTGTCCTTGATGTATTTTCTTTTTACTGCTCTTGATTTGGATTTCACTTTGTTGCTAGTATGCATTACGTTGTTAGTCTAGAACCACTGGTATTGTCCTAGATGTAACCATGGAAAAGAAAATGACAGATTGTGGTTATCTATGTAGGATGGTCCTATGTAATGTAATTGCATTTTGACAGTTCTTTATGATCAACTGCTTACGCGTCCTGATGACAGAAGTCTGTCATTTTCCATTCACATGTACATCCGATGTTTCTTTTTGTTGATAGCATTGATTTTAGTATTAATGTTTGCTCCTTTATTAGATTGAGATCACCCTACTGAGAAAAATCCGATTGCAGACTCGTATTCAAAATAGTTGTTGTTCTTATACTACCTGATCATCTTTGTTTTGTTATTTTAGTTTCAGTCTGTTTTGTTTGTGAATATTATCTTTGGAGCACAAATACAATATGTCTGACTTATGCTTTACTAATCTAGATATGGCCCCCAAAGAGTGTTAAGGATTCAGGTTCTCATCTTCATTCCAAACTCAAAGAAGCAATTATGCTGGTAAGGTCCATAACTGCCTTGATTAAATTTCTCTTCTAATTCCCTGAACTAAATATTGACTATCTAACAAAGTTACATAATAAATAATGCAATTGCAGACTGGTATTGAGAAAAATGTGTTTGGGAATCACCCTATGGGAGAATCGCCTGGTCCCCCTCCTGCATTTGCCTCAAATCCGCTGAAGCGTTTGAGTGTTGGAGGCAGGGAAGATGTGCAAAATGAGAAAAACTTAGCTGATAGATACACATCAGTATCAGAGATTGTGCAGGTTGAGGTTCCTGTTCAGGACCAATCTCTTACAGCCAGTCATGATCCTAACTACATGAAATCAGTAAGTCCAGGACCTGTAAGAGGACATGACTCTTTATTTCAGTAATATTTTTTTTTTACTACTTTAAATTTAGCTTCACACTTGAATTAAGGAAGTATCTGAAATCTGAATCCCTTGACTTGTGTATTACGCATCAAGGTATATGGTCATGGTTTTAAAATATTTTTGCAATACAGCCTGGTGCAACGACAAGGAAAGTAGCAATGAATATTGAAAGACAAAATTCTGAGATCTCCTATTATGCAGACGATGAAGACGGAAACAGGAGGAAGTACACCAAAAGGGGTGAGTTAATGCTGCATGTAGTTTCAAAGTAATTCTGAACTTCATTCTTTTTAGTGGAACTAACACTAACTATATTGAGATGCCTCTGAATGCTTTGATGACTATGAATTGTGATGTAGAATGCCCTATTGATATTTATGCAGTGAAACGAAGTGGGCCTGATAGTTTAGAATCACCATTATGTAATCAACATGGATAGATGTTGAATGCCCTGTTTGCTGTTCCACTTATCCTCCTCCTTCTAAAGCCCCCATTCCCCATCTCTACTAAGCTCTCATTGCCTTGTCACCTTCCCCACACTACTACCACCCGTTTCATAAATATGCCAAAATTATGTAATCAACATGGTTGCCACCATTGACTGTTGGTGGAAGTGTCTCCACCAATTCTTTTCTTATCCCATTATATGTTGATGTAATTCAAATTATGTGGATCCAAGGAAGCTGGCTTTTCATCCCCTTTTTCAGGCTAGACGATTGAATCTAACCATAAAGACTTTATTATTGCTTGTTTATCGTACCCAATACCTCCTTCAATCATCTCTATTCCACAGATTATCTAGTAGAAGTTGGCCAGTCCGTAATCATAGAAAGCTAAACTTTCAGGCAAGGGAGGTAAAGGCGACAAAAATCTAGAAGTTTTCTCTGTCTGAACCTAATTGAGTATTTTATTTAAAGTCAAGTAATCGACCCCAGAGGCCCAGAATAGTTTGGTAGTTTTCCGGTTATTTCCAATCCATGTGAGCATCTCATATATAGCCCAGAAGAAAGAGCATTAATACTTACAGCTAACTGCTTACTCTTCTGGTTGACCCACTGACCTTCATACACCTATAACATGTTGGAAATATGAAAATTATAAATATCAATGCAACCTGAATATGAGCTGCTCAATGCAGGTCCTTTCCGGCACAAGTTCCTGAGGGCATTACTCCCCTTCTGGGGCAGTGCTCTGCCTACTTTACCAGTTACAGCACCACCTCGGAAGGACCCATCACACACAGATGACGCCGTGGAGACTCGCTCAAGGCATAAGTCTACTAGAATGGATCCTAGAAGGATTCTTCTTGTAATTGCAATAATGTAATACCTTGCTCTTTCAGCTCTCAGGCTACCTATTTCATTTCTAGTACTTGGCATTAGTGATCCTTTCTCCTCAGTTTAACAGAGTACAACATGACCATTTCAGGGCATGCATGGCAACAATGGCTATCTTATACTACAGAATTGCTCAAGGCGGTATGGGGCAACCAATGCTTGATGAAGTGTAGAAAGCAAGTCTCCTTTGAAAACTTAAAGGGAGACGACGTTGAGGAGCAACTAAGTGTCGTTTTATGTGTGGTACAACCATCAGCTGCTCTACCCCGTCGCTGATTCTGCTACTTGACCGTGTTTCAATGTCTCTATGGGTATGCCAGTGAAGTTCCAGCTCTTTGCACCCCTCTTTTGTTAAAATACCTAGTATATTGTCTTATTCGGCCCATGTTACACATACCCAACTATTGAAATTACTGGTGCTTGAAGGTTATTGCCTCTTCACGTTTCCGGTGTGCAACTAGAGTTGTTGGTGAGTTGTTGATCTCGAATGGCAATTATCCATGTGAATATGTTGTCATTATGATATTATTGAACGATTCTCCTTTGGTTTTTGTTGAGATGTGAAAGGAAAAAATTATCCCATATAGAAAGTTTGAACAGATCAAGCCTACTATATAAGTTAGTGACTACTCCTCTGTCTCAATTGGTTCATGACCGGGTTTGTATATTTTGATTTTTGAGAATCTACACCGGCCACTTGGAGTGGGAAAGAGGGTCAAAGGGCGGTTCCGGATAGAAGGTTCCTGATAGGGGTGGCACTAGATTTTTTAGTTCTCGAAAGGAGGGGATACCATAACCTATGGTTTGTATATTTCGAAAATCTACACTTCCTTTACCGATCATTTTCCTTCGGATCTCTTTCTTAGCTACCCTTCCAATGGAGACTCTTCCCATCTCTCTTCTCAATATGCTTGCAAAATCATCTGTACGACGATTTTGCTCGGATTTCGGGATATTACGGTAGAAGATTTCGGTGTTTAGCCACTGGGTGGGAAAGAGGGTCAAATGAGATTGCGTTGTTTAGCCAATGGCAGTGTGAAAGAGGGGCGGTGGTTCTGAATAGGAGCTACAATAGATTTTTTAGTTCTCGAGATACCAGAGAATGGTTTCTATATCAACGAGGAGAAGGATGATTCCGGCTCCATTGTTGGCTTTCAATTGATTTCCCAATCCGGTGAAAATGAGGTTTTGCATGGGAATGGAGCTTCTGATGCAAAACAAAATAAAATGAAGCACAATGACAGGACCAGGAAACAACAATTGTCCTTGTTAATGAAGAAAAAGTTCTCTATGCTAATGAAACTGTGTTAATCCCTCCACATATTGGTGGAGTTTTTCATGTTGCAGAAGTTGGTGTCGGATCCATATACATTTTCTCACCAACTAGAAGCGGGAAACCTTGAATCGGAATTTTCATACAAATTAAAAGCGGGTACCTCTTAACTAGAATAAGAACTTGTTGCGGAAGACAATGAGAAAATATTTGCCAAGGTTACCCATAGTATTGTGTTTGTCACTTCAGAGGCAGTGCCTTACTTGAAGATAGGGGGCTTGGGAGATGTTTGTTGATCTTTTCCCATATCTCTAGTTGCTCGTGGTCGTGGGCATTGTGTCATGGTTGTAACACCCACGGCATCGTGTCATGGTTGTAACACCTAGATACATGCATGGTACTGTTACAGACCAAAAATTCACTAGTGCATTTGATGCTGATTGTCGTATCAAGGTTAACTTTTGATGAGTATAGAGATGGCGTTAATTAGGTGTTATCATCGCCCTAGAAATCATCGTCGCCCTAGAAATCGATATGATGATAGCAACAACGACTTTAGTGATAACCAATTCAGATTTGCGTTACTTTGCCATACTGCATGTGAAGCACTGCTTCCACCCTGATTTACATAATATTTTTTTTTTGTTCAAACTTTTGATGTGGAACATTTGTTCAAACTTCATTTTTTTTTGTTCAAACTTTTGATGTGGAACATTTGTTCAATGGGATAATTTTGATGTTTCGACGAATTTTGCTCATGCTGATACTGGCGGAAAGGGTGTTGTATTGGTCTGTGTATGACTTAAAACGTATGGTATCACTTATCATCCTGGTTTTTGAACTAGTCCAAATTATTACAAGTGATTCAAAATGTCTACGAATAAGGTCAAACACCTCATGAATTACGATCAATATTGTGAAATTTAACCAAATCATAAATAATTCAATCACAAACCTATTAGTCCTAAATCTTATCACAAACCTATTAAGTTGAAATTCTAGGATCAGGATTGAACACCTTTCAACAAATAATCCAAACCCAAACTACCGACAACCAATTCCAATACTACCAACTTAATGCAACCTCAAGTACGGCCATCGGATATACCAAATAATCGAGTCTGCTTCAACATGTTTCATCAAATGGAAAACACAATTGATGCATCCGCAAGTGTAGCTTCCAAACTGCATTGAAAGTGGATTTTGTGAACGAATAACTAAACGAATTGACAGCATCAAATTTGATGAATCCATGAGAAATCATCAACTTCAAATGGTTGGCTCTGTATCATCTTCTTGCTGGTAATGGGATTCGTACTTTTCCACCCTTGTCTTGGCATCAGGCTGATCAAATTCTTCCATAAAGTCCTTGGTCATTTTGAGGAAATCACTCAAGTGAAGCTTTTTCCATTCCTAGAGGAATTCAGCAGCCAAAATGTAAGAATAATTGTCAGTTGTCACTCACTTCTCTTTCTCAATTGGCTATGAGAATTCGCACAAATGGCGAAGAAATCAAGCAATAAAAATGCGAGAAAGCTGTGGAAAAATAAATGGGTATACATATCAAGTGCTCTGCAGATGCATTACACAAGTTTGTATAGTTTTCTGGTCATGTACCTAATGTTATTTTTACTCTCTCCATTTGCAATACTCTCTCCCTTGGACCTATCAAGTAATCACTCACTTGCTCGGATTAGTATATTGTCAAATTATTTGTCCATGTCAGTTCTTCAGGTAATGTTACATGATTCTAACAAATTGCTTCCATTCATAATCACGTTTCAACTGTGATTACATTGCTTAAATTGAAATACAAGGACATAAAGTGCAGAAATTGATTTCTTCTCTATTCCAATTAAAATTTCATATTCTGAATTTTACCTAAATCCATCTTAACTTGTACATTGGTGGCATCATTAGTTAGCCGGTCAGGTAGATGGAACTTGGAAGCGGCAGCAGTTTGCAGTAACGATGAGGTGCTCTTTTTCTTCTTCAGTTTTTTTTTTTTTGGTTTACGCTTCAAAACATACAAGCATCAATGCTGTTTCATGGTTCCTAATGGCTAAAAGCTTTCATTTTGACACTGGATATTTAATGGGGTAAGGGGAACATTCCTTATTTTTTTTAAGTGCATGTCCACGATGTTGAAAAAAAGGAAGGATGTTAAAAGTATAAAACTTACTTCAAAGTTCCAATCTCCATACAAGTTTGGATCATCTTTATCATCCCAGACATAGGTGAATGCCTTGACCTTTTCAGCATTTTCCTGCAAACATGCACTCTCCACGTTACGATTTTCTACAGCAACGAACAAACAAACGATTTTTCTCGGTCAAGTGCAAAATACTCTTAACTTGACAGCAACACACTAGTAAGGAAAGAAGGTTCATTATTCCAACAGATCACACCCGTACACAAGGGTCACAGCTTGTATGCAAGCTGTTGAGTTTCAGAAAGCTTAAATCTCACATTCGCCAACGACTAAACAACAATTCAATTGCTTTATCCCTGAAACTACATGAATAAGTTATTTGTGTAAAAAACAGGCATACTGTACTTACCACAGGAGAAACCTCAACAACATCTCTGACATACTCAACATCCTCGAAAACATCAAGAATATCTAATTCAGGTGCAGATATATCCATTAGAACCTGAAACCAAAATCCAGACCACATGTTAGACATGATTAAGACCAATATGCACATCTCAGCCAACTGTCTCAGTGACTCAGCTTATGGTTGAATAAATTCAGGCATAAAATGAAATCCAGTAAAGAAATGGTATGTGTAGTCAGTAAACAATGGAAATGTAGCAACTGTAAACTGTAATCAATGAGAAATCAACAAAATTGAAAACTGTAATGGAGAGCGGCAGTTTGCAGACGAACCTTCCCATCTACTTGCTTGCCTTCAACGGGCAAAATAGCTGGATAAACACGCCCTTTGATGCTGAACCGTTGGCTACAGAAAGGAAGAAAGATCATCCAATCAAATCCCTAATCCAGAAGGGGCAGGCAAATTCTTACCCGATCATCTTATCAGAGGTTAATCAAACAAAAGGCGATTAAAAGGCGAATTTCACAACATCAAACGGGGATTGCGATTGGGGAAAGAAGGGGAGAGAGGGAGAGAGACGGACTAGCCGGGGAGGTGAGCGGGGGAGGAGCGAGGAACGCGATTCAACAGGGCGGAAACGACGTCGTCGGAGAGGAGGCTGCCGTAGACGAACACGTTGTGGGAGGTGGCACTCATCGTCTTCCTAAACGCTCCACTCGACGACGACGGCAACGGAATTTTCCGTTTTTCAACTCTCCTCCGTTGTCACGAGGGAGTGATTAACGACGACTTAAGATTCGGACTATCCGTATGTTTAACGCAACCCGCTGGTAAAACCCGATCCGAATCCGAAGCCCGACACAACCAGACCAGCCCGTAGCCGATTGACTCGAATATCCGAAAATTTACGGAAAACTGATTCGATCCGACCCATTTTGACTCGACATCGGAATATTAAAAATTGATCTAAATCCGAATGAACTGACAATCAACCTAATAACCTATGTTGAACTTCACACGGGTAAGTCGTATTCGACAATCAAGACTCAAATTCAAAAATTGAATCAAGTCAAAGACTCAACAAGACTCGAACAAGAATAAGATGGTGCGGCTGTAATTTGATAATAAAGACTCGAAATTGAAACAAAAAGACTCGATAGATTGGTTAGTCGATCTATATACAACAAGACGAAGACATCAGACTTCCGTAGAAGGTAGGAACCATCACCAATGACTATATATAACCCGCTTCTACAACCATGCACAACCAAGCGGACAAGGGGGTCAACCGTCTAATAGAACCCTAGGCTGATTTAATGAAAATAATAATTAAAATTAAAATATAAATAAAATAAAATAAAACCCTAAAATTACCTAAAATAACTTAAGTAAAGAAGGTCTCTAAAAATAGTAACAAAAGGAAGTTTCAACACTTGATAGAATGAAGTTGTAGATCTTTTCGTCCTCGTTCCAACAAGGTATGACATGTCCCAATCTGATAAATATGGACTCCGAACGACCTATTTTACCGAGACGTCGAAAAGCTTCAAATGACCATGAACGACCCAAAAACGTCAGAATCAAGCTTGCACCTTTGGACCTTCTCCCATGGTGGAGCATTTTTCTTCATCTTGAGGATGACATCATTCTCACGAGCTCGAGTCATGGGTCCATTCCCAAGTATGATAGGTGTGTTTGGAGGTGTCTTTGATGGTCCTCCATCAGAACTAATAAAAAGTAAAGGCAACAAAAACCTGAAATAAGTGAAACTTAAGACAACCGAAGTTTGAAATAACCAAACCCCGAAATAATTGAAACCCACATAACTGAAACTGAGACAACTGAAACCCAAACTCGACCAAATCCAATTGACCAAATCATTAGACATTTTTGAAACTCAAACTCAACCAAACCCAATTGACCAGATCATTAGACATTACCCAAAATCAGAATAGATAAATACTCGAACCGACCTATCCCGATCGATTACCACCTTTGTCCGATGCTGCAAAATCGAATTTATTTAAAAAAAATTGAAACGGAGTCATTTTGATGTTAGGGCTTAAGTTAATGATCTATTACTCATTAGGCATGTCCACGTGTCCAACCCTTCTACCCGACGAGTTACGAGTCGAAAAGTCATGACTCGAACCCTAACTCGTGGACAAAGCGGGCCGATGGGTCCAATTGACCCGCCGCCCATCGGGTTGAAATAAAAAGACAGGTTCGAATTAGGTCGACCATAACCCGAACCCACCAACCCGTTAACCCGGACCCGTTGGGTCACGGGTTAACCCGCGACTCGTGGTCAACTCTATTACTCATTATTTAAATAAGGTCCACGAACTCTAGTTAAAGGCTTCGACAGAACATTTCCACGAGTTGAAATTCTCATTTTAACTTTTGTAGCATGAAACCCTAATTTCAAATTTTGTTGGAAGAAGAGGCAACCAAATAGGGTATATGTAAACGATTTCTAAGATTTCGGGATGAGATTGATTATATTTAAAGTAAATTCTGATCCAACTGAAACTTAATAAGACTTTAACTTAAACCAAAATCAAGGAATGAAACTAATCTAAAATTCGAATGAATCGAATCCGATTCAACTGAAACTCAATAAAAACATGAACTAGTAATAAAGTTTTGGAAAACCATCAAAATAAATCGAAAAAGTGGAAGAAAAATATTCAAATAAACAAGAAAAGTGGAAAAAAAAATACAACAAGTTTAGCTTCATTTAAGAATTCGAGAATTGTCGCTCTAGTAAGGGCTTTGGATTGCTAACTGATTCAGGTCTTTTAGAATTAGACCTCATCCATCATGATGCCCACCTATCCGAATTTGTCCTAATCAAAAATAAAAAATAAAGCCCCAGTCGGGGTGGCTCACTGGTGGGGAGCAAGGGGATGTCAGGAGGTCTCGAGTTCGATTCCTATCTCAGTCTCTTTCCTTGGATTAAAATCCAAGGTTTGCCTTGCTCATTTCCAGTGGGTCGAGCCGGTCGGCGCAAGCCGGTTTACCTGGTGCGCGGCTCTTACCGGCTAGATCACGTTCGAGAATTTCATAAAATCTTGATCAACTTTTAAATATTTTCCAAAGTAAAAAATGAATTTACTTGTATTTTAATCTTGCCAAAAACCCCTTTCCTAAAGTTCCTAAACCCCTTTACCAAAAAAAAAAAAAGTTCCTAAACCCTAGTCATCCGGTTTATTTTGATCTCAAGCGGAAGCCAGGAGAGACGGAGCCACGGAGGAAACCCTCTTCGCTTGTTCTATGTAAGTTGTTCTTCTCCCTCTCAAGGCTTAATAGATCTCTGTTCTTCACCTGCTCTTTATTTTCTTCTCGCTCCGCCGATAGGTTCGCCGCCATTATCGATCTGGTTCGAGTTTCCAAACGATTTCGATTCGACGTTCCCGTAACGGAAAACGATAGGGCGTACCACGAATCCAACTTCAGTGGTTTTGCTTTTGGTGTTTCCTCGCGATTGATATTGGAAATGAAATTCGGACGAAAAATTAAAACTTCTTGTGTCCTTTTAAGCATCGAAGATGCAAGTTGCTTGTGGTTTGGTGAAACTTCCATGTCTGTCTCCTTCAATCGCATGTCTGAATGAGTGAATGTGATATTTTTCCAGTTCTATTTCGTTGGGGCGTTTGTTAAGAATTGGTATAGGTTTAGATGTTGTCTCCATTTGAGGATTTGTTTTGATTGCTTGAGTAAAGATGCTATAAAGAGTATCATACTCAAGGGCGTGTTTCAATGTTTCACTGATAATTGGGTTGGATATGTGATCACTCATGAATTTACAATCTAGAATAAAACAACATAACTATGTGTGCTTTGTTGTCTTCTTGTACCATAGCTTGGAACTAATGTTCTTCGCTTCAACTTTGCAGATTCATTGGCACTTTACTTTGGCTGATGCAAATCGACCTCTAATTAAACCTCGACAGTAGTGTTGGTGAAACTTTGCGATTTCCTATTTCTTTAGTACATGGAATCGTTGATTTCCCATTGCAGGGTTTCTTCTTCCAGATCAGTTCTCTTATCATCTCAACACTCTAATGTTTCAACCCTAGGTCCATTTGCCCCTTGTCAACTTGGAGTCGGAAAATGTGCAATCCTTAAATTTAACTATTCTCTGCAGCTGAGAGGTTGTATGGTTAAGCATACTAGACCAGAGTTGTATTGTAAACATAATGTGCAGAGATTGGATGCTTTAAACCCAGATTTAGCTGACCCGGTAGTCAGTCCTCCTAGGAAAAAATTGGCGGTTTTTGTGTCCGGTGGTGGCTCCAATTTCAGGGCAATTCATGAAGCTACCCTTACTGGTTCAGTTCATGGAGATGTTGCTGTTCTTGTCACTAATAAACATGGTATGAGAATGGCGATTGTCTGGACTTTTTACTTGCTTCTTGCTTAGTGATGCATATAAATGAACAGCTCATTAACACAATTAAATTCTTTGATCTTGTGTTTTTGGGCGGGATTTTCTGGCGATTTCATATAGCTAGTTAGATTTTTGACAGGATTTAAATTGTTTCTCTGTCAATGGCAGCTTGTGGAGGTGCAAATTATGCAAGGGAAAAAGGCATTCCAGTTATTTTGTTTCCGAAATCAAAGGAAGAGTCTGACGGCCTTTCTCCGGAAGAGCTTGTAACAACGCTCAGGTCTGACTTGGCTGAAAATATAGTTCTGTCTGATTTTTATCTATAGGTTTCAAGCCATCATCTTCGAATCTTATATAAACTTCACTTGATTTTTCATAGGCAAGTGATGAGAATATATGGAACTTTATACAACCTGTGAAAGTTGCTTTCTTACATATAACATGAGAAAATGACATATATAAATTCTTGCAAATTGCAAGCATCCGTTACTCATAGATGTGGTTACATACAGGCGATTTGGGGTTGATATCGTTCTTCTTGCTGGTTACTTGAAGCTTATACCCACGGAGTTGGTTCTGGCTTATCCTAAGTGTATCGTAAATATCCACCCCTCGCTTTTGCCAGCATTTGGAGGCAAAGGCTACTATGGGATTAAGGTTCATAAAGCCGTCATTGCCTCTGGGGCGAGGTACATTTATATGTTGATTTTCGAATGCCTCTGAATATCTCGTGCTTCGCTTGTCATGATCTCCTTATGTCATGAGAGAAAATATACATATTCTTTCATTATTCATATAGCTTTCTATCAAGGTCAATTCAAAGATGTATATTGCATCCTTATACTTGTCTTCTATCAGATATTCCGGAGCAACTGTCCATTTTGTTGACGAGGAATATGACCGAGGTCGCATTCTTGCTCAGAGAGCTGTTCCTGTCCAGGCAAGTGATAACGCCGATGTGCTAGCTGCCAGAGTATTACATGAGGTACTGCAATGTCATGATCATTGAAGATTCACTTTCATTAGGTGTCACCGTGTCAGTCAATGCGTCTTAAAATCGTTATTGACGAGTTTGTAGGATTGTAGCTTTCGAAAAATTACATGTCAACTAAACCTTTGAAACTTGTGGGCAGTAGATGGAGATATTCTTAACAGTGCAAGGTTTAATGCATTTCAGGAGCATAGCTTGTACGTGGAGGTGGCATCTGCACTATGCGAAGACCGGATAGTTTGGAGGGATGATGGTGTCCCCATCATACAAAGTAAAGAAGATCCCAACAAGTATAGCTAACCAAACAATCTACTCACATTTTTGGGCCCTTTGAGATGGTAACCGACTCTCGGAAGAATTCTTATGTGAGACTGAAATTCAGAAAGTTTATCACAGCTAACAAAATACCGTGTTTGTCAGATGTTCACCTGTTGCATTTGCTTCCCTGGTATGGACATGTAAGAATTTTCTGAATGGATTTGAAAATCATTCTTTTTGATATCAAGCTTGCTCGGAAATTGGTATATTGATCCCCTCAACCGCAGTTCTGTCCCCGAACAGATGCTGCCCGATGAGGGTCGATATGGGTTTCATGACGGTGAATGCAACAATGTCGTAGCACACGACGAGTACTCACAAGTCACACCCATTTGTTCCCCGTGATGTCCTTGACAAAGGAGTACTGTGACATGTTTTATCAAACGATAGTGACGAAATAAATTAGTACGTAGTATAAGACTCTGTTTTACCCCAGTAAAATAAATATTGTTAAAATAAAATTCAATTGCTTATCATCGGTATAATTTTATTTTAAGCATAAGTTGATATATTATACAGAGTATTGATTAAAAGGATAAATTTTCAATTATGTAGAAATACTTCAATTACAAAGAAGAAGTCATCATTTAGCACCAAAAAAAAAACAAAGGATCATTTAATATGTGTTTTTTTCTTTATTATAAGGAGGAATATATACTCAGCTAATTAAAATTCGACGTTTTACTATTTATGCATGTTTTTTAGATGTTAAAAACTATATAAACTTTTAAAATAATTTCATGTTTATTATTATCAAGTATGAATTTATATAAAAGAAAGAGATATAAAAAAAAAGTAATATTTTACATAATTTTTTATCATTTTATAAAAACCCTAATTGAGGGAGTATAAAAAAGACCTGTCAAAACACAACCCGACCCGGTGACCCGACCCGACCGACCCGAAAAATTTCCGACCCGAACCCGAAAATTTTGACACGAAATTTTTTTTCGACCCGAACCCGAAAAACCCGAAATTTTTCGGGTAATCTGGGTTTCGACCCGGTGATCCGATTGACCCGGTAATTTTGACCCGATTTACCCGATTGACCCGGTGACCCGATTGACCCGGTTGATTTATAATTATATATAATTAATTTTTTTTTTATATATAATTAAAATTTATCACAAAATTATCAAATAATGATTTTTTTAATTTAAAAAAGAAAAAAATTGACAAACCCGAAATCGACCCGAACCCGACCCGAAACCCGATCAAACCCGAGTTCGAGTCAACCCGAAAAACCCGAAACCCGTTTTACCCGAGACCCGTTTTACCCGAAACCCGAAGTGACCCGACCCGAACCCGACCCGAATGACCCGTTTGACAGGTCTAAGTATAATATAAGAGATAATAGATAATACAATATAATATAAGAGATAATAGATACAGTAAGACCATCCACAATGGTTTTGTATGTGTAAAAATACCCATCACTTTTTAGTAATTTGCTTCATTGGTGAAATGTGCAACACTATTGAAATACAATTTATTTAAAACAAAAAAGAAAATAAAATCATAAAAAAATTAATCAATGAAATTGTCTTGTTTTTTGTAAAAGTTTTTGCACATGGAGGAGATGGTGTGCTAAAATTTGCACATGCTCAAATGTGTACATTTACCAACAATGGAGCTAGAAAATGTCTAAAAAATAGACATTTACACATTTGCACGTAATCATTCTAGTTGGTCTAAGATAATAAATGCCAAACAGGCCCTAATTGAGGGAAAACAACCTCTGGTGAGTGTCACCTTGCCGATCGGAATTCGGAAATAGTGTTTGCAATGTTGTAATTTTTCTGAACAATACCCTTTCCAGTTACACCTTCCCTCGTCAATCGTCATCCTCTTCCCAATCCCACCCTCTCTCCAAACCCATCTCAGTATCTCACCCGTTCTTCACTTCCTATAGCTTCAACCTCTCGCGATCTTTGTGACAAATCTCATTTGATTTCACCTTGTACGCTCTCTCCCAATTTTCCTTTTCACTTTGATGTTAATTTTCATTCTCCGTCTATAATTTCATTCTCTAGGTCTTAGTTTCTGTTGGTCTGATCGGTTTCTGTTGCTTAATTTTCTTGATTCTCCGGATTCCAGACATGACCTGTGTACAATCCGTTGTAGCAAACGAGTATCATCCTGATTCTGATCTCTCGCCGTTGCAATCCACGGGATCGCAATCCTAGCAAGACAATTCCGATCGGAAATTCAACTGCAGAAGTTTAATCTTAAGCTTTCTGGCATCGGATTCGGATAGGTGCCCTAGCAATTGAAGGGTTCTTGTATATCCGTAACGCCGTCCGCGGGGATTGTGGCGTCAATGGCGGTCCCGGAAGCTGCAGTATCGGTGGCGGCGGAGTGGCAGTTGCTGCACAATCGCTTCTACCGGAAACCTGAAATCTACTCTCTGAATTGGAAGCACGTTGATCTCAGTCGCAATAAGGTCGCTTGTGCCCCCTTTGGTGGTCCTATTGCGATCATTCGCGACGACTCTAAGATCGTCCAGCTTTACGCCGAGTCCGCGCTTCGGAAGCTGCGGATTTTCAACTCCGCTGGCGTCCAGATCTCCGAGACGGTTTGGCGCAACCCTGGCGGTCGTCTTGTTGGCATGTCGTGGACCGAGGACCAAATACTCGTCTGCATCGTCCAAGACGGAACAGTTTACCGCTACAACATCCATGGCGAGATGATAAAACCTAATAATGTTTCCCTGGGGAAGGAGTGCTTCGAACACAGCGTTGTCGAGTGCGTATTCTGGGGGAATGGCGTCGTTTGCATCAATGAGAATTTTCAGCTGTTGTGCATTTCCGATTTCAAGAATCTAGGGCAGGACGGTGGGGTGATTAAATTGGCTGATCCGAATTTGGAGGAGTTGCCGCTTTGTATGACTGTGATTGAGCCGCAGTATACGATGTCCGGGAATGTGGAGGTTTTGCTGGCTGTGGCGGAGCATGTGGTGCTGGTGGAGGAGGATGGAGTTCAGCAGCTTGGGGAAGGGGTTGGGCCGATTCAGAAAATGGTGATTTCGAGGAATGGGAAGCTGATTGCGTCCTTCACTCATGATGGCCGGCTTCTGGTGCTATCATCTGATTTCTCCAAGCTCATTTTCGAGTATGGTTGTGAGGTTCGTGTTCCTTAAACCTTGTGGTTGTTCTTGCCAGATTAGAATGAATCTGTTTTGAACTAGTTGCTAGAATAACTGGGAAAGAATGTGAGTTATGAAAATGCAACACTGACAGAGCTTTAAGCAGATTGTTGAGTCTTTCCACTTTGAAAGTTGAAATCTGCTTTCCAATGGGGGTGGCTCCAGTTCCACCATTTGCTATTGGAAATTGAAAATTATGATTATTTGGTGTTGCTAAAGTTCCTGACTTTGTATGTTTTGAAAAACTTGTATGCCCACTTCCTATTTCAATGTGTGGACATGGTTAGTACATTTACATTGTTTTTCTTTGCAGTCTGCTCTGCCTCCGGAACAATTAGGTTGGTGTGGAATGGACAGTGTTCTTATGTATTGGGATGATGAGTTACTGATGGTGGGTCCTTTTGGGGATCCTGTGCGTTACTTCTATGATGAACCGATGCTACTCATCTCTGAGTGTGATGGTGTGAGGATACTTTCGAACTCAAGCATGGAATTTCTACAGCGAGTTCCGGATTCAACAGTGGACATTTTTAAAATAGGCAGCACAACACCTGCGGCTTTATTGTATGATGCCTTGGATCATTTTGATAGACGAAGTGCCAAGGTATTCCTCAAAATTCTGATGCAAGTATATCTTCTTTCTTCTCTTTTTTTGAAAATCAGCGTTCCCCATTGCATATCTTCTTTCTTCTCTTTTTTTGAAAATCAGCGTTCCCCATTGCTGAAATAAGATTGGTAAGCCTTTTATACTGATTAGCTTCTTCGGCTTATACAAGCTCATTTGTAACATGTGGTCAGTGTGAATTAATATTGCATTTTGTTCTGAGAATAAATGGTGCATATATTTTATTGGTTTGAACTTTGTATATCTTCCAGGCAGATGAAAACCTGAGAGAGATTAGGCAATCCTTACCTGAGGCTATTGAAGCATGTATTGATGCTGCGGGTTATGAATTTGATGTTGCGCGTCAAAAAACTTTGCTCAGGGCTGCTAGCTATGGTCAAGCATTTTGCAGGTTAGCTTGGTGAAAAATATTTATATTTTACAAAAACTACTCAGTTTGTTGGCTTTGCTGCAAGTAGCTAGATTGTGAAATGATTTGTTTAGTACTCAATTACTCATCTTCTCTCTTGCCACACACTCAAATAGATAGGCTTTGTGAAGAAATTTGATTTTCTGTTCATCTCTTGGCTGTGTTTTATCTCTGCCATTGTGACACCCTAGATATAATCCGTTTCAGACACCTTAGATACTAATAGACATCATTTTCTTGGCAGTTTACTACTTCATTGGTTTAGTAAAAGTACTATTTGATTTTTCTAGTTCATCACTCATTTTTCTTCCATTAAAAAAATTGCATCAGTGCCCCATATATGTTACGATCTTGGATTTAGTGATGTACATTTATTTTTTTGAAATGTCTGACTGGTTTGCGGAAAGAGAATCGACAGCTTATAAGTTGGCATCTAGCGATTAGCACGTGTGCTAATTTTAGGCTGACTAATTGACATTTGACCATATTGGACTGCTTGGTTTTCTACCGAAATACTATAAGCGGACCGTGGACCATCAAAGTTGAGTAGAAAAAAGAAACTTTCATTTATACAAGTAAGAAGATGCCCCAACCAAAGTATTTGTGTAGATGTCTTACTGACTCCAACAAGTTAGGAGAATTTTTTGAAGAACATGTCATCTTTGTTCCTAACCTTATCTGCATATTACAGGCAGATTTTAATCTTAAACGAATATGTATATATGGCATGAAACAATGCCTTCCTGATTATTTCAACACTTCCTGAAATCTTGTTCGCCTAACAGGCCAGTTAATGCTTGTTTATGGTATAGACAGTCTTGCTATATTTTCCTCAAATAGGAGCATGACATAATAGGGACTAGGGAGACAAAGAAGGATAAGGTCTTAAAACAATACTAAGATCTTGTAGAGGCAAATCCCTCTATGTAATGATGTTCCATGTCAATAGTATTCTTAGTGTTCAAATGATTGAGCACATAACTTTCCAATAGCATCCTTACTGAGTACTGATTAACCTTGAGAAGGTGAGTGGAAAACAGGTGACAAAACAAATCCTCCCTCGGTGTTCTTTGCGATTTTGAAGAAGAATTTTTTCCCCTTTGCCTCCTACTTGCTAGTTAAGTACTACTTCATATTAGTAGCTTCACAGAATTGGGGCTGCCCCTAATGACCGTGCTTTCAGTCATTTTTTACTAAGAAAATACAAATAAAGAATTGAAGTGCTTCTGTTCAGTGCTTTAGGATTTGACGAGAGTAACATTAGAAGTTTATATATTGTGTCACATGTAACTTTGACATGCTTTGGTCTGTTTGCATAAAATATGTGCTTTCTCATATAGGTTTATACTCTAAAAATTGGATATTAGTATTTGCTGCCTATGATTTGTATTTCTCACCTGCCTGCCTGCTTGGAATGTATCAAACTGCAGCGTGCTCCTTAATTTCTCTGATTTATTGTCTAAATAATGATTTCCAGTTGGCTTTGACAGCACTGTCCCCCGTGACCGCTTTCAGGAAATGTGTAAAACATTGCGTGTTTTAAATGCTGTCCGCAGCCCTGAGATCGGTATCCCTCTTAGCATCCAGCAATACAAGGTTCTAAGTGCACGCTGCGTGTTATTTTTCATTTCATACTTGATTTTTATGTGATACTGAATATGGTATGTCCATCTTTAATGTAGGAATTGACTGCACCGGTTCTAATAAGTCGTTTGATTAATGCTAATCATCATTTTCTAGCACTGCGGTTGTCGGAGTATCTCAGCTTGAGCCCGGTAATTTTATACACTTCTGCATATTTAGTCACTGATGGTTTTCATTGCCTTGTATTGTTATTTGCGTTCCCATGGCTTGTAAGTGGATTTGGTATTATTTGTAAGGGATCAAGCATTTGTAAGTAAATGTTTGATCTGCTTCTATGTTAAGTTGTGGAGAAATTAAATGCTGACCTTATAGCTCAATGTAATGGTTCACTGCAAAGTTAGAAGTGGCTAAGAAGATATGTGAATTTAGACAGTTGTCTCTTGGAAAATGTTTTTGAAATTCCAAGCGTATTTCATCCTTTTCCTTGTGTAACAGCATTTAAAATTACTGGCAATAGTTATTTGATGCAATGTGGATTGCCTCCTGAAACAGAAGAGGCACTTTCGCTGATTGTTCATACATATATGATTTGATGCCTTCCAGGATCTGGTGGTGATGCACTGGGCTTGTTCAAAGATAACTGCTTCTCTATCAATCCCTGATTCTGGTCTTCTTGAAATCCTACTTGACAAGGTACTGAATGCTGCTCAAATTTATTTTCTTTGTCTTACTGTGCTGAGAGATTATGTCTTTTCTCTATTTTACTACTCTGAACATCCTTGCTGATGGATTCCATTATTATTACAGTTGAAAATATGTAAAGGTATATCCTATGCATCAGTCGCTGAACATGCAGATAAGAGTGGGCGCCGGAAGTTGGCT
The DNA here is from genome assembly GCA_963922045.1 of Persicaria maculosa. Classification (NCBI taxonomy): domain Eukaryota; kingdom Viridiplantae; phylum Streptophyta; class Magnoliopsida; order Caryophyllales; family Polygonaceae; genus Persicaria; species Persicaria maculosa. Next base: position 83,229,533 of record OY998251.1, on the reverse strand, counting down.
GCCATGCTTGTTGAACATGAGCCGCGCCCTTCAAAACAAGTAGAGCTTCTTCCTTGATTAAGATATTCTGTTGTAGTAGAGTCTTTTAGCAGGTATTAGACCTGTTTGTTTCATATGGAGTATTAAATATTAATTCTGGTTAATTTTCTCTTGTGTTTCAGGTTCCAATGCTGCTGAGCATAGGAGAGGAAGATGCCGCTTTAACAAAGGCAACTGAAAGTGGTGACACTGATCTCGTGTATATGGTCCTATTTCACATCTGGCAGAAGGTAGTGTGTCAGCCTGAACAATTTATCAGCCTCCAAGTCCAGTTATAGACTTGGAGGTTGCTTTAGGGTTGCATCTGATTAGTTTATTCTCTGTGCAGAGACCATCATTGGAATTTTTCGGAACAATACAGGCTAGACCTCTGGCACGTGATTTGTTTATAATTTATGCACGGTAAATTATGTTTGTCTATTCTTTTTCAACGAACCTAGATGAAGGACAAACACTGATGGCTATAGTGTAGAGTGCTTTCAGATATACAGCTAACAGTTTTCTTATCTATATCAGATGTTATAAACATGAATTCCTAAAGGATTTCTTTCTATCCACTGGGCAGCTCGAGGTAGTTTTTCTTGTTCCTGTGTTCACCACTCCAATGTGTATAATGTATATGCTTGGTTTAAAGTATTTCATGAATCTTTGTCTCTCTTTTTAATTGATATTGATGTTGCAAATGTTTTCTCAAGTACTGACATTGTCTATAGTCCTCTTGATTTTTATATTATACAGATAGTTTGACATTGTTTTGACCGACTTCTTTACTTTGAACAATGTATATTGCTATCCCATGATGAACTTTTGGTGCCAGATAGAAGCACTAATTGACAAGTACTATTGTCTGATTGATGAGAAGCTTGGAACTTGAGGCAGTTGGTTTTAATCTGTAGCCCTATTCTTTTTAAAAAAAATTATGAACTAGCACATCTTAGAATTTCCTTGAGTGATTCAATCATTAATATACTGTACAGAGTATATGTCCAGAGCTTACCTTAGTTTGAACGTTGTCTGCAGCTTCCTTGTTCAGATCTCCAAATTTAGGAGCTAATATTTTTGCCTCCTTCTGTGGTTTACATTTTTACAAAGGAACATTACCTTATCACAAGAGTTTTTCAACACATTCTTGTGACTTCTATAGGAATATTTTATTATTTCTGGTTAAGTGCAACTATAAACTGTGCAGGAGGTTGCTTTCCTCTTGTGGAAGGAATCTTGGCAGCTAACTAAGAATCCAATGGCTAGCAAAGGCAGCCCACTTCATACTCCACGGATAAAGCTTATTGAAAAGTCTAAAGAACTATTTGCAGATACTAAAGAACATACTTTTGAGGTTAGAGCTGCAGAAGAGCATGCAAAATTGCTAAGGTGCAGACTTTATCATCTCTCTGCTTACTTTTTTTTTTCCCACTTGCTCACTAGCTTGTATCCATATTTCCTGAAACCCTTTTCCCAGTTCATTGTTACATTAGGATGCATTAGATTTTCAATAGGAAAACAATATTCAATATCAAATTAAAATACTTTGCGCAATCTTAGTTGTATCCGTAGGTTTGCTTCTAAAGGAACTACTATTCCTTGAAGAAATTAGGCAGATAGTGGCCCTCTTTAGATTCTTTGGATGGTTGAGCTGCATTTGGCAGTTCAATGTAGGAATAAAAACAAACTTTTTTCTTGCACAAAAGAACACCGAGGGATACCAAAATGCTGTGTAAAGGGTGGTGCCAAAAAAATGCACAATATTAGTTGTTACATTAAGATACATTAGATTTTCAATATGAAAACAATAGTCAATATTGGAAAAATGACTTAAAATAATACCAACTATCAAATTTGAACAAAAAATAATAGGAATAAAAAAAATGTCTTAAAATGTACAAACTATCAACCTATGAACCCTAAATATTACAAACTTTAAAATCAACCGAAAATAATACAAACTATGAAATTTCGACTTGAAATAATACAGTACAAAAGTTTAAACTTGAATTGGAGTAAGATTTTAAAAAAAACTGTATTTATCAAAATTACAAACACAATCCATAATTAGTCATACTTTGCACATAACCACCCTTTATATTTTAAACAGATCAAAACCACTATTTGTTTGTCCAACATTGTGCAATACAACCCCAATTTAAAATATTACACAAATTACATGAATTCTAGGCTATGATTTTTTTTTTTTGATAAATTATGGATAAAGTGGGTGTGATTTTATATAATTTCAAAATAAAAAGTGTTTTTTTTTGTAGAGTTGGACAAATAAATAGTGGTTTTGGTGTATTTAAAAATAAAGGGGGTGGATTTGTGCAAAGTGTAACTATTTATGATTTTTTTTTTGTAATTTTGATAAATAAAGGTTTTTAATTCTTCCCCTAAAAAAGTTTGTATTATTTTATGTCCGAAGTTCATAATTTGTATTATATTTGGTTGATTTTAAAGTTTGTATTATGTTTGGTTTATAGGCCGATAGTTTGTATTATTTTGAGACTTTTTTTTTGTATTATTTTTTGTTCATATCTGATAGTTGGTAATTGGTATTATTGTAAGTCATTTTTCCTTCAATGTTAAATTAAAATACATTGCACATTGTTAGTTGTTTCCAAAGGTTTGCTTCTAAAGGGATTACTATTCCATGAAGAAATGCACAATGTTCATTATTACAAACTCTGAACTAGAAGGTTGAGGGATACCAAAATGCTTTGGAAAGGGTGATGTCAAAAATTCAACTGGGGGATGTCCTAGAAGATCTTATTTAACTCTGAACTAGATTAGTGGGAATATAGGAACATAGTCGATCCAACCTCAAGCATGGGTGGTGGTGTTGGTTCTTTATTCCATGTCTATCCAAGTGCCACTATCAGCCCGTAGAACCTGGCATCCTGATCTCAGTCTCATTCTTGATCACTCTAGATATTTCTTTATGGGAACTTATACATTTAGTTGAGTTAAATATCGAACATACATAACATTTTTAGTGACACTTGAAGATATTAAATTGTGATAATTCCGTCTTTGTTTCAAGCTTCCTCAATGATAAAGCACAGCCGTAATTCGTGTTCCTTTTCTCTGGTTATGATTAATATATTAGATTTGTAGTGTGGTTAAACCTTTGTATTTGAGCTATACTTCGAATCATTCATTTGTACTCACAACAGAAAGCAGCATGAGCTCGAAGTCACTACAAAGCAGGCAATATTTGTAGATTCAAGTATCAGTGATACAATCAGGACATGTATTGTACTGGGAAATCATCGTGAGGCGTTGAAAGTTAAAACAGATTTCAAGGTTTGTGACTGCTTTGCTTGTTTCTCGTCAAATTTATATAGATGATGGAACCAACAAAATATAGAGATTATTTAGCCTTTCTCTTTGGTTTTTGCATGCTTCTGATTTTATCAGTCACTTGAATTGCTTTTTGGATTAATAAAACATGGCAGGTCTCTGAGAAGAGATGGTATTGGCTCAAGGTGTTTGCGTTGGCTACACGAAGAGATTGGGACACCCTTGAAAAGTTCTCCAAGGAAAAACGACCACCTATGGGTAGGAGATATTTCGACCAACTTGCCACCAATGCTCAATTACCACATTTTATAAACATGTTATATCGATTTACTTTCAATATCAGCCTGCTTGTGATCTTTTAGATCTCAGCTATTGCCACTTTCTAGACGAAAAAATAAACCAGGATGAGTCGAATAGATATTTCAATACAATAGCTATACGACAAGCGGGTCCTCTGTTATATATCTAAGTCCTATTTGCATACTTTTGACTACAAATCTTTCTATTTGTAAGCATCCAATATAATTAGCTGCCCTCAGAGATCAAGTGGGCATCTTTTCATATCTAAAATCTCACATATGGTGTCATTCAGGTTACAAACCTTTTGTCGAGGCATGCATTGACGCAGAGGAGAAAAGTGAAGCTCTCAAGTATATCCCTAAACTTACTGATCCTCGAGAGCGAGCTGAGGTACTTTTTTTGTCTTTTATTCTGCTTACTTGAACAGAATAATATTCTGTTTATAAACAATGGTGCGAGTTGTTTGAAGAAAAACTGGTAGTTAACTTGAATAAACCATTACTAACTGTGATGTTATGATTAGGCTTATGCTCGTCTCGGTATGGCAAAGGAAGCTGCAGATGCTGCATCTCAGACGAAGGACACTGAGTTTCTTAGTCAGCTGAAGATGAGTTTTGTGCAAAACGCAGCTGCTTCGTCTATCTATGACACGATCTCCCGATTGGGCGTTTCGTGATTTCATCTGCTTTTTTCAATATTCTTATCATCCCCTTCGCCTTTTTTTAGGCCTGTGCAGTTTGTCGAGTGAACTTGCCCCTTGTTTCTAAATCCTGGGTTCATATCATCTTTTGTTTGTTTTCTTCCATGGCCTTTCTCCTGACGATTGGTTTCTACAGTACTCGTCTACCCTTGTAGTTTGTTGCTTCCACCTATGAGCTATGATTAACCTCGCGATTTCTTAGTCGAGTTTTGTTTTCTTCCTCCTCTCCTATGATTATGGAACTCAATTCTCAATATGTCAGCTCGTGTTTGGTAGTTTGTCGATTGATGGACGGCATGAATCAATAATTGTTTTTGCGGAGATCGCATTCGGAATGTGAAGATGATAATGCACTTGATCTTTCACCCATATTTGAGTATGGATTGTAATTAGTTGATGATATGTGATATGTTAAAAGTTTTGCAAAATTCAAAACAGTGCTAAATGTTCCTCTTGTTCAAATTTTGCATTTGTTTGCTCAATTCACTTTTATTACCCAAAAATACGCCGCACTGATGTGAAAAACGTAACCTAAAATTATGGAAGTTTCAGATTGTTGATTGGTTCATCCAACTGGACTATTAATTTTTGTGGGTAGAGTCTTACATCTGAAAAATGAGGTGAATACCAAACCATAATATAAGGAAGAGGGAAGCCCTACACAATAGTTTAAGCTTTTGTGTTAAGTTGGTGGATCCCGACCTTATAATCGCAAAAATAATAATAATAAATCAATGTAACCCGATACGTGTTTGCCTCCCGTTAACGGCTCATGCCGGAACCCGTCGTAAAACCCAAAAACCGGGCGAGCTATAAAGAAATTGAGAGTCTCGACCCAGAATTGAAGAAGAAGAAAAAAATAAAATGTGTTCAAGTATCAACCCTATCCAGACGGGTTGCACTTGAGGGGGCGTGTTGGGATTTGTGGGTAGAGTCCCACGTTGAAAAATGAGGTGAATACCAAACCATAATACTCCCTCCGTTCATAAATATAAGATCACTTTATTTTTGCACGTATTTTAAGGAGCGAAAAACTATATAAAAAATTAATTTTTTAATCAATTTTTTTCACAATATAGTATGTATTATTAATAAATATTATATTACAGAAAAAACATTTACAAAAAAATTAATATTTTATATAGTTTTTTACTCATTAAAATACGTGTAAAAAGTCAACAATCTTATATTTGTGAACGGAGGAAGTATAAGGAAGGGGAAACCCTTACACAATGGCTTAAGCTTTTGTGTAAAGTGGTGGATCCCGGCCTTATAAACAAAAATAAAATAAACCCGACACGACTCCTGATTTGATACGACCCACTCGGGATTCTCGGTTTCTCACAATTTTCCACGTGAAAAATTAAGGGTAAATTTCTTTGGTGGTCCTAACCTTTAAAGGTTAGCCACTATAAGTCATTAAGTCTCTAATCCTTTTAAGTGTTAATTTTAGTCCATGGCCTTTTACATATTGCTACTATTTGGTCCTCCTATCTAACTAAATGCCAACCTTTTATTAAATGTACATTTTCTAATTGTCTTTTCTAAATGCAAAACTATTTTAGTTATTTGGCCTCCTTATTAACTACTTTTATTTGTTATTTTAATACAAACCCTTGTATTAGAGTATAATTTAGGATATTTTAAGATTTTCCACATATATATTTAAAATTTTATTTGTAAATTATAACTTCACACAATAAATGAGTTCTTAATGTGAAAATACTACTCCCCCGTCTCAAAATTTAAGTCATTTTAGCATTCTACACAAGTTTTAATAAAACACCCACCCATCAATCAACATTATCATTCCATTAACCTTTTTAATAAATTTTATTGTTTTTAAATACCCATTACATTTTTTAACCAATCAAAATCTTTTAAAAGTCAACAACACACAAATCAATACAAATAATTACTATCCCATACCTAGAAAACCTAAAATGACATCTATTTTGATACAACTCAACTAGTCTAAAACGACATCTATTTCGAGACGGAGGGAGTATAACACACATCTATATGTATTGATACACAATTAAAGAGTTAAAATATATAATATGACTTAAAATCTAATAGGAAGAAGTCATATATTAAATTTATTTGGGCATTTTTTTATTATCTTATTTAAAGGAATATATTTATTTTACATATTTTACGTGCTACATGTTTTTGAAAGATCGGTAAATGTAATAAGTACTTTATTCATATCAAAATAGTGGTTATTGATGAGAGCCCGCCTCTCACGTTTTCACACCAAAAAAAAAAAATCAAAATAGTGGATGCTTAACTTGTTGACACATTTTTTAATAAGTTAAAAACTACACATAAAATATTTTTTTAATAATTAGAAAGTCGGAAAAACAATCAAATATTTTAAGATTAGGGTATTATTGAACGGGGCCCCTAAAATTCATGGGACGGCCCTTCTTGTAACCCTAACCCTTCTCTAATCTCTCTTGAATTTATTTAGAAAATTAAATAATTTTATCGTTTCGTTTAACAAGAAAATAGACGGGAGGATCAAATAGTAGCAATATGTAAAATGTTAGGGACTAAAATTAACACTTAAAAAGGTTAGGGACTGATAGTGACTAACCCTTAAAGGTTAGGGACCACCAAAGGAATTTACCCAAAAATTAACAACAATACAAATGGTAGGTAACTAGCTACAAGAGGAGTTCTTGAATGATTGCTGCACACAATTTCTATTTGCAACCGTTGAAATGATAGAAGTTGCATATGTGAGGGAATCCCTACAATGGCGGGTAGAGATGACCAATTTTGTGGAACTTGGGTCTATTCTAATTTTGATTCACAACAATCAAAAGAAAAGGCAGATTTTGAGGGAAGGTAAGGGTTGCTGATTTCCTCAAACACACCAAAAAAGAGAGGAATTGACAACAAGGGCTTCAAGCCTAAGTGTTATTGTCATTGTCTTAGGCCATGAATCCATTGTCTAGTAGACGGCGAATCCCATCTCAACCGAAAATTTTCTCGTAATTTCCACCTTCGAATGCACTTAGAATGAAGGATGGGTTTTTTTCCAAAGTTATTTCAATTCATTCTATTTCATCAAATGTTTGTTAGGTGACAAAAAAAAAAAAAAAAACCCTTCAAATTTGAAAGAAAGGAAGCTAAAATGTGGATGGCAAAAGACAAGCCTCCGGAGAAAAAAGACCCATTAAACACATTGATAGCGGTTGCGATAGACAAGGACAAAGGAAGCCAATATGCATTGAAATGGGCTATTGAACACCTTCTTGTTAAGGGCCAAACCGTTGTGCTCCTTCATGTCAGGGTTAAATCTGCTTCATCCGCCTCATTGTCTGGTAATCTGTCTTTCCCTTCCTCCCTTCTCGAAACGTCACACACATATCATAGATGTATGTACAATGCATATCAATGTCTTGTCTATCAAACACTCATTTTGTGTTTTAACAATACTCTTGAATAGGCAAACAACTTGATGCACAAACCAAGGACTTATTCCTTCCCTTTCGGTGTTTTTGCACGAGAAAATATGTATGTCAGCGAGCTCAATCATCGTCTTGCCATATTCGTGAAGCAATTCAAAGATGTTACCATTTGATGCTTGTGCTTTATTTGTTGCAGATTCAATGCAAAGATGTGGTTTTGGAAGATACTGAAGTAGGAAAACCTATTATTGATTATGTAACTCAATCAGCTATAGAGATCCTTATTCTAGGTTCTGCATCCAAAGGTGGTTTTCTAAGGTACATTTGTCTTTAGGGAAATCTTCATAAAACCGCCCTTTGTTTTTGGAAATTGCATTTAACCGCCCTTTATCCATGTTTTAGCCATTTTTCGACGTTTGGTAAACATGGATAAAGGGCGGTTAAATGCAATTTTCAAAATAATGGTTGTGTGAATAAAGGCCTACTATTAAGCATTTTTATTGTATTGGAGGAAACAGATTCAGCAAGGTAGATGTTCCAGCCACAATATCAAAATCTGCCCCAGACTTTTGCACTGTCTACATTATATCCAAAGGCAAAATCTCGTCCATGAGATCGGCCTCTCGTCCTGCCCCGCAACAATCGTTGCTTCGTAGTCAAGTTATCAATAGTCCAAACAACAGCATTCCTCATTCGCCTTCGCCTACCACCTATAGCTTGAAAGGTTTTTTCATCGTCCCTCGCTGTTTGAGGATCGATTTGGATTGGTTTTCTATTGTGATCATCTAAGTTGAGTACATTTTTCATGCCTTTGTTTACTTTTTTTGTATCAGGAAGTGAAAGGCTTTCTTCGGTTGGATCACCAACATCATCACACGACGATCATGCAGATTTTAGGTAATTTCGAATTCGTTTAGCCTTCAAAAAATGGATTTACTAATGATAAACCAAAAAATGGTTGAGTAGTTATCAATAGGTGATAGCCAAACCCTTACATTGTCAGCAAGAAAATTAAGTACATTATTCGGAGAATATAACAATACTTGCAAACCTAAGGAAAAAGAAAAGAAGCAAAAAAATTGGATTCTATAAGGATCATGTTATACGCACGGCCAAATTAACGCCAAATGAACAACCATTCACTGGATTCCAATGTCGACAAGCTTTTTTGGCTTGGAAAAAGCTTGCCGACACGGGAAGTCGAACGGTGTCAGCAAAATTGACAATCATTTTAATGACACAGGCTTCTCGTGTCAACAAGCTTTTTCTGGGTCAAAAAAGTTTGTCGACACCGAAAGTCAGTGATCACAACGGGTGTTTTGCAATACAAAACCGTGCGTATTAGGAAGCCGGTTCTAGAATTGATTTTTTCATACTTGGTTATCAAAGTTGTTGGGTTCACTTTATATCTCAACATTTGGATCACAATTTTACAAGTTTCATGTTATGAGTTATATTGTTGTAACTTATATAAAGACAATAAGGGCTCATTTGAGAACTTATGTCACATAGGTCACCATTTACAAGAGGAGGAAGACGCCCATATATTAAATCTTATGGAGAAGTCTCAGTAGAATCACCAGACATATCATTTGTTAGCTCCGGGAGGCCGAGTCTCGATCATTCGTCCTTGTATGACATCGATCCACCAAGGAGCTCTCTACACTCTCAAAACAGGCTTTCGACAAGCTCGGATATCTCATCGGATTACCCATTCGATGTATTAAGCCGGAGGTCAGTTGATAGCGGCGCTGCTGACTTTTCGGTCATATCCGACGATATGACCATGTCTTGGGCATCATCAGCAGCTGTAAGAAAATGTCTTTGCATACTCTTTAACCTACTATAATGGTAAAACAAATTGTTGAACTTCAAATGTTTGGTGTACCTCTTTAAAAGATTGGCAACAGACTAACCGTTATAAATATGAAGAAAAAAAACCCCTAGAAAATACAGAATCAACAAAGAAGACAACACCGAGAAAACTGGTTCTGTTATAGCAGGAAAAATCTATTCAACCTTGAAAAAACTCAATAATTCAACAAGTGATACATTTTCATGTCACCATTCATATTAGATAAGCATTTGTGTCACTATTTATAAGAATGTTTATCACTTATATATTTATAATATGATGTATTTTAATGATAGGATGATATGGAGGAAGAAATGAGGAGATTAAAACTTGAGCTTAAGCAAACAATGGATATGTATAGTAGTGCTTGCAAGGAAGCACTTACAGCCAAGCAAAAGGTATGTCTTATTATTTCAAACTTAATATTCTGAGTCCCGCTGGGCTGTTATATGAGCAGAGTAGCTCTAGTCAGTGGCGGAGCCTCAACCTCAACAATGAGGGAACCGAACATTACTACAAGATTTTTTTTATTTTTTTTTGTTTAGGGTTTAGAAGTTGGGCAACCTAGAAGGATCACCCTCACGCATGATCAACTAATAGGATCAATTGAATTTACCATTTAGAAATTTACATTAACTTTATTTGAATCACTCTTTACTGTAATTGAGATTTGAGGGGGACTAGGAGTGGATAATACAAAGTGAATGGGGCCATCTCATTTTTGTGGAGGCCAAAGCCACCTCTGGCCACCAAAAGGCTACACCACTGGCTTTAGCTCATATCGAAAAAAAAAAACACTTTACTAAACAAGCCGAATATGAGCAATTTTTTTAACATGAGTCCAAACTCAATTGATTTGATTGTTTCTAACGAGTTGAATGTGAACAACCAACAATAGGCGATGGAGCTGCAAAAATGGAAACTGGAGGAGCAACGGAGACTGGAAGAAGCCCAGTTGGCGGAGGAGTCGGCACTCGAGCTCGTGGAGAAGGAGAAGCAGAAATCGAAGGCGGCGTTGGAGGCTGCAGAAGCTGCAAAAAGGATTGCTGAAATGGAAGCACAAAAGAGAATGTCAGCAGAAAGTAAAGCCCTTCAAGAAGCCGACGACAAGAAGGAAATGGAGGCGATTGCACATTCGGATTTGAATTATAGGAGATACACCATTGAAGAGATCGAGGTTGCAACCGAGTACTTTGCTCAGTCACGTAAGATCGGAGAAGGTGGTTATGGTCCTGTTTTTAAAGCTCGTCTTGACCACACTCCGGTCGCGATCAAGGTGCTTCGTCCTGATGCAGCTCAAGGAAGATCACAGTTTCAGCAAGAGGTACTTTTGCTAGATCTCGCAAAACCCGATCGAAACCGATTGACTCGAAACCCCAAAACTGACCCGACCCGACCCGTTCTGGCCGAAACTGATTGTCCTGAATCCCCGAAAACTTACCCAAATTGACCCGGCATTCAAATAACCCGATAATCCGTACCCGAATGTGCTGAACCCGAATCAACCGAAACCTAATGGGACCCCAACTCAAAACCATCCAAATCATCTGAAATTACCCGACCTACCCGATTGCCACCTCTGATCACGGTTGTAGTGATTTCTTTTCAACTGATTGTAATCAACTTCATTATTTGTTTGTCATGTTGGCTTTTGGTTGATTATTGAACAGGTGAAAGTGCTAAGTTGCATCAGGCACCCTAACATGGTTCTCCTGCTAGGAGCCTGCCCGGAGTACGGTTGCTTGGTTTACGAGTATATGCACAACGGGAGCTTAGAAGACCGGCTCTTTTGCAAAGGCGGAACCCCTCCGATCCCATGGCAGGATCGATTTCGGATAGCAGCCGAGATTGCCACTGGCCTACTCTTCCTACACCAGACCAAACCCGAGCCATTGGTCCATCGCGACCTTAAGCCAGCCAACATCCTTCTTGATCGGAACTTGGTGAGCAAGATAAGCGATGTCGGATTGGCTAGGCTCGTTCCTCCTTCGGTAGCTGATACAGTGACTCAGTATCGAATGACATCAACTGCCGGAACTTTCTGCTACATAGACCCTGAGTATCAGCAAACCGGGATGCTTGGTGTGAAGTCGGATGTCTACTCTCTCGGTATCTTGCTGCTGCAGATCATAACTGCTAAGTCGCCGATGGGATTGACACACTATGTAGAGCGTGCACTCGAAAAGGGGACCTTTCAAGACATGCTAGACCCGGCTGTGCACGATTGGCCGGTTGAAGAGGCCAAGAGCTTCGCGGAAATGTCTCTTAAATGTGCTGAACTGAGGAGGAAGGACAGGCCGGATCTTGGCACCGTTGTCTTGGCTGAGCTGAATAGGCTCAGGGTGCTTGGGGAGGAAAGCCTCGACGCTCAAGGAATCAGTGGCATTGAGTTGTAACAAGTACCTTTCTTCTTCATGTATCTTCATTACTTGTACTACTAAGCTTACTTGATTCCTCATTTCCGAAACTTCATTGCCCGTTGTGCAGGATGTAGCGAGCCTCGCGCCTTCTCCACACGTAGAGTTACGAAAGACACTAGAGTGCCATGATAAACAAATCTAGAACCAAGTAGCTATCGAGCCACGTGATCTCCTTCTTACGGTTAAGAGTTGAGAGTCTTGGAGACGAGCCGAAGGCGGTCACCTGATGTAAAGGCGTAGGCCCATAGGAGATGGATGTTTTGACATCCAAGTGAATATATTCATCAACCATGTAAAGGAGAAGAAAATGGTGGCCACAGGCCATAGTTAGGCCATAGTTATCAATGTACTCTCTTTGGGTTTGTCTATAAATAACTAATATTCACGTTGCACCATTTGAATGCTTGTGATATTTGTAAAAGAGAGTACTTACAGAACTATCCAGATTTGCTATGTCAACCATTTTTGAAGGTTAGTATTTTGCTTGAAACTTTTCATAGAATTCGACGTCGAGTTGCAGAATAAGGTGTGGGAATGCAAGAACCGTGCAAAGAGGAGGTAAAGGGCATAGACAACTAATAGTGATGCAAGGATGATTGCAACCAGAACATAGAGCATTGACAGTCAAATCCGAAAGTCACGACAATTTACTTCAATAAAACCGATAAGATTTTACCTTTCTGGCGATCAGTGGCACAGTGATTTACCGTAATTTAAGAGGTTCCGCCTTACTTGGTGAGTCAAGTCACTAGGTCGCGAGTAACACGGACAAAGGTACCCTGAAGGGGATCATTTTGTCACATGAATGGTGCCTGTTCTGGGAACTCTGTAGTTCTATTTACAGCCTAATGGTCAATTGGTATGCAGAGCACACGACTTCCATGTTGACTCTAGTCGCATCAAGTGCAGTCGTGAAACGAATGGTTCTAGGACAGCAGCCTCTTCTTCCGGGGCAAAAGCCATGCAAATGCTCAACTCTTCCACTGCCTTGCCGTACTCCCTGGAAGACGTAATCAACCATCATGAAACAAGATCAAGAATCAACAGTCAAGAAAGAAGGCGGTAACTGAAGAAAATTAGCACGGCGATCAGAAGTAATACCTGTTGTAGTATAACATCATGCCATGTTCTCTCCTCAGCGCCCAGTCGTGAGGCTGCAAAATCAAAAGCCTCTCTACAGCCATTATTGCCAACCTGTTTATAGAAGAATAAATAGCATTTAGTATTCGAAAGCAAGGAAAAGCTAGGAAGGAAATCAACTGGATGAAAGAAAATATGGAAGTGACATATAGATTGATAGATAGCTTAGCAAGGATCAGTTATTTCAAACCAATTTATATATCAGTATGAAGATTTCATTATTCCATGGACTGCGAGAGAACGTGTTCAAAAGGTGTAATGAAAGAAAAGAAAGAGCTACTCAAGCAATTTCTGCTGTACGAAAACAACAAGGAAAATTTTTATTCCATAGAACACTTCTTCATCCCAAACATGGAAAGAGACAAATTAATTATAACTACTCCCCAAAGCAAGAAATTCATGAGATGCTTAAAACTTCTTGAATTTATAAGCAAAAACATATGTATCAAGCAAAGGGAAGAGGAAAAAAAAACCTCAAATCCCGAGTCCGTAGCAAAGGCTGTTCGCCAGAGCAATGAACTGGCCTCAACGCAGAAGTCAACATTAATCCATGATTCATTCGTGAAGCACGTTTCCAGTGAAGCCTCTGCAATCACCAACCCATATCAGACTTGAGGATTACCATCTCTTCCCATAACCCCAGCAGGTCCTTCAAAATAAAATAAGGCAAAAGCAAAATAGGCTTAGTAAGATAGGACTTACAATTAAGTTCGCCAAAGCTATTCCGATAATATCTCGGTTTGTTGCAATATCAAGTGCAGAAAGTGAACTGCTATTCAAGTCTGAAGCCATGCATCTTGGGTCTTCCACACATCTGCCATTAACAATCGCAAACAAGCTACGCCCAGAAGTTGCCTTGAAGAGTTCCTGTGTAGCAGCGAGAAATGGCATTTCAGACAATTGAATTTCACAGTAACACAAATATCAAGCAACCTAATACTTAACCAAGAAATATTAGTTGCTCGCACCTGAGGATTCTCTGTCTGGGGCCAAATTAAAAAATCCTCCCCAACCCGAGATCCCACAATGGTCAGTCCAAGCCTTTGACAAACCTCAATATATATTATGCTCAGCAATATAGCTGCAAAAAAATTGTCATATGGTTACATATACTCCAAGATATTAATTTCATAATTACAAACTCCAGGTAACTAAACTGAAAGGCTCAGTAAATATACCACTGCCACGCCCAGAACTTAAAACTCCGTGCAGGTATGAAAATTCCGGATCTACAGCAACACGTAACCTTTTAAAGCCTCGTTGTTGAAAGAGAACCAAGTTCACTGCTTCTAGAACCTCAACTAGATGGCAACCTATGTCTCTAGAAACCAGTTCTGCCTCAACTTCTCTAGCAATTACATCTAACTCACTCAACAATTCAGATATTTTCTTTCCAGCAAGAGGCATGAGTTCCAAGTGGTGACCCTGATTATCTGATGGAGCATCTCTCTCTTCATTTAAGATGGAAGGAGCATCCACCGATCCACTCAAAGCCATCATAGCTTCATCTTCAGCTGCTATATATAGCAGAGCCTACAGAGAAGAAGTGCAAAGGCAGATGACAAACGTGTCAATCTATCTTTTGACGCCGTACCAATAAAAAGAAAACAACACAAAATGTGAACCAGAAAATAATAGCATCTTGTCACCTTAAAAGATGAGCAGCAAGTTAGCTAAGTTACTAATCATGATTACCTTTGCAAGGGAGATATCTTTGTCCTTTGACTGGAGGAAAATCTCTTTAGTGAAGTTCTCCCTTGCAGCTTTGAGTGCCTAGGAATTCATATGAACAGAGAGCAAACTATAAACAGAAGAAAGGAAGATGCAACAAAGGCTATAATAAAAACTTGAAACAATAGATTTTTCAGTGATATTGGTGAGGATAATTTGGAATGAACAAAAAGCCATACACATCCAGAATTTTGAAGATAAACTGACCATCAGCTTCATCAACAAGAAACCAAACTAATCCTGTAGAAGTTGCATATATCACTATTCACTAAGAAGTCAGAAGAAACAAGTATACCTTCAAATAAAAATCAGAGCTAGAAGAACCCCTTGCAAGATGACTATCATAAACGGGGGAGGCTGAAGCAGCAGGAACAGAAGCCGGACAGCTAAAGCTTCCTCTTCTTTGTTTCGATTTAGGAACCGGAATCCATGATTTCGAAGTTGTTCCATTTGCAAGAGGATAGGAACCATCACTGGTATGAAACCTACCACAGCAAATAGGATTCAAAATCTACAGATATGATAACGATTACAAGCTTCTCATAAGCTGTAAACGAAATCATATTACTACTGCACATACCCCCCCAATGTTGCTTAAAAAATTCTGCATCAGTTTGCAAACAGTATCATTTGTCAGAACATTCAAAAGGCAGCAGTAATTGGAAATTGGAACTAGTTAATCATACTCCACTTGATATTTTTGTACATTTTTTTTACTCCGCATAAACTATTATTGGGGACCGCAAGAATCAATTTGCAATAGAAATTATCATAAATATGTCTGACATGTATAATTGAAGATGCAGACCCCACCGTTATCCTTTCGGAAAGAAAGAAGCATTAAATACTCTCAATAACAAGAAATTGCTGAAATTTGAAGTCAAAATTAAACACAAGTTACAAAACTACTCCGTACAAAATACTCCGTAGAACTAACACAAAGATATTTACAAGCAGAAAGCAAACAAAAAAAACTCAAAAATCTTGTAAAGTAAGTAACGAAAAGAGAAATCGGTACCTGTACATAGAGCGATTAGAAGCGGCGGACAGCACCGCAGCCATGGAAGGACAAGCAGTGAAGCAGTTGTTAGCGGAGGAAGTTGCAGCGGCAGCAGCAGCGTTGGTGGAACTCAAACAAGCAGAATCACTAATTCCAGTCCTATGAGCAGCAACGGAGCGTAGTGTAGGAAAGCTCAGCAATGGCGAGAACAGCGCTGACATGATAATCAGCTCTCAGACCAGATCCTGCCTCACAGTTGAAAGATCAGGAAAACAGGAGCTAGAGATCAAGAAAAGAAGAGGTCAGAAGACGAATCCATGGCGAAATCGGAGGGTTCAGAGTCGAAATCGAAGCTCCTGAGCTGGCCAAATTCAAAGAAGGGAGAGGCAAAACAATGACAAGGAGATGAGCGGGACAAAAAGCAGATGAAATTGGTGGAGAGGCGGCCAAATTCCATCTACTTGGATTGCTCGTTCTCTCTCTATGGAGAGAGAAAGAGGATGAATGATTGAATGGTGGTTTTTGATAATGGGAGGGGGGGAGGGGTGTTGGGTAGGAGATAAATATACAGGTGAGGCAGAAGGAAAAGCGTGAGGAAGGAGGCAGTGCAGTGTTTGAGGGCGAGTGGGGACAATACACACACCACTCGTTCAACAGTAGTAGATAGTAGGTCCGAATATACAGGTCGAAGTGGATAAATAAATGCGTAAATTGTAAGTTTCAAACTTAGGTACGGAGTAGACATTAATTAAGATAATGTTTTCAATATGTCATTTGAACATTTTTTAAAATATATTTATTATGTAAAAATATAATATACTTAGATTCATTATCAACCTATAAATTGAGTTAATTATCGTTGAAAAAACAATCATTTTATTTTATTTTTGATAGGGAAAAACAATCATTTTATTAATAATTAGTGTACACAACTTAAAATATTTTTTTATTTGCTCAAAAAAAATTATAATAATTAGAAGCTAAAATTTCTCTCTTTTTTTTTAATAAAATGAGTAGCATTTTAGTGCGTCCGTGTATCTTTCTATTCAAATCATATATATTGCAAAATGTTTTTTATATACTCCCTTCGTTTCTTTTTATTTATTTTTTGACTATTTACGGACTTTCTTTAAGGATAAAAATTATACTCCCTCCATATCACAATGGTGGTCTTTTGACTATTTATGCATGCTTTTTAATGAGCTAAAAATTATTTAAAATATACTACATCCGTCTAAAAATACATGGACTTTACTATTCACGCACGCTTTTTTAAGAAGGTAAAAACTATATAAAAAGTTCATGTATTTTTGGACGGATGGAGTACATTTTTTTATTAATTTTTTAATATAATTCTATACTTATTAGTAATATGTATGATATTATTTAAAAATATTTAATAAAATGTTGATATTTTATATAGTTTTTAGCTTCTTAAGAAAACGTACATGAATAGTTAAAGACAACCATTGTGGAACGGATAGAGTATAAAATATTTATTTGTCTTTTTAATAAGTATAATATTATTAAAAAACATTGAATAAAAAATAATATTTTATATAGTTTTTACCTTTTTAAAAAATGTGTCTCTTTTGAAAATGTCAAACAAAAAAGAATGGAGGGAGTATTTTTTTTTTACATGTTAGAAGTAATGTGTGTGTATAGGCAAAATTGACAGTGTGACGAAAAATAGGGTGAAATTAATGAATATTGCGCTACGCTATAGTATGAATATTATATACGTAGATATTTTTTATTAAATGTATATATATGTGTGGATATGAATATATGAATATTGTTGTGTATGAGTATTAATGTGATGTTATTCATTTTATTTTATGTGAGTTAATAATATAATTATCATATTCATATTCAAGCAACTTAATATTCATATATTCATTTTAACATAGTATAATATTCACATGAATATAACACAAATCTAGATAGTTTTAGTTCAAAATGTCGTCATTTGTTGTTGTATATTTTTTCTCTTTAAATCAGTGTTCTAAAAATCGCGCCTAGGCACCGCCTGGGCGGCGCCTAGGCGCTAGGCGGCAGGGCACCTAGGAATTTTTAAGCCTAGGCGGGCCTCTAGGCGGTAATCCGCCTAGGCACCACCTAGTCCCGCCCACACACCGCCTAGACCCCGCCTAGGCCCGCTTAGTCCCGCCTAGGGGACGCCTAGTCCCGCCTAGCCCGACAATTATTCAATTTTAGCTTTTACGCATGTGATTAATCAACTTAGGGTTTTGTTATCCCCATGTTGGGATATTTTTGTTTTTGAATCGAACCTATAGTTTTGGATTTTAGAAGGTTTAGAGTCGCTAATCGGACGCCTAATTTTGCATTTATTTACTTTAATATTAGTTAAACACGATAAATTTTGGGTTTATGAGTGATATTATGAATTATTATTAGATTATATGAAATATTTACATGTGTTATGCATTAAAATATAAGAAAATAATTAAGTTTATTCCATGTCCGCCTAGGCGCCGCCTGGGCACCCGCCTAGCTGCCTAGGCGCTAGGCGGTCACCCTCCGCCTAGCGCCTTTTAGAACATTGCTTTAAATAAATAAAAACAACATCATTTTAGTCGATAACAAATTTTAAAACATAATAAGTCAATATATAATTAACTTATGTTATTCTATTGACATGTAACATGTAACTAGATATAAACTATAATAAAAGCATCTCGCATGAGCTTGCATACTATTCAAAACTCGCTAAACAACTTTGCTAACACATTTGAATTAACTATAAATTATAATAAAAGCTCTATCCAATTCTCAAAAAATATCAATCCAACATTAGCTACATCCCTTGCTTCTCAAATGGGCATTCCCATATCTAAAACTATTGAGAAATATTTAGGAATCCCTTTTGTCAATGGCAGGGTGAAAAACTATATGTCTTCGAAGATGCACTCCAAAATTTAAAGAAACAACTCTCTAAATGGAAATCCTCCTCCATATCCCAAGCAGGAAGAACCATTTTAATCCAATCTAATCTCAGCTCAAAGACAAATTATCTAATGCAAAAAAATTTACTGCCAAAAGGAATACTTAACCAAATAGATCAAATTAACAAGAATTTCTTCTGGAACAAATTACAATCTGAAAGATATATACCGCTAATAATTGCTGGGACTCAATATGTCAACAAAAAAATGAAGGAGGACTAGGAATCAGAAAAGCAGAATCCTTAAACGAAGGTTTGCAGATGAAACTTCTTTGGAAAATTTATACAGACCAAAACAGTATGTGGGTAAAGATCATAAAGGAAAAATACTTACATACCACAGATATAAATGAAAGGGATACTCAAAATACATCATGGCAATTTGGGAGACTTTTATCTTTAAGGAAAAAAATTCAATTTAGGGCTCCAATGGCTTATTGGCAATGGAGAACAAATAAATGTATGGAGAGACCCATGACTTGATAGAGTCAGTTTAAACCAATATCAAAGATTGGAAGATCCAAACCTCAAAGTTTCCCATCTGATAAATAATCAGAAGCAATGGAATTTAACACTATACAGAGAATATTTCTAAATCATATTATTGATCAAATAACACAAATTAAAATACCCACTTGGGACACCAGTGACAAATTAGTCTGGAAATTTGAAAAGGACGATAGATTCTCAACTAAATCTACTTTGCTTATCAACCATAATACTAATAGCAGAAACATGGAAGATTGCAAATGGATCTGGAAACTTGATTTACCTCCAAGGATTAAGAATCTCGCATGGAAGATAATGATTGATGGTTTATCTACCACCCAAAGATTAAATAAACACTACAATAGAGTGTCAGCACAATACTCACTTTGTAATAGTGAAGATGAAAATGCTACACGTTTATTCATCAATTGTAGCTTTGCCAGAAAACTTATCCAAAACTATGAACATGCATGTGACAAAAAAACTACTTCTTGTAGAAGATTATAATGAAGATATTATTGACATCCTTCATTAAAAAAAAATGAATCAATCAACAATAAAAGAATTAGGCTTTATATGGCAAACAATTTGGGACACCAGAAATAATGTTATCTTTAAAAGTAAAAATCCCAACTCAACAATCAATCTAGCTTTTGAAGTAATCTCAAATATAAAATGCTGGAACTCGGAAACGGAGGTGGAAAATAAATCAACCACACGAATCACTAATAGAAATAATATTAAGTGGACTAAACCTCCGAGCAATATCTATAAAATTAATATAGATGACTCGGTTAAGCCCACGGGCTCTTGCCCAGTGGGAGGAGTCATTCGTGACTCGGAGAGCGGTTTACTAGATGTATTCTTTCAAAATACATCAAGAAGTTCGATTTTACATACAGAGGCAGAAGCAATCATTGTAGGCATGCAGCAGGCAACAAGCAGAGGAATCCGAAAGGCTATCATTGAAAGTGATAATCAGACTATCATCAAGGCAATAAACAAGGAAATCAATGCTCCATGGGAAGTCATCCATCAAGTTGAGAAGATCATGATTATGGCTCAAGTGTTCGAGTTTATACAATTTAGACATTGTACAGGGATGATCCTGGTTGTTTGTTACGGTACTCGTAGCAAATTCCAACTGTTTGCATACTGTAAAAAAAACATGTAACTAGATATAAACACACACACACAAAAAAAACGTTATATGCGCAATTAATATTTTTACCTAATTGACTAATTAAATGATATAACTTGTAGTTTTGAAGTTATCGGGTAAAATTATAGTATCAAATTGTCAAGTATAGAAGTATATATCACAATTTATTAATTAAAATACATTTGAAGTGATTATGTTTAATTTCTAAATGCATTTTTATAATTTTTCGCTCTGATGTCATATTTATACTTATAATATATCAAAATGAAATTATCGATGAATAGAACATATATATAGATAATTCATGCCCCTTATCCATATAAAATTATTTGTACAAAGTATTCGTTGATGCCCTAGAATATATACTATATTCGACCTAAATTAAAGTGGCACGTAGGAGTATTTTTTTAGGTTGAAACTTGCTTATAGAGTTATAGGTGAGCCAACTTATGTAATATATCTATCATTCACTTCCTATCAATGTTCCATTATCGAAGAACATTTTTAATCCACTACCAACTTTATTTGGGTGAATAATGTGAATTAATATTAATTAATTACAATAAACAAATTAAAGAGGATGACGATGATATCACTAAAATTGAATTAAGTTTGAATTCGATGAACAATGGACGTAAGACAAGTAGACAACTACTAGTGGCAGCAGATTAATAGTAAAAAATTAAAAACACAAAAAGGGTTCCTTTCACTTGGCTCTTTCACTAGCTACCAACTTTATTACGTATTAGCTCTCGCTTAACCTTTTTGTCTTGTGAGTTGCAAATTGATTGGAGGACCCATCAATTTTGGTTTTCTTTGGATTCCTAATTTTCATCATTATCTTGTGAAACTATGTGATGCATACACGGAGCCTCAATAGGAGGAACCACCATTTGGCTACGATTTGGCTCCCCTTAAGTACTGTAGGGTGAAGTTAAACAAATCTTAACTATTTAAAAATGGGTGTGTGATAAAGATTGCCCCTTCCTATGGGTCCCACCCCCAGCCTAATTAATTTTTTATTTTTCTAAAATTAAAATTTGTGAGGAGAAAACCAAATTGATGGTACTGCACCGAAATCAAACCCATTTTTGTACATTATTAGATGAGATAATTTTGACAACAAGTATGAAGCCCATTGACTTTATGACACGTTTTTATTAATTTTTTTTACAGTCTTATATATATATTACTAATGAGAATATAATTATGTAAAAAATAATAATAAAAAATATATTATTTTACATAGTTTTTAACTCCTTAAAAAATGTGTCAAAAAGCTAATGGACTTATATTTCCAAACTGAGGTAGTACTTTATAAAAGGTTATCAATCTATCTATCTATTTGTATATCTCTATATATATTAGTTATGATTAAAAAACTATAAAAATTATTATTGTTATTACTTTTAAATAATATTTTTAAAAATTAGTAAAAAATTATAATTTATACGGAGTAGTGTTTTTACCTCCTTAAAAGATGTACTAAAAAGTAAACTATCTATATTTTAAAATGATGTAGTATAATTTTTTAAGTTGAATACACGATATCATTCATAGAGCTACTGATATTTAACCTAATTTTTCCTAACTAAGTGAAATTAACCAGTACAAATTCCGAGGGTTTGAAATGATGTGCCATTGGTATCAAACTAGGGGTCAAATATGAGTCATAGTAGTCAAAATTTGACATTAGTTCTAGTTTTTTTTTTTTTTTTTTTTTTTTAGTAAGCAAGAAATAGGCGGTCTTTACAGAAGTAAAGCACCACCATGATCATCTAAACGGATGATGTTACAAAGATCCTTAAAAGTAGGGAAATTACTAATCGTACAAGTACTACTAGACTTAGTTATGAAATCAGCTGCCTTGTTTGCTTCCCTGTAGCAATGTCTGAATTCTATGCTTTCAAAACTCAAGCTAAGGTTCTTGATAAACTCCACTTCCCTCAACACTTCCCATCTGACATGACTTCTATCGTTAATGCTCCTGATCACTTCTAGGCAATCTCCTTCCACTATGATTCTCTTGAAACCTCTAGAAGAGGCTAATTTTACCCCTGCACAGAAAGCAGCAGCTTCTGACTGTATAGGAGATGAAGCTGCTAATTTTGATTGAAATAGTTCTAGTTGTTATCAATAATGCTCAATACTACCATTTTATTTTTAAGGTTCAAATAACAAAACGCGCAATGAAGAGAGCAATGCATTCCTAAGTCCTAACGATTTCTTTTAACGACAAAGACCTATTCGTGTGTTGTGTTCGATCTTGTTCACAATCATATCGGTCGTGTTGCTCGCCTCCACCACTTGATGTAATCAAATTTCAAAAGTTCTACTTTTTCCTTTTTGGTAAGCAATTTCAAAAGTTCTATTGGTTGCACTTATCACAGTTTTAGTACTCCATAAAATTCAATAAATTCAACTTTTTGCGGTTAAAAGAGTAAAAACAAAACTGATTTTGGGTCGACAAATATAATAAATCGAGAAAATTGCGAGGTTATCAAAAGAACATACAAATAAATAAGACCAAATAAACAAGCTACTCATTAATTTGGACGGTCTTGTTTTTTTAATCAATTTTTTAAAATAATTTTACACTAGTTAGTAATAAGTACCATAAAATTATATAAAAAATTCATTAAAAATAATATTTTATAGAGTTTTTACATATTTAAAATGTGCGTCGAAAATTAGTAAAGTCACATTTATTATGAAACAGGTAAAGTATTAAACACAGGAACACATAAATTACGAGTAGGGTGAAATTGTGTCCCTAAGGAGGCGGCCAAGGGCACTACCATGTACATAAGTGTAACAACTTGTGTGGTGAAGTATAGATAGTATGACATTCCCCATCTAAATTAGAGACTTTCGAAGACCCTAAACACAATGACAATCAACATGATGCATTTGAACACGACGAACTCTTTTAGACGTGTAAATAATTTGTTGAGTGAATTAATGCTTCGTTGGTTTGATCATGTGAAGAGGGAGATCCGAGTGTGATGGGACAATTTGTAGATTGATAGTGTACGAAGAATACCAAATAAGAGTTGGAGGGGTAGACAAGATTTTATCCTTTTGAACCTGAATGAGAATATGGTCAGGGATATGATGTAATGAATGAGCATCATCCATGCTAGAGAAGGTTATGTCGTAACTCATAGAATTGGCAAAGATTATATCCTTTCTCAATCCCTAATACCCGTTCTCACACTATGACTTTACTAATCTCATTTACTTTACCGTTTATTATACTTATCTCTTTTGTTTGTTGTGTGTTCCTGTTTGTGCTTGGGCCACTCGAAAACACTTTTTCGACCTAATTGAGGAAAGAATGCATATAACCTGGCCTTCCTAAGACCCTATCTAGGCGGGATAAACTGAAAATATTGTTGTTGATTTGAGTCAACTCCTTTGAGTTCAATCACCATATATCCAATTTTGATGGTTCTGGTGATTGAATCGGAATGGATCCTTTAGTTATGGCGATTTCTATGCTAACGTTCTTCTCATCGATGGGCACCACAAAGAATGCATTTATCTATTTGTATTATAAGCATAATACAATTAGAATCCAAATACATCATAACATTTCAACACAAGAAAGATCTATGTAATATTTTAAATGAGAACTATTTTTGGCGATGTGTCATTACTCATTACCATATTAATTGTAGGGGTTTCAATGAAAAAAATTATAAAAGGATTTTTTTTATTTCTTTAAAATATTTTATATTTTACAATCAATGGGTTAAATTCAAAATATTGAATTAAAATAATTATATTAATATATGCATATTTTATTTAAAAATTGTAAATAAAGTTACAATGATATTAACTTTTTATGGTAAATTTTTTTACGGTATTTTACTTTATTAATTATAAATATCTAAGTTTGCACTTGAAGTGCTTGTTAAGAATAATTAGAGCTTCAAAACAGAAGTATATCTACATTAAAAATGATTAATTTAATTGGATTCTTAAATAAGTTAAACATTACAATATTGTGGACATGTAGTTCCAATACTGAAGATGTAAAATCATTTGGTTATGAATGAATGTCTTTACAAAACGCTGAGAACATAATACGATTGGTTGATTGAACAATTCATAAGATATTCAATAAATAGAAGATTAGTTGAAAATTATTGAAAGATCTAGAAATATCTTCGAGTGTACACAGAAAGAGATATCACAAAGTTATGCAAGCAACATTTCATCTTTGATTTGATTGAAAGGATATTAGGTCTCGAAGTCTCATGTCTTTATAAAATTGGTGATTTATATGCTAAGTTCAGAGAAAGAAAAGTTGTACTCTTTTCCTTAACTTTGGTTTTTGTCCCATCTATGTTTTTCCAAAGCAAAGTTTTTAACGAGGCAACCCCTCTAATAAGGATACATTGTATATCCCAAATTCAAGGAAGAACTCATCAAAGGCGCTACCTCTAATAGGGTTGTGCATAACCGGGTATCCGACACGACACGACACGACAAAAACACGAAACCGATAAGGGGAAAAGTGCTGATCCGAACACGACACGATAACTACCGAGTATCCGACACGATAACACGACACGGTTTCGTGTCGGATACCCGTATAACACGACACGACACGATTTGTACAAAAACCACATCTTTTTTTTCTTAATGTAGCCGTACATGGCTCTTATGTTACTGTAATTTAAGCTTTAAATTACTGTTTTTTTTTAAAAAAAAATTAGAAACCTAAGCACAATTGTTCTAGCATGGTCTGGTAGAGAATTATAGTGATAAAGTCTATCTAAACAATCGAGCTCCAAATCACACTACAAGAAAACAGTGTAAATTTTGACGCTTTTTATGACCAATCTCGACGCTTTAAAGCGTTACAAATTTCAATTTCGACGCTTTTAAAAAGCGTCAAAAATTCTTGCGTCACGAATGGCAAGTGTTATTTTCGACGCAAAATTCCGTCGCAACCAATCTCGACGTCCTAGAGCGTCGAAATTGGCATGTCATTTTCGACACCCTACGGCGTCGAAATTGGCACGTTATTTTTCAAAAAAAAAAATGTGTATTTTTCTTCTTACATCCCCTTTCATTACACATTAATTAAAATCCTTTAATTAACAAAAAAAAACATTAACACAAATCCAATAAAGGATTAGTCAAATGAACCAAAGATCATACTTGAGTGAATTAAAAATAATATACATGACGATAAAATGTACAATTTCTTCTTCTTTACATCTACATCATTTCAAAGTTGAACTACTGGATACACATAATAATTAAGCAAGTTGATTAAATTCACTTGAAGATGAAAGTAGTCAATAGCACTACTCAAGGGAATGCTGACCTGCCCAGTACAAGAGACACTGTTGATACTCCTCATGGTCTTTTCTTTCAATTGCTTTAAATGTCGTGTACACAAGCAATGCAACTCCTACAGAACATCTGTAGTGGCAAAAAAATAAAACCAGAAAATTTAGAGCTCAATCGGTTTAGATTTCAGTTACCACTTATGAGCTTTCTACAAAACTATAAAAGCAGATTTTTGGAAACATCTTTTTCTGGTTTTCAGCTCAGTGGACTTTAAGAATCCATAAATAATTTCCTAAAATAGGTTATTAAGCTATATATATACTCACTGTTGTCCACTTGTAATACAAGAAATCAATCTTCTCGATAAATTGAAGACAAACATACAAGTATAAAGAAAAAAAATCTTTACTATTGGAAACATTGAAAGCTTTGGCAAGAGTATTGCAAATCACAACTCAAAACAACAAGCAAAGCTGAAGAAAAAAAGCAGCAACATCACCATAAAATGCTATTCAGAGATAGATGAAAATAATTCTAACATTCGACAAAGAGATTCACCAACCCCGTGGAAGAAAAAAAATGAATTAGCAATTAGATGACTCATCAACAATCCCATCCTCCACCTTACTTGATTGCCTATTTAAGAACATGTGAAAATAATAAACTAAAACTGAATACTCATATAATTGCAGCTCATCATCGGATCGAGTTCAAATTTCATAGGGATAAATCCTTATTCTAATCACAAAAAGCTCAGTGACAAGAATGGCATTTAAAGATCAGATGAAACGATAATGATTCATACATATTTGTACGTTTTTCCTATTGTATTAGATCATAAAACAATAGACTCATCCAATACAATTCAAGGAAATATTTTTGGAGAATTTTGAGTCATTCACATAAGACACTTTGGTAAGTGCAACTGTCATAGTGAAGGAGCTTGAAAGGCATTACTGCAGCTGGCTTACCGAGATTCTTAGGGATAAATCCTTCAGGCAATTTCAAGTCATAGCAGAAGCGAACCTCTCTCCGGTATCTATATTCATCAATGTCGGCATAAGAGACAACACCTGCTGATTTAACCCTGAAGAAATAGATCATAAATGGATTCAAGTAAAGACAGTTTTATTAATAGGAAGATGATTGCTAGAAAGATGGCCTACTCTTTCAAGATGGAATGCGGTATTGCTGCCTCCTCCTCCCATTCCTTCAATATGTTTTCGGTAGGGCTGATTCCATGAGGCTGCAACGAAGAATAGCGAAACAGACACAGTCATGTCAAAATATGCACAGAACAAGATTTGGCAAACTTTCATAGCTAAGTAACAAACCAATCCTCCAGCTACTAGATAATCCAGCATCCCTGGAAAAGACTGTTTCACGGGGCTTCTTTTCCTGACCCAAAGGAACGTCTGTCCATCCTTTTCAATGTAGCCAATCACATAGACGGAATATATCTGCATTACAGTGGGGAAAACAGTCATTTTGATTCATTAGTTAAGGGCAGATATACAGTCATTCACATGAGACACAACCCTATAACAAACCTTTGTTCCAAAATAGGTAGCCGCAGCTCGTTCCCACAAGAACAACACTGGGGATCCAAAGGTTGGTGCAATAGGGTAGAGCTAGTTCAAGGCATTACAAAGAGTCCTTAGAAAAAAACTCAAAAAATATTTTTGCTCAAAAATTATACCATATTCAATCCTTATTCTAAAATCCAGTGAATGACTTCTAAATAATCTTTATTGCCCCCTTCTTACATCATTTGATTAATATTGCTTGAAGGAATCAAACAAAAAAAATCTTTAGATTTAGAAAAAATGAATATGAAAGAACCATATGTGATATATCATATGCATTCCCCAACAAGATAATATTATGTCATATAGAATACAGTAGATTGTAACAAAAGAACAATATAATTTTATCTTGTAGTAACTTACTTCAAGAGCAACTGGATCTTTGGGTGAGGGTTTAGGGGACAATATAGATGTTTGCATCAACATTTCAGCAATCACAACAAAAAGACCTAGGCATTTGCAAGTTAAGGCAAAAATCATTAGATTATGTTGAGGCAAACACATGTTATATCCTATTAAAAAAATTCAACAACCATGAAGGAAAACATCCTCAAATAAAAGGGAATCATATATTAATTCATCCAGAAATCTCATATAGAGAATTCTTTATCATTTTTGTCTAGTAACGAAACATGGGAATGATGTCTAACCTCCTCAAATCAAAGATGCACAGATACATATTTGCCACCATTGCTTGAGCTATATTCTTTCATCCTTTTAACTAAAGTTTCACCCATGGTCGTATATTTTAGTATCAAAATAAATAGTACAGGATAATGATTTTAGCACCAGTTATTGAAAGATAATTGCTTGATGCCATTGCTTCTAATTATTCATGTTATATAAATCAATGAAAATCACATTCATGATGATGATGAAATACTAATCAAATTAGTACTATACTTGCTGTAAGTTCAGTAAAGACAAGAGCTATATATGAAAATGAAATGATTCCTTTATAATTTATTGAGTATATAGTTTCAAAATGTATGAAATTACAACAAACCAATTTCTCTACCATTTCTGCTCCCTGACATTTCAAAATGTTCGTACCGGAGACATACATGAGTTAGAGAAAAACAAACCTCAAGTATAAATCGGAACAACTGAAGCCATAGAAGCTGAAGCACTCTCGCATGCTTCAATTCCTGCGTATAATAAACAAACAGGAAAGAGCAACAAAGTTAACATTCACATCTCAAACTGCGAATTGGAGGTGATTTGAGCAAAAATGTCACAAAATTTGAGTCGATTTTCGATATTATCACCATATTGCAACCGTAGAGGAAATGAAGAGAAAGAAGAGACAAAATTGGAGACATTTCGAAGATGTAAAAACCTTACAGGTGAGAGAAACCGATGAATATGCTTCAAGCTGCTTCGAGAAGGTGATTCCTAGACAGCTAAGAAATGCATCCCTTCCAAAAGTAGAAGAAATGAGCGATTTCGCGAAGATCTTGGAAGATCTTCAAAGATCAATAGGTTTCAGCAACTCAAAAATAGTAGGAGAGAGCGAGATATCGAAATAGAGGGATGAGAAGTATCTAGCGATTAACGAAGGCAATTTCGTAGAGTTGTTTGAGGTTCATTTCTCGAGAACAGCGGATACGACATCTAGGAGGACGTCGGGGTCACCGATGAGGTAGGAGGTGAGCCGGTGACATTGCAGATATGCAACATGGGAGGGAAATGGAAGTGGTGGTTGGGTTCAAGAAGATACCCTTGGCGTCGAGAATGTTCCCGACACATAAAAGTGTCGAAAATGGAGCGTACTGATCGACGCTTTTACAAAGCGTCGAGAGCATAGCGTCGCTTTTTAGCATACTTTCTTGCAGTGTCAGTAAGCTAAGATCAAGGCATGCATGAGATGCCACATAGACGCTTGAGAGTATATTCGTGTGCCAACATATGATTATGTACATAGAGATCGGCCAATTCAGCATGCGTGCAACATAAATCAATCCTTGACTAGTTGAATTCAAACAATGTTCATGAACCATATGTTTTTCCTAAAAAGAAAACAAGTTAACACTACCAAAATAATTATCAGGAACCACCATCAAAATCACATCATTCAACCATATACTTCCCCAACTGGCTTCCTGATCCAAACACGATAACAGATTTTATAAGAAACACCCCCTTAGCTTGATGCAAAAGGATGCAAACAGACAACAATAAGCATCTAACTTCAATTAAAGTACATCAATCGACTAAATGAACCAAGCATATCTATCTCAAATAGCTTTCTAAATTATCAGCTTGAAGATATTAAACACAAAACATCCTTCATAAAGCACACACAACACTTCAATTTTTAGGGCTTTAATCTCAATTGGTCATTAGTTCAGTAAGGATCTATGGCCGCCTGTCAAGTTTCAACCTAGCAACTTCCCACTTCTCCACAATGAAAGTGCAAGAAGGATCCACAGAATGGCATAAAAGTACTCTAACCCATAAGAAGAATTAACCAGAAAGCACAAATTCAGCCTCATGCCACACGAACGGGCGACGGCGAGGCAGGTGGCGAGCGGGCAAGGCGTTTGTGAGAGAGAGGGGGAGAAGAGAGGCGGCGACTGTGAGGGTGAAGAAAGAAGTCTTGGCGAGTTGGCGTAAGTCGTAACCTAGACAGCAGTCACGGACTCACGGTCCTCAGTACTCCTCACGGAAGCGCGCGTCTGTAGAAAAAAAAAATGAAAACGAATGTAAAAAGCGCATACCTGGGATTCGAACTCGGGTCCTCAGGTTTCACAAGTAACGGACGTAGGAGCGCCCTACCAACTGGGCAACCAGTGTTTTGTGTCGCTTAAGGACAATTATAATATATCTATTATAACCATATATTAATATTTAAAAAAAAAAAATCTTATCGTGTCGTGTCGGATACCCGATAAGGGGAAAATGCCGATCCGAACACGACACGATTATTGTCGTGTTTTACCGTTTCGTGTCATAATCGTGTCGTATCAATATCGTTTCGTGTTTTTTCGTATCATTTTGTTGCGGTTTCGCGTCGTGTCAATCGTGTCGTATATTTCTGCACAGCCCTAACCTCTAATGAAGATTGAAGACATCTCAGGAAATTTGATGAGCAAACATCTATGATTTGAATGTATCAATGACGTCTAGCACTTTGAACACTTGAACTCAAGGGAGCATTATATACACTGCACTATTTTTTCCTTCGATCAGGTTTTATCCCAATGAGTTTTTTATGACAAGGTTTTTAACGAGGTTGTACAACAAGAGTGTACGTAGGAGCTAGGTTGCACTCTCTTTTCCTAAGCTATGGTTTTGTCCCATTGGGTTTTCCTAGCTAGGTTTTTAACGATGAAGTTAGCGGAAGAAAGTGTCATATACTCCTATGTAGGCTAAGATGAATTTATGAAGATGTATAGTCTATAAGTAGGATAATGGATGTATGAAGGTGGTATGCAATATGACAAATCCTATGTTCCCTCTTACTCTTCCTACCTATCTATCTCTCTCTCGTCCTAACTAACTCTCCCTCCTATTTCTGTTACATTCCGTCCCCTCTCTATTTCTGTTACAATCACAGCTATCACACACACATTTCCGATCACCTCCCTTCCAGATCACAACAGTGGTATCAAAGCTCTTTCCAAGGCAGCACGCAAGAGCTATGGCCGCGGCACCAGGTCGAAGGCGCTGGAGACACAATTCACCGAGTTCAGAGACGACATGAAGGCGTTTGCAGCATCGACACAACAATCCATCTCAGATTCACAGTCGCGGAGAGATGAGCAAACAAGATTAATCGAGCAGCGGACCAGGCAACTTGAGGAGTTCAAGAAATTTACAGAAGCACAGTTAGCTCAATTGACAGAGCTAATTCAAAATCCGCCATTGAAGGACAATAATCAAGAGGGCGCGGATTCAGGAGGACGCAGTCAGACGAGGCAAGAACAGCAACAACATTCACTGATGGGATCGGGCCCTCCGGAAAGGGAAATCCACAATCGCTATCACCAAGCAGGAGGAGGAGCGCATTTGGGATCAAGCTCTACTTCCAATTGGACGAACGACAGTATGAGGAGCAATCGATTGCCCAAATTGGATTCCCCCGGTTTCGATGGCAAGAAACCACGTAGCTGGATCAGAAAGGCGGAAAGTTTTTTCTCGATCTTTATGATTCCAGAGAATCAAAAGGTAGAAATTGCGGCAATGTATTTGAATGATCGAGCGGATATCTGGCTACAAGGGTACCTGATTCACAAGCCTCGCGGAAGATGGGGTGAGTTCTGTGATGACTTATGCGCACGATTTGGCGAACGCGGAGAATCAGAAATTGTAGCTGAATTCAATAAGCTTGAGCAAGCGGAGGATCTTGAAGAATACGTGGATAAATTCGAGGATCTCCGATCTGGTATGCTATCATTCAATCCACACTTAACTGAGTCCTACTTTGTTTCTAGTTTCATTAGCAGATTGAGGCCGGAAATCAGATCTTTAGTGCAACTGGGTTGTCCGACGACCATGACTATGGTTTTCGAACAAGAAAGGCTCCATTTCAAATCAGTTCAGGCCTTGGTGATACTCACGAAAGGAACAGGCAGATTGGACTGATGAGTGGCGCAATGACTAGGCAATTTGGTGGGCGTGATTCAGTTCTTAAGCCTGAATCAAAAGAGGTTCTTGTTCCATTAAAGCAGATTACCAATCAAATGTCTGAATTGAGCATCAAGAAGGCTCAAGACGTGAAAAAAGGCCTGTGTTTTCGTTGTGGTGATAAGTATTTCTTTGGTCACAAATGCAAAACCCAGACCCTCCATAGCTTAATGGCTCAAGAGGTATCCGAGTCCAATGGAGATGACCTATTACCACCAGAATGGGCTGAGGAAGATGGGGATGTTCCTGAGATTTTTGTGCATGCCTTAACTGGTGGTGAATCTGGCACAACAATTTGAGTCAAGGGTTCTATGGCAAGCAAAGAAGTGACAATCTTGATAGATAGTGGGGCAACCCATAGCTTTTTGGACATTAATTTGGCCAAGGCTGCAGGTTTTGAAGTCTGTAAGACAGGCCTAATGGTAGCGAATACACTGGCAGGAAAAATGATGAGTGACAAGATCTGTAAAGGGTGTGAATGGGAGATGCAAGGTAGCAAGTATAACTTTGATATTAGGCTACTTAACATGACAGGAAGTGAGATGATCTTAGGAGCTGATTGGCTTGCAAAATTCAATCCTGTCTTGTTTGATTTTTTGGTAGTACAGATCTCCTTCA
The DNA here is from genome assembly GCA_963922045.1 of Persicaria maculosa. Taxonomy (NCBI): domain Eukaryota; kingdom Viridiplantae; phylum Streptophyta; class Magnoliopsida; order Caryophyllales; family Polygonaceae; genus Persicaria; species Persicaria maculosa. Next base: position 83,196,882 of record OY998251.1, on the reverse strand, counting down.
TCAGGCATGGTAGAAAGGTTGTAATCAAGGGTATCAAGGAAGAATTGGGGCCACCAGAGGCCAGCATTCGTATGCTATCAGGGAAAATGTTGGGTAATCTAATTAGTAAGGAACCTCAGTTACTAATGGCAGAAGTGGCACCAGTTTGCAGGGTGTATTCCACCACTTCAACATGTCATTCTGGCATTGAGGTAGTGTTGAGTAAGTTTCCAGATGTGTTTGCTAAACCAACTGGTCTTCCTCCAATTAGAGGCCATGAGCATTCCATCACCTTGCAGGACGGCACCCCACCACTGGCCAGCAGGCCATACAGATATGCCCACTTTCAGAAAGCTGAAATAGAAACTTAGATTGATGAGATGCTGAAGACAGGTGTAATGCAGCCAAGCCACAGTCCCTTTGCTTCACCTGTTTTGCTGGTCAAGAAGAAAGATGGAAGCTGGAGGATGTGTATTGATTATAGAAAAATCAATGGGGCTACTGCGAAGGATAAGTTTCTCATTCCCCACATCGAGGATCTCTTGGATGAGCTGAGAGGAGCTTCAATTTTTTCTAAATTGGATCTCAGATCTGGATACCATCAAGTGAGGATGAAGCAAGCTGATATTGAAAAAACAACATTTAGAACTCACCATGGCCACTATGAGTTCTTAGTAATGCCTTTTGGATTGACAAATGCACCTGCAACTTTTCAAAGCTTGATGAATTCAGTTTTTAGTGAATTCTTGAGAAAGTTTGTCTTGGTTTTTTTTGATGATATTTTGGTGTATAGCAGCTCTGTGGAACAACATATACAGCACTTAGAAACTATACTCTCCACTTTGAGGCATCATAGATTGTTTGCAAAGAAATCTAAGTGTGATTTTGGTCAATCTCAAGTAGAGTACTTGGGACACATCATCTCTGGGGATGGAGTAGCAACTGATCTCAAGAAGATTGAAGCCATCAGTGATTGGCCTATGCCTTCATCCTTGAAATCATTGAGAGGATTTTTAGGTCTATTAGGGTACTACAGGAGATTTATCAAGGGCTATGGTGCTATAGCAAAACCCCTTACAGACTTGCTAAAAAAGGATGCCTTTGTGTGGTCTGAGATTGCAGCACAGGCTTTTATGCAGTTGAAGAAGCTCTTAACAAGTCCTCCTGTTTTGAGAATGCCAGATTTTTCAAAACAGTTTGTAGTAGAGACAGATGCTTGTGATAGTGGCATTGGTGCTGCGCTCTTGCAAGAGGAGAGACATATTGCTTTTTTGAGTCAAGCTCTTCATGGGAAATCCTTATTACTGTCTACATATGAGAAGGGGATGCTGGCTATTCTCCTTGCTGTAGAGAAATGGAGACATTACTTGGAGCTTCAGTTGTTTATTATAAGAATTGATCATCAGCCACTCAAACACCTTTTAGATCAGAAATTGACAACTCACCTGCAGAGGAAGGCTATGAGGAGGTTGTTGGGATTAAGCTACTATATTGCCTATAAGAAAGGGTCAGAAAACAAAGTTGCTGATGCTCTTTCCAGGCGTGAAGAGGACAAACCAAGTCAGTGTTTTGCCATTTCTGTGGTCCAACCTGCCTCGATTACTGAGGTTCTTGCCAGCTATGAGGAGGACCACCAGGTGCAGCAATTGTTAGTTGAAGCAGTCACAGATACCAATGGGAAGTATAGCCTATGCAAAGGCATCTTGAGGGTGGACCACAGGGTCTACATTGGTGCTACTACTGACTTGAAGCTCAAATTGCTGAAAGCTTTACACGAGGAACCAATGGGAGGGCACTCTGGTGTACAAGGTACATATCAAAGGTCCAAGAATTTTTTTTTTGGCCAAGTCTCAAAAAGGATGTAATGGATTATGTGTTATCTTGTGAGATCTGCCAAAAGAGCAAAGCTGAGAGTGTAGCATCTCCTGGTCTTTCGCAACCCCTGCCCATACCAAATACTCCATGGTCCCATATATCCATGGATTTCATTGAAGCATTGCCCAAGAGCCAGGGTAGAGACTCTATTTTGGTAGTGGTGGATAGGCTAACCAAATATGCACACTTTGTGGGGTTGTGCCACCCATTCTCTGCAGCCAAAGTGGCATGTGTATTCATGGAGAATGCCTATAAACTCCATGGTTTACTCGAGAGCATTGTCAGAGATAGGGATAAGATTTTCTTAAGCTCTTTTTGGCAGCATCTCTTCAAAGGCCTGGGCACTGCCTTGCATATGAGCACAGCATATCACCCTCAGTTAGATGGCCAAACTGAGAGGGTGAATAGGTGCCTTGAGACATTTTTGAGATGTATGTGTTCAGACCATCCTAAACAATGGCACAATTGGCTATTTTTGGCAGAATTTTGGTACAACACCAATTACCACTCAGCTCTCCAAATGAGCCCATATCAAGCCTTGTATGGACATCCACCACCAGTGTTAGGAATTCATATGTCCATTGGCAAGCACTTGGATACTTCCACATGGTTCCAGCAGCGTCGATTCATGCTCCATCACATCAAATTCCAACTACAGCAAGCTCAAGCTCGCATGAAGTTGTTTGCTGATCAGCATCGCTTAGACAGAGAGTTTCAAGTGGGTGACTGGGTTTATCTGAAACTACAGCCATACAGACAAGCTTCAGTGGCTGTGAGGACCAATTTGAAGCTCTGTGCCAAGTTTTATGGGCCTTTCAAGGTGCTAGCTCGCATTGGTGCTGTGGCCTACAGATTAGAGTTGTCATCATCTGTTGCTATTCACCCTGTCTTCCATGTGTCTCAGCTCAAACGTAAGATAGAAAGGCAGGCTGTGATCACACCTTCATTGCCAGCGACCGATGATGACGGTGACATCATACGCGCTCCAGAGGATGTGCTAGATAGCAGAGTCACTCACTTGGCCAACGGGGATCCCGTTGTAAAGGCCCGGATTTTTAAATCCAATTTTTCGGAAAAAGAAATTAAAAGTGAAATTAAATCGGATTTAATTAGAATGTTTCAAGGAAACTCGTCTTTAATCTACTAAATCGAAATTAAAATTCTTAGATCGAATTCCGGCCCAATTATTCAATTTATACAAAATAGATTTTATTCCGCTTTTTAGAAATTCCATTATTAAACTCGGATTGAAAATTTTAAAAATTTATTTTAAAAGAGTCGGGATAAGACCGAGAGAGCGCGTTACGAGATTTTCCAGTTATTAATTTATATTGGGAGTTGGGACCTTTGTCACCTTCCTCCTTTCTTTCTTACACATTTCAGGAACCCCTCACCCCCTTCCTTTGTCGTAGTTTGACAACAGACCAACCCAAAACAAATCTCCCTTGTGATTCTCTTCCTGTACACACCAAGCATTTCCCTTTTGTTTCCATTTGTTGTTCCAGACCAACCCTCCATCTCATCATCCTCCTTCATCCCACACCCCCTCTATTTCGAGAGCTCCGAGCGCCAAGCACCTCTCCGAGCCACCACCGTCCTCATCTCTCTCCTCTACCGTTCGGAGTTGAGTCCCAAAGCTTTCTCCCCCTGCTCCGCAAGCCAAAACGAACAGCAACAGATTCTTCTTCCCTCCTCTTCTCCGTCTAGAAGTAGTGGCAGCTTCCGAGCGTACCCGAGCGCATCCCCTGAGCGTTGTCCCGGAGCGCCGCCGAGCACCTTCCGCCGCTCTGTTTTGCCGTTTCGACTCGGTGAGGTCTCGACTCCTCTCATCCTCTCTTCTTTCGCTCCTTATCAACCCAAAGGCTCCGCCTTTAACCTCCCCAACCTCCCCCGGGCCAAGATTCGTTTGATTCCCGCCTCCGGCGAGCTCAATCACGCACCGACGAGGTTTTCCGGCGAGTCGACGCCTCGGTGAGCACTCCTCCTCCTCCTTTCCCTTCTTGCTTGTTTCTGCGTCCTTGGGTGTCGGGTGGGATGTCGGAGAGACTGGGCGAAGGCCACCGCCGGCGCCTGAACCTTCCTCCCCTCCTCTTCGATTTTCCGAGCAGCGTTGGTAGGAGACGGGTTTGGGCCTCTGTTTCCCTTGTGAACCGGTTCAGGGAGGGGGGGGGGGGGTTTGTTTTAAATGAAAAACCGGTTCAGGGGGGATTGTTTTAATTAGAGTTGGGCTTGGGTCCGGGTTAAGTGTGAGGGATCCGGGCTGGGCCGGGTCTTCTTTCTTCTTCCTTTTCTGGGCCGGGTCTTCTCTCTTCTTCCTTTTCTGGGCCCGGGTTGGGGTTAAGTAGAGCTGGGCCTTCCTTCCTCCAATTTCGGGTTTGGGCTTGTTGGATCCGGGTTTTGGGTCAGCTATTGTGAGAGATTGGGCTGCCTTTGGATGGTTATTATTGTCAATTGTTTTATTACTATATGATATATGAATTATATACGTAGTATAAGTTATATTATATGATTTATTGTTGTAGTTATTATTATTATTACTATTTTTGAGGAAAAATATTGCTGAAATTTTATTATATATTATGAAATAGTTTTAGAAATGATATTAATTGGGCTATGCACTTTATGTTGTTTAAAAATGTGATTTTAGGAATTTTAAGGTGATTTGTCAGTTTAAATCTACGAATGAGGTTTATAAAGATGAATCTATTTTGGAAATGTTTATCAATGTCTTAAATTGCTTGAAACATTAGAGTTGGGGTTTTGAAATAAAGTGCCGGAATTAATTCTATAATAGGATTTTGAGAGATTGGTTTTAAGGTTTAAACGTTTAATGGTGGGATTTGGCTAAGTACGATTTTAACAATGAGTTTGATTTGAAGAATGATTTTAGTTGATGTTAATCGCATCGGAAGGGTTTTGAAAAATGGTTTTACCATCGATGGGTTTTAAGGATATTGAGAACTCGGGTTCGTGTGTGTATGAATGTGAGTCCGATAGCTTATGAAAATGGCTTGATGATAGGTGTGTATTGCTTTTGGATTGCTTTGGACTTGCATTGGGCCCTTGCTTGTATTATCCTGCTGTTCTGCATCTTCAGGTAAGTTCCCTAGGGGGCTTACTCAGGTTGGACATTCATGCCTGTTGTTGCATTTTATGTTAGGTGTTGCATATGCATAAAAGCATGCCATGTAGTATCATGTTTAGGTTGCACTAATTGATTGAGCATCTGTTTACTTTATGCGTTTGAAACAGAACGGCCGTTATCTGTGATAGTCCTAGAGTCTTTGCTAGGGTCATAGGGTAGCCCAGCCTCATCGGGTGCCCTGCGTCAATCGAGTCATGACTTCCTTATATTATGATATGCCTGCGGGCTTTATTGTGGAGCGGGTTAGGCATGCGTGCCGCCCTATTATGAATGAATGCATTCACGAGCTAGCCAGTCTCCACCTATCGGAAGGGGTGGAGGTAGGAGAGGGATATGCCGTTGGCATTGTCTTGGGCCCTTTACAGTATTTCTGCACATTTTATGAATTAGGAGCATGCTAGTGTGTTTGACTTTCGTATTGCATTAGAGCATCTTTATTAGGTATAGCACATACTATGTGGCCTCAGCGAGGACTGCCGGTCCCGCATGAGTGGCTCGATCTGACTCCTTTCCCCGTTCTTCTTTTAAAGGTATTTCTGCAGATCTTGTTTGCTCCATGCTTATGTGACGGGAAACCCTTGGGCGAATCAAAGAACCTGACTAATATTCTAACTTGGCAAATGGTAACCACTTGTTTATGATTTGGTTTTGACCCGATTCTGTTGTGTCATTGTATCTTAACTTTGCTTCCGTTTTATTTCATTTGAATTGGATTTCACGACATAGTCTTAGGACATGTTAAGGGTACCCAACGGCCCTACGATACTTTAGGGTTTGAAATCCCTCTTTCTACTGACCTTTGAAATGAGTTTGAAACCTCGACCCGTACCTGTATTGCAAGATCCGAACAAGGGTTTTCATCCCTTGAAACGTAACCCGGAAATCATAATTCTGGGCCGTTACAAAGATGGTATCAGAGCTGAGGTTGTGCAATTCGGGTACACAAGGGTCGAGTGTATGTTTTGGAAAACCGCCCATGAATTTCAAAGGATTTGAAAGTGTTTTAAAGGGGCAAAATGAACTTAAGATGTCTAACATAAATTGGACTAAGTAATGAACTCGACTTGTAATAAAAGAGAAAAAGCGACCAAACGGTGACACGAGTGGGTAGTAAAGACGATAGACCACCCTTATTGGGTGTAGTTGGGAACGGTAGACGAAATATCAGCTTGTTCTTTACAGATGGGTTGGGAGACTCAAATGAGATCATTATGAGTGTTATTAACTGATTCTGTGCTGAGTGCTTGCTATGCTAGATATTTGATTGGTATGCCTAACAATTAATTGTGTATTGACTGATCTGTGAAAATGGGATAGTGGGAGTACCCTTGTTTCTGTGTGGTCAAACCCAGCTCGTGTGGAACAACCTCTCCACTATGTTTGCTAACCCATTGACGGGTCTATCCAGCTTTTTCTTGGATGCTTGTGTCTTCCACGGGGAATTGGGTTGGTAAACACATTGTGTCGGGAATTATGGTTGGGTGTTAAGTTGTCTGAGTGAGTGTTGGAAGTTCTTGATGTCACTTAAGTTAGAAGTAAGGTATTTATGAGGCTGTCTTTCTTGATTTTTATGATGATTAACCAGTGTTTTCCTACCACAAGAGTCGTACCAAAGTTCCACGGGAAAGAGGAGTGATGAGTCGGTTGGGAAAAGTCAATGGTTGCCCTTAGAGATCTCTGTCCAGTTGTAATTGTGACTCTCTCTGAACTGCATAACATGATTTTGTACTCTTTGGCATGTACCCTGTGAATGCCCATTGGTAAAAAGCTACTCATGTTGTTGCATCTATGATTGGTTACCTTGCTTAGGTCTTGTGTTATGTCTTGGCTTCTACCATGATTATATGTTGTCATAGCATGTATACTTGGCCTATTGATCGTAGGATTGAATGGATGTGTGAGCTGCATGAAATGAATCTGCATGATTTTACTCTACTAGGTTCATGATAGTGTGATCGTTAAATTTTGATACCCTGATGAAGCAAGTTTCTTATTTGATACGTGCTACAACTTGATGTCACCATGCCTTATATGATACGTAAATTCCAGTACATGTATTGTGATGATCCTTAATGTAAATTCGTGATTGTATAACATTCCGTATCCATGCTAGTCACATTGTTTAGGTCTCGTGTTGCATCTCGCTTTCTGTCATGATTATGTTTGGTTTCGCGTGTCTAATTGACCTGTTGTAATGATCGTACTACTGGTTGGTTAAAAACATGAATGGCATGACATGGGTCTATATGAATGTTGCTTTCCGTGAATTAGGTCCATGATAGTGTGGTAAGCTCCTCTTTGTACGAATGCCCCGTAAGATGATTTCCTCGGCATTTTAGTTAGTGCTACCCTTGGCCTTGCTTGATTAAATTAGTATTCCATCTGTGACCATGCTATCGAAGTAATATCTTGATATATGCGTGTCTCGTTTAGTATTATTAAATTGGAACGCTTGCCCCATGCTTCTATATCGTCGGATATGAGTGAATGGTTCCTTGCCTACCGTCGTAGTTATCAATTAAATGTTAATATGTATAACATGTTATGTTGATCCATTAGTATCATGTAGGATCCTCGATTGTGACTTGTGCGAACTCGTATCTTGCCTACGTTGTTGCTGATTCCCTCTCGAGCTAGGTCCCTGATAGTGTGATCCTTCCCTCTTCCTATCATCTTGAAATGTCTTACTCATGCAAATTGGATTGAAGTTGAATTCGATGTTCGATTGCTTTCAGTGATGGTTTATCATAGCATGCCCGCGTGTTATCACTCGATAGTGTTTTCCTATTACTCTAGGATATCCTCTTGTGCTTGCATAAGTGTATGACTTGGCACCTCGCGTGATCACACACCACACTATGTCATGGTTTCGCATATGCATGATGCATGAATGTTAGGACGGATTTAGTTGAGTTACCTCGATTGTGTTCATGTTCGATATGTACTAGTAGTGTCTTGTAGGGCTTATGATTTCTAGAATGACTCGCTAAATGATCACGTGTTGTACTTGTTCTATGGTGTGATGACTATTGTACCATACATGTGCTATATGACGGTTCGTTCTTAGAATAATTATAAAATATTGCCCATGGTGCCCTTCTTGTTACTTTTGATGATGCCTCATGTTTCGTGAATATTATATTGAATTCCTCTTAATGACTCTTGACTATGCTTGTATCACATCATGTATCGCTAGTATCATGTAGTACCCATGTTTCCTAAATGTATTCCGTCATATGATTACATGCCATGCCTGGCCTATTATATGATCATTGTGCCAGGAGATAGTTACTATGTTGCTCCTATATGTTCTCGTAGGATGCATACACCAAGCTCATGCATTGTTCATATATGTGATAATTGTGATGCTCATTAAATCTTGCATATCTTGCTTAAGTTGCTAGGCCTATTTGCCTTCATGAATAATGGACTACAATCTTGTCTCACATGCATCCGTGTAGCACTCGAACATGTCTTTTAGTAATGAATACGTATGTCGTACTCCTTGAGATAGGTACATGTTAGTGTGGGTTAATATGATTGCTATGCCTCATGATGAATTTGTGTCTTTTGTCACAATTGCAACCTAATAGACCTTCATAAGGGCGTCGTTGCTATTCACGGGTCGGAGTCTTGTCCTTAGTCTTGTCATCTTTAGTATTGGTCTGTGTGTGTCTCTGAGATGAGCATTAGGTTATCCGTCCCTGTCACTCCCCTATCTCTACTAACTTAGACTCCTCTGCGATAATTGGTGAGCGACTGCTTGAAGAGAAGGGAAGTTGCATAACGATAGAGCTACGTGGCGGAAGCGTGGGCCCATAACCCACAAGCCTCATGATCGACGGTGTTGGTGGGACAAGTATGTTTTGAGGATTGCGACAATCGAGTACGATATGACTTGCAAGCGGGAGTGTCCTCCGTTTGAATTGCTAACTTTTCTGGATATGTTGATAACCATGTTGCAATGCTTTGATAGTGACGTTTATGTGTTGATGTGCTGACTTGATGATGACTATTGCCTGATTGTCTGTCGTCTATGACGATATGATGTGATGCCTCATGGATCTAATGTACCATGATGTTGTGACGTGTGGCTACTCTAAGTTGCTAAGCATGATTTGAATTCCTTTGCCTGTAAAATGTGAACTATATATGTTAAGAAGCATGAATTGTATCGGATAAGGTTATAATGCAACATGTTAGCTTGATTTCATTATGTTCGTATATGATGTTTGCATTGACTATAGAGCATGATAGTAAACTGAGACTTGTTCAATCCATGATGTTATGTTTATAAATGCTAGTGGATATGATGTAGACCTTATGTTTGATGATTTTCATGACTGCTTATTTCTCAAACATGTGAGTGAGGTCATTGGTAGCGTGGTTGGAGAATGGTGAAAGGATTTTGGGCGGTTGGGATGATCGATGGTATTAGGAGGTGAGTCACGAGAGAAGGAAGTTGGCCTAGGTAAGACTGAGTGAGCTTCGGAATTTATAGTAGGCAGTGTTGGTGGTTCTGATGAGCTTCTAGGTGATGCTGGTAATGCTTGGGGTAGTGCGAAGAGTGTAAGGAATGACTCGTGAATATTGAGGACATGGTATTAGAGGGTACTCGGGTGAGATGTTAGAGATAGGAGTTGGATTCTTAGAGGTGGATGGTGTGTGTGAGTTTTTGGTGGGATGAGGGCGAGATTGGAGTATCGAGATGAATGGAGATTTCCTTAGGGAAATTTTTGTCTGAGTTGACGTTGGTGAGTCTAGAAGGGGATTAGTCTTGGCTTGAGAAGTGAAGATGGGCAAGTGGGGATTGCGTTTTATTTTGACGGGTATGATGTGAGGATTTCTTGATTATGTGATTTCTTGATGCTTTGCTATCCTATTATGTTATTTTAGAAGCATGATAGGATGTGTTGTGATATGATACATGAGATAATACTGTGTTATTATATGGTTGGCAAGCATGATTGTTGATATATTAAATGATGAATATGACTTAGAGCATGAATATGACTTGTATATATATGAGATAATAGTGCATGTCTGCCTAATGACTAAATGATCGTTATATGGTGTTGTGACGAGTTGAGATGATATCTGGAGAGCATGTTGACATTTTGATGTTGATATACTGCTTGATCTTCCCTTTTGTGAATCTTAATAGCATGACCTTGTTTGTATGGATGTGGTTATAATTAGTTTTATTTCATTGACTTATGATGAAATTCCGTTGTTGCTAACCTTGCAAATACAAATGTTTGATGTGATAAATCTGTTATGATAATGCTGGATAGAAATTGGATAGGATGACTATGTGAATTTGTGCGTTAGATGAGATCCCTTGTTGTGACTGACCCTACTATGATTGCGGTGTGGATATGCGATAGCGAGATACCTTTTATGATTTATGGTGTGATGTCGAGACGTTGTTATGATCTTGATATGTTGTTGAGATGCACATTATAACCTTTAGTGTGATTTCGAGATGCTTGATGTGATCTTGTGACACTGTGTGGGTACATGGTTGAGACTTATCATATGATATACTCGTTGATGATAGATTGGTTATGTGGTTATGCATTGCTTATGGCTCGTGAATCTTGCTTGAATTGAGACTGATAGATTGATTTGATTATGGAAACTAGGAAGAGAATATGGGATTAGCCTTTAGAGGTGGATGATTTCACCTCCCAGCTTCTGAATTTGATTGTTTGGTATGCGAGAAACTGATTTGGTTTTGGAGGATTTTGACGAAATTTTGGTCAAAAAGATTTTACTTGTTTTGGTGTAAAGTCGCTTGGTTAAACGTCTTATTTAAAGATTTTGAGCGGTTTAAAAAGGGATTACTTGGAATCTTAAAGAATAAACGCGATCGGGAATTCCAACGATTTTGAGGCCAATCTTTTTCAATTGTCAAACCCGGGCAACTCTATGATACTTCACGAAGTGGATACAAGCATTTTATGAGGGCGCTTGTAGGGTGCTTGCTAAGACCTAGTGATGACATTGTAGAACTTTTAGAGTTGTGGTACTTCCGAAAAGTCGAGGCAAGAATGTGATAGGGGCGCTTATCGCATACTTGTCAAGGCCAATTGGAGATGTCACGACTATGACTAGGATGTTGTGAGAATCCCGGAAGACGCAACCGAGATGAGTACAAGATCTTTGGACATGGTCCTTGGACTCATCAATTTCAAACTCCATCCCCTACTTTGTTTTGGCTTTAGTCTCGGGGACGATACTTGTTTTTAGAGGTGGATGATGTAAAGGCCCGGATTTTTAAATCCAATTTTTCGGAAAAAGAAATTAAAAGTGAAATTAAATCGGATTTAATTAGAATGTTTCAAGGAAACTTATCTTTAATCTACTAAATCGAAATTAAAATTCTTAGATCGAATTCCGGCCCAATTATTCAATTTATACAAAATAGATTTTATTCCGCTTTTTAGAAATTCCATTATTAAACTCGGATTTAAAATTTTAAAAATTTATTTTAAAAGAGTCGGGATAAGACCGAGAGAGCGCGTTACGAGATTTTCCAGTTGTTAATTTATATTGGGAGTTGGGACCTTTGTCACCTTCCTCCTTTCTTTCTTACACATTTCAGGAACCCCTCACCCCCTTCCTTTGTCGTAGTTTGACAACAGACCAACCCAAAATAAATCTCCCTTGTGATTCTCTTCCTGTACACACCAAGCATTTCCCTTTTGTTTCCATTTGTTGTTCCAGACCAACCCTCCATCTCATCATCCTCCTTCATCCCACACCCCCTCTATTTCGAGAGCTCCGAGCGCCAAGCACCTCTCCGAGCCACCACCGTCCTCATCTCTCTCCTCTACCGTTCGGAGTTGAGTCCCAAAGCTTTCTCCCCCTGCTCCGCAAGCCAAAACGAACAGCAACAGATTCTTCTTCCCTCCTCTTCTCCGTCTAGAAGTAGTGGCAGCTTCCTAGCGTACCCGAGCGCATCCCCTGAGCGTTGTCCCGGAGCATCGCCGAGCACCTTCCGCCGCTCTGTTTTGCCGTTTCGACTCGGTGAGGTCTCGACTCCTCTCATCCTCTCTTCTTTCGCTCCTTATCAACCCAAAGGCTCCGCCTTTAACCTCCCCAACCTCCCCCGGGCCAAGATTCGTTTGATTCCCGCCTCCGGCGAGCTCAATCACGCACCGACGAGGTTTTCCGGCGAGTCGACGCCTCGGTGAGCACTCCTCCTCCTCCTTTCCCTTCTTGCTTGTTTCTGCGTCCTTGGGTGTCGGGTGGGATGTCGGAGAGACTGGGCGAAGGCCACCGCCGGCGCCTGAACCTTCCTCCCCTCCTCTTTGATTTTCCGAGCAGCGTTGGTAGGAGACGGGTTTGGGCCTCTGTTTCCCTTGTGAACCGGTTCAGGGAGGGGGGGGGGGGGGTTTGTTTTAAATGAAAAACCGGTTCAGGGGGGATTGTTTTAATTAGAGTTGGGCTTGGGTCCGGGTTAAGTGTGAGGGATCCGGGCTGGGCCGGGTCTTCTTTCTTCTTCCTTTTCTGGGCCGGGTCTTCTCTCTTCTTCCTTTTCTGGGCCCGGGTTGGGGTTAAGTAGAGTTGGGCCTTCCTTCCTCCAATTTCGGGTTTGGGCTTGTTGGATCCGGGTTTTGGGTCAGCTATTGTGAGAGATTGGGCTGCCTTTGGATGGTTATTATTGTCAATTGTTTTATTACTATATGATATATGAATTATATACGTAGTATAAGTTATATTATATGATTTATTGTTGTAGTTATTATTATTATTACTATTTTTGAGGAAAAATATTGCTGAAATTTTATTATATATTATGAAATGGTTTTAGAAATGATATTAATTGGGCTATGCACTTTATGTTGTTTAAAAATGTGATTTTAGGAATTTTAAGGTGATTTGTCAGTTTAAATCTACGAATGAGGTTTATAAAGATGAATCTATTTTGGAAATGTTTATCAATGTCTTAAATTGCTTGAAACATTAGAGTTGGGGTTTTGAAATAAAGTGCCGGAATTAATTCTATAATAGGATTTTGAGAGATTGGTTTTAAGGTTTAAACGTTTAATGGTGGGATTTGGCTAAGTACGATTTTAACAATGAGTTTGATTTGAAGAATGATTTTAGTTGATGTTAATCGCATCGGAAGGGTTTTGAAAAATGGTTTTACCATCGATGGGTTTTAAGGATATTGAGAACTCGGGTTCGTGTGTGTATGAATGTGAGTCCGATAGCTTATGAAAATGGCTTGATGATAGGTGTGTATTGCTTTTGGATTGCTTTGGACTTGCATTGGGCCCTTGCTTGTATTATCCTGCTGTTCTGCATCTTCAGGTAAGTTCCCTAGGGGGCTTACTCAGGTTGGACATTCATGCCTGTTGTTGCATTTTATGTTAGGTGTTGCATATGCATAAAAGCATGCCATGTAGTATCATGTTTAGGTTGCACTAATTGATTGAGCATCTGTTTACTTTATGCGTTTGAAACAGAACGGCCGTTATCTGTGATAGTCCTAGAGTCTTTGCTAGGGTCATAGGGTAGCCCAGCCTCATCGGGTGCCCTGCGTCAATCGAGTCATGACTTCCTTATATTATGATATGCCTGCGGGCTTTATTGTGGAGCGGGTTAGGCATGCGTGCCGCCCTATTATGAATGAATGCATTCACGAGCTAGCCAGTCTCCACCTATCGGAAGGGGTGGAGGTAGGAGAGGGATATGCCGTTGGCATTGTCTTGGGCCCTTTACAGTATTTCTGCACATTTTATGAATTAGGAGCATGCTAGTGTGTTTGACTTTCGTATTGCATTAGAGCATCTTTATTAGGTATAGCACATACTATGTGGCCTCAGCGAGGACTGCCGGTCCCGCATGAGTGGCTCGATCTGACTCCTTTCCCCGTTCTTCTTTTAAAGGTATTTCTGCAGATCTTGTTTGCTCCATGCTTATGTGACGGGAAACCCTTGGGCGAATCAAAGAACCTGACTAATATTCTAACTTGGCAAATGGTAACCACTTGTTTATGATTTGGTTTTGACCCGATTCTGTTGTGTCATTGTATCTTAACTTTGCTTCCGTTTTATTTCATTTGAATTGGATTTCACGACATAGTCTTAGGACATGTTAAGGGTACCCAACGGCCCTACGATACTTTAGGGTTTGAAATCCCTCTTTCTACTGACCTTTGAAATGAGTTTGAAACCTCGACCCGTACCTGTATTGCAAGATCCGAACAAGGGTTTTCATCCCTTGAAACGTAACCCGGAAATCATAATTCTGGGCCGTTACACCCGTGACTGAATGGCTAGTCAAATGGACCAACTTAGAGGAAGATCAAGCCACCTGGGAACCAGCAGGGCATGTGCTTCACCAGTTTCCAAACTTCCATCTTAAGCCTTGAGACAAGGCTTTTTAGGGGGGGATGCAATGTCATATACTCCTATGTAAGCTAAGATGAATGTAAGAAGATGTATAGTCTACAAGTAGGAGAATGGATGTATGAAGGTGGTATGCAATATGACAAATCCTATGTTCCCTCTTACTCTTCCTACCTTTCTATCTCTCTCTCGTCCTAACAAACTCTCCCTCCTATTTCTGTTACATTCCGTCCCCTCTCAATTTCTGTTACAATCACAGCTATCACACACACATTTCCGATCACCTCCCTTCCAGATCACAACAAAAAGATTGTACATTCAAGGGAGAGTATTATAATATTATTACGTGGATGTGAAAAAATATACACTTTACTTAGATATATTTTTTACCTTTAGATTTTTCTTATGCTTAGAGCCCAAAGATATTATTCCTATATATTGTATTGGTGGATACACTACAAGATACACAATTGAATACAATTACATATTCTCCTCTTTATTCTCAAGTTCGGTGTTTGCACCGACTCTAGTTTACAATATTAAAATACTTTTTATGGTAAATTTTTTTACGATATTTTACTTTATTAATTAACCCACCTTTCTTATTTTATGATAAGTTTTATTAATATTTTATTTAATTGTATAATATTAATTTATTTTATTATTATAATTTTATTTTTTAAAAATCATGTCATAGCGCGAAAATTATATTAGCTATTTTAAATTCACTAATTTAATCATTTTAAAAATATTTCTATGGAATTTATATGCTGTTATGTAGAAAAAAATTTCAAATTGGAATTCAAGTGTAGATTAACAAGATCATTTACATAATTATTTAAAGGGCGATTTTGGTACTGGACCTTTTTTAAATATCCAATTAGTCACCTAACCCATAAATCAATTTAATTAGTTTTGCCCTAGCCTCCTTCCCAATAGGTGTGGGTTGGTCAATGGTCAACCGTTTGACCATTGACCGGTCAACGGTTGACCGTTGACCGGTCAACGTTGACCAACCCATTTTGATGCCAACTTTTTTTTTTTTTTTTAGTGATGCCATATTTTACCGTTTTGATGCCAAAATTTTACTATATTTTATTTTCACTTTGATGCCACTTTTTTATGTCAATTTTTTGATAATATTTTTTTTACCGTGATGCCATATTTTTGATGTTATTTTTTCAAAGTAGTATTTTTGATGACATTTTTTTCTTTAATGTGATACAAATTTTTCAAAATGGCATCAATGGTCAACGTGACATTAGAGTAAACAAAAAATGTCATCAAAGTTTAAAAAAAGTGTCATCCAATAATTTAATTAGAAAAGTGGCATCAGATTGAAAATAAAATGTAATAAAATTTTGGCATCAAAACGGTAAAATATGACATCACAAAAAATGTCATCAATGTTTTAAAAAAGTGGCATTAAAAAAAAAAGTCATCCAATCATTTCATTAGAAAAGTGACAATAAGGTGACAATATTTTGATTCCACGTTTTAAGCTCTTATGCCATCAATTATATAAAATTGTCACCACAAAATGTTGGCATCAAACGGTAAAATATGGCATCACTAAAAAAAAAAAAAAAGTTGGCATCAAAAAAAAAAAAGTTGGCATCAAAATGGGTTGACCGGTCAACGTTGACCGTTGACCGGTCAAGAGGGCTAAGCAAGCTAAAAAAACAATTAATGGGCTAAGCATGCTAAAAAACAATTAATGGGCCTATCTAGCTAACCAAATATGCTTAAAAGGGCTTTTTCAACAAATTCCCTCTTATTTAAACCCCATATTTTATTTATTTTAAGTTCAATATAGCACACTGTTTCTAAAAAAAAAAAGAGAGAATATAGTACACTAAATAATTGCAAGTTATTTTGTTTTTAATTGGAGTTAACATCAGTTCATTTTTGAATTTTGTACATTTCTTGGGTTTGAATTATTTTTGGACTATAATTAGTCGGTTTGAATGTATATTTTTATTTCCTTTAAAAATATATATTATTTTTTTACTGTATTTTTTTTAACATTCTTCCAAAAAGATTTTTTTTATTTGAATAATTTCGGAAAATGTAAATGAATTTTGTAATGACTAATGAGGTTTGAGAGAAACAGCGCTGGGCCGCTCGAGACTCAGTGGAAAGGACCCATTAACCAGAGCCCGACCCGAAAAAAGGAAAATGCGGATCCGGGATACATAGGCTTATTTTAACCCGTTTCTCGACCTTTCTGTTGAAGCCTCCGCCCCCACAAAAAGCTCGGAGCTCGGGGACACAGCGGCCACGCCAGGCAAAGACGGACGATTTTACAGAGAGGATACAAGAGATAGGGGGAAAGAGAAAGAGAGAGAGAGAGAGTTCGCACAAGTGCGGGATTCCAATTGCTAGGGGAAAAGCTTTGATTCGTTTTTTGTGCGGTTAGGTTTTTGAATTTGGTGTTTGTTGAATGGAGGCGGCAATGGACGATTCTGAACCGAATTCTGGGGCGGATGCGCCAGCGCAACCGCCGCTACAGGCGGGAGAACAGCCGCAGGAGGCGGAGATACTGGGAGATGGAGGATCGGTCGAGGATGAGGTGTTGATATCGAAGGCTCAGAAGCTAATGAACATGATCACTTCCTCTCAGGAGAACCCTAACCCCAAGGTTCTTCATGCCCTAGCTTCAATCCTCGAAAACCAAGAGGCTAGGTTTGTCCGTCCGTCTCTCTTTCTTTATATATCTTGGTTATTCAAATTGAATGTTTTATTTCTTGGCCCCGTGGAGTGTTGTTCAATTTCGTTTTCTGTTGGTGGTTACGTTCTTGACATGTTGACAGTTCAGATAATTTTGTGCATACATGAATCATTGATCAGGATTAGAATTTGAGTAATTCTACTGTCGTTCTCATGGCGTGTATGGCTTTATAAGAGAACGACTCGGACAATGTTTAAAGAACTCAGATATTTGGACTAACGTTCGTGAGTTTAACTGTTCTTCTCATCCAACTGTCGTTGGTTAATCATAGGTCTGGTTTTAGGGTATGGATTGAAGAATATGTAGAGTTGTGGAAATTACATTTTGTTGTTGGTGACTAAAGAGATAGGGATGGTGGAACTTTAAGCTTGTATGTTCTAAAATGAAATGGAATACACATTTTATAAACACTTGAATTGCAGTTGAATTTATACATGACTTCTTGCTAGTTTTTTTATGAGAAGTTTTTGCTTCAGAATACAGCCTTTTCCTTGTAGATGATTTGGCCCTGAAGCATGAATATCTTTAAGACAGTGTATGTAATTCGAGCCTGCTTCTAGTTTTTATCATTCTTATTGCTATTTTGGTTTGTGATGGAACAAAGAGTGAATTCAAACTAGAAAACAAATCCACACAAAAAGAAAAAAAACAGTGGACAACTAATTCCTCAGCTGAATCACCAATCCTCCATGAGAGACAGAATGCCCGGGGACTAATGGCCTTATTTATATGTCCACTTGACCACACCTCAGATTATTCGCTGCCACTGTCACAACAATCCCTCAAAGCCCATAGCTGAAAAGTTTTCCTGATAAGTGGTAACTAAGGTCCCCACACTACTATTCCTCTTATACCTCACCCGTCACACAGTTTACATTGATGCTTTGATCTAACATCCCACCCACTCCCAAATAGAATTAAGTTATTCTCAAGTGAAAGCTGGTAGTATGTCCTTTCAAAGAATAAATCAAACCCTGGCAGATTCACATCTCCAAATCAAAACATCTTGTGTCATTCGCTTAAGAGTCTGACTAAGTTCATCATTAATTTCTGCAATAATGTCATTGGATCGGAGAACTGCAGTAGGGCTGCCTGCATGTAGCTTTACCAAATTCTTTTCCTCAAAAAAATTCTACAATTAGTGTAGATAAATCATTTGACATTTTACCCCTAGGAGCTAACCATGCAGTCACTGTTGTACCATTACTCAATAAGTAGCATTCCCAATTTGGTTTTTGAGGAAGATTACGTAGACTAAGGAACATGGGTCTCTGTGTGAAAGCCGTCCTAGAGTAAGGATAATTGAAATGGGGCCTCAGCCACATTTCATCTCCCTTGTTATTCAGGCATTTGGTTCACGGGGAGGTGGCTATTGTTTTTTATTTTCGGGTGACTTCCTTTGTAGTGGTTTGTATCTCCACTATTTCTGTGTCGTTCTTTGTTAGTTCCGTGTTTTTGAACTAGTTTTTTTTTTTGTCGTGGTGCAGATATATGAAAGAGGCTGGGCATTCCTCCCCTAATCATGCTAGTACAAGGTCTTCGCACATTATCGGACGGCTAGCTAGTTTAATCCGGGTAGTTAATCTTGCAACATATTATGCGGAGATTGTATTTTTGGAAGCCTGTTGTCATACTTAATGTGTAAATGCATTATAATTTGTGCTTATTTAATTTCCTTTTTTAACATCTGTAAACAGGAGAATGACGACTTCTTTGAATTGATATCAACACAATTTCTTTTAGAAACTAGATATTCAATGGCTGTTCAGGCAGCAGCTTCTAGGTTGCTTCTCAGCTGTTCACCAACTTGGATGGTAATATATTTGAAGTTCTTTTCTATCCTTCCACTTATTGGTAGTTTTCTTTTGTAGAATCTGTGATGAGTTTATGTTTGTTAACTGGCACGGGTTTTGCAGTACCCCCATGTTTTTGAAGAAGATGTATTGGAGAAGATAAAGGAATGGGTGATGGATGTCAATGCCAGCTCATCCGCTAACCAACCGAAGCCAGAACAGGGGCTGAGTAAATCTTCTGATCTTGAGATGCGTCAAACATATTCCACGGGTCTACTTGCTGTGTGCCTTACTGGGTATGGGAAAATACTTTTACACTTCATCACTTCACCACTTTCTTAGATTCCGCTTGTGGTTGTGTCTGATTTTTGAAGTAACGGTTGCAGTGCAGGTCAATTACTTGAAGATGTCTTAACTTCGGGCTTGTCAGCCAAGCTTATGCATTTCCTTCGTACTAGGGTTTTAGGGGAGACAAGTGCTGGTCAGCATAGTCATATAATAGAGAGCAGGAACTTAAGCTCGGTTGGTAGAGGTAGAGATGATGGCCGAGCTCGGATGAACCCCCCTATAGATGTAGTTCCTTTTGGTGATTCAAGGACATTGGAAAATGGAGCTTTGCTTGATACAAGAGCCGGGAAAAATGATGATAGTAGTGTAGGTCGACCTGTGCATGGAGAAGACGGTAGGATTAAGGGAGAGCATCAGGATGTTGATGATGGTGTTAGAGATGACCACATAAGGCGTAGGGTTGCCCGTGGGTTGCCGCGATCTAGGGATGTCTCCCATATATCTGGAAGCCGGTTAGGACAATCACATAGTACTACGGACAAGAGCCTGCTAAAAGCTTCAGATGGTAAAGGATCAGCAGATGTTACAAAGGAAGCAATCAAGGTGGTTGCTGATGAATTTGCAACTGAGAAGGAGGATACTGATTCCTGTTTCCAAGAGTGTAAAGTCGGTACTCGTGATATTTCTGATCTGGTAAAGTCTGCTGTAAGAGCTGCTGAAGCTGAAGCACTTGCTGCTAATGCACCTGTTGAAGCTATCAAAGCTGCTGGAGATGCTGCTGCTGAGCTGGTCAAAAGTGCTGCTTTGGATGTAATTCCTTGCCTTCTTACTGCAATTTCACTTCCTATGCAGTGCTTCTTACCTTCTAAGCTTTGTTGCAATTTTCAGATTCTTTGATATTTTTTTCTGAAGCTTAAGTTCTTACTCAATATCAGGAATTCAAAGCAACAAATGATGAAGAATCTGCAGTTTTAGCTGCTTCTAAAGCAGCATCTACAGTAATAGATGCGGCGATTGAAGTTTCAAGGTTGGATAAGAATCTAATTTTCTGAAAAAAGAAAGAGTTCATCTTGTGCTTTCTTACTTTTCTATGTTTATATTGTTCATTGGATATTTATTGAGACATTTTTTTTCTGCTTCTGAAATGCGTTGTTGGCGCTGCACAGGAACTCTAATGCAGAAGGCGTTGATGTATCAAAGTCTAGTGGTGGAGACACAGAATCTGTTGAGGACATTGCTGATGTCATAATCCCAGATTGTGAGTTACTGGCACAGCAAAGGGAGAAGTTCTGTATCCAATGCCTTGTGATTTTAGGAGAATATATTGAGGTTCTTGGACATGTGATGCAAGAGAAGGGAGTAGATGTCTGTCTTGCATTATTACAAAGATATTCCAAAATAACGGATGAAATAGAGGCTGCTATCCTCTTGCCTGATGTGCTTAAATTAATTTGTGCATTGGCTGCTCACAAGAAGTTTGCAGCATTATTTGTAGATCGTGGGGGCATGCAAAAGCTGCTTGCTGTTCCGAAAGTATCTTATACTTTCTTCGGACTTTCATCTTGCTTATTTACTATTGGGTCCCTTCAGGTAATACGACAGAGCCATACCTAAGTCTTTATCGATACTACCCTTGGTTATTAAATCTTTTTATTTCTCTTTCAGGGGGTTATGGAGCATGTATGTACCCTCCCTTCACATATTGTCCATGAGCTGGTTGAGTTGGGTCTCCAGCTTCTTCAGTGCTCACAGGATCATGCACGGAAAAATGCAGCTTTATTTTTTGCAGCTATTTTTATATTTAGAGCAATTCTTGATGCTTTTGATGCTCTGGATGGTTTGCAAAAGCTACTCGGTCATCTACATGAGGCTGCTTCTGTAAGATCAGGAGTTAACTCTGGGACACTGGGACCTGCTAGTTCAGGATCACTTAGAAATGATCGATCAAATGGTGAAGTACTAACATCATCTGAAAAGCAGATAGCCTATCACACAAGTGTTGCTTTGCGGCAATACTTCAGAGCACAACTTCTTTTGCTTGTGGATTCTCTTCGCCCAAATAAAGGCAGCCGCAGTGCTGCTCGGAATATTCCAAGTGTAAAGGCTGCTTATAAGCCCCTTGACATTAGCAACGAGGCCATGGATGCAGTTCTTCTCCAGATACAGAAAGATCGAAAGCTTGGTCCTGCATTTGTTAGAGCTAGATGGTCTGCGGTTGATAAGTTTCTTGCCTGTAACGGGCATGTGACAATGCTGGAGTTGTGTCAGGTACCTCTCCTATTACCTACCTTAAGAAATCTTCTGGAATAGGAAATGCAAATGGAAGGAGTGCTCATGGGGAATTGAAATACAATTTTAAAAATTAGTGTGAATAAAACAACTTCTATTTGATCGGTTTTTTATTTGTATTTTTTTGAAAAAAAATTCTCTCTCTCATCCTGAGTCCTGACCAATGATATATTGTTTATGATTGCATGTTCAGGCTCCACCTGTTGAGCGTTATTTGCATGACTTGCTTCAGTATGCATTGGGCGTCCTCCAGATTATCACATTGGTTCCTTACAGTCGTAAATTGGTAGTAACTGCTACATTAAGCAATAATCGTGTTGGTATAGCAGTAATTTTGGATGCAGCAAGTGGTCCTGGTTATTCTGATCCTGAGGTAAGATCTTATTTTTCTATGAGACTGAACAACATTGCAGCCCATATCAAAATCAAAGCATGAAGTTTATTGTTGCTTGAATTTGTCAGATTGTTCAGCAAGCATTAAATCTGTTGGTCAATCTTGTGTGCCCTCCACCTTCCATCAGCAATAAGCCCCCTCAGCTGGCTCAAGGAAACCACTCTGTCTCTGTCCAGAGTTCTAGTGGTCCTGGTACGGGGACTAGAGAGCGGAATTCAGAACAGAATGCTACAGATCTAGCTATTTCTGTGCCAAGCCAAAGTGAACCACGGGACCGTAATGGTGAAAATATACAAACTCCGGCTTCAGCTGTTGCCTCTGGTTTGGTTGGTGATCGAAGAATATCATTGGGCCCTGGAGCAGGATGTGCCGGCCTTGCTGCCCAGTTGGAACAAGGATATCGGCAAGCTAGAGATGCTGTCCGGTCTAATAGTGGTATTAAGATTCTGCTACAGCTAATCCAGACACGCATAGTGACTCCTCCTGCTATGCTTGATTGTCTTCGTGCACTTGCCTGCCGGGTGTTGCTTGGTTTAGCCAGGGACGAAACAATTGCACATATACTGACAAAACTTCAGGTCAATCCATCTTCCATTGAAAATTTTCATTATTAATAAGCAAAATGAAGACCATGAATAAACCAACTGAAAGCTTGATCTTGGCTCTCATTATCAAAATCAAACCTTTTTAAATGACGCTAGGTTGAAGCTGGATGCTGAGGGGGCACTTAGCACATAGTCAGCTTGGCCAGGAGCTTAGGCAAGGTCTAGACGGATTAGGACGGTTGATTGTTTGTTTGTATTTCATAATTTTCATCCCCTGTCCATAATCTATATTGACACATACTAATTCATAATATTCCATGAACTCCATATACGGATTCATATAATCGAATAATCAAATACTCTATAAAAGATATATAAGATAATCTTTCATCTCCTCATTTCCATAGTCTTCAACATCATTGATGGTGTTGAACATACGCCTAGATCCCTCCTAGAACTCGCCCTGGACCCAAACCTGCCTAGGAAAAACGCCTTGTCCCAAAACAGAACTGTCTCTACCTGCCTTGCCTATAGGCACTGCTTAGCCTGTCTTCTAGAACATTTATAGTCAATTGAAAAATATGCTTTGGTTATTGGTAGGATCAGCCCAAGTGCAACTGTATGTATGGAAATCATAGAGAGTTCCATTTGTGTCAACACACTTTAATGCTTTTATTACTCCTTCCGTTCAATTATAGATGCTGTTGTATCATTCTTTGCACTTTTTAAGGAGAGTAACTAATATATTATTTTATTCTCATTTATTACTTACACATTTTTACTTTCTTGAAAACAACTACTCCCTCTCTTTTGTTTTAAAAGACATTTTGGACTATTTTTAGGTTTTAAATTTGTGTACAGTGTAATTTGTGGGTTGAACACTTGTCTATGCTATTAAATGTCCTTTAATTATAAGAGAAAAGTAGATAGCTAATTAAGAAATGTGAGGCAAGTGGAGAGTTAATTAAGAAGTGAGAGAGGCAATTCGGACAAAGCTCGGACTGAAATTAATTTCCTTAATTTGTGAGCTTTTTACTTAAACCTCATTTATAAGTGAACGGAGGGAGTACTAAGCATATTTATATTATGTACAAATATTTTTATTACGTGTCAAAAGAGGGTAACTATTCTCTCAATAAATAAAAAGGCAAATGGAATTAGAGATCTATGGCAAAGAGATTTCAGTCCAACACTGATTTTTCTTTTTTATATAATACTATAGGCATATATCATTGTGCTGAGTCTTTAAGAGTTTTTGGGAATGCCGGATTTGTTTGTTTAAATTTGTTGCTTAAAGCAAATTTGTTATATGTGATTCCAGGAAGAGGTTTTTCTTTTGCTGGATCTACATTTTGTTCTTTATTTTTGTGTTTCCCTTTCTTTGAACAGACTTTTGAGCTGTCTAATAAACTGCATTAAAATTGTCCTTGTAAATTAATCTGGTTTGGGAAAATTTTAGGCTCATTATTGCAAGAAAACAATATGAAGAATTCTGTGTGCCTTGAATGATTGTAGCTGTTTGGAAACTTTTTTTCTTCTTCTGAAATTAACTGATCAATATTATAATTGCATGCAAAATGAGTATTCACTGTTTGTCTTTTTGTAATGATTGTATTCTCTAGGTTGGCAAAAAGCTATCGGAGCTTATTCGAGATATAAGCAGCCATGGAACTGAGCAAAGTAGATGGCAGACAGAACTCACCCAGGTTTCGCTTGAGCTAATTGCGGTGAGGAAACTGTTTCTTGATGCTTGTTTATGACTAACTATCGCAAACATTATGTTTTTATGATCTAAAATTGTTGCAGATGTATTTTTTCTTCTGCTATGCCTGTTTTAGCAATCTGGGGATGATGCATTTTGAACTTTTTATATGATTACGATCCCAGGGTTGTACTATTGCACGCATGCATTGAAATTACACCGTGTTATTATACATATGGCTTGGTCATTCTGATGTTCTATAACATGTCTGTATAGATTGTCACTAATTCGGGGCGTGCAAGTACCTTAGCAGCTACTGATGCTGCAACCCCCACACTGAGACGTATAGAGAGAGCTGCTATTGCTGCAGCTACTCCCATCTCATATCATTCGAGGTATGTCCTGTCTAGTTACCTTCCCACTGTTGCCTGTCAGCTATCAATCCTATCATTGAATATCTTTACCTAATCTTTCCTTTTTCTGTTTTGTATTTTCAGGGAACTTCTGCTGCTGATGCATGAGCATC
Source organism: Persicaria maculosa (assembly GCA_963922045.1). NCBI lineage: Eukaryota > Viridiplantae > Streptophyta > Magnoliopsida > Caryophyllales > Polygonaceae > Persicaria > Persicaria maculosa. The sequence continues at coordinate 83,172,253 of OY998251.1, read as the reverse complement.
TTCAGGCTTGTGGTTTAAGCACTAGTGCTGCAACATTGCTGAAGGAGGCTCAGTTGACCCCTTTGCCATCCATGGCGGCCCCATCATCTCTGGTTCATCACATTTCTGCTCAAGAGACTCCATCTTTGCAGATTCAATTACCAACTGGTCGAGTACCTGGTGGATTCTGTAGCAGTAGACTCAAATCCATTGCAGGGCATGATGATCTTCGTAAATGTGCTTCAGATGATTCTGTGAAGAAAAAGCCTTTGGTTTTCTCATCTGTTCTCAGCGCATCAAAAGATCATATTCAATCTAGTGATTTACAGACTCCAATTTTCAGGAAAGCACATTCTTCTTCAGTGAAGTTTGCTGGATCTGCTGTCACTGGAGAAAAACCTACGGCCTCTGTAGTGAAATCTTCTGTAGAGGCAGAGACCCAAACAAAGACTCCAATTGTGCTGCCAATGAAGCGGAAATTAACAGAGGGAAAGGAGATCAGTTCAGTCTCAGTTAAACGGCTGAATACTGGGGACCAAGGACTTCGGTCTCCAGGTCTCCAGACTCCCAACATTGGACGTAGATTTAATTTCTTCGACTCAGCTGGTTTCTTGTCCCCTGTCTCTGGTTTAAAAGATTCTTGTGGTAGACGCTCCAATGCCCTACATTCTGATGGTTTGGATGAAGCTGCACAGCAGTGTGAAACTCCAGCAGGTTCTTCCCAGCCAGGGCTTATAACCGATTTTCAATCTGGTGGCACAGAACGTCTAACCCTAGATTCTATAGTTGTTCAGTACTTGAAGCATCAACATCGGCAGTGTCCTGCTCCCATCACCACCCTTCCTGCCCTCTCTCTACTACATCCGCATGTGTGTCCTGAACCAAAACGAAGCCTGGATACTCCTTCAAATGTAACAGCTCGGCTAAGTACACGTGAGTATAGGAGCATGTATGGTGGGACTCATGGAAACAGAAGGGACCGTCAGTTTGTCTATAGCAGGTTCAGGCCAATGAGGACTTGCCGGGATGATGCTAGTTCTCTTCTGACAAGTATGACTTTCCTTAGAGATTCACAGCTAGCTGCGGGGTTTCATAATGGAGAAGTGAAAATATTTGACGCTTTCAATAATACTGTACTGGAAACCTGTGTTGGTCACCAAACTCCTGTGACAATGGTTGAATCGTACTCCGGTGATGGGACTCAACTTGTGCTTTCTTCAAGCACCTTCGACGTGAAGCTGTGGGATGCATCCTCAATCTTAGGTGGACCCATCCATTGGTTTGAAGATTGCAGGACTGCTAGGTTCGGTAATTCAGGGACGGTGATGGCGGCTCTATCTGCTGATCCATCAGACCGAAATATACTCCTGTATGATGTTAAAACTTTCCAATTGGATCAGACGCTATCCGACACCTCTGCCACTCCTTCCAGTCGAGGCTCTTCTTACTCACTGGTACACTTCAGCCCGTCTGATACAATGCTGCTCTGGAATGGGGTTTTATGGGACCGTCGGGCTTCAGGCCCTGTGCACAGATTTGACCAATTTACGGATTATGGTGGTGGTGGCTTCCATCCTGCTGGAAATGAGGTATTGATGACCGATATTGGCTTCTTGAATTTCATTTTGTATTTGCAATTATCAGATATGTGACGTTTTGTATATAAGATTAGGGAAAGGGAAAGGAAACGAATCTAATGATCGCTTTCTATGTGCAGGTAATAATAAATTCAGAAGTGTGGGATCTTCGGAAGTTCAGGCTCCTTAGAAGCGTGCCTTCTCTGGACCAAACGGCAATAACATTCAACTGTCAGGGTGATGTAATCTATGCAATACTGAGGAGAAACCTTGACGACGCCATGTCTGCTGTCCACACACGACGTACCAAGCATCCGCTCTTTGCAGCCTTCCGCACTCTAGATGCCGTAAACTACTCTGACATTGCCACAACCCCCGTTGACCGTTGCGTTCTCGACTTCGCAGCGGAGCCGACAGACTCCATCGTTGGACTCGTCACGCTCGACGATCCAGCTGACATGTTCTCATCGGCCAGGATCTACGAGATAGGTCGCCGGAGGCCCACGGACGATGACTCCGACCCAGATGACGGGGAGGAGAGCGAGGAAGAAGACGATGATGAGGATGACGATGACCTCGACGGGGACCATATTTTGGGACCCATCCTAGAAGGTGACGGAGACAGCGAGAATGAGGGTGACTCGGATGACGACGATGATGATGGCGGTAGCGGGTTTGACGACGATGACGACCTCCTGGATGATGATGGGGATTTCTTAGTGCATGAAGTTGGCCTGAATGGGGGTGGCGGGATGATTGAGATCATGACCGACGGAGAAGACGACAATGACAGTGAAGATGATTTGTTGGACTCGTACAGCAGCGAAGATGAGGAGTATATGGGGAATGATTTCTTGAGGTGAAAAGCGATCTTCAATGTGAGTATTTATGCTTTTCATAACAAAGGGTTGGAAGGTTACAGCGCATGGAAAACCAAATTAACTGAAATTTTGCTGTTGTATATGTTTTTTGTTTCATAATTTTGACTCCATGGATTTTTGTAAGGATGTTCGATTTTCATCCTCTTTTACACTTGTTTCTTCAATTTTTTTACTTTGCATTTGGGGGGTTAATAAATAATAATAGTTACGCACAAAGATCCTGAAACTTGGAAATTAAATTACCATCGAAAAAGTGTATAAAATTTTAAAAAAATAATTAAGAAATCATTAATATTATGAATGCGTAACTAGAATAAAAACATTAATCTTGTATTCTTTATTTCACGATTTTTAAACATTTTAATATAACCTACTAATTTAAAGTCATTGAGTTTTTAATTATTAATTATAGTATTAATGTATGAAGTTTGACCGACGATATTTATGATAGAAGTACCTCGGTTTGGACAATGATGTTGGAAATAATTTATGTTTGTTCAAGTTATGAAGCGTTTATAACTTTTTGCTCAAGTGTCGGATTTGAGTTTATAATATATCAAATCGAAGTTATCGACGAGAGGAATATCTATATTAAATTTTATTTTCGATTAGGGGGGCATTTGCAGCCCCTGGCCCTAAAGAGGACCCGCCTCGGAGTTTGGGAGACATCAATTTTGAGCCATAAATCATCATATTTTGAAATTTTGTTTTCTTTTAAAATAGAATATAGTTACACATAAATCATCCTTTTGAATTTGAATATTAAGACATAAATTTTAGCCTATAATAATTTTAAATTGAGTGGGATAGAAGATCCCCTTGTTCGAGGCTGGCTCTAACAAAATTACCTCATTCTCATATTTTGAAAATTTGAGCGACCGTTATTGTTACTCTACTCGACAGAGGCATAGCAATCGAAAATTTAAATTATGCAATAACAACTGAAAGATTGCCAACAGTTGGACCTCGAGTGTAGTTGAGAGGTGTTAAAGCATCCACAAAAATAATACTACATATTATGAGTGTCTTAATCCAAAAAACATAAAAAGACAAAATAAAGTAACGATGACAAATTTCATTAGAAAAGAGTGATAGTTTCTTATTTACGAGAGATAGTTCCTTCTTCAAATAAAATTGGTCTGACACGAAGACACTCTCATTTGCAAATTCTGACTTTTTTTTATTAATTTTAATTTCATATATCTATTTTTTTTTATCATTTTATATTTTTTGGTTAAGACACTCACGATATCACCTTTGTGGATGCTCTTAGTTCGAGCCTTATGAGTGGCCATCGTGAATGTGTCTTGTCATCTGCCTACTTAAGTTTGACTTGCTTTTGACTTACACTTGAAAGTTGTATCATCGAATTTGAATTCTACCTAAGGAGGAATCTTTGTGATAGGTTTATTGATGTGATGATCGGTCTCTGTTAGATTTTATGAACCTAAGTTCAAATCTCCTATTATGCAATTAAAGATATGAAGAGGGTTGATTGACAGGAGGGCGAACAAGGTGGCTGACATGTTCGCTAGTCAAGCCTTTACTTCTCCTTCCGATGTTAATGTATCCAGTGTTTTTCATCACCCATGGTATTATTATTTCTCTCATTGTTGCAGACAGGGCTCTGCCTGCAAACAATGTTCATTCCATCTAAGTGTTTAATAAATGGACTATAGCCCCCTTTCTTGACCGAAAAAAGACATGAAGAGGGTTTTATTTTAGGGACGGAATCCGAGGTTCAAATGAAAAGATCTTTATGTAGAAAAATGCACTAAATGAACATCATGATTCCATTCCAAAATTAAAAGGTATTTTTTATTTTCCTTTAACCTAAAAGTTAATGGGTACTAATATATATTTAAATTGAATATATTGTACAATTATTAACCATTGGAAGAAGCAATATGAAGTCAATAATCAAATCATGTGTATTATGGTAAGCGATGAAAAAAATTCAATAGTTATGCGAGTAGTAATGCAAGAATGTAAACATATGGTATGTTATCTTTTTTTTCTGACTTATTTTATATATTGGTGAAACAATTATTATTGTTGGAAATTTGGTGTTGAATCGAGGTGGAAAATTAAGTCTTTAGAGAGCTTTCGGTTTTAACCAATTGTAAAAAAATATTTGGTTAGATATTACTTTTTTTTTTATCATAGGTTTAAGCTAGAAGCTCGCAACAACAAGAGGTTAAAAAGAGATAAATGAAAAGTATTTTATTCTGTATCGTATGAAAATTCAACACATGTTCATCTTTATCATCCTCACCTATAATAATTTCACACCCTATGAACGATCGTGGGTGATATGCTCGTAATTCTTTGATCACAATGTTAAGTAAAATTTAAAATTGTTTATAAAATATAATCATTTCTAATGATCAAATAATAATATTTAATTTACTTAACTCCTAATTGAACTACACATATCAACTCCAATTATAGGATTCTTATTTGCATTTTCTAATTTGATGAGAAGAAACAATATTGTACTCCCTCCGTTTCCAATTAATTGACGTTTTGGAATGTGCACACTAATTAAGGACTTGTACTTGTGAAACTTTCTACAGAGAACGTCAAAGAAACAACTCTTTAGCTTCCAACTTTCCCACCTTTTTACACTTCTTGGAGCCCAAATTTAACTTTAAAAGGATTTTCAAAAAAAATTACTGGATTAATATTGCAATAGTACTCTGTACCATTAAAAAGGGAAAGTGAGAATGTCATTTATTTTTATAAACTCTCTTAACCTCAAAACCTCAATTAATTGGAAACGAAGGTAGTACTATCCAACAACTCGTCATAATTCAACATGTAAGTGTCGAGAATGTCGTATATTCCCCCTGCTTCCCATCATTTTTCTTACACATCATATACTAAAAATAAATATATTAACAGTTATAATGCTAGATAGTTAAAGGATAATTCTATTGTAATATATATATATATATATATATATATATATATATATATATATATATATGGAAAATACTTGATGTAATATTAAATGAAATTTCTTACAACATATAGCTCTACCACTTTGTTTATCTTTGTAGGTTATAGCAAAGCAAAAATATGTTAGGGACTCTGCACACTCCTCAAATGACATATCATAGTTGAATTTTAGTTCAATAGGATTCAAAGAAAATGATAGTTAGATACTAATCAAAAGCAAGAGAAAATTGAAAAATTATAGAACACACTCTTAACCCATCTCTACGTGAGCTTTGTCTATAACATGCTTGGAGCTCGAACCAATGCTAAAAATTAGAACTTCAAAATCTCTTCAATATTTACCTTATATTCCTTATCTTTTTCATCTTCAATGTTATATGCATCATGAAGTGTGCATGGATTTTTCTAAAATGACATTTTGTTTTGAAAAAAACAACATATATAAATAATTATTTCAACTAAAAACAAGAAGAAAAAGAAAGGCCAGAATAAAAATGGGTAGAAAAAAGTGGTCATAAATGACAGGTTAGTATTTTTAAAGAACTTTGTGTTTATAAAAGTGCTTATTTGATCAAATAGGTCTATTTATCCTCCCAATTATATAATAAATTCCTTATTTCAATCAATTCACTAAATCACTCCGTATTCTGTATAAATTTAATATAAAACAGTAAACAAAAGAGCTTCTCTCCCAATCACCTCCCTTGAATTGGTAAATAAAAAGCGGTCATTTCGGGGTTCGAACTGAGGACCTATGAGTACTACCCACGAGTCCTTTCCAATCAGTCATCCCAATCACCTCCTTTTTTCACCTTCTAATACATCTTCCACGCATTAAATGTATGTTTATGTGATTTAACTCTTCTTGGAATGAGTAGTTTTTCAAGATCGTTGTATACTAATTGTGTGCATCTACTATTTTGAGGAAAGCTTACATATCAAATTAATGGGACTCCTTTTTCTTGCAACCCTCTTCATCTCATCAAACAATTTCCCCACGTCTTTCACATGTCTCATTTTTTCTCATAAATACTGCTTATCCACCAATGATTTGACACCTTCACTTAGGTAAAAAAAAATATCTTTAAATCCAACCTTATAAAACTTGTTCAAAAAATCCTGAATTGGACTTTTCTTTGTGAGTTCATTATAGCTCCTAGCAACAATTATGTTCTTCACATGTCAATGACTATTTTTGGTATCCTCGTCCGAGTAAAAAAAACAAGTCTATGAATGTTGCAACCATGCTCATCATCGCGCAACATACTTGATAAGTGAGCGTAGGTAACCCTCCTAATTACATGATCACATAATTAACTAAAATTTAAAATTATGTCTATAAACCATCAACTTTTAATATTTTAATCTCATACCGGCTAAAATATGCACGCAACTCATCTCCAATGATAGGATACACTTTTGCGGTTTTAAGCACGATGAATAGTGTTATGGTAATAAACTCTCGTTATATGTTTTCCAATGTGTCCAGAATATCATCGACCGATGTCAATTTCCATCCATTTTTGTTCACGTCATACACTGAAAATATGTATGTATATATATCAACAATTATAATGGAAGGTAGTAACAACATAATTCAACAGTAATCTAGATATGAAAGATGCTTACCGCATATAACTTCGTCACTTTGTCGGTCAAAATAAGTCCCGACAAAGTAAAAACGCACGGCGCACTCCGCACACTTCTCAGAGGACATGTTAAATATGGATTCATCTTTTAACTCTTGTTGAGCTCTGTAGCAAACCGCTCACCTGAACCAACGCTAAAAAATCCAAATATTTCGTAATTACTACCTTGTATTCCTTATCGATGTATGCAGCTTGAATTACGCATGGATCTCTCTTAAATGACATTTTGTTTTGGAAAAATAAAAACATAAACAATTATTTCGACTAAAAATAATATGCATTTTATGGTCAATATTTTATACCAATCTCGTATTTTGGCCAAAATATAATAATATAACCAACTAATTAAATCATCAAACAAAAATTTAACGAATTATTTGTGTATACCTTACTCCCACATCCACATATTACAACACCATATAAGTTCTTATTTATGTGCGTCTTTAGGTATTTCTCAGCAAATTTAACTACCAACAAGACATTATCTTGTGGAAAATAGAAAGATAAAAGTAGTTAATTTTTGCATTTCACTATTTTTTTTCACAAAGAAGTCAAAATAACAAAAATATATCATATCAAATTATTACAATGCTCTATCATTACATCTCGCATAATTAACCGTTGTGCTTTCCTGATCTCCTACCATAACACACATATTCTGACTGGGGCGTTACCGTTTGTTGGAGTTAATGCTTATAGAAGGTGGTTTTAAGGAAGGTGCCCTTTGGACTTCCCACGTCCCACATGGAAAGTTTAAGGGTATCCTAAAGAGTTTTTAAGGAGACTCTTCCACTACCTAAATTGAGAGGTTGAGGAGGAGATGGGACACCCACACGCGCGCCCGCCGCCGCCGTTCGTCCGTGCTCGTGCTCCGATATCTTTGAAAACCGTTTTCCGATATCAAACAAAAGGGAAGAAGAAAGAGCTCACCGGAGTTGAAGTTTCCACCGGAAAAGGCTCGATCTAACCGGTTCGGCTCCGACGAAGGTAGATCAGTGTCGAATCGTCCTAGGAAGAGGGGAGTGGTTATAAAAGAGCACCTTTAAGGGTTACAAGATCGGAAAAGAAAGAAAAGCACAGGGATGACCTCTCAACGAGAATAGAGGAAAGGAGGGCAAACGCGGATTCGCTAGTGGCTCTAAGTGCCCGAAACCCGACTTATGGGCTTCATATTCCTCTTCTGAAACCGTCGGAGGGAGGAGGAACTGGAGGCGCTGCTGCTCGAATTCGGGAAATGAGGATGGAATGTCTTGGTGGTTTGTCTCGGAACAGAGAAGCTCGGGTGTGTGCGGCGACGATGAACACCGAGGAGGAGGAAGAAGGAACTGGAGGTTAGGCATGGTGATGGTGGCGGTGTGCTGGTGGCCGGTTACCTAGGCAAAGCAGAAACGAAATGGAGGGAGTGAGGAGGAGTGATGGAAGGTTGTGGTGGCTCCTGAGAATGGCAGGAAAGAGAGAGAATGAGTTGTTTTTGTGGTTCCTGGCTTCCTGCAGATAGGAAATAGGAGAGAAAGGGAGAGGATGGTGAGTGTATTTGGAAGTGTATGGATGAGGGTTATGAGGGTTGGTGCAAGTCATTTAAAATAGGGGATAGGTCTCGAAAGCACAAGGCTAAAGGGGGACCAATATGCAGGCTAAGAGCATCAGCACTCATGGGGTAACCCCGTCCCTCTCTCTCCGCGTAATATTTTGACACCTCATTTTCCACTAACTCTACCCCATCCCTTAAGAATTTCTAACTTTTAACCCACACCCATAAGTTTACCCCATTACTATTTTTTTTAACTTTATTTATACCACACCACATATTTTTAACCAATCAAAATTTAATCTACCTAATAAAAATTTATAAAACCCATATTTTTATAATTTTAAAACAGCAAAAGTGAATGGGGAAGGGGATAGAGTTACCCCTTCCCACCAAGGTTGCCCCTCCCCCTTCTCACCATGGGGTTCATCCCACATTAATGAGGAAGAGATAAGGGAGCTAAAGGGGAGGAGAAACCTCACCACTGCTGATGCTCTAAGGGTTGGAGTTGGAGGAGTGCAGTACACAGGCAAAGGTGGGTAGCAGATTTCAGAGAGAGAGAGAGGGAGAGAGAAAGAACAAAGAAAAGAGAAGAAATGGAATTAAAACGGTCCCAAAGAGATATTTGAATTCCAGAATAAAATATCTCGAAACCCGCTCTCTCGACCTTATCCAACCCAACTCAAAATGATCTTCAAATTTTCAAATCCGAATTTAATTCCGAATATTATTTTTCAATTTCCACATAAGCAGCGAGATAGAACATATTTTAAATTTTCAACTAAATAATGTCGGAACTCGCTTTGAAATATTTAGAATAAAATCAATAGCTCAAGGACGGAAATTCCAAATCTCCCAAATCTTAAAAATCAGAATGATTATAAATTACTATTTTAATAATTTAATATTCTAAAATTTTTCGGTCTTTACAATATTAACTTTTAGGTAATAGGAAATCGAAAAAGACTTACTTTTTAATTATGAAATAAGATGTTCATTTTATGCCTTCTTCTGCATAATTATTTTCCGTTTGAACCTCGAGAATCTGCAACTACAATAAAACCTTCTTTATAGTGCAAGGCAACGGTAACACCCCATCCTAAATTAAATATAATAAGGATGTTCAGAGTGATTTATAAGTGATTCAAGTTCAACCCTATCACGAGAGCTTTTCCTTTTCGGGCTCCAAATGATGACAATGGACCTAAGAGAGTTAGATGTTATAGGCTGACGCTTCTTAAGACTTCGGATCACACAACAACTATGGTTTTTCTAGGAATGCCGACCTGTCGTAGGAAGGCATGCTTCCCGTTCAACATCTTCAAATACACCATTATGTAATGAAGCTTGTTGAGAAAGAGAATGTGAATTAAAATTAGTCAAAATAATATCTTCATGTCTCACAAATAATTGGTACTCGATCAATAGCATATAGAGATGAACAATGTACGATGGTATCTTTGGAAAAACGAATATGCTAAAGTGTTATTCATTTATAAATCAATTGGAATTCCTTATTTAACTCCTCGGCCAGTTTCGCATTGAAAAGACAATCACAAAAAACTTGCCTTTTCAATTTATTGAATCATTTAATAATAATTAATCATAGATGTAATCTAGTATGGTGGGATACTGGGATTCAACTAAAACTAAATATAAATCATTCATTATACTTTAATCCGACGTTCATAATTACGTTCCACGTTACACTCTATAATCCGTTTCACTAGAACCAAATCCCATATTACATTTGTGGATGAATTAGATCTATCTACATACCAATATGTTTGTTTTTTGTGCACGAATTAGACCTATCTTTATAAAGAGTTAGCTTCATTTCTCTTTAATTAATTTAATTTGAGAAAATTTTCAAATATTCATAATGAATAATATTTCAAATTTACAAGTGGGCCATTCATCCTCGATCGAATCAACCATTGAGTGAATTTATATCAATCAAAGATTTACCCTCCCTCATATTTTTTAGTAGGGTTTTGCTATTTGTGGCCCCGAGGGAGACAAATAAAAACCTAAATAAGTAAATTTATCCTATATACTAATTTGATCACATCCCTTGTTAATTTTTTAAAATAATGGTTAATTAAATAAGTTAATTGAATCCTAAATGTAATCTTTAAAAATCTTAACCTACCATATTAAACGTACAATTACTATATAAGATTACAAAATAAAATTCTACTGATTTGTCCTTAATTTTTTTAAAGAAAATTCTTATCGACCATGTCAAGATTTAATCTATTGTATATAGTTACATGGACAATTAAGGGTTATACTTCCCACTTCCTTTCAACTTTTTTTAGTTTTCTTCTGCTTGTACATTTCTTCGGTACTTAGATAAATCTCTCTGTTTTGATTTTAAACTAATTTCATTTTAATCATCCCAAAATCAGTGAATATTTTTTCAGTAAAATAAATCACTTTATGTTATGAAGAGCAGAATTGATAAAAATATTTAGACCTCAGTTTTTGGAGTATATACCAATTTGGTTATGTAATGAATTGCTTAATTTAAATGAAGCAAAAAAAAAAAAACAGTTTTTATTAAAAAAATATTTAGTTGTCTAATATGGTAGGTTGAAGATTTTTAAAGATTACATTTAGAATTAAATTAACTTATTTAACAATTATTTTCTTTTAAAAACCATAAACAAGATAGGATCAAATCTATATAAACTCTTAATTTAGAAGAGTTTAGGATGATGTGTCAATCTTAAAGGCATTTTAGGAGTCTTAACTAGTTATTTTTATTTTTTTATTTTTCTTTGATTTTCTTTAATTCTCATTTTTTTCTTCTTTTTCCTTTAATTCTTTTTTTTTTCTTTAATTTTATTAACTATTGGGATTAATTCAAAACATTGAATTCAATCTAATATAACTATTGGGCTTAATTAAATTTATTTACTAACTATTGAGCTTAATTCAAAACATTGAATATAACTATTGATTATAACATATCACATTTAAACAATGTTATAATGATATTGATATTATTATTATTGAGTAATTTAAAATATCGATATTTATGTATTATACTTTACATAAGATTTTTAAAAAATAATTTTCTGAGATAATTATAAGATAAATTTATCGTAAAGTTTTTTTTTATGATTTTTATCTTAAACATTTATTAATATTTTTATATATAATATTTTAGTTTTAAAAAAACGCGTAATGGCGCGGGAGTCGTACTAGTTTAGAAGAGTTTAAGATGATGTGTAAAGCTTAGATGAATTTTAGGAGTTTTGACCAATCATTTTTTTAGACCTGTCAAACGGGTCATTCGGGTCGGGTTCGGGTAAAACGGGTCTCGGGTAAAACGGGTTTCGGGTTTTTCGGGTTGACTCGAACTCGGGTTTGACCGGGTTTCGGGTCGATTTCGGGTTCGTCAATTTTTTCCTTTTTAAATTAAAAAAATCATGATTTGATAATTTTGTGATAAATTTTAATTATATATAAGAAAATTTAATTATATATAATTATAAATCAATCAAGTCAATCGGGTCACCGGGTCAAAATTACCGGGTCAATCGGGTCACCGGGTCGAAACCCAGATTACCCGAAAAATTTCGGGTTTTTCGGGTTCGGGTCGAAAAAAAAATTTGGGTCGAAATTTCCGGGTTCAGGTCGGAAATTTTTCGGGTCGATCGGGTCGGGTCACCGGGTCGGGTTGTGTTTTGACAGGTCTACATTTTTTTTGCCATTTTTCTTTGATTTTCTTTAATTATATTTTTTTTTCTTCTTTTTCCTTTAATTCTCTTTTTGATTTAATTTTTACTAACTATTGGGCTTAATTCAAAAAATTGATCTTAGCCTAAATTATAATTTTAGTATTTTTTTTCTAAAAAAACAATGGGATTAATTCAAAACATAAAATTAATATATATATATATATATATATATATATATATATATATATATATATATATATATATATATATATATATAGGGGTTGACTCCGGTGAAAACCTCAAATTGTGGTAAAAACCCGTGAGGACTACTTTATATCTCGGTTTTTTTTAAACCTGTGCTAAAAACCTCAATCACACGGTGACTTTACAACTCGGTTCAACCTAAAAACCATGCTAAAAACTCCAATTTTAAAATAAGACATGACTTTATAGTTCGGTCAAACCGAAAAATCGTGCTAAAAAGCTAATGTTTTAAAATTATACAGTGACTTTATAGCTCGATTTTATTCAGAACCGGGCTAAAATTTGTGACTTTATAGATCGGTTCTATTCATAACCGGGCTATAAAGCAAGTGAACCGAGCTAAAAAGCCGGTCCTCATGGGGTTATACCGCAATTTTGGTTTTCACCGAAGCGCACCCCTATATATATATATATACACACACACACTACTTTAATTGTTTTCTCAACCCATCTATATAATCTATATAAACTCTTAATTTAGAAGAGTTCAAGATGATGTGTCAAGCTTAGATAAATTTTAGGAGTCTTGACCAATCATTTTTTTTTTGCCATTTTTCTTTGATTTTCTTTAATTCTATTTTTTTTCTTTTTTTTCATTTAATTCTCTTTTTGATTTAATTTTTACTAACTATCTATATCTATATAAACTCTTAATTTAGAAGAGTTTAAGATGATGTGTCAAGCTTAGATGAATTTTAGGAGTTTTGACCAATCATTTTTTTTGCCATTTTTCTTTGATTTTCTTTAATTCTATTTTTTTTTTCTTCTTTTTCCTTTAATTCTCTTTTTGATTTAATTTTTACTAACTATCTATACAAACTCTTAATTTAGAAGAGTTTAAGATGATGTGTCAAGCTTAGATGAATTTTAGGAGTCTTGACCAATTATTTTTTTGCCATTTTTCTTTGATTTTCTTTAATTCTAATTTTTTTTTCTTCTTTTTCCTTTAATTCTCTTTTTGATTTAATTTTTACTAACTATTGGGCTTAATTCAAAACATTAACCTTAGCCTAAATTATAATTTTAGTAGTTTTTTTCTAAAAAAAAAAATCTATATCTATATCTATATAAACTCTTAATTTAGAAGAGTTTAAAATGATGTGTCAAGCTTAGATGAATTTTAGGAATCTTGACCAATCATTTTTTTGCCATTTTTCTTTGATTTTCTTTAATTCTATTTTTTTTTCTTCTTTTTCCTTTAACTCTCTTTTTGATTTAATTTTTACTAACTATTGGGCTTAATTCAAAATATTGATCTTAGCCTAAATTATAATTTTAGTAGTTTTTTTCTAAAAAAAAATCTATATAAACTCTTAATTTAGAAGAGTTTAAGATGATGTGTCAAGCTTAGATGAATTTTAGGAGTCTTGACCAATTATTTTTTTGCCATTTTTCTTTGATTTTCTTTAATTCTAATTTTTTTTTTCTTCTTTTTCCTTTAATTCTCTTTTTGATTTATTTTTTACTAACTATTGGGCTTAATTCAAAACATTAACCTTAGCCTAAATTATAATTTTAGTAGTTTTTTTCTAAAAAAAAATCTATATAAACTCTTAATTTAGAAGAGTTTAAGATGATGTGTCAAGCTTAGATGAATTTTAGGAGTCTTGACCAATCATTTTTTTGCCATTTTTCTTTGATTTTCTTTAATTCTAATTTTTTTTCTTCTTTTTCCTTTAACTCTCTTTTTGATTTAATTTTTACTAACTATCTATATAAACTCTTAATTTAGAAGAGTTTAAGATGATGTGTCAAGCTTAGATGAATTTTAGGAGTCTTGACCAATCATTTTTTTGCCATTTTTCTTTGATTTTCTTTAATTCTAATTTTTTTTCTTCTTTTTCCTTTAACTCTCTTTTTGATTTAATTTTTACTAACTATTGGGCTTAATTCAAAATATTGATCTTAGCCTAAATTATAATTTTAGTAGTTTTTTTCTAAAAAAACAATGGGATTAATTTAAAACATAAAATTAATAATAAGAAAACATAAAATTAATATTAGTAATATATATATATATACTACTTTAATCGTTTTTTCAACCCATGAGATCAATTCAAAATATTTAATTATCTGAACTTTTACAATTATGTTATAATATTAATTTAATATATTAGTAAGATTTTACTTATATAAAATCGCGCCATGGCGCGGGGATTATACTAGTTAGAATATATAATTGGATAAATTTACTAAATTTAGGTTTGTCGCCCTGGGACTACAATAGGAAAACCCTTTTTGGTATAACAAATATTAGTACAGTAATAATTTTTAAAAAAATAATTGTGACACATCACTTTTATTATTTTTTTCTTGAAAATATATTTAATGAATATGATAATTGGAAAGTCGACAATTGGTGAAAAATAATAGTATCTCATCACATATTTATTTAAATAAAAGATAATTTTAAATATTCATATTAAGCAAAATTAAGCATTATTTTTTGATGCAAAAATTAATTACCATTATTTAGGCAAGAGTTTGTTTGCATTCCCCTACTGCCTGGATTTTAATTATATTGTATAAATACTTGAATAGTGCTTGTTTAACATATTTTATAATACATTTAAAACAACATAAATTTTAAAATAAAATATTTTGTAAATTGTAGTATTAAGTAAATACCTATTATTACAATAATAGTAATATTTATAATTACATTATAAATTTAATGTATTTGAATTGATCATCAAAATTTATATTATGTATTATATATTTTGAATTTACGTTATTTTTAAATATATTGTAACAAATATTAACCAAACACTTTAATAGTGTATTTATTTATTTATTTATAAGTATATTAGTATATTATATAATTATAATTAAAATACATTTGAAATCCAAACAAATCATGAGTTTAATTTGAAAACCACGTGGAAAATATAGAATATAAAAGGAAACAAAGAAAGAGCACCGTCACCTAAAACCCTAGTCCCCCATTGTTGTCTTCCCAAAAGCATCTTCTTCTTCCGTGCAAGAAGCGCAGCAGCCCAAACCCTAGCTTCTGCTCGGCGAAGATGTCGCAGTCTTTGGAGCTTCTTCTTATCCAATTCCTAATGCCTGACAATGACGCCCGCCGGCAAGCTGAAGATCAGATAAAGCGGTTGGCCAAGGACCCCCAGGTGATTCCGGCCTTGGTTCACCACCTTCGCACCGCAAAGACCCCCAATGTACGCCAGCTCGCTGCCGTCTTGCTCCGTAAGAAGATCACCGGTCATTGGCCCAAGCTCTCCCCTCAGCTCCGACAGCTCGTCAAGCAATCGCTCATTGAAAGCATTACTCTTGAGCACAGGTCCAAATCTTGAATTTGATTATTCATTGTGAATTGCGATTGTTGTATATGATCAATTTTGGTTGCTTTTGTTTCTGGCATGCGGCAGGGCTTGTTTGATCAGAATGCTTCAAGTTTTGGATGAATTTTAGATTGCTTGATAGGATAAATTCTGTTAGGTTCGAATTCAGTTTGTTTCAACCGACTTAGTTTTGACTTAGTTGGTTGATAAAATTTTCTTTACAAATTGTTGTGCATTGGTCCAGAATCTCCATACCTAAGGACAGTTTTTTGTTGTGATCATGGCATTTTGATTAGTTTGAAAATTGATACTTCATTTCTATGCTGAATTAGTTCTGGATTTGAGAGGATCATGGATCAGAGTAGGTGAAGTGTTTATCTTTATAGTTCCCCTTACTCTTGCCACTTTTCAATGTTCCTAGTGTCTTATCCTATCTCTCAAGAAGTCTTGTTTTATCAATGATAATTTTTCATTCACTTAGAAAGTTTGGAAATAAACTAAATTGAATATGTTTGTGTTTGCAATTTGTAAATGGAGCTTAAGGAAAGGTGAAGATCTTTTCGTTTTAGGATGCCAGACTATAGAACAAAGAGGAAAATGAAATTTCTGAAATGCAAAATGTACTCTAATCAATTCAAAAAATGAGTCTTGGGTCTTATACTTGCAGTCCTCCCGTGAGAAGAGCTAGTGCCAATGTAGTTAGCATCATTGCAAAGTACGCTGTTCCAGCTGGGGAATGGCCTGACTTATTGCCGTTTCTTTTTCAGTTCAGTCAGAATGCCCAAGAAGACCATAGAGAGGTAAAATAGCAAGCTTTCCTTATTGCCTGTTCATTTTCACTGTATTTTTTTGGTCATGATGGCAGACTGTTGACAATTTAGTTTTTCTTGGTAATGTTTCCATTAAAATCCCTCTAGTCTTGGGTCTATAATCTCTTTATTTTTTCCTTGGTTTGTTGGTCAATGGCATACAACCCCCAATTCTGCCCATGATATTCCTGTTGTTTTTTCAAGACAAAAGGGGTTTTCAATTCATCATGAATCATTTTCTTCTCAGTGTTTATGGTTAAGAGTATTTTCTATGGCATATACCTAGTTTCTTTATTTTGGGGGAAGAATATGATGTTTTACATAAATTGTGAGAGTATCCTTATCCAAAATTCCATATGGCCAACCATATATTAGACATGAGTTGTGCACTTGTATTGGTTCGACTAATCTAGTTTAACTCTTTAAACTTTTCTTCACATTTGTGCTTGGAATTAGACTTTTTATTTTATTTGATATTAGTCTTTTTGTATGCATCATTGCATCCTTTTTATTTTATTTGATATTAGTCTTTTTGTATGCATCCTTCTTGCTCCTAATTTTTAAGACTGTCAAAACCTAAACTTTGTGTCAATACTAGGTGGCATTGATCTTATTCAGCTCGTTGACAGAAACCATAGGAGATACATTTCGACCGCATTTTCCTGACCTGCAGAAGCTTTTGCTGAAGTGTTTGCAAGATGAGTCTAGCAACCGTGTTAGAGTTGCTGCCCTGAAGTAACCACTTGCTTGTGAATAACTATATCTGCAAACATATTCTTTTTGTGATATGGTTGCTTATCCAATTATTGCTCCTTGTCAGGGCAGTTGGATCATTTCTGGAGTGCACTCTTGATGGAACCGAAGTGGTATGCTCATGTTATAATTTCATTCATGCTCTAACTTCAACTTATTGCCTTGCTTCCCCATGTTTTTAAAAATAGATTAAATTGTAATTATAGAAATAATTTTTTCCCTTTTCTGTATAAATGCAACAATTTTGCTTCATACCATATCATTACATAATATGAATCAATCAACTGATTTCTTGTAACAACTAACTAGCATGCTCATAAGAATATATGATTGCTTTTGTTATAGTGGTGCTTAGACTATGGAATGTAGCCAACTTTGTCTCTGAGAAACCCCCTCAAATTTTGCATTCCAATGTGGGTAAAGGATTGTAGGATATTTTGCAAAAACAGGGTCGGATGAAATTTGATGTAATCTTGGAATTTCTATCTCAAAAATACTTGGGATTTTGAACTATTTGGTCAAAAGACATTTACACTTGGTTGTATAGTTATTTGTTTGTTTGTAATGCAGATTCAATTTCGGGACTTCATACCAAGCATTTTAAATGTATCGAGGCAGTGCCTTGCCTCTGGTGAAGAAGATGTTGCCATTATTGCTTTTGAAATATTTGATGAGCTGATTGAGTCACCTGCACCACTTCTTGGTGATTCAGTGAAATCAATAGTGCAGTTCTCTCTTGAAGTTTGCTCCAATCAGAATTTGGAGCTTAATACCCGACATCAGGTAACATAATGTTCTTTTTTTTTTTTTTTCTGTTGCTGCTGCTAGCTCAAACGATTGTCATGCAAATCCTTTGTCAGTTCTTAAGAGTGCCTGTTCTTATGTTTTTAATTTGGATATTCCATTATCAGGCTATTCAGTTAATTTCATGGCTGGCTAAGTTCAAAGCCAAGTCACTAAAAAAGCACAAGCTGGTTGATCCTATCTTGCATATTATGTGTCCATTGCTTGCGGAATCTGGTGATAAGGATGATGACGATGATCTTAACCCAGATCGAGCTGCTGCTGAAGTTATAGACACTATGGCATTAAACCTTCCGAAACAAGTCTTTGCTCCAGTCCTTCAATTTTCTTCTATAAGCAGCCAGAATGCTAATCTGAAGTATAGAGAAGCTGCAGCTACAGCTTTAGGTGTTATTTCAGAGGGTTGCTTCAATTTCATAAAGGAGAATCTGCAGCCCATTCTTCAAATTGTTTTGGGGGCTTTAAGAGATCCAGAGCAGGTTGTGAGAGGAGCTGCATCCTTTGCACTGGGCCAATTTGCTGAATATTTGCAGCCTGAGATAGTGTCTCATTATGAGAGTGTCCTTCCATGCATATTGAGTGCTCTTGAGGATGGTTCTGATGAAGTCAAGGTATGATGGGAAATAAATTGATTCTGAAATGTGTTATCTTCCGATGCATGATTCATGATAGTGAATGGATTTTTTTCTTCCAGGAAAAGTCTTACTATGCTCTGGCTGCATTTACGGAGAATATGGGCGAAGAAATCCTTCCTTTCCTAGATCCTTTAATGGCTAAGCTGCTGGCTGCATTACATAGTAGCCCCAAGAAGTTGCAGGAAACTTGCATGGTAAAATGTTCACTTTTTTGTTCTTTGTTCAAGTTTGATCCTATTTCCTACTGATCTGTTCATTTTGTCTACCTTGATTCTCCAGTCTGCAATTGGCTCAGTTGCAGCAGCTTCTGAACAAGCTTTCCTGCCATATGCTGAAAGGGTTCTTGAGTTGATGAAAAACTTTATGATCCGTACAAGTGATGAGGACTTGAGATTGCGGGCTAGGGCTACTGAATTAGTTGGAATTGTTGCAATGTCTGTTGGGAGAGCGATGATGGAACCAATTTTACCGCCTTATATTGAAGCAGCTATTGCTGTGAGTAGTTCTTAGATTATTCCTATTAAAGCAACTACTGCTATGAGTAGTTATTACTGGTAGAGAATGGGAACCTTGATTCTCTGCTGGTAAACATGGCAGATCTTTAAACTGATATATGTTTGCTTGTTGATTTTCAGGGTTTTGCATTGGAATATAGTGAACTTCGGGAGTACACCCATGGATTTTTCAGCAATGTGGCTGAAATCTTGGATGATGGTTTCACACAGGTATTAGATAGATCCTTTTCTTTGGTCATATAGGCTTGTTTTTTTATTTTCCTGGGCGTCGTAGATTAGTTATAGCAATTTTTTTATTTTATTTTTTGAACTGTAGTACCTTCCACACATTGTACCTTTGGCATTTTCCTCCTGCAACCTTGATGATGGATCTGCCGTCGACATTGATGAGTCTGATGGTGAAGAAAACATGAATGGTTTTGGAGGTGTTTCCTCAGATGATGAAGCGCATGATGAGCCAAGAGTCCGTAATATCAGCATAAGAACAGGAGTATTGGATGAAAAGGCAGCTGCAACACAGGCCCTTGGCTTATTTGCTCTGCACACAAAGTCTTCATATGCACCGTATCCTATTATGTTTAGTTGTCTTATGCTTCCCCTTAACTGTGATATGATTTCACTTTAAGTAGTAGGTTGGTGGACGTTTTTCAGCTTGAGGTCAAGGGTTCTGTTACACAGCCCCTTTGAAATTATGATTAAATGTGTACTACCCCTAAATTGTTGTATTGGCAGTGAAAAAATGGGCAGTAGTGGTGCTGGTGCAGGACCCTGTGCATCCTTACCACTTCATATTTGACAGACTTTTAAAAGTTTGGGTTCTTTGACTCTTTCCATTAGCTATCTGGAAGAAACTCTGAAAATTTTAGTACGTCATTCAGGATACTTCCACGAGGATGTTAGGCTTCAAACCATTATTTCTCTGAAACGTAAGTGACTTCAGTTTGTTTGCATCTTCTGTTTATGAAGTTTCCTTCGTTATATTTTGATGATCATATAATAGTGCATGACATGTTTGGTGGTTACTATAATGTATTCCTTTCGTAGTCCAATTGTTATAATGTTTGCTGGATTGTTATATTTTACACTATATTATTGTATGATTTCTCTGAAGGGTACTTTCTTTATGCTGCAATTATGAGGAAGAAGACATGCTTGGATAATGAAAATTTTCTTTTAAAACCCAAACAAAGTTGGGTTATGAGATTCCTTTTCTAAGCTTGACATGTATGTAATGTAGATGGTACCCTTTTTGTCGTACAATCATTTTGTCTAATCAATAATAGTTTACTTGCTTCTCTCTCAGATATTTTGACGGCAACAGAGGCAGTTTGCCAAGGCCATCCAGTAAGTGGAACTCCTACAATCCTTGGATTTCCTTGCTTAGAATGTCCTTTAATCTCTTTTAGTTATAGTGAGCTACATATTAACTAGATTAGAATGGTGCCAAAATTTCTGTTTAAATCGTTTTCTGCCACTAAAGCTAATATTATATTCCTTGATCTTTCCACAGGATCGTTCAGAAATGGCAAACAGGGTTCTTGGTGAGAATACATTGAATTTACATTATTGCATCTTCCACCATAATACTATCTGCATGACACAGACTTGTGATCACCTGCTGACCTTGTCTTTACCATTAATCTTCAGATACTATCTTGAACATTTATATCAAGACAATGGCTGAAGATGATGACAAGGAAGTTGTAGCCCAGGCTTGCACAAGTGTGGCTGACATTGTCAAGGATATTGGATACATGGCTATTGAGTCCTGTTAGTCTATCTTCATAACATTTTGCAGATAAGTGAATTGCGTTAATTGGTGTCAGGTGCGCTAATGAGTTGATATGTGTTTTTATAGATATGCCACGGCTTGTTGAGACTACACTTCTATTGCTCCGCGAGGAATCTGCTTGTCAACAAGTAGAATCAGATGGTGAAGATGATGATTATACGGAGCATGATGAAGTCCTAATGGATGCAGTTTCTGATCTCCTTCCTGCTTTTGCAAAGTCTATGGGCCCCAATTTTGCGCCCATTTTGGCAAAGCTTTTTGGACCTTTAATGAAATTTGCGGTACAGTTTCTTTAATGAACTTTACTGACCTCCTTCAATTTGATATATTCTTTCATGAAATAATCAGATCATTCCCTTGTGCAGAAAGTTCCGCGTCCACCACAAGATCGTACCATGGTAGTTGCATGCCTTGCGGAAGTTGCTCAGTATATGGGTGCCCCAATTGCAGGCTACGTTGATGTAATTTTTCTTTTGTATACATTAAAATTCATTCAGTACTTTAACCTTTGCAGTATTTGAACATCAAATATGAACTATCGTATTTCAGATGGTGATGCCCTTGGTAGTGAAAGAACTCATGTCGTCAGAGGCAACAAACAGGAGGAATGCTGCTTTCTGTGCTGGAGAATTATGCAAGAATGGTGGAGACGCTGCATTAAAGTGTGCTTTCTTTACTTTTCCTTGTTATTTTTGTAATATTCCTGATTGATGAACCGTCTTTTTGAGATTTTGACTTGCATATTCACCGTATGAATTGAAATCGTATATAATTTGTCACATCATTTGTAGATATTACGGCGATGTGCTGAGGGGACTCCATCCTTTGTTTTCCGAATCTGAACCAGATGTTGCTGTAAGGGATAATGCTGCTGGTGCTGTGGCGAGGATGATTATGGTCCATCCTGAAGCTATCCCATTAAACCAAGTGGGTTTCTTTTCTTTCTTTTTGTCTTCACTTTTTTAATTTATTTTGGGCCGAGTCGTTTTTTGACATTTCATCCTCCCTGTTTTCAGGTTCTACCAGTATTCATCAGAGTTCTCCCTTTGAAGGAAGATCAAGCAGAGTCCATGGCTGTTTACAGCTGCATTTGTAATCTCATCTTAGCATCCAACCAACAGGTACCTTTGGCACACACTTCTCTCAAGCGAACGTCATTATCTTTATATTTGTTTGCTGAAATTTCGTTTCAAAAACATTCCACAGATACTGTCCTTAGTCCCGGACCTGGTGAAAGTTTTCGCAGAAGTTCTGCTGTCACCTGTTGAAACTCCCGAAGTCAAATCTCTGATAGGTAGGGCTTTCTCACATCTGATCTCGACCTACGGGCAACATCTGCAACCTGTTTTGAGCGCTCTTCCACCAGCTCATGCCAATGCACTTGCTGCCTTTGCTCAAAGGAGCTGATACCATCCTCTCTCAACCGAAAACCCGCTTGATGTTTCTGTACAATTCTTTTATTGGAGATTGCAGCAAACCAGGGGTCGTCGCCTCAGCCAGACTAGGTATTGACTTGCCTCGCGCTGTTTCCTCGATGCCTCTTGATTTTTGCTGTGTATAGTCTTTAACACATTCCACAAATCTGTGCAGGATATGGTCTTCCCTGGCCCCATGATTGTGCACCATTTTTGTCTCTGGTGTGATATTCAAGTTTCTATATCATTTTTTTTTTCAAAATTTGAATTTAAATTTTGATTTTACTATTTGTTAGCAAAAAATTTCTTCCATCTTCCTATTGTTCCCTATTTTGCATCTGTGTGTGCAGCGTGTTCTATAGTTTTTTGATAATTTACAAGTATTGTTACAACTTAGGTAATGATTTGAGAATGTATGTATTACGAGTTTGAGCTCCCAAAGGAATACAAGTGGTGTGAAAGTTTATTGATTTTGGACTAATATCAAAATATATATATTTTATTTATGCTATATAGTTTTCTTATAGAAATGCAAGTGGGCTTGTTAAATTAGTTAGTTAGGATTTAAGCAAGAACCTTGTTTGACTTGTTTGTATGGGATTGCCATTTAAGGTTTTTTCTTCGCCACTTGCATTAGTTTTTGGGTCCTCTTCAAGTCTCTGCACACTTGTGAGTTGTGAGAGCACTTTCAACATCTTCATTTTAAGATTTTGAGGGTTTTGGGTAATTTTTATTTTTTTTATCTAACAAAAGTTCTATCTCATTTTCTACAATATAGAAAAATGATGCTTGCTTATATTTTCAATATTTTTCAAAACTAAATACATCTTCAAAAATTGAAATGAAGAAGCGGTTAAATTGAGCAAGAATGATTTAGAGAATACTAGTATTCGGTACCCGCTCGTTGTGCGGTGTTTTAATAAATTTTATAATATAAAACATCTTTGAATTAATATAAATTACTACTCCATATAAAGTAAATATATAGTTTTTAGTTGTGTTATGTTTTTGAGAATGTAAACATTTTTTAATCTACATTAATCATATTTGTTCTCTTATTAAAATATTTTTGTGATATTATATAATTTAATTTATTAATTGATATAGATTACAAAAAGATAATACCATATTAATATAGAATATGACATGCATGTTTACGATATTAACGTCATTTTAATCTAGAATATGAAACGTATGTGAATCGTACCAGAGCCCATTTCATTTAATCCAGAAAATGCCACGTAGGCAAAAATAATTCCGCTTTAATCCAGAAAATTCCTTGGATGCGAAGTCGCGCTAGTGGCCTCTATTTTAGTATATTATATAGATTTTTTTTTTCATTTTTTCGTAAAATAAATAATTTTTTAAAACATGATTATGCATGATAAAGATTATAATCATATCAATATATATATCAATGTATAGTACATATACATGATTTTTTTTTTTAAAAAAAAGAAAAACTCAATGTTGATTTATGCCTGAAAAATTGCAATTTTTTCATTTTGACTTTGAAATACAACTCAGTGTTGAATTAGCAATTTTTCAATTTGAAATACAAATTGAAAATGGCTAAATTTTATCGTTGGGTTAAGACTTATGATTTGGTTGATGGGTTATGATTTGGTTTTGTATCACATAAATAAAAATTTACAAAACGAAAAATTGAGGACGAGGTCCAAAAGTATAGGTGGAACCAGTTGGTCATATACGGAGTATATGAGAAAGTTGTCTATTTCACCAGACGTTTAGTACATTGAATTCACCATGTAAACCTATGGTTTTTTTTTTAATTAGAATTTGATGGTTTCATTTAGACATGACATTTAACATTTTATTTATTTAAATAGGGAAAAAAAAATAAAGGGTCAACTATACAAAAGTCAAAACCAACCTTGATTTAGGTATTTTCCATAAAATCGGCATTTGTTAAAGAAATTATATTTAGCACATTGATTTTATTGCCTATTTAACTTTCAAATTTAAGAGGGTTGTTAAAGTGTTAATGACGAATGAATTAGGGATGGCAACGGGGCGGGGAGTACCCTCCCCGTCCCAGTCCTCGTTCGGAAATAAAAATTATCCTCCGTCAGGTCCCCGTCTTCATCGGGGATCCCCGTTCCCACTTAATTTTCCCCGTTTGCATTCTACGCGGGTTTCCCCGTTGGGTTTCCCATTTAAAACTCATGGTTTCCTAGGACCAAAAAAAAAAATAATCATGGTTTCCCCCATTTAATAGAAAACTATATAAGATATTATTAAAGTTAAGTAAAAAAATATGATATAAATATTACATATAATATCTAATAAATGTAAATTATAAGTTAAAAGTTTTAAAAAGAAAAAGAAAAATTATGATATAAATATTACATATAATATCTCATTATGTAAGATCTAAACAAAAATGGAGATTTCATACTCCCCATTGGGGATCCCCAACGAGGGCGGGGCGGGGTAGGGATCGGGGTGGGGACTACTATCCTCGTCCCCTCCCAGTCCCCACGCGGCGAATCATTTTGGCCCTCGTCCCCGTCCCGATTTAATTTCTCCATCCTCATCCCCGCGACGGGGATTCCCCGCGGGGATAGGGGAGTTCCCGGCCCATTGTCATCCCTATAATGAATAGGCGGTCTTTTTATCCTAGGCTCTAGGGGTATAGGATAAGAAACTAAATTGAGAAAATTTTTCTAATAAAAAAACAATAGACGTAGATATCTAATTAAAATAAAAGTTAAAGTAATTAAAAATTGAAATATAATTTCAAATTAGGACTCTTATCCTATGTTCCATGGATATCAGTATATGATAGAAAAAACCGATAGTTATTTGGGAATATGTCTCAATTTGGGGTGGTTTTATCTGATTTGCTCAAAAATAAATGATTAAATGCAATTTTATTTGTTTATAAGTTGACAAATGCATCCTATATATTATAGAAAATAATATCCACGATTCCCCTATCATTTGGTAATGAGAAATCCAGTTGTCGAAGTGGTGCTAATTTTCAGCTCATAATATATCCTAATTTTTATACATTTTTTTTAATGTTTAATGGTGAGTCAAATAGAAAAATATTAATAAAAACGATCGAATTTGTAACATTTTCTTATGCGTTGACAAGTTTATCAAGAAGCATTGATTAATGTAAATTATATGTCTATTTGAATTTCAATTCGAAGGGTTTAAAAAGTTTCACTTCTAGCACGTACGATTTTCGGAGTTATATTAAACTATTAGAAGATTAAAAAAAAAAGGAATTTCAATTCAAAGTTATAATTTGAATTGAAAAGGTATTCGGCGATCCACGATTTTCCGGCTGGGGTATTGTCGTGAGTCTCTGCACTCTTCCGCATTCTTAACATCCGTGACATGACTTACTCTCCAACAACTTCTCTGCTGGGAGAAAAATATGACTAAATAAAAAAATATAAAATTAAAATTAAAATATATAATAAAAACAATATTATAAAATATATATTATCTATAAAGAGAACTATTAAAAATATGAAAAAATAAATAAATTTGAATTACAACGTAAGAATCAAACTAATAACGTTAGAAAAATATAAAATAAAAATTAATCCAGATATAAATAATCCATTTGACCAAAAAATAATATAGATATTTTTAAATTGACTGCTACCAAATAATTAAGTTCGATATAAATAATTCTTTCCACCCAAAAATAATATATATATATCTATATAAAATAAACCCTATCAAATATTTATCTATTAACATTTATTTTATAAGTACGACTATTAAATAGTTTTGACTTATATTATTGTTTATTTCTAGAATCAACCATATATAATACGCTACGTAGGACGCTATCACTCGATTTTATTACATGTATATATAGATTAAGCTATAAGAATAAATTAAAGATACAAACATTTATCAATCCGATTACCTTTGTACAAACCAGCTAATTGAGCGATATCACTGATGCATAATCATCATCACTGTTTGAATGCGGTTGTTCCACATCGGTAATCTAGAGAATGCTTGAACAACATATAAGGTTGAAGGGTTGCTCCTCTCATTGCCAATTGGTTTTGAGATATAACCTCATTCAAGTTTATATGTTGTTCGTGTTTTCCATATGTTGGCCCACACACACGATTTCCCCTCTAGCGCCTTGACTCCACCGGGGCTAGACGGAGGTATACATATTGGAGGATGACATGGAAAAACCATATGCCTATCGTCGTGCAAGAAGCAACAAAGCAAATTACAGACCTCCAGACTGAATGGTTCACACCGGGAGTGGCTGCCAATTAAATGTCAGAGATAATAAGAGGTTTGATTTCATTTGAATAACTACTCGATCTGGAAGAAAGGACACGTGGCAGTTGGTTTGCCCGTACAACCCACTCTCCTAACTGCACCTGTCCTTCCCTTCATTCATTGGGTTGGCGTTCCATCAAACTTGTGTTTGAACTCCTCCCTCCCCCCATTCCCTATATATACCTCACCCTTCCCCTTT
Source organism: Persicaria maculosa (assembly GCA_963922045.1). Lineage (NCBI taxonomy): Eukaryota > Viridiplantae > Streptophyta > Magnoliopsida > Caryophyllales > Polygonaceae > Persicaria > Persicaria maculosa. Next base: position 83,145,214 of record OY998251.1, on the reverse strand, counting down.
CCCTCCCTCCACCCCTGTTTCTCGACTCGATCGTCCTACTCAAACAAACAAGGCCTTAATTTTCGAAATCTGCAGTCATGTACTTTGCCATATACACTGCACTCCTCGGCCTGCTCCTCGCGATCTTCCTCCTCCTCCTCCTCCTCCGCCCCTCTAACACCTCGAAACGCCTCCCCCTCCCGCCGGGCTCCCTCGGCTGGCCCTACTTTGGGGAGACCTTCCAGCTCTACTCCCAAGACCCTAACCTATTCTTCGCCTCCAAACTCGCTAGGTATTTTTATATTTTTTTTTTGTAAATTGCAATAACGGCCCGGAAATTGAAGCTATTTACAGAATTGGGTCATAAGTTTGTGGAAGTGCATTGCTTGTTATAGGTACGGGGAGATATTCAAGAGCCACATACTAGGATGCCCGTGCGTGATGATATCGCGGCCGGAGGCGGTGAGGGAGGTGCTGGTCGGGAGGGCGAACCTGTTCAAGCCGACGTTCCCGGCCAGCAAGGAGAGGATGCTTGGGAAGCAAGCCATCTTCTTCCACCAGGGAGACTACCACTTCCGCCTCCGCAAGCTCCTCCTCCGTGCCTTCTCCCCTGACTCCCTCCGCTGCCTCGTCTCCTCCGTCGACTCCATCGCCCACCGCTGCCTCCTCTCCCTCCACGCCCGCCCTAACTCCTCCCCCATCAATACCTTCCTGGAGCTCAAAACGGTAATTTTTTTATATGCCCCCAAATTATCCATTAATTAATTGTTTTAGTATGACTTTTAATATATATTTTTTTTTGGTGAAACTTTTAATATATATATCAACGTACTATTTTAATTAATATATATAAGCAAGGGTTTTTTTCCTAGGATCTCCCATTCTCTCGGCCCCTCACACGACTTGTTCTCATTCATAATCATAATATTGACTTTTTATTATTTTATCCATGGATTTATTTATTTATTTATCTTGAAAATCTAATTACAAACCCAACGTTTAAATAGTAGAAAATGTCCATATGCAAGAAAATAAAGGGAGGAATAAGAATATGCTAGAATTTGATCATGTTTTCTATATTATATTATACTTTTTCCGTGAAGTAATTAAGGATGTCATTTGCTGTTTTAGTACGTTTTCTTAAAAATATCGACTTTTTTTAATTATAAAAATCAATTAAAATTTGATATTTTAAACAGTTTTAACTTCTTAAAAAATATTTAAAAAAAAATCAAACGACATTATTTGTTAAACAGAGGGAGGATTATAATATATACTGTATTATAGCCTTATAGGGGTTATATCTCATTGAGAGAGTAAATATTTCGATTGACAATATATTGAGATTAGGGGTGTTATTCAAGTCGAACGAGCCGAGTTTGATATGTTCAAGCTTGGTTCATTTGTTAAACGAGTTCGAGCCGAGCCGAGTCTAATTTTTAAACGAGTTTTTTTTTTGTTCAAGGTCGGCTTGTTTTAGAAAATGAACGAGCTTGAGCCGAGCTTTTTTCGAGCTTTAAATAGTCTTACTTGGTCATAACATATTAACTTAAAGAAAATTTTAGAAATTATATACACTTCGAGCTATTCGAGTCTAAATCGAACGAGCCGAACTTTCAACCTAGCTTGAAATCATGTTCAGACTCGACTTGTTAATTTAGGAAAGTGAACGAGCTCGAGTCGAGCTTTTTTCGAGCCGATCCCTAGCCGAGCTCGAGCTGTTTAGCTCATATAACAACCCTAATTGAGATTTGTTGAGAGGTTTGGGTTGTATCTCCCACAATAGCTTAAACTTTTATAGTAATTAAGTTTGTGGATCCTGACTTTATAATCGTAAAAATAATATAATAATATATAATAAATCGATGTAACCAAATACATGTTTAATTGTTCTTGTGTTAACACCCGTCCGATATTTCACAAGATTATATACATATATTTCAACTTTACATACATACATACATACATACATACATATATATATATCAATTTATTATATATTTGTTTATATATAGGTTTGTGATAAGCCCTAATATATTGATAGCATTTACACGTTGTTACATGCATATAAGATGAATCATCATCGATCACTAAACTAATATAGATATGAATTGATTGTGAATTTGATTTATGAACGATGGATGAATCAGTACACATTCAACGTGGCATTGCTGTCGATATTGGGGAACGACGAGATGATGAGATACAAGGAGGAGTTGAAGGAGTGCTACTACGCCCTTGAAAGAGGCTACAACTCCCTTCCGATCAACCTCCCTGGGACCCTCTTCCACAGGTCCATGAAGGCCCGGGCCCACCTCGCCCGCATTCTGGCCCAGATCATCTCCGCCAGGCGGCAGATGATGTTAAAGGCTACTACTACTAGTACTACTGACTTGTTGGGGTCGTTCATGGCGGACGAGGAGGGCCTCACTGACCAGCAGATTGCTGACAACGTCATCGGAGTCATCTTCGCCGCCCGCGACACCACCGCTAGTGTTCTCACCTGGATCGTCAAGTACTTGGCTGACCACCCCTCCGTTCTTCATGCCGTCACGGTAATTATTATTATTATTATTATTTTCTAAACTCTTTTATTATTATTATTATTATCATCATCATCATCATTATTTTATATATAATTTGCTATATTTATTTTTTTATTTTAATTTTTTTTTGGGTGAAATTTTTTTATTTTAATTAACCTTAACTGAATTCTATGTAAAAAAAATTGATTTACTATTAATATGCCGGGCCTTTTGCATAGCTTATTATATTAATAATTAATATATACTCCGTAATCCGTATAATAGAAAAATTGTTTATTGAGTACGTAGTAAATTAGTAATCGACAACCTAAAAATATCTATATAAGATAATATAATATACCTCGTTCGATCATCAATGTACAATTTAACATAAATTCATCCTAATTTATACTTTAGTTGTTTATATATATATATATATATATATATATATATATATATATATATATATATATATATATCATATATAACAGCTATAAAATGTTTGGATATTTTTTATTTGGTAAGGTAAAATGTTTGGATATATATATACACTGTATTCGTCAAGCATAAAGAATGTTATTAAGTGTAATTTATGCTTAAATTAGAGGATATATTGAAGTTAATTTAGTGGGATAATATTGTGAAATTGAAGGAGGAACAAGAGGCAATAAGAAAGGAGAAAAAGGAAAGAGGGGAAGGGGAGAATCTGAGTTGGGCAGATACAAAGAAGATGCAGTTGACATCAAGAGTCATTCAGGAGACAATGAGGGTTGCTTCCATTCTCTCTTTCACCTTCAGAGAAGCTGTTCAAGATGTTGAATTTGAAGGTCCTAATTTACCCCCTAATTATACTTATAATTTCAATCCCTTAATTTACTAATTCAAAACCCTAATTTTATTCCTGGATTAATTAACTTTACAGGCTACCTCATACCAAAAGGGTGGAAAGTTCTACCATTGTTCAGAAACATTCACCACAGCCCCCTCAATTTTACTGACCCGGAAAAGTTTGACCCCTCCAGATTTGAGGTAATTAATCAATCCCTTTAATTAATTAATTTTTTTATGAGGTTAATTTGTTGGGTAATTAATCAACCATCAACTGCTGCACATTTAATTGGACTCATCATATTCATATATGTATGGAGACCTTAATATCTATCTAAGAGGGCAATTCAAGGAGGCCCATTTTTTGAAAGTTTGAACTATGTTTAATTATTTGTTTATTCATTCATTTATTTATTTAATGAAATTGGTAAATAAAATAATTAAATTGAAACAGGTGGCTCCAAGGCCCAATACCTTCTTGCCATTTGGCAATGGAATCCATTCCTGCCCAGGAAATGAGCTTGCAAAGCTTGAGATTTTGGTCTTTGTTCATCACCTCACTACAAAATACAGGTACTTTTATTTTAATATATACAAGTGTTGCTAAAACAAGCCTCTAAATCAAAAGTCAAAGGTCAAACCCTTTATCTAGAAAGTAGAAACCCATAATGTTCAATTCTTTTGGCTCAATTAATTTTAATATTATTAAATAAATAATATAATAATACAAATAAATTGCTTGTGAATAATTCATTCATGATATTTATTTCGGGTGTATTTGGATTTCAAACGATTTCATTTATTTAATATAATTATAATGCGTTTAAAATATCTCGTCATTATTTTTTTAAAATATCTTATAAATTATTAACTAAACACCTACTCCACTTTATTGTATAAATTTTAGAATTATATAATAATTTTTGAGTTGTTTTTTTAAAAAATTATATTATTTTAAACAAATTATAAATTAGATTAAATAAACACTTCTAAATTAATGATTATAATTATAATGAATAATCACTTTGAAACCACCCTTCACCCTCTGGATATATTTAATTATTAAGATAATGTTTCAATTAATTTAATTATATATGTATGTGTGTATGTCATTTTTTCTAACTTTTTGAATGGTTAATTCCATTGGATTATGTAGGTGGAGTATAATGGGCCCACAAAACGACATCCAATATGGACCCTTTGCACTTCCTCAAAATGGCCTCCCTATTAAACTGGACCTCAAAAGCCAAGACAACCAACCAAAGGAGGCATGAGGAGCTCTTCAAACTAATTTTTTGGGAAATTAATTATCAAACTAAGTTTTGTGCAAAGCTAATAAAGATTGATTTAGCAACTTCTAGCATAAATTATTGTTTTTAGTTAGTACCCAAGTTTTTGTTTTTATTATTGTTATATTATTATCTTGTTTTTTTGCTTTCTGTGTAAATGAGAGTAATTGTATTCAATAAGAATTAAGAAGTATGAAGATCAAGCAAATGTCATGAAGAAAACCCGGTCTTGAAATTGTATTACATTTAGGATGTGATATTTAGCTTATTTGATGTATAATGTATGAGACATGAATTTTTAGTTTTGTACTATATGTCAAGGCTTGCAATGAAATTAATGAAAATTTGTAGAAGTGCATATATCTATTTCTTTTCATGTGTGTGTATATATAGTATAATATATGTCATCATTTTATTGGGTTCTTTGTTATCTCATTGTCTTTGGATGAATTTTTTATTTTATATTTTGCATTATTAATTCGCATAAGTAGCTAATTTATTTATACAATAATTTTTTACAATAATTTACCCATCTATGATATGGATTTGGCCCTTCTATTTGAGATCATGATAGATGTATTTTGATATATTTGATATTAATGTATTATGATAGAATCATTCATATTATTATATTAGGATAGAAATATATATTTGATAAGTTTAGGTTATAGATATCCTTATCTTAGTTACTCTCCAAGCATTGTAATCTCCCTGTATAAAGGGCTCAATAATAACATTGAGGGATGAATTTTTACCTTTTCTAATATGAGGTTATCGATCTCTACCAATCTATTAGGGTTTTATATGATATTAGAGTTGGGTTCGATGGGGTGTAATTTGTTGGCTAGGATATCAGAGTTGGGTTCGACAGGATGCAATTTGTTGGCTAAAGTCGTTACACTTGAGAGGCGCACGCGTGTTGAAATATGGGTTATTTCACATTGAAAATATTAAGATGTCTTGAACATATAAGTTTGTGGGTTACTCTCGCATTGTTAATTGGCTTTAGGATGAATCCATTGGTAATTAATGACAATAAATTAATACAGTTGGTGTTGGAATATGAGTTGTCCCACATTGAAAATATTGGGATGTCATGAACAACATATAAGTTTGGCGGGTTACTACTCTCATTGTTAATTGATTTTGAAATGGAAACCTCTCATTGTTAATTGGTTTTGTGATGCGGGACCATCCAAGACACATTCGGATGATGTCCTTATCAAGAGGAAGAAGAAGGCTCCACCATGGGAGAAGGTCCAAAAGTGGAAGCTTGGCGTTTTTACATTCGTTCAGCAACTTGACAGCTTTTCGACGTCTCTGTAAAATGGGTCGTACGGATTCAATATTGATCGGATTGAGGCGTGTCATACCTTGTTGGAACGAGGACGAAGAGATCTACAACTTTTCTGTTGAAGGTTTTTCCAGATTCAACCTCGAAATTGGCCGAAAATGCACATCTTTGCAAGCTGTCACTGTTTTGACGGGATTTTACTAAGTGTTGGAACCCCATTTCGACAACAAGCTTGCAATTCTTGCCTTTTAATTTTGAGTCTTGTTTAGTTCTTTTGAGTCTTGCTGCGTTCTTGAGATTCTTGATCGATCTTGATTGTTTCTTGGTCGATTTCTTGAAGCTTGCTTGCTGCGTCATTCGTTTCTTGTTCAGTTCTTTGAATTTCTATCTTTTATCACCATCCATATCATATTTTTGAGTCCTTTTCTCATTGTTGTTAGTTTCTTGCATTAGTTTCATATTTTAAAAAAAAAAAAAAAAAGAAGAAAGAAACAGATCCGAAAATTACAAAAAAAAAGAAAAAGAAAAAAAAGTGTTTGTTAGTTATTGTTGATCTAGTGCAAGAAAGCTCCCAAGGACCAATTGGTGAACCCTTCTCTCAGCTCTAATCGACCTACCTATTCCCCAAACACATACACCTCCACAAAATTGAAACCCTACCTTGCAACTACAACATCATAACTTAAGGTTTTCAATCAAAAAGAGGTAAATTTTCAAGCTTTCTTTTATTTTTATTATTTTTCTCTTGTGTCGAGCACTATTTGTGTGTTCAAGTGCTGCTGTATTTGAGTCGAGTAGAGCTCAGCTTTGTCGAGTTCTCTTTTGTTGCATATTGAGTTGCTGAGTTGTTTGAGTCGAGTAGATCTCAGCCCTTGCGAGTTCTCTCTTGTTGTGTCGAGTGATCTCAGCCCTTGCCGAGTGATCTCCTTGTTAACGACTGGTACAATACCGTCATGGAGAAGTTAGCTAAGATAGATAAAAGCTTGACGGCAATAGAGCTTCAGCGTTTTGGTTCTAATACGGTGTTTGGACAAGGAGTCCCACCTAGAGATGAAGTTCCACCAATTAAAAGGGAAGAAACTCATTCTATTCCCCTTAATAATGCTATTCAACATCATGTTTCTTCTAGCATAGATGCTTCTTTTATTGCTGAAAATGTAGAGCATGTTGATAATAATAGTGATCAAGATCTTAATTTAATTGCCTATGATGATAATGTTTGCATTGAATCTGAGCATGATGATTCTTTGATTGATAGTAAAGTTTTAAATGTTCAACCTAGTCCTTGTGAGGATAATCAAAGAGAGGATTTGTGCTTAGAAATAGGCAAAGTGTCTAATTTGATCATTGATGGTGAAAATTCTTCTACTATTGCTAGCATTGAGTTAATTGAAAATTCAGCTTTGGAAAAGGATGAAAACTTGCTAGTTTTGGATGGAAACTTAGGGATCATTGACCAAGCTAAAGTGCATATTACGTTAGAACATAATAATGATATAAAATATGAATTATGCACTCATAAAGTTTCTTTTCTTGATTTTGTAGATGAAGCTGAGATAATAACCATCGAGGAGTGGTCAATCCCTACATCAATCAGCCTTGAAAAGGGTTTCCATGGACATGTGGTATTCGATCCAGGAGCTCGTGTGGATGCCTTTGTGGAATCAAATGCGACCTTGGATTCGAGGACGAATCCTTTTCAAGAAAGGGAGATTGATGCGGGACCATCCAAGACACATTCGGATGATGTACTTATCAAGAGGAAGAAGAAGGCTCCACCATGGGAGAAGGTCCAAAAGTGGAAGAAGAAGGCTCCACCATGGGAGAAGGTCTCTGTAAAATGGGTCGTACGGATTCAATATTGATCGGATTGAGGCGTGCCATACCTTGTTGGAACGAGGACGAAGAGATCTACAACTTTTCTGTCTGAAGGTTTTTCCAGATTCAACCTCGAAATTGGCCGAAAATGCACATCTTTGCAAGCTGTCACTGTTTTGACGGGATTTTACTAAGTGTTGGAACCCCATTTCGCCTAGTGTTCCTATTGGGCCGAAATTGGGCTATTTTAAGTGTTATTTCTAGAGATCTTATTTACTTATGATTTTAGGTGTTTTAATTAGATGTCAGATATTATCTTTCTATCATTAAACTCGGCCCATCAGGCCTTAGCATAGCTTATATATTTCGATTTCATACATTGTAAACATTAAGCTTTCAATGAATAGAATTAGTTCTCTCAAACTTGTGTGAAACACATTGAGTGATGTTGATCCAACTAGAGCTGTGCTCGTTGATCACGAATTGGTATCTATCTCAGCTTGGTTTGCTTTGTGTTCATCAACTTCGCAAGACTTGGTGATCCTAGTATCCACGAGCCCCCTCCTTGTGCCTCCAAGTTGTCCGCTTGGTTGTTTAGGGTTGTAGAGGCGGGTTATATAGTCATTGGTATTGGTTCCTACCTTCTACGGAAGCCTGGGGTCTCTATCTTGTTCTATATAGATCGACTCAGTCCATATCAGGTCGTGTCTTTCAATTCTTGCCTTTTAATTTCGAGTCTTGTTTAGTTCTTTTGAGTCTTGCTGCGTTCTTGAGATTCTTGATCGATCTTGATTGTTTCTTGGTCGATTTCTTGAAGCTTGCTTGCTGCGTCATTCGTTTCTTGTTCAGTTCTTTGAGTTTCTTGCTTGTTGTCGAAGATCGGACCATCTCACGGCTAACCCCGTATTATTTTGAGATGGAATCCCGTTGGGTTAATTTATGTGTTGTTTATGTCTCCTGTGTCTTGGACCATATGCAAAAGCATGATATATGCTTTATTTATTTTTATGTTTTTTATTTAACTAATAATATTATGATTGGTGGAATTCATATACTGGATATAAATAAATGGGGAAAGAGAGAAAAATGAGGTAAACCCATTGTTGTGGAGTAAAAATATAAAATATAAATAACCATTCCGGAATGGCTCACCGGAAAGAACTTGTGGATAATAGTCATAGGTCCCCGGTTCGAACCCCGGAATGACCGCTCTTTATTTACCAATTTAAGAAGTAAAAATATAAAAATCTTAAAGAAATAGGTTGATAAAGTGGAAAATTATTTAGAAGAAAAAATAAATTAGATGTCAAAATATCACAGGAAGAGAGGAAAAAAATTTGAATAAGAGGTAACCTTATGATTGCGAATGGTCTTAGTCCCACCGGATCCAACCGACTTTAATAACTGGTCTGGTCATGGTCATATAATGTGTTCATTGATTTGTCTTCTATCTGCCCACCAATTGCTATTAACTACGTACCTCGAGAAATAAATCATACCAAAATATACTCCGTATCAATTTCACAAATTGATTGAAGTTTACCCCCCAAAAAAATGATTGAAGGTCGATCTTTACATATGTCAAACACATGGTTTAGAAAAAGGTGAATTCCATTAATTGGTCGATCGACGCAATCAGGGGCAGAGCTGGGGGGAGGGGACTTAGGGGGTCACGTGCATCCTCTCTCATTTGAGAAACTACCAAGATATATTATCATCGTCGATAGATTCGTTTTGATATATAATACGTCTTAATCCGACATCTGAATAAAAGTTTATGAATACTTAAAAATTAAAGGTATATTAATCACTTTAATTTTGTTTTGATATATAATGCTTTTATATTTTACTTAAATTAACATTCACATACTATAATTCATCTCGAGAGCTTCGAAATGAGAGGTTATACTAATCATTTCGACAATTAGATAAAAAGTTACGCAAGTTTAAAATTTTTATATCTGATTATACATTATTATGTTATAAGTGCAACAGATATTAACTATACCTAAAGTTCGTGCTATTTTATGCAAGAGTGAAGTGGGTTAATTAATTAAAAAACAGTGCTAATTAATTAAAAAGTCTTACACGTTGAAATGAAAGTGCATTTAAAAAAGATGATTTACGATGTATCTAACAAAACCATATTTGAATAAACATCAATGCTGATTACATCAGGTTCACTTTTGGCTGTATTGGGTCACTATTTTTTCCTTTGCCTGTTGTGTTAATGCCTTTATATTTTGGGTTAAGGAGTTGAGGGTTGGGGGGAGAAGGTTGAGAGCAATTAATCGTGGATTCGTGGGATATATTTGAATTTGTCTACAAATTAAAGAAAACTAGTCCTTTTTCCGAACCATGTTCGGGTTTTTTTCGGTATATTTTCGATCGAACGTCGATTTTCAACTAACACATTGTTTTGCCCATACTCCTCACCTTCTTGTCGTTCTTCGAAATCTTTGGTTGTCATGGTGAATTCTTTTATCTAGACAATCGATACTTAATACTTGTTCTCATGGCTATCCTATAAATGAACTGAAAAATAGGAATATTGTGTTATGAACCGTTTTGAGGCCATATTTTTTATCATCGGAGTCCAATGACACTATATCACATTCAATTAATAATATTTTTTATTTCCCTTTTTTTTACAACTGTGTTTTATTTCATGACAATGTTGTGAAATTTTCAGCAAATCTTAATAAATTGTGTTATTATTCTAATTATGGCCCAGTTATTTTCTTAGTATGGCTATGAAATACCAATAAAATTGACAAACTCAAGAAAAAGAAGACCGGGTATGACTAAATATTCAAACCATAAAACCTTAAACCCCAACTACCAAGATAAGAATCAAAACCATGACTAAATGTTCCAACAATAACACTTTAAGCCGAAAGTAAAGATAAGCCAACGAACGTAAATGAACTGTAGAGAAACCATAAAGATTTTCCATATGACATAAATACTACTACTGTATAGTATTCAATTCAGCATGAGTCGATGAAGTGTCTTCGACTTGAATAAATAACGTTCATTGAAGCAATCTCAAAGAACAAAGAACATCTTCTCGCAGTTCAACATGCACGCCTCCAAAAGCTTCTGTTGGTGCCTGCACTGATCTTGGAGAACATTTTTCACATAGATCATCGAGCAAATTCTGAGGTTGAGCCCCCAATCTAGCGCCTCTATCGTCGGTGATGTCGCCAGGTCAACAATCTTCGAGTGCCTAGAGCATTTCCTTCACCCCCGCATCTTCAAGCTCATCATTCATCCCATTTGTGCACTGGCTAACTTCAGGCGCTCCCCAATCGAGGACAACTTCAATTTATCCATCGCCTTGCTATGGAATTCTTTGTCGATCTGAAACTTCAATGCGATTTTTAGTTTCAATTTGAAAGCAAAATCTTATAAACATAGCAGACAATAATATAAAAGGGAGCCTCAAAGTTCCAAGGAAGCAATTAGTGGCCAATTAGATTGATCAAGCATTGAGATTGAAGCTTCCACATTCTTGTTTTTCCAAATTTAGTTGTTAAAACAAATCATAGGCTCCATCCATGTAGGGAAGCACAGGAAGAATTTCAATTAATACAAATTCCAGGTTGCAGAACTGAGGGGGGACCTTAGAGTCTTAGACGCCTTCGCGAATTCATCAAGACATAATTAACGTAAAGAATCAGATCTGATTTTGCATTATCATGCCCATCATTTAGTACCCCATCAGCAGGGTTTGTCAAAAACCTCTTCGGATTTAATTCTTCCACAAACTGAAATTCTGGGTTGCATATTTGATATGTTTTAACTATACCCTTGGTTAGTCTTGCAACCAACTATACAAGAAAAAAGGATGCGTCAGCATGAAAGAAACGCACTGTTTCAGAATCACAATATGCATACACAAGCATCTGCACACAAAGCACCGGATAGAAATTCTGCAATTCATCATCAGTACAAATTGTAATATTAAATAGTTCTTTTCAATGAGCATAATAAACATAATAAGAGCAACAATCGAGTATTAAGCATGTATATAAAAAACAGTAATTCAGATGTTTATAAATGCATCATCTATCAATCCAATGCCTTCCAATTTTTTTTTCTAATTATTAACTCATGCAAAGAAAGAATTAGGAGCAAAAGCTCTTTTTTGAGAAAAATTATAGGGATTTGAGAGAAACAATGGGGATTTGAGCAGTCATGGTTGACTGTGCAGCAAGTGTTTTTGAGACTTGGTTGTTTTGAATCTTACACTCAACCCTCTGTATGGTCAAGTACATTACAAATTATACAAACCTTCAATATATTGACCAAATCCAACAAAAAAGAACCCTGCACTCATTTTCAGATTTGTGCTTTACTTTTTGAAGATATTATCCTGCATTAATATAATTGAGCTATTTGTGGACTACATTCCTCCCTTGACTATATCAAGTGTCAATCCTCACTAGCTGAGACGATTCCCTTGAACTATATCAAGTGTCGTTCCAGTTGGGACAAGTGTCCACGTTGATCGATGACTTAGTGGGTTTGACCAGTTTGTAGTCCAAGAGCGGTTTCTCATCCACGAATGCCTTAAGCCCGAATCTCGACATGCATCTGCTTGTTTTTGCAAGCGCGTCCGATTATGCCAACTTGACTCCTTTGGCTTTTATTTACCCGTTGCGTACGTGTTTTGATTAAGTTTTATTTATATAGTGAGAACCTCATTTATGATCGTATCAATCTGTTTTCATTTATGGCATCTTCAATGCATGAATTGAATACTATAACCGAAATATAATTGAAAAAAATATTGACAATGACAATAAAACATGATTCTTAGAATGTGCCCAAATTTTTTTTTTAAAAAAATCTACTTTTGGGGGCTTATCTTCTTAAACTATCATACATTCATATATACTTGTTAGACTTTGATTAGAGAAAGTTGATGGGAAATAATTTAAATATTAATTTTCATTAAAAAAAAGACTATGTTTGACAAATCGACTAACTTTTTGAAACTTTTTTTAATTTTGATATTATATAGTTTAAAATGAAATAAATATGAGATTTTAGTTTAGTTAGCTTTTGGAATCGGGGCTTTTCAACAGCTACTCACCCAAGGTCTTTAGAACTTTTGATTTTCTATTCACTAATTTCCATCTGTTTAACATAAATAATTCATCAATTTCGGTTACCTCGATCAACCGCTACCCCTTTACCAAACATATAACATAAATATTCATTTATATATTTTGGCCGTAATGATTTAAATATTAATAACAAACTTGACATAGTAAAGGACAAGACTACAATCTATATTCTATATCTATATAATATACTAAAATATAGACCTGAAGTCTCATTTGGTGTAATTTGCCTATGTGTCATTTTCTGGTACAATCTGACCTAGGTTTTGACACGTCAATTAATGATGATACAATATATTTAAGTCATGTTAGGCTATGACCTCATATATTTTTATCCACGTGTCATCTCATATCGTAAGTGGTTACAAAATATATCATTTTACTATAAGTTATTTTATAAATATTGTACCTTCAATTATTTTATTTTAGTCGTTAAGATTGACTATTTTAGTTCATTAATTAATTATCTATTAAACAATAAAACCTTATCATCAAAATATTTATATTAATTCCCAACCTCATAAATTTTAATAAAAAAACCTATTATTATTTCTATGATTGCTTGAAAGTTTTTATTGAAAAAATTTAAATAAATTATCTTACTCTTCCCATAAATTTTAATAAAAAATTTGTTTTAATATAATATAATACAGAGTATAATTTATTAATAAAATGCACAAAAACACCGGGAACAAATATTATAACTTACTTAATCCAGCTGCTAATACGTTTTCAGTATTACTGACGTGTGTTATGTTATACTCCATAGTGTAGATTAAAAAAAGGTGGAAAACGATATTTAGAGAATACAGTATTTTATAGAAAGTCAAATTTAGTGGGCTTTTAAAGTATTAACTGCTGCAAAATGTAGACTAGTAAATTAAATCTTGGAGGATCATGAAAAAGTTGTGACGATTGATACTTGAGATGATTGAGCCAGCTGGTAAATTGGGTTTAATTTAGTGTTTGACTTTTGCTAATTCGAGATTAAATCATCCACGTGTCCTCTCTTTCTTCGGTCAAGTATATATACACTTACATACTATTTTTACTTTATTCTCGTTTTTGTTAATAAATTATATTTTTTATATTAAAATTATATTTTTATTAAATTTTATATGAAGATTTATAGTATATTTTATTTGAAATTTATTAATAATTTTTTTAAACAATGTTAAAAATAATAGGTTTTATAATGACTTAAGATATGAGGTTGAGAATTAAAATACATGGGATAAGATTTTATTGTTCAATAGATAATTAATTAATTAATAGTAAAATCTTATCATTAGAAATAATGAAATAAAATAATCAATCTTAATTACTAATTAAGATAAAATTATTCAATGTAAACTAACTCGATCATGATAAAATGATAGATTTTGTAACTAATTAAGATATGAGATGAGATGAACATATAGAATGACACGTGAATAAAATAGATAAGGTCATTGTCTCACCTGACTTAAATATAATGGATCGTCATTAATTAACGTATCAAAAAACTCAAGTCAGATTGTACCAAAAAATGATACATATAGACGAATTGCATATCATATGAGACTTCATGTCTCTGTTTTAGTATATTACTCAATATTAATATAGATATATATTGCATTCATTTTTGTGATGTTTCCTTCTTCTTCTTTAACCGTTTACTATTTATATATTTTTAATGATGATTACAAAATATCAATATTTTTTATAATGTCCTAATAATTAATTTGTATAATTTTTAAATTAGTATTTTGTATAATTTTTATCATTAAAATGCATACATAATAATAAACTAGTACAATTCCCGCGTCATGGCGCGGTTTTTTAAAACTAAAATATTAATAATATATATAAATATATTATAAAATACTAATAAAAGTTAAGATAAAAAAAACTTTAACATAAATGTATCTTATAATTCTAAAATAATTTTTTTATATCTCGTCTAAAGTATAATACATAAATGTAGATATTTTAAATCACCCAGGTAATAATAATATCAATACCATTGTAAATTTTTTAGAAATTTTGAAATCTGAATCATGCATTTAAAAGTGATGTGTCACAACTAATAATTATATTCAATGTTTTGAATTAAGCTCAATAGTTAGTACATAAATGTGAGTTAAGCCTAATGGTTATATTAGATTGAATTCAATGTTTTGAATTAAGCCCAATTGTTAGTAAATATGTTATGAATAAAAGAGAATGGAGGATTAAAAAAAATTAATGGAAAAAAGGGAAAAGGAGAAATAAAAAAATGAAGGAAAAAAAATTAATTGGTCAATATTCCTAAAACTTCTCTAAGATTGACACGTAAGAAAAGTCTTCTAAATTAAGGTTATATATAGATATAGATTGTTAGTAAATATGTTACGAATAAAAGAGAATGGAGGATTAAAAAAAAATGAATGGAAAAAAGGGAAAAGGAGAAATAAAAAAAATAAAGGAAAAAAAATTAATTGGTCAATATTCCTAAAACTCCTCTAAGATTGACACGTAAGCAAAGTCTTCTAAATTAAGGTTATATATAGATGTCAAATAAAAACAATGGATGGAATATTTTTTTTTATTAGAATAAAAAATATTTTTTGTGTAATTCCTAAATATATCGACCAATTAAAAAAAAGTGTCTCATGATGGTAACATATTTAATGTAAAGGCCGAGTATATTATAATATTATTTTATTGATTGGATATATTATTATTTCATTAAATTATAAAAATGGTAGAAAACTCGTCCTCGAACACAAGTTTCGCTTCTTTAAGTCATTCCGGCATCGCTTTAGAATTTTGGCATATAACAGATTTTAATTCCGTTTTCGAGTTTTGAATGTCGATAAAACTATTTAATTCCGTATATGAAAAAATAAAAAATTCGATTTTCATTTCTAGTGTCGATTTAGCGGGTTGCAAATTTTGGGATGTCGGGATTTAAAATCGGTATGGTGGGGCCCACTCTCTTCCTTAATTTCCTTTCTTTTTTTTCTTTTCCCCGCTTTCCTCTCTCCCCTCATCACCATTCAGTCTGCAGAGGCCGTTGCAGATGGAGGCCGAATTCCCCCACGCTTCTGTCGCTCCTATCCCACTTCCTTGCCTGCAATCCTCCAGCTGGGTGGTCCTCACCCTTCCCCTTCTCCCTACCTAAGAAATCCCCACTCATTTCTCTTCCTCCCCATTCTAAAACCCCCCAAGAAGCCCCTTTCTCCCTCTCTTTTGGCTCTGCAAAACCCAGGGAACTGTCCCTTTCCGCTATCAATTTCTTCGTTTGTTCATCCGCCGACCTCTCTCGGTTTCAATCGATCACCCACCACGCTATTATCCGGCGCTGCAGCTCACCAGTTCGAGGTGTCCAGGGGGATCCCAGAGCCCGTCGGAGCCGCCATTGCCACCGGGGGCCACTCTCTTACCCTCAACGCCTCTGATTTCTTCCGAGAGAGAGCGGTAAAGCTTTCGATTCCTTTCCTTCACCTTAAACCGCTGAAGCTACTCGTTATTCACCTTTCTCCTTCCTTCCTAGGTCGAGGAGGATCATCCCGACCTCAACGGAGCCTCGTCGGAGCTACGAGACGCCTTATTCTCGCCCCTGTTCGAAATCGAGACGGTAACTTTCGATCCTTTTGATTCTTGGCGTACCTCAGTATAAAAGCACACCTTTACATCCTTCTCATCATCCTAGGTCCGTTTCCAGCCTTCCCTCCCCGTCGTTGCAGCCGGACACCGCTCGGACCATCCTCGCCGGAGTTCTCCTTTCCGCTCGGTAAATCTCTCTTCTCCTCCTCCTTCTTGCTCGCGCTTATTATCTGATGGGTGGGTTGAGGTCGGAATTACTAGTCGATTTTGTGGGTGAAGTTTGGAACCGAACGGAGCCCCCTCGCTTGAGCTCGTCTTCCTCCTCTCTAATTCCGTCGTCGTTGTTAAGCTCAGGAGCTCTGCTCCTTCTTTGGGAGGAAGATGACCTTTTGGGCCGGGTCGGGTCATTTCCTTCAGATCTGGGCCTCCCTCTAAGTTCATTTGTGGGCTGTTGTCTCATGGGTTATAGTGTTGTTATTGTTAATTGTTGAATTCCTACTAGATCGTTATATGTTATGTAACATATTAGATGCTGTGACTTATTTTATTTATTGTTGGTTATATTAACATTTTTACATTATTCTGATTTATAAAAGTATATCCTGAAATTATTAACTTGTATTATGGAATGGTCTTAAAAGTAACATTACTTGGAATATGAATTTTTTGACGTATATTGTTATCATGCTTTATTTTTCTTCTTGATCTTATTTAACTAATGTGTATAATCTTGGGACATCTTACTGTGTATTGTTTTTGTAAATCATGAATCCTTACACTTTGAAGTTGGAATCTTGATGATCATTATCATGTTTGAGTTCTAGAATTTTAGTTGCACTCCCAATCTGAAATCTTGCCAATTATGGTTCATGTTTGTGTGTGGGTTCAACAGATGCTTTCTTGCCATCCCCAGTCCTTCTCAAACTATCGAAATTGGGAAACCACGTGGGTTTTTGGGTGATCTCTAATTCTCTATCTTCATCCTCATCTATTTATACATATATGTCAGTCCTCTCTTGTAGGTGAGAAGGGTTAGGAATTTATTTTTATGGTTATATTCAAAGAAGTTGTAGGTGAGAAGGGTCACTTTGTCATATATGTAGCTGGTAAGAATCAATTTGCTCTTCCACTTTTGTATCTTGAATCCTAATTTTTTAGAGAACTTCCTAGGATATATGTCAGAGGGGTTCAAATTGACTACTGCTGGAACTGTTAGCTAGGCAAACCTGTTTGGCACTAACACAAACTAGCTATTTCAAAGAAAACACTTCTTGTTTGAATTGAAACTGAGGTAATTGTCAAAGAGTTAAGGTCATGTTGTAGCCATTAATGCACAAACTTGTTTGACACTAACACACCAACGTCAAACCTTCCCTCAATTATTGTAATGAAACCATACAAATCAGCCCCAACATCCTCCAGCTTAAGCCTTGACAGGGTACGTACTGTGAAGAATGTTGTTACCTTTTCCAAACCATACAAATCAGCCCCAAGTCTCACCCTTTGGTTTATATTAAAATTGAAGTAGTGGCTTCTGCAGCTTATGGTTCAAAAATAACTTGGGAATTTCAAACCTTTATTCTTGGATGAGGTCCTTCCTCTCAATTACAAAATTACAGTAGTAATTATAGTAGTAGTGTAGTACTAATAATGCTATTGAATTTTCATTTTATAAAGCCTATTAGCTCAATTGGAAGAGCGATGTGTTCATGCACAAAGATGTGGATTCGACTCCCACATAGGCTAAACAAAAATTTTAATTTTACCATCAAAATGATAATAGTGCTTATACGATTAAGAAATCAGCCTTCCTTATTTACATCTAATGCTTCCAAATCATAAATTGCTAGAGCTTTTGAGTGGCGGGATTTGTAACAAGTCCAAATCATCGTGTTAGCCTATGTAGGAGTCGAACCTACATCTTGTGCATAAGCACATGCTCTACCGTTTGAGCTAATAGGCTTTTTTTTACAAGATTCAAGTCCATAATAGAATGGAGGTTATAAGCACATGCTCCACCGTTCGAACCCATATACTGTATTCTCTTAACCATAGATAATCATTAATCATGAACATTTTAAAGATAAACCGATTTCGACTCAACCCAAGAAGAGAACAAGAAAAATGGCAATTTTGGCCCCTAGGCAATCACTACCAAAGGCAATTTCAGCAATTTTGAATCAGATGGGAGAAATGAACAAAGGAGTCCCTTTATCATTCAAGTTACATGATCTTACAAGTTATAACAGCTAGCTCTTGAAGTTCCACTCATTTGGCTAGTGTTATCATGGAATATCTTACACCAATCTATTTAGATATTTGAACTTGCAATCTACTTAGATATTGTAACTTGCAATTCTATTAGAAAATATAGCCAAGCTTAGCTTGCAAATCTCCTGCAAATTTGTCATGCATGATGCAAAATGCCAAAATATATACTGTAGCTACAAAACCTATTTCTAACCGATATCGAAGATAATGATCATTGATAGTGATACCAGAGAGTTGCCACAATAGAAAGATCGCTTACATGCACATTTTGCATCTGTTGAAGGTCTGCAAGTGCCTTTTGCCTAGACTGTAGGTAAGGGATAAACAAATGAAAACAAATTAGATGAATTTGCAAATAAATGACAGCTAGACAGGTTGTCCAGCTAAAACATTTGTCAAAGTATACCACAAAAACTATATTGGCATGGTAAAAATCATGGAGTAATCCTAAGTTTTAGAACCCACTAATTTACCATTCTAGCGAGAGATACTAAATCCCCGAACTCTAAATCCCCAAATCCCTAAATCCTAAATCCCCAAACTGAGAGATACTAAATCCCTTTTTCATAAAACAAAGGCCACCTCCTAAAAAACTAAGCATCAATTCAAAAGAAATTGCTCATATCTTGCTCATTCAAAATTTGAACTAGCTCAATGACAGTACAAAGTACTTTGACAGGTAGTACCTCGAGTTGGCGAACTTGATTCTTCAACAAAACGATGAATGATACAGAGACAACACAAGTGAGAATCAGCTGCACCAAAGATTCAAGTTTTCATTAAAAAAAAATCACTAAAGAATTAGGGGAATTTGAGTGAAATAAGCAACACACCAGGTAAGAAATCCAAGAGCTGAGCAATTTGGGAATTGGCGAAGAACGATCGACACTCGGCCCTTGCTTATCGTCTCTGTCCGGACTATGATTCGAATTGGCGCCGGGATGAGCGTAATTGGAGGCGGTTAATCCAGAGATGAGAGGGAGAAATCCAAGAGCCGGGACTATGATTCGAATTGGCCCTTGCTTATCGTCTCTGTTTTTTGGAACCAGGTCCGAACCCTAGCGCAGCAGCAGCCACCAGGTCCGAGCGAGGGCGCAGCGCAGCCACCAGGTCCGAGTCCGAGCGCAGCCACCAGGTCCGAGCGAGGGCTCGCGTCGCTCTCCTCGCGTCTCTCTCCTCGCGTTTCTGGCTTCGCTCTCTTTCTTTCTTTCTTTTCTTTTTCTTTTTCTTTTTCTTTTTTGAGCAAACTAACGGAAAACACAACAAAAAGTTAAAGTTAACCGAGAAGGGCACGAGGCGAAATGGGTTAAAACCTCAGGGGTACCACGCGAATTTTGTAAAAAAGTTGTATACCCGGCGAAATTTGCAATACCCCAGGGGTACCTGGCGAAATTTCCGTTAAAAGTAATATAGATCCGAAATGCCCTTTCAATTCAATGGGTTTGCACTGCATAACTTGCATGCCACCTATTTGTGGACTAATTTTATTTCCTCTTTGACGACTTCATGATTAATTGTAATTAATTAATGTTGGTAATTAAGGGATCAATCAACTAATCGTGGTTTTGTTTCAACTTTCAACGCATACTAGTACTCTAGTAGTGATGCTTTTACCAACAACCCACCCCCTCAATAATAAAATAAATAATATGGCTAAGATTTCTTTTAAACTACTGTGGGTCATATACGACGTGAAGGGTCACGCACGTCCAAGCACAATACTTGATTGAGCTGAGCACACAAGTCGAGTGGAGTCATATCCTGAAACCAATTGTTAATATGAGGAGTAGCTCATCCACTTATATATAAGATTTGAATTCACTGTATTTTCCATGTAAGATACTATCCCATTTAATATTCTCAACAATTTGGCACACATTATATTTTTTTTTGACAGGTTTTTATTTTTGTGTGGGTATAGTATTACAATTTTGAAAATTGCTTGGCAATACCCACAAGTCCATAACTATTCTAAAGTTTGATCATTTTTGCTTGGCTATACTTATAGATTTTTCTTAAAGATTAATTGTTAAAGATTTTTCTTTATAAATTATTTTTAAGTAATCGGTATATCAAATTCTTAAAGATTTTTCTTTTGTTAAGAATTTTAAAAGATATTATGTCATATATGTATGTAACTAATGTACATATGAGTGATGATAAAGGCAGTGGAGATATTTTGTGTTGCCCCAGTCGGGGTGGCCTAGTGGTAAGGAGTAAGGGGAGGTAGGGGTGTTATGTGAGACAAGCTACTCATGATCGACTCGGGTTCGGCTCGTATAAAACTCGATTCGAGCTCGTTCATTTTCTAAACAAGCCGAGTAGGAGCACATTTTTAAGCTCGTTCCAAAGCTCGGCTCGTTCGAATTAAACTCGAATAGCTCGAATTTTATGAAATTTCTAAAATTTTCTTTAAGTTATTGTATAATGAGCAAGTAGAATTGCCTAAAGCTCGAAAAAAGCTCGGCTCGAGCTCGCTCATTTCCTAAACGAGCCGAATATGAGCACATTTTTAAGCTCGAGTCAAAATATAGGCTCGGCTCGAGCTCGTTCATATTCTAAATGAACTAAATATGAACAAGTAATACTCGGCTCGTTCGACTCGAATAACAGCCCTAAGGGGAGGGGTAAGGAGGTCCCGGGATCGATCCCTGCCTCCACCTTTTTCCTTGGGGTGGCCTAGGGGTAAGGAGTAAGCCGGTTTACCTGGTACGTGGCTCTTACCGGCTGGGTCACGTGCTCGGGGTTTACCACCAAAGGTGGGTTCCTCAATAAAATAAAAACCAATTCAAGGAGATATTTTGTGCTTGATTTGAATTAAGAATTTAATATATTTATCTGTTTGACGTCTAGAAAAAAGAAAATGGGGACATTTTTTTGCTGGCTTCAATAAAATTGACTCTGAAAAGAGGGAAGTTTACATAATACTCCGTATTGATTTTTCACAGTAGATTTGGTCATTGTATTTCACGTGGAAGGTGGTTCATTGGCTTTAACTATCAACAGGTTTTTATTAGTACAAATGTCTGTCATTTGTGGCGTTTCCGACTGTCAAACACCATCATAATTTTTACTATTCCTTGGTTTTTCATATTCTATTGATCGATCTCCTAGTTGTCTTCACCTTTCTTCTCCAATTTGAGTCATGTGGAAGATGTGAAATGAACATCTCAAGTATATAAGTCGGTGAATTATTCTTCTTAATGTTAATTGGTTTTAGGGCAAAACGGTAGATTACTCTTCCTATATCAATTGGTTTTAGGGCAAAACATCATCGGTTTTGTGTGTTCAACTTGATTAGCGCATCCACGTCATATTGCAATGCCTTCTTTAAAAGTGGGCAAATCTCTCTCTTTTTGTAATAGGTAAGCAATTGACCATTACAATAAGATGTCATCCTTAGATGTCTCTCTAGAACAACAATGTTTTCCTTTATTTTTTTTAGGGAAAGCCTTTGATTATTTTAGGAAATTCCTTTGATAAATTATCAGGCTAAATTTGTCAAGGTTCCTGAAGCTAGCATAGGATCATACATATGAGTTAAATCCGTCAAAACATAACCCTAATTGAAAACCTAACTAGTAAACCCAAGAACTTCAGAATTTCTTGCAACCCACAACCTAAAACTTTCTAATACACCCATTGGTTGAGTCGTCGTGTAGAAGCAGGCATGGCTAGAACACTTGTAGACAGACTAACCTATTATCAATACCAACCTTTGCCCATCAAAGGCGCAATGGATTAAGAATACATCTCAAGACAAGTTTATAGCTACATAAACGTGGAACGCGATGAACCATATCTTTCATAATCTTACAAGTCAAATCAAACCAACCTTATGTAGTAAAAAGAATAGAGTAAGAATGCCTTAAGAAAAGGCACACCATACCTCAAACACAAGGATCCAACAAGATATACCAGGAGCTTCTGTGTCCAAAAATACTTAGCCACTCAGCTGTAGAACTGACCCAACCAAATCTCATTGTAGTTCAACACACAAACATGGTAACATTATGACTTGTATACTAGGGAGCGCTGATCAGAATACTCCCGTAACTTCCGGTACATCCAAGCTGCCATGGCGGGCAATCCGGGCATGGTAGTAAGGACAATCACCTTCGGGTAACAAAAATGGGGAAATATGCGCCAAACTGCCCTTGCTTACTTCCAACTCAAAGGGTGTAATGAAATGAGTTCAACTCTTTCCGCTCTTTACTGATAGCCACTTCCATACGGCTGCTGAGGATAAACACCTCTTCCCATCATCGGGTTGTACCCAACAGACATGTTTGATCCAGGGTGCATTCCATTTGATGGTTGCATTGGCACTCCTTGCCCCATTCCCATACCCATGTTGCTTCCCATTCCCATGCCGAGTCCAATGCCCATATTTGGGCGCTGGTTCATCATTCCATAGCCTCCCATGCCCATGCCAACACCAGGCGCACCACCCATGCCCATGCCAACACCAGGTGCACCACCCATACCCATGCCCATGCTAGATCCCATCATTGGATTCGATGGAGGCCTGACCATGCTTGCACCTGAACGACCCATTCCAGAGCCGGATCCCATAGCTTTACCCATGTTGACAGTAGACGTTACAGCAGCTGCAGTAGGCTTCTCCATCCTTTTATCCTTGCGATTAAGGGATTCAAAATCTACCCCAATACCGGCATTCGGGTTGACTTTAGCTGCAAGTGCAAAAGAAAATTCACAGTTGGGTTCCTTGAACTATTTTTCAGCAGCAAGCAGTTCAATTGAGACTTCAGCATGATAAACTTATTATACTTACGTCCAGATATATTTAGGTCAACCAACCCACGGTTTAACGTATCAGCCCATACAGCTGACTTCAGCTCAAACTTCTGCTTGGGTGCCGGTTGAGAAACTATAGCCAGTGGTCCTGGCGTCGGTGCGGAAGTAGACTGCGAAGGTGGACTAATTGTTGGTCCTGCTTGTGGAAGTATATCGCCCAGGAGATTATTGGTCTGCTGGGGTACAGTGCCAGTTGGGAACTGAGGAGCTGTGTTTGCAGCAATTAAAGGAGCAGGTGTTGGCTGGGGAAGAAAATTCATGCTGCCATTTTGGGAAGTTGGCATCATTTGGTGTGGAGTCATAGGAGAAATGTTTGCAGGTGGGGGCCCAGACTGTTGCACAAAGTTTGGGGCACTGTAAACTGCCGGTGTTGGTTGGTAGGCTGGATTCATAAAAGGTGTTTGTGAGGCTGCAGGAGGTGGAGGTCCAGAAGGCGGTAGAATGCCTGCAAGTATATCATTGTTTGAAAATGAAAATGGCTCTTGCTGTGTTGGCTGTGAATTTGAAGGAAGCTGAAAGCCGGAGGCTTCAGGGGTGCTAAAACTTAGATTTCCCAAGTCGCCAAAGCTGTTAGTCGTCTGGGCCACTTGCTGTGTCTGTTCCACAGAATTGATAGCAGAAGGATGGAAAGAAGATGCAGGAGCAAAGTTTTGTGCTTGAGAAGTGACATTGTCGGGTGAAGGAATGGCCTTGAACGGTGATTCACCAAATGGGTTTTCGAAAGACTGGATATAGTACATAAATTAGGCCAAGAGTTTCTTTATGTATTTAAATTTAAAAATGAAAGCCTCCCCTATCTGGCTTTTTCAGAAGCAGCAAGCCATATTGAAAACATATAACTGACATAGGATATATGATATATCAAATAAAAATGGAGCCAACTATGTTAGCATTTGTTTCTGTATAGAGTATGCATACTTCTTCTGTATCATTATAAACATAATTACATCCACAACTGTTTTTTTTTTATTGTGCTATAATTCTTTTGTGTCAAGTATTCCGTATGAATTAAAATAAACAAGAGAATACGAGAAGTAAAATAATGTCATTATCAATTCACATTTAATAAGTTGAAACTAAGACTACAAACGAAGAAAACAAATACAAGCGGTTGTTTGAGTGGGAATAAAAAGGGGGAGACTGGAAGAGGGCCGCGATAGATCTCAGAAAGGTGAAACCAAGAAAGGATGGTAGATTATGGTAGGTTACTGAACGAGGCTGGAGATGGACACTGGGACAGAAAAACCTCCATGTTCAACTTCAGCCACCTAGGTTTTGTCATAAGACTAAGCCAATCATGATTGTCCCCTAAATTTCATATACTGGTCTTTTGGGGGAAAAAACCGGTACTAACTACTAGATTCCAAAAAGAAAATCCATATATCAGACTCTTTAATCACACATATTTCATGGGGCAAGGCAAACTGAACCTTCTCGTCCACTAGGCATAAGTGTGTCCAAGATGAACATGTTTTTAACAATATTGGTCTCTAAATTAGTCACCCTGTTCAATCTGGTAATTCAATTGAGTTGAAAGTGCAGAGCATATGACAATTCAAATACCATAAAACTAAGACAAAAAAATTAAGGATGAAATAACTGTGGTTGCAGACAAATAAGAACTCCGGTTAAGAGTTTAAACAAGTTTAATGTTTCAGTTGGATATATTGACACCTACCTGATTCATAGTAGCAGGCGATGAGCTTGTCGTAAATTGGGATTCGGGAAAAGTTCCGGAGGCACTAGGATCAGTTGATGACATTACAGATGAAACTGGGGTGATAGCCCAAGAATCTGAGAGAGATCCAATCAGGTCTTCTTCAGCATTGTTCAATGTACCTGACACAGCTGGTACAAGAACAGATGTATCAGAAGCAACTTATATAGCGCCAAAATTCAGCCAAAGAAAAAAACCTGCAGAATCTAAACACAAGCAAAAAATTACATCCATCCAAGGAAAAATGTAACATTCTTGGTATTTAGTAATTAGTATTCACAAATAATGCAAGTACCAAAATATCCTTGTCCTGTCGACAGAAGATCTTTAGAACCAGACAGAAGTCATCCGAGATATAGGTGATCTGCAACTAATAAAGTGTAGCTCCAAGAAAGGCTGACAGCAAATTTGGAAAAAAAACAAACAGACAAACGCCAACCCTGGCACTAACGCCCACAATACAAACAGTGAAAAAAGATCTAAAGTCAATTTCAAATGCTACAAGCTGAAACACTTGATGCATATCATACTTTTTTCCAACCATAGTTGAAATTTAACAAAATAGCATGATGAATAAATCAAGAGGAAAATTGAGGAATAGGAAAAAAAATCATAACATACATAATGCAGTTCATTGCTATCTATAACATCTAATTAAGAAACTATTGCAAGGATGTGGACCACACCATCTAGGGACAGAACAGAATAAAGCAAATGACAGGCTTACTTGATTTCCACAAATGTGTGTCCTGTTTGCAATATGCTAAAAAGGGATCAATATCCTTGTCTGAATTTAGTTTACACAAATTCTGATATGTAGATTTCCCAATCATTAAGAGTTCGTTGCGTTCCAGCAAATCATACTTGTCCTCGTCAATTTGGTTAAAAACAACTCAGCAAATCAAGAAAGATAAACCAATCACACAACAGTTCCACCTCTCAATATTTGTCATATTTGATCGGTCAAGATATGTGACAACCAATATTTCCCTTCAATTTCATTTTGGATAAGCTGCTCATTGCATCCTCTCACTAATGTAAATGGACACAGACAAATTCAGCTTGAAGTACTGCTACTTTCAAGTTCACTCCCCAACATTATCCAAACTTGAGCCCAGACACTAAATCCTAGGGTCAGTTTGGTAAAACAGAGCTGATGAGGTAGCTGAAGTTGATAGGGTAGCTGAAGCCGATGGATTAATTGTGTTAAATATATGTTAAATTAGGGTTTTCAAAAGCTAGTAAGGTGTTTGGTAACCCAGCTCATAGAGTAGCCGATGTAAACTAGCTGATCAAATAGAAGAAAATGAATAAAATTCTGAAAAGCTTGGGGTGAGTAGCGGTTGAAAATCCAATTTCAAAAGCTAATTAAATTAAAATCTTATATTTGACTTATTTAAAACTATAAAATATTAAAACCAAAAGCTCCGAATAGCTACTTGCATTGCCAAACGGACCCATAAATTGCATATAATCCAGATTATTGTCTGAAGCCAAGAAAAATCGGCCTTTTCTATTCCAACAAGGATTTAGAAGAACGAAAGTGCAGGTAATACAGAACAAAGCTTAGACAATCAAGATCCTAAAACCTAGAGAAACGTACACTCTTCTTCACTCATCCAAATTCCTTGAAAAATTTAGTCTACTAATTAATTAAAGGATGAGTATCTAAGGTCCTATCCTACCTTGCAAGTAATAAGTTGGTCATTTCCCTACTAGCATGGTAATGGATGGTAGCTTGCTAGAAGCATGTTCACAAGTGCAAAAAAAGGTATATAAGATGCAGAGAAAGCTAGCATTATAATGAGACAATGCTGTTTACCAGATTTTGAACCACGTGGGTCAAATTCATCAACAGCTTCAGCTTTGCTGTTTAGATCAGACCAAGAACTGCTTGGGTCAGCGGTTGTTTGGCCTGGAGTCGTGTCTGCAGCTGGAGAACTGGGTTTTGGAATTGGTGCAGCTGGTGTTGCTCCATCCCTTAAAAGTGAAAACCAATCAAGATATTGTGCATACATTCAGGCAAAAACTTTAAAGAACAGCTTTTTACAAACAAAAGTACCTCTCACTGAAAACAGGACTTTTAGATCCAACAACAGCTTCTTCATAACTAGGAGGAGCACCAAGATTTTGCTCAGAAGGTTTCGGCTCATATGGTCTGCTAGGAGGACCAGCATATGGTCTGCTAGGAGGACCATCATATGGTCTGCTAGGAGGACCATCAAGATTTTGCTCAGAAAATTTCCGCTCAAGTGGTCTGTATACAAACACAACGCACAACCCCAAGGAAAAATCCCAAGTAAGAAAATAATCAGTGAAAAGAACAATAAAAATTGCACAAGCATAGGTGCATCCTAATTTCCAGATGTGAATAGAGCAGAAAGAATTCATAGAAGACTAGTTCGTCATGACAGATACAAGAATAGTTTACCTTCCTTCCCGAGGATGGTCCTCTGCTTTGACACTACTACCTCTGTGACAACAAAGACACGGTTAACACTCCTCGTAGGATCCATATCATATACTCTTTGTGATGCGGGTCTTTTATTTAAATAAATTTATTCATGTTTATAAAAAAAAAAAACAGCTGCTAAAAATTTATGGACTTGTTACATTTAGTTAGGATGGATACATTTACAAATTATAAAAGTGATGCAAGGAGCCATGGAGGTGTACACTTCATGAAAATTTAGTACAGACTCCAGAATCCAGATTATTCTAAATCAAATGTGAAGTTGTAAAAACATGCAAAAGTTTTCCCTGCTTTCCATTTAGCCCACCTCAAATCCTATGACAACAATCACTGGTCCATATGTCACCAACTACCACCCGTCCACCTAATTCATATCTTTCTGACATCTCCACATTTGCTCCCTATGCTTTTGCACACTACACCTAGATAAACTTAGATGTTCACATTTGATTGATTCATTGAAAAATCAGTCAGCTGACTATGTAGTTCATCAGCAAGATGGGACAAATAAGAGGAATAATGTTTTCATAATTCAACAAGGAAAAATATGATGAAGAAGACAAATTGGGGAAAACTATCACTTAAAGATTTTTTTCTATTCATCAACAAGACAATTAAGTTCATATGCTAACTTACTAGCTGCTATAATAGAACATTCAGAAAAAGATCTACATACCGAGACGAGTGGGGTTCATCATCATAAGCACGATCTCCATCTCTTTCAGAGCTCCTTGATCCACTCTCGTCTGCATATCTTCTCCGATGATCATCGTCTCTGTCGCTCCCTCTACCAAATCGTTCTTCAGAATCTCTACTGTAGCTGTCAGCATCACGATTGTACGAGTCACCATAACGACCATATCTATCACCGTCTCTGTTGCTCCAGTCACCCTCTCTTCCATAACCATTTCGCTCATCATCTCTGCTACCATAGCGGCCAGCATAACGCTCATCATCATACCGATCACCATATCCTTCACCAGAATATGAACCAGGCCCATACATTCCACCCATCGATGCAGTTCTGAACCTGTAATGTAGTTTGGCCAAACATGACATTGTCAAAATACCACTTTACATAATAACAAGCCAGGGCTAATTGAAGAAGAAAGATTGGAATGCAGATAGATGGCTTCTACTAAACTGCTCTTGAATTTAGTGCTACTAAAGTTTCACTATCTAACAAAATATCCAGTTGCTATTGCACTGCTCTTGAATTTACTAAAGTTTCACTATTGAACCAAATATCATGCTGCATGATATTTGGTTAAAAAAAATGCATCTTGTTTACTGAGGAGGAATCCAGCATGGTTTTTAGTTGAGATAGATCACTTTTCCTTGGGTTAGAAGTATTTCTATCGTATGAGCATGTGGTTCAAAGGATCCTTTAAATGAACTCTGACTTTATGATGACACTAAGGGTGGTTCGAGAAATATAGAAGCTTGTGGAGGATTTCTGGCTTGGAGGGGTAATATCTACGTCCAAATATACCGTGCTGATCCAAGCTGGGGGTCCAAATTGGCAATTAATGATGTCAATGACTATTTCATAGGTGGACAGCTGCCTATGGAGATTCCAACTTATAGCTAGTCCCTACAGCAAAAATATTACTAGAAAGTATTATAGTTGCCTAAAAACAGGTAGATTTCTCCGCTTGTTAGAGGGGTAATATCTACTAAGGTTCCAACTTAATTTTGACTTGATTTTAAATATATAAACAGGCATATCTCTTTAGGTGCCCGCTTCTCAGATATGCAGGTTTCTACTAAGTACCAACTACATTAACCTATATTCACTATTTGAATAATAGAGCTGTGTAGAATACCATTTTCATTTCCAAAATCCAACAGAAAAGCCTGCAAATGTATTAGGTATGTGACTGACACAGAGCTGAGAAGTATTCTAATTATTATTTTAAAGCCTATCCAAACTCTTAATGTTTTGAATATGGAAAACTTTGGAGCATGTAAGCACGTTACTGATGCAATTCTCATTGGGCTCTGCTAATTAATCCTGAGTGAGAAATGCACATTCATCCACAGTTTCTTAAGTTATTTGCAAAAGCTTATAATAGCTTTGGTTGTTTTTTGTTTCTATATGGTTAAATCTACAATCAAGGTATCAGACAAATTAAAAGAAAGAACAATTCACATTATGAAGATAATGCGATGCCAATACCAAAAGGGGGAGATCCCTAGCTAAGAAACATGGGCCAGGAGCAGAAAAAGGAAAAAAAGAATGGTAGATGAGACTTACTTGTCCCTGTTAGCTGCAGCCTTCTCACGTACTTCTTGAATCTTTTCTTTGTCATTCACCAAACTCACAAGACTCTGAGATTTCCTCCTGACATTCAGCCCTTGATCTCTCCCATGATGATCAATATATTGAAAGTTGGATAATGTCTGTGAAAAGAAAGCGAACTAAATAAATAGAATAGAATAGGATTGACTATTGAGGGCAAAAAAAAAAGATTGAAGGGAAGAAAATATGAAAATGAAGCAGTTTCAAGAAATTTTT
The DNA here is from genome assembly GCA_963922045.1 of Persicaria maculosa. NCBI lineage: Eukaryota > Viridiplantae > Streptophyta > Magnoliopsida > Caryophyllales > Polygonaceae > Persicaria > Persicaria maculosa. The sequence continues at coordinate 83,114,982 of OY998251.1, read as the reverse complement.
TAAAATGACATACTGATATTTGGTATGCATGTTCCTTTATATCATCTATCGCACGCTCTGACCCATTTGCCACCAAGTATTCCAAGACTGTCAACGCCTGATAGGGAAAAAAATTGTTTATGAGTTCGCTTTTCTTATCAATGAGCAAAAAAGAAGCTATATCAACATTCGCCAGAATGCAAACAAAGGCTTCTGAGAATTCTTGACTTGTTCATATTTTGTTCTTCTTTCATTGTATTACTCTTTATAAATATTTGGGAAAAGGGGCTACACAGTGGCACTTTGGCTTAACGATGCACTTAAATCAGCAAGTTAAGAACATTTCTAACTCAAAATATCATCCACATTAAAGGTTCAAATGATTTATTGAAGTTAAATATCTTGTTAACCCTACATCTCTTATTTGATTAGTATCAACGAGAAAGGGTAGTTACTGACAAATTGTGTTTGGAATAGGATTTATCAAATAACATATTGAAAAAAAAAAAGGTTTGTAATTCAAAATAACTGCCCACCTTATAGACATGCCGCCAATTCTTGCCAGTACTATTGATCCTCTTCCAGATGATTATCATGATCATCTGGTATTCATGACTACATGAAAGACGGAGATTTTAGAACCGTTATAATATGCTAATATCATATATGATCTAGCCAATCAGTCTTACTAATTTCTACTAGCTTGTGCAATGTCTGCAAGAAGTGATCCATGGGGACCCCAAGGCTCATTGCTGGTTGCATCAAGAACCTGCAGATGAAATGGCTATCCGTAAAAGATTGCAATATTACAACGAACACAACCGCATCCACTAACAATGACTTATTCCAGTTACAGTACATCCAAATCCACAAATCAGATTGAAAGATTTGTATTGCTAATTGTTGGGACTTCCTGCTATGGAAGAAACTAATTAACTATTGCAGGCAGTTGGATTACACTCTTGGAGTCTAAATTAATTGTAAGTTGTAACCAAAGCTTTAGAATTACAGACAAGCACCACAGGACTCTTATCCAGGAGTTGGAATAAGTTATTGCTTAATAGTCCAAAGCTAGATCACACAATTTTGGAGGATGAAACCAACCTTCAGTTGTTTAAATGATAGAAGTAGGAAGTAAAAATGACTGGCCCAATACAAGTTGAGGAAATGAAAAAAGCTTGAAACAAGAGGAAACAAAGTTTATAAGATAAGCCAGCACTTCAATAGGTTTAACCCAAACTTCTGATGACTTGCTTCCACTAAAACTGAAGTTCAAGATCTTAGTTTAAATGCTAAAAATGACGAGCAAGAAAATAAAAAGGTTCAGACAGCACTGCAGATCAAATCACATTTAAATAGAAAGCTTTACCTTTTGTTCTATTGAGGGAACTTTCAGAACTTTTTTGTTCACTTCCCTCTTTCTGCAAACACAAACAAGCAAACCAGATATAAGAAGTGAAATAACAATATTGGACATTTGACAAAATGTTTAAGAACTAAATCCTTACTTATTATCAGATAGAGTCAAATCTAACAGAAAACTGGAAATAATACTCTTGGGCCAAAAGGTGCATAAACTTACAAGTCTCTAATAGTTTGATCAAAGGCCTTCTTCATCGATGTACTCCCAAGAGATACTCGCCAGCAAACCTGTAGAGAAACAATTATTTATCCAACTCATTTTTAGAATTAGGACATTGTCACTTTCCAGATAATTATGAATTTCATACTCTTCCCTTAATTTAGCAATTACATTTAATAATAATTTATGATAACAAACCAAAACCTCGCAAGCCTGAAGCCTATCTAAACAAAATCCAAGTTCCAGGTAACAAAAAGAAGTAAAGAATTATTGGACTTGACAAGTTTGCCACACTTCTACCAGGCAGAAAATCCAAGGACGAATTCACTATGAATCAAGCTGATTAGGAATTTAAGCACTAGACATTGAAATCAAACGTCTCGAAAGCAGGAATTCTCAAATAGTCACTGACAACCACTTTCACCAAATCAAAAAAACAATCATAACAATACCTATGGAAGTGGAAGCAATTATGAAGCAATAATAACACCGCAAAACAATCCGAATCCAAAATACGAAATCGTGACGGAATTACCACACAGAGAGATCCATACCTAAAATCCCGATCGGAAAAAAAAAGAGCTACAGCAAAGTAAAGATCGAATCAGATTCCGAAATCCTAACATGGAAAACGAAGGCGGATCCGTCAAATCAAATGCTTAAAGGTAGCGTGAAATTGCAGCAGAGATCCAGAGCGAAAGAATACCTGACGATGAAAGGGAAACAGTAGGACGAAGCGTGGAAATGGATGCGAGGCGGTCAAATCTAGGAGGTTGCAAACGATCGGGGGAGGAGGGGGAGAAAGGTCGTCAGAAGGGGGGGTTGTGTCGGAAGAACAAAAAGGGCTGATTTTGTGGGGGAAGGGTCTCTCTGACTGTTTCCCTCTGTCAAGGATTCAAAGGAGGGAAGAGAGAGAGAACCTTCTTCACAGGGATAATACGCAGAGACAACTGTGAAATACAATTATTTATTTCATGAATATTGAAATTTCTAAAGTAAAACATTATATTTTGAACAAATTGCATATGTATGATGTAAATTGATAATCTTGTTTTCATTTTTTTAATGAAGAAAAATAATTGCACTGGCCAATAATAAGGTTTCACTGCAAAAAGATAGCTTTAAATGTAGATAAAATATATTAAGATCAATTTTACATGTTGAAAACATGTAAAATATAAAAAAATTACCGTTATTACGGAGTATTATTTAATTATAAAATATCAAATACAGTATAAGAATTTTAAAATAATGAAAAAATATATTGAGAAAAAAAAATTGAAAATATGTGCCTAGTTTGAAGAAGTTGATTGAATTTTTTTTTGTCTTGTGACATAGAGATTCCGAGATTATCGACTAATTACACAAATGTGTACATAATGGGATTTGAACATTTTACCTCTTGCAAGGGTTACCTCTTCTTTACCACTAGGGCAAGAGGTAATTGGTTTTTGATTGAATTTTATTTAAAATGCGTGGGCTCAACCACATAGCCTCTAAAAAATACTTGTATTTTATCTTTTAATTTTTTTTTGTATAACACATATATTCTTATATTTTTTCGGATCGGGGTGGGTGACGATCAACTGCCACCCACCTTGGATCTGCCCAGCCATCATCTTCACGATGACTTTTGTAAACCCACGATCCCATATAATTTGAAGTTTGCGAGCAATCCCTAAGAGCTCCACTAAAGAGATCACTACATTGTCATGTTTTGATTGCTTTGTTATTAGTGCTTTATAATGCATTTTGTCCTTGTAATAGGATGTGTCAATTGTCCAATCGGGTGTCATATCCGGGTGACTAGCATCCACCTTTATTTCTGTGTTTTGTCCTCTAGCTATGCTCCAATAAGGCTCTTCCGGCTAGCCAATCTGTAAGGACTATTTAAGCTCTTTTTCTTTCCCGATTTATGCAAGAGAGTAAGCATATTTTGGCTGCAACATTGGCTGCCAGCAACCCTAGTTGCCTCATACATTCATCCCTGATTTGAGCTCTTTTTTGTGCTTTGATTTGATTTCTGTTGAGTGATTCTTCATCATCTGGCATCATTGTTGCCAAAACTTCCATCAAAGAGAAACTTTCTCATGGTATCAGAGCGACAGGCTTGATTTCCTCGTCATGTTCGTCATTGTCGTAACGAGAAAATGAGCACCAACACTACAGTCACTCCTACAGACAATCAAGGTAACTTTAGTGATCCATTGTTTTTTGCTAACTCGGATCATCCAGGATCCCAACTTGTTACTACTATTTTTGATGGAATGAATTTCTTGCCATGGATGAGAGGAGTCATGATGGCTTTAGGTGCCAAAAACAAGTTAGGATTTATAGATGGGTCGTGTGTGAAACCCATGCCTATTGAATCAATAGAATCACAGAAGTGGGTCAGGGTTGACTACAGGGTTCGTTGCTGGCTTTTAAACTCAATGACTAATCCTATGAAGGAAAGTTTTATTTATGGTGATTCAGCTAAGCAACTATGGGATGAGATAGCTGAGAGATATGGACAGTCAAATGGCCCACTGATCTATCAACTTAGGAAGAAGCTTGAAGGAATTGTCCAAGAAGGGCTCTCAGTTGCAAAACACTTCAACAAATTGAAGGTGATATGGGACCAGCTTCAAGTGCTTGAAGGGATTCCAGTCTGCACTTGTTGAGGCATTGTGAATTGCAAATGTGAGCTGCAGAAACAGATGGTTGATGCAGAAATGAAGAATAGACTCATGCAGTTTTTGATGGGTTTGATTGATTATTATGAGCCTGTTAGAAATCAAATTTTATCTACTGATCCTATGCCAAAGCTGAATAGGGCATACTATCTTGTCACTCAAGTGGAGTCTCATAGAGGTGGAAATGGCAACTACACCAATCAAGACTCGAGTGCTTTAGCTGTGAACAAGCAGGGTAGCAGGAATTTCACTAAAGCACCACAACAAGGGAGTGGGAGCTTTGAGAGGAAGGATTACACGAAGGACACCTATGATAGAGGTGATAAGGTTGACAAAAGCAACAAGAGGTGCAACTTTTGCAATCAGAAGGGGCATTTTCAGGCTCAATGCTGGAAGCTACACGGCTATCCAGAATGGCACCAAGGGTACAAAGACACAGGGAAAAGCTCAGCCAACAGTGCAGGAGCTCATGATCAGGACACTCCTCTTGAAGATGACAGGTCACAGAAGGGAAACACTGATCCTGGTTTCGACAAGGCACTGGTGAATGTTGTATGTCAGGAGGTGTGCAATGGTTTTGCTACAGTCAATTCTGTTACTAAAGGTGAAAGTCGGATGGAATGGATCATAGACACAGGGGCTAGTGATCATATGGTGAACAATGGTTCACTTCTTTATTATAAAAGGAAGCTTTTGCATCCTTTTTATGTTGGATTACCAGATGGACATGTTATCCATGTAACAGAATCAGGAAGAGTAATGTTGTCTAAAGATATTGCTCTTGAGAATGTGTTATATGTACCAGGATTCAAGCACAATTTATTGTATGTTGGAAAGTTGGTTGACAAATCAGATTTTAGAGCCATTTTTGACAAAGATGGTTGTGTGTTACATGGCCCTGGATGTAGAGAAATTCTGCTCAGAGGATACAAAAGAGGGGGTCTTTACAGGGTTTTGCAGGAAAGGATGGGAGATGCTAGTAGCCCGGGAAAAAGTCCATATGTTCTTGTTTCAACTATAATTGGTTTTGATGTTTACCATGCCAGACTTGGGCATTCTTCTGTTTCAAAGTTAAATCACTTAAGACTTTTTAAGGGGTTATGATATGGATAATGTTCTTTGTGACACTTGCAGTTTGGCAAAGCACCATAGATTGCCTTTTCCATTGAGTAGTTCTATTGCTAGTGATGTTTTTGACTTATTACATGTTGACTTGTGGGGTCCTTATGGGACTGTTAGCATCACAGGTGCTAGGTATTTTTTGACAGTGGTGGATGACCACAGTCGGGCTACCTGGACATTCATTCTTAAGGATAAGTTGAAAGTGTTCAAGGTTGTGAGGAATTTTGTGAGATATGCTAAAACACAGTTTGGAAAAAGGGTGAAGTGCATCAGAAGTGATAATGGCACAGAGATTGTGCAAAGAGATTGTACTGAGTTCTTTAACTTAAATGGTATTGTGCATCAGAAAAGTGCATCATACACTCCCCAACAGAATGGGAGAGTAGAGAGAAAACATAGACACTTGATAGAGATTGCCCGGGCAATGAGAATACATGTCAATCTCCCTACCAAGTTTTGGAGTGAGTGTGTTTTGTCAGCAACTCATGTGATCAATAAGTTTCCAACTCCTGTTATGAATTGGAAGACACCTTACGAGGTGTTACTTGGGAAGAAGTCAGATTATGATGAGTTCAGGGTTGTGGGGTGCCTTTGTTATGCACCAAGAAGTCATAATGTTCAAGATAAATTTGCTGCCAAAGGAAGAAGGTGTGTCTTCCTTGGATATCCTCATGCTAAGAAAGCTTACAAGCTATATGACATAGAGGCAAGACAGGTCCTGGTAAGCAGAGATGTAGTTTTCAATGAGGAAGTTTTCCCTTTCCAAAGGAAATCTCAGGAAGGATAAAAGGTTGAGGTTGGACCAATTCTCCCTCTAGTGAATCCAGCACTTGATTATGAAGACACACTTCACCAACTTGTTGTGAGTAACCTTGAGTTGTCTACACCAGTAGCAGAGAGTAGTGGACATTCACAGGTTCAGGAGAGATCACACTCATCACCATGGAGAGTCATTCCAGAATCTGAAGGGGGAGGAGAGAATTCTCCAAATCTAGTTGATTTTCCACCTTTAAGGAGGACAACAAGAACATCAAATAGGCCTAGCAGACTAAATGATTATGTCTGCAATGCCAGCTCTAGCACAAATTCAGAGGCTTTCCTAGTAAGAACTCTTGGAAGCGTGGAGAATTATAGTGAAGAATTTGTGAATTCCTTTTGCAACATGGTGAGTGTGCATGAACCAACTACCTTTAAGGAGGTTGTCAAGAACACATTATGGTAGGAAGCCATGAATAAGGAATTGGTTGCCTTGGAACAGAATGGGACATGGGTGATGTCCTCACTACCACCAGGGCACAAACCTGTTGGTTGCAGGTGGGTATACAAAGTAAAGTATAAGGCTGATGGATCTACGGAGAGGACGAGAGGTACAAAGCTCGTTTGGTGGCAAAGGGGTTCACACAAATAGAATGAAAAGATTACAAGCATACATTCTCACCAGTGGCTAAGTGATGTCGTTCAAATATCGATGACTCCTGGTGACATTGAGGACAACATGAAGGTTCCATTTGATGGCCCTGTCACTCGTGCAAGGGCCAAGAAGATTCAAAATGCAGCTAAGGCCTTTCTTGTCCGTCACCATGGAACTTTAGAGCAAGGGTTCAGGCCACCCTGGATCACTTGGCTCAAGGTTACACCGCCAGCACAAGAAGTGAGCCTACGTCCACACACGGAGCTCATGAAGACTTGTCTGCACCCGCCATGATTCAACTGAACTCGGCATCACCAAGAGGTCACTCGGCCGAGTGGGCCATTAGGTCTTGTCGAGAGATTGGGCCGAGTCACACTTGTGCATGGGCCGAAAATAATCTAGTTAATTAAGTTGTTATTTTATGCAATTAGATAAATAAGGTGGAATTTAATTATATCTCTTCTAGATATAATTCTTGGCCACCAAGTTATTAAATTTCTATCTCATTAGGATTTATTTATCTTATGTTATTTTATTTATCTTTAGATAGAATTAATCTATCCAAACCCCTTTCCTTTGCAAGGAAGGATTGGTTAGATCTCTCATAAGTTTACTATAAATTCATGTTACGCACTTTGAATTATTCGGATTGAATTAGAATTGAAGAAACCCTTTATGGATTAAGGGTTCTTCGATTATCAATCCCAAAGCTATTGTGTTCTATGTCCTTATTATTTTCGGCAAACCCTAAACCACACACCAACACCTTGATTCCATCGGCAAACCCTAAACCAAACACAAACCCAAATTCAGAAACTGTCGCAAGAAGAGAGGCGCAAGCCCTTGGCGTCGTCTGCGAGGAGATCCGCTCCCAGCGAGCGCGGCACCCGCGTCCTCGCTCTCGCTCTCGCGCGTCCGTGCTCCCAGGCGCCAGCTCCCGCGTCTTCGCTCGCCATCTCCCTCGCTGCCAGCGAGCGCTACGTCTTCGCGCATCCGGACTTCCGCACACCCTGAGGCCGACGCCTGTGTGCCCAGCCCCCGCGCTTCTGAGATCCGCGCACACCCTGTCTCGCAATCTCTCTTCCTGTCGCTAATTCTGTGTTCTCAAAGTTGCTGAATTTTCTAAGTGTTAATTCTGTCGCTAAATCAGAATTCTAATCACTTGTTTAATTTGTTCCAAATCAGGAGATATCAAAGAGCATTGCAAGATCGAAGCAAATATACGGCGTGGTTCTTGATCTGAAGCCCACAGGCGAAGGATCGGGTATCCCCAAACGTATCACTAAGCTTGCCACTATGAGGATGATTTTTTCATTAGCTGCTAAGAAGGATTGGCAGATATACCAGTTAGACATTAACAATGCATTCCTCCATGGAACATTGGAAGAAGAGGTGTATATGTGCCCACCAAAAGGGCATGCTGTTAAGCCATGACAGTATTGCAAGCTTCAAAGATCTTTGTATGGTTTGAAGCAAGCTTCAAGATGGTGGAATGTTGAGCTAACACAATTCATGGTGAATTTTGGTTTTAAGCAGTCCAAGAATGATTATTCATTATTTGTGATGAATGTTCCAAAGGGACAAATTATGGCTCTTGTGTATGTGGATAATCTTTTGATCACTGGAGATGATGAGGAGATGATCGGAACAGTTAAAAGGGCTCTTCATCAAGCTTGCACCATCAAGGATCTGGGTCTAGCAAGATTCTTTTTGGGTCTTGAGGTTACCAGGTCCAATGCTGGCATTTCCTTACACCAAAGGAAATATATTCTAGATATAATTGATGATTGTGGTATGACAGATTGCAAGCCTAGTGGTTTTCCTATGCCTAAGGGTCTTAAATTGAGTGTTGATGATGGAGATCCTATAGTTGAACAGGACAAATACAGAAGGTTGATTAGAAGATTGCTTTTCCTAAATCTGACAAGGCCTGATCTGTCATACTCTATTCAGCATTTGAGCCAATTTGTGAGTTGTCCTAGAAAACCTCACATGGATGCTGATATGCATGTAATAAGGTATTTGGCTGGTACTGTAAATGTTGGTCTCATGCTCAAGCGAGACACAAATTACAGCTTGACAAGCTATTGTGACGCTGACTGGGCAACATGTGCATATAGTGCAAGGTCCCTGCTGATTGACTACTGTGTGTTCTTTGGGGGATCATTGGTCTCATGGAAAACAAAGAATCAACATACTGTGTCTAAATCTTCTGTTGAATCTGAGTATAGAAGTATGTCCAAGACACCAAGTGAACTTGTGTGGTTGTTTGGTCTTGTAGAAGATATGCAAGTGCAGTGTCCTTTGCCTATTCCTTTGTTTTGTGACAATAGGACAGCTATATGCATTGCTGCAAATCCAGTATTTCATGAGCGTACGAAGCACATCAAGGTTGATTGTCACTTCATCGGAGAGAAAGTGTTAGATGGTTTTATCCGAACAAATTATGTTCGTACATGATTGCAAATTGCAGATATCATGACTAAAGCCTTGAGAAGACCAATGCAAGTTTTTTTCATGCCAAGTTGGGACTTGTGAATCCTTCCCCAAGTCCAACTTGAGGAGGGGGTAGAGAGATCATTACATTGTCATGTTTTGATTGCTTTGTTATTAGTGTTTTATATATAATGCATTTTGTCCTTGTAATAGGATGTGTCAATTGTCCAATCGGTTGTCATATCGGGGTGACTAGCATCCATCTTTATTTATGTGTTTTGTCCTCTAGCTATGCTCCAATAAGGCTCTTTCCAGCTAGCCAATATGTAAGGACTATTTAAGCTCTTTTTCTTTCCCAATTTATGCAAGAGAGTAAGCATATTTTGACTGCAGCATTAGTTGGCTCCTACATTCATCCCTGATTTGAGCTCTTTTTTGTGCTTTGATTTGATTTATGTTGAGTGATTCTTCATCATCTGGCATCATTGTTGCCAGAACTTCCATCAAAGAGAAACTTTCTCATCCACCATTACCACCGAAGAACAACTAATGTGATAAAGAAAACCACATATATCCATTTACGGTTTACCATCACTATCTCTAATCACACCAGCAGCACTTGCAATATTGGATGGTCTTCGAAGTAGTTATCTTGATCCATCAACAACCGATCTACTCCAATAAACGAGGCTCTTATGTCGAGAAGGTATTTATGTGACCGAGTTTAAAACAATTTTGCACATACATTTAGATTCAAAAATATTGATCGAGTTGTGTCGCTCATTGACCCAAAGGACCTTTTATACTGTATGTAAGTTGTAAAGTTCTAAACTCCATATTAATTATTTTCACGCCATGGGGGATTCCTATTATACGCAAGTGTTTTTTCGGATCTTTAGAGGCAAAAAGTGACCAACCTAGCCACCAAGCTTATGGTCAAATTTATGCAGCTAATTAAAGGGGTTTTGGACTCTCTTCATATGAAAATTTTGAATTCCAAGTTTGCTTCAAATTGTAGTTTAATTAATTAAATTCGATCCGATGCTTAAATTATTATATGAATAGAATCGTAAAAAATGCGTACAATTAACTTCTTCTTTTTTAAGCATATAAAGGTTATTGGCACCAAACACCACCTTAAAGACGAGATTTTAGCAGACTCTTGTTTATTTCAGAAGATTCGTGTGAGATTGTAGTCCTTCAACGGGGAGGCCTTCTAGGTTGGATAGATAAGGGAGTTCAAGCCCTTCAAGGAGGGGTCCGAATTCAGCGATTTGGTGAAAAATAGGAATTAGCATCGCCGAAGAAATTGAAAGGGCTTGATTAAAATATATTATAACATGAAACAAAATCCATCCATGAATGAGTATATGTAGATTGGGAGAGCAATCTGAGGTATTTGTTTCGATCCCAGCCACTTATTCAAAATATATATGTCCATGAATTAGCTGTGTAGATTTCATTATTATTCGTCGGCGAGAGGATAGTAGGATCACAGTGACACTCCACTGGGTTGATCGGTTTCTGTGTTAAAGTCTAGTTTTATCCCACATCCATTGGTTTACACCTTAGGAGGAAAGAGGGTGGAATGGGGAGGAGAAAACCCATGGATGTTGATGCTCTAATAAACTCTTAACTACGAGTTGAGCAAGACACATTCTAGAGGCGGTTCATCGGCCTAAAACCGAGCCGAACCGGGACAAACCGAACCGAAACAAATATGTTTGGTTCGGGTTTGAGCATATTCGATTGGCTTCGGTTCGGTTCGGTTCGGTTCTAAACCTACTTAAACGAATTCATTCTACAATTTCTACTTGTTTCCCTTGTAACCCAAGGACGAAGGCAAGGGAGCTGTGAAGAGGATTAAGGGCGAAGTTGTGAAGTTGTGAAGGGGATTAAGGGCGAAGCAAAGCGCAACCGAGTCATATCCGAGTGTGCTTGAAGGGGATTAATATTGTTGATGTAATACTTGATTGTTGACACTTGATTGTTTTTTTTATTAGGAAAAAATTCAGGAGAGCATGCTCTATACCCCTGACAGAGTGGCAAAGATGTGCAATCTTATCGGTCACTCTATTGCCAAGACGGGGTACATGAATGAAAGAAATTTCTTTCATAGTTGATAGAAGAACTTGTATGTCAGACAATATGAGTTCGATTTCCCATGGGCATCTGAACTTGCTGTTGAGATGGTTAATAACTATATATGTTGGAATCTCCTTCAATATGGATTTTGTTTTTTTTTTTATTCAAAGGAGGCCACGGCCTTTAATTATTTATTAAATGAGAAGTGGAGTCAAACTGATTACATAAACTAGGGGGAATAGTAGAGAATTCAGTAAGTTCACTTGATAGAGTATAACAGGTCTTTGCCATGGCATCTGCTATGTGATTAGCCGTACGCCTGATGTGGGAGATCTCCACCTCCCAGCATGGATCATCAAGTCAAGCTCTGCACTGCATAACCAAGTGGTAATCCCCATGTGCCTCCTTCCTTTGGGTGCCGATCATCTCCCACACAAGTGTTGAATCCGTCTCCAGAATCAACTGTGTGATCCCAAGCCTTCTGGCCATCCGAAGCCCATGAAACGCCGCCCAAAGCTCCGACGTAATAGGCCGACAAATCCCACACTTGAACGAGAACGCAGCCAGAAATTTCCCCAACTCCCCTGTGAACACTCCCCCGCCCCCAGCATCACCTGGATTACCCTTTGTCGTACCATCGACATTAAGTTTGATCCATCCAGGTGGTGCCGGGCACCAAATGGCTTGAGAAACAGAGCCATTCGGCGTGGCAGGAGGGTTCGGGCGAGGGGCAGTTGCGTTCTTTGCATAATCTCGAGCATCTTGGGACGCTTTGACGATGATTCCGTCCACATCGTCCTTGCCTTCGAATATTTCTGCACCTCCAAATCGCCCAGAGCATTGAAGCAAACAGTGATGCTTGTTTGTCCTCCTTCTTCGTACAAGTGAAAATCCATTCTTTGATGCTTGTGGTGGAGAAGAAGGCAGGCAGGCCTTGGAATCCCAACTTAGCCCATTGCTCCCGAATTTTAGGACAATCGCGCATCAGGTGAAGGGTTGTCTCCGTGTCCGAACATCGTGGGCATGCTCCTGAATTTGACAGATGCCGGCGGACTCGATTGTCATTTGACAGAATGCAATCGTGTGCTGCCAAATACAGGAAAGCACGGGCGCGTTGTTGCACCGGAACCCTCCAAACATGGCGCCACCCCTCTCTTTCTTGGCCATCAGACTGGCTGTTTCGGGTGACAGTTGCCGCCGAGCTTGTGGAAAACTCACCTGAGGATGTCCTTCCCCAAACTAACTTATCCACATTATCATCCCCGTCACACAAGAATATTGATTGAAGCCTTAGCAGCACATCTGGCAGCAGGTATTGAGAGAGGATGTTCTACCTCCACATTCCTCCTTCCTTCATTTCGGCTACTGTTGCCCCAATGATGTCCTCAGGCACCACTTGAATGGATAAATCCACCAGAGGTGTGTCAAGCAACCATGGATGTAGCCAGAAGAGTGTGGATGCGCCATTCCCCACATCGACTCGGACATTTGGAATAAGAATTTCAGCCCCATGGACTATACGTACTTTTCCATGTAATTGACGAATTTTGATGCAGATCGCCTGGCCGTGCAGATAGAGGAAGACCTTGATCGGAAGAAAGTGCGGTATCGGCAGAGGTGATTTAGAGCGTCTGGTGTCGGATTCCTTATTATGATACCTTTCCGGATAGGGAATCGCGCCACGAGTCAAACTCACTGCTTTGCCGTGACATATGGCCTTTTTCGGGCATTCGAGATCGTTTCAGGGCTCAAATTCAGACTTTTATGTTTTCCGTCCATTTCAGCAATTTCCGTTATTTTATTTTAATTAATTCGCAATTAGGGTTTATTCCCGTCTTTCATATTTAATAAGTTGTAGCCCTGGCAAGGACATTATTCAATTATCTAATTTTCAATTACTCAGAGAAATCCTTTCTCTTCCTGGTGGATTCCAGTTTATCGGTTCTAGGGTTTCGTCGCTTGCGAAACCTCCATTGCAAATCTCGTGCTTGCGAGGTTTAGGCTTCCGTTCTGCGTCAATTGGTATCAGAGCAGGATTCTTCTCTCTGTTTTCAACTTAATTGGAGCACGATGGGAGATCAACATCTGGCCTGGGCGGATCTTCATCAAGAGATGATCATGGATTGCCATGGTTTTCGAGGATCTGGCAGATCAGTTGAAGATGGTGTTCAGCATCAGCAACGGAGGCGACTTTGGCAACAGCAGCGTTGGCAGCCAAGAACAGCGCCGATGTGATCCAACATCTAGAAGATAACTCGGGGTCGAGTTCTTCAGAGGTGGGGGAGACTGATGCAGGAGCATTTTTATCTTTAGTTATGATATTTATCTTTTAATTAGGATTATCTATTTTATAGGTTTTTAAGATAAATTAGGAATTTATCTATTTATTTCATATATTTTTATTGATAGAATTTTATTTTGCCTTAGGGGCCAAGTTGAGAATTAGGGTTTTCTTAGGAGTAATTCCTATATAAACTCGTTGTAGTCTTTATTTTCAATGAATCTGAATAATGAATTTTTAGAGAGAGTTTCTCTTTTATCCCCTTGGTGGATTCCAAGACCCCTTTCTGGTGGATTCCAGACCTATCCTGTAGGGTTTCGACGCTTGCGAACCCTTTATCCGTGAGAACCCGCGCTAGCGTGTTTCTCAAAACTTCCGACTGCGTCAAATTTGCTCGCCTCTCGAACATGTCCACATCCGACCGTCCATGACAGTATTTGCCTCGAATATGGATTTTGTTGATATGTAGTTGTAGGGCCAGTTGCACCCCAAGTTTGAACTCTATGGCTTTAGCTTGAAGCGCGCTTTTAATACATAATTTTTTATAGCCTCTGTGTATTGGGTGTCCACTCCAGTCCATGATAACCACACCAACGATACTACGGTTATCAGCGAGAGTCGATCTGTCGAAGTTGAGTTTGAATGTACCTTTCGGTGGTTTGTGCCACTTGTAGAACTCTTTCTGATCGTTTGTGGTCTGCAAAGAACTTCATACACTCCTGAGCAGCAGTCAAGCCCGGTTTAAGTGAACTCAAAGCAGCTTCTCGTTCTTGAAACCAGTCTTCAATTGAAGTTGTGGTCACACCACCTGAACGAAACCCCAACTGTGGTGGATTGTAACCATACAGAGCCTGAAATGGAAGATGACTTCAAGGCCGTGTGATATGTTGTATTATACCATCTTCAACCTCATCAACAAGTGCAACCCACACTTTACCTCTTCTGCATCATATACCCCTGAATCCATGTGTCTGCTCTATCGTGCATATACATGGCCGCCCGGCCAATTCCACTTTCTGTTGTTCTTGGATCCCAAAAAGAAGAAAGTACTTTTCGCACTTTCGTACCAAGCTACGCGACTTCTTCCCATCAAAGGTCGGAAAATCAACCTTTGGAAAACGGTTCTGAGCATTGAAGGCGCCGTCGTTCCTCATTGGCGGTGGTTGGTACGCATTTGTTTCCTCCAAAATCTCCCTATTGGTCACCGGAGGCGTCTTTTTCTTGGTGGTCCACCGGCGAAGTAACAAATCCGGACTAAAGTGCGGCTTTCTAATTTTGAAGCCGAATCCATTCAACGATCTGTGAAACACTCTGCTCAATCCTCGATTGGAATTGCTCCGTCCGTGCCTGGAACTCCTCCGATGATCACTTCATTTCGATCATATCATCTGTTGCTGCTCTTGAAGTGCCCGATGATGATCATCCTGTTTTTGATTTGCTTCCATCAATCGCTCATGAGAGCTCGCTCTGAATGTCTGTAGTTGTTGAAGCTGGACATCCATCTTCTCCGTAGCCTTGAGACGAGTTCCATCCGCCATAGCCGAAAGAACACCAAGCTGCTGATACCACTTGTTCGGACCTTGAGTCAGTTAGTCTAACAACCGAGAGAGAGTGTATGGTAATCCGATGAATCTGTATGAATGTATGAATGAATGTCATTACAAGCTCTTCATCACTTCATATAGCCTTCCACACATGTGCTAACCACGTGCCTAGCTCCTCTCTATCCTAACATTATGTTGTCTATACATTATTTTGAATTAGAACTTAAATGTACGTAGTAAATGATCTAATCTCGTAGATTAAACAACCAAACTAAATAGCGCTGTGTTGTTTTGAATTAGCTAGGACTCAAATCGATCAGTGTGTTGATGGAAAACATATATGGGTGAAATTTATTAAGGATAGGAGTGAAAGTTATCAAGGATATGTGTGTGTGAAGAGAAAACATATACAAAAACAAGGACCATCGTCATGACAATGGATATAACGTGTAAAATAAAAAGACAAATTTTCTAAGGCTTTAATCTAGCGGGTAGAAAATTGTGAAACCATAGATTTCCAGAAGGATAAATAAATGAGTTATGGTCTTATAGATGCGGATATTATTCTTTCTCCTCCAATGATTATTGAAAGTGTCATTAGGAGATCGAGAACCGAGATCATGATATTGCGGATATTCTTTTTTTTCTCTTCCAGGACTTTAAATATTCAAGATGCTATCATATATATTTGAGAAAATTTGGTAAGATATCAACTTTTGCTAATTTGACTAGGTGTTTAGCACCTCTTAAAATTTAATTAGCCTTCCTAGCATTCGTTGAAAAGTAATTAGCCCCTTAGCTCTTTCCTCTCATTCTCCCCCTCAGATCTAGAGAGACGTCCATGGAGATTTCTCAGTAAGTTGCACCGCCGGAGAGGCAACTCCATCGGTGGACGAGAAACGCCTGCTCGGAGGAGATCCTGGCGTTGGCGCGGCTGCCGGAGACGGTCGATTGGATCACTCGGATCTGGCGGTCTCCGGTACAATTCTCTCTCCTCGTATTCACCCTCAATCCAGAAATTCGATCGATTTCTCATTCAATTCCCCAAATTGAAGTTTCCTAATTTTCAAATTCTTGGAGGTCTCGTGTACAATTCGCCGAAAAACCCTAACAAGCTTGGCTTCGTCGTCGATCGATCTCTTCGATTTCGTTGTTCTTCCCCAATTCGATGCCATCATGGCCAAATTTGAGGCTGAAGACCATCACGACCCATCGAATCTGACAGTTTCTTACTCCAAATCCATCAACGACAATGGCTCCCACAAGATGTCATCCCTCTCGTTGTTCCACAATCGACGATTCCTTCCCCTGCTCCTCCCCTTCGGCCAGATTGCTCGCGCACCCCTCTCGTTGTCCCTCCTCGTCGGCCTCCCCTTCTCCTGGTTCGGCTCCGGCCTCGCCTCATCCGAACCCGAGCCATGGCTTCTCCTCTCCCTGGTTCATCGTCGTCTAGGGCGTTTCCTTCCTCTGCGATTAGTCTGCACCTGGTTCCACAGTCGAAGATTCCTTCTCCTGGTTCCACAATCGACGATTCCTTCCTCTGCGATTCCTTGTAAGTCTGCACCTCTGATTCATACACCATCGTTTGATTTGCTTGCTTCTTTCGATCGTGATTTTAAGTGTGTTCTTCAGGTTAGCGGTTGTTTTGTTCAATACTGCGTTTGAATTTCAATTTGATTAAGAGATTACAGTCAATTTGTCGATCTGTTTTGTACTGTCTGGTGTTTCTGTTTTCTATTTCGTTGGATTTGGAAACTTAATTAGCTTCATGGTGTTTAAATGATAGCGGATCTTCATCGATTATTAGTTTCTGCTACGAATCTCTATTGTAATTAGTAATTGTGAGCTTTTGCTTGTTTTGGTTTATTCTCTCGTGTGAAGCTACGAGGATGACATCTTGATTGAGATAGCCAAGTTATGTTAATTTAGAGTAGTACTTAATTAAAGATCAAAGAAGCTAAAAACTGTATCATCAGTGTACGTGTTTTAGGGCAATTAATCTTAAGAGATTTATACTTATGATGTCATTGATCCCAAGAATCACTCATCTTCGGGAAATTTTGTGATAGTAGTTATGTTGTGGTTAATGTGAATGTTACAAATGAAATTGATTTCACATACAAAGCATATATGCTGATGTATGATGACATTAAAAATGTTGCCTTCTGATATTCTTTCCAATTTACAGATTGTTTTGATGCTACGGCTGGTGCCTCTGCTTCCATACAACATGTTGAATTACCTATTGTCTGGGGCAGTATATGTTGGTACTCCCTTTCTGGACTGATACTTTTATTTGCAATAGATGTCAGATTTTAGTTTGCAAATTGACTACATGCTTGGATCATGAGAAACTAAAATTTTATCATCTTCATCCTGCGCATGAATTCAGCTATATATCTGCCTCTGAATGTCATTAGTTAACATAACTTTTTTGGTGCATTATTTTGAAGTTTGACATATATCTTTGGGTTTCTTCTCGTTGGGTGCACCTGAAGGATTTGGAAATATGTTAATTCGGAAGGAGATCATTTTTCATTTATCTTTATTTAATAGTATAGTTACTCCTGCATTTTCATGAACTTTGAGGGGTTTAATTGGAGTTCCGATCGAGCTTTCCAGTTCGAGTAACTAACTTGCCTTATGTTCTCATAGGCAATGACAATGGCATTGGTTTATGCTGGAACAACCTTGAAATACCTTTCTGATATAACACATGGATGGCACGAGTTTTCACCATCTCGCTGGGTAAGATCTCTTCTTTCTGTTCAATTCTTATTTATTCTTGTGTTGCCAGCAATATTGTATTTTGAGCTACTTATTCTTACAAATACAAATATTTATGAATTCAGATATTTCTCATGACAAAAGGAATCTCACCTAGGCAGGAAGGGTAGTTTCAGAAAGGTATACCTGTCAAATTTTATGTACATGTGTTGCTTCCATTATGTTGTTAATCTTATTCTCTGTTTAATTTGTTGAATTTAGTTGCTTTGTGGAAATATGCTATGTATTTTGTTTTATTTTACTCCTAATAACTTGCCACTTGCTTCTCTTCCAATCATGAACGCCTTCAAGTATCAGGATACCAAATACTACCAAGTATCAGTCATCGTGTGGAATCGGGTTGTGTCATTCCTAATTCCAACATGTGAATCTTGTTTCTGGTGTACTTTGGGTCTAATACATGTCTTATTTTTGTTGTTGAACTAGGGAGCTGAGCTTCTTGTTGTTTGAAATGAGAAAAATCTAAGCAGATAATCTTTTGCTGAAAGTCTTGCAATGGAGTTGTTTGGCACACGAGTTGGAGGTGTTTTTCTCTGGGGGTGGCTACTGGTTTGGGTATTGTTCTTGTTGGGTACGGATGTGGCTGTTTCATATTCCAATTACTTGATAGGCCTTGGGAGCTACGACATTACAGGGCCAGCTGCGGATGTTAACATGATGGGGTATGCTAACATGGAGCAGGTTGCATCTGGAGTTCACTTTAGGCTGCGATCTCCTGCGTTTATTGTGGCTGAACCACAGGGTAAGCGGGTGCTTTTCGTGAACCTTGATACTTGCATGGCTTCACAAATGGTGACCATCAAGGTTTTGGAGAGGCTGAAAGCCAGGTGATTTTTTATTTGAATTTTAAAGTGATGCTCTTTTTCTTCTTATTTTCATAGTTGCTTGGAATCGTTTACCCTATTCACATAATAGATCTCAATGTGTAATATCTTTCATTTGCATCTGGGTCAGAGATTTTATTACAAGTCATAACTAGGGTTATAGATCCCAAATAATATCTAAGCTAACTGAACTGACCTGACTGGTTTGAACTGCACTTGTTTTGCATTCAATTGTTTACATATTCTTTTCTCTTACTATATATACTATATTGCACATCTTATTTTTATTATGTTATATGTCATCTCCTTGAACATTGTCAGTGTTTTTTCACCAATATTTGTAAAATATTGTAGAAATTAAGTTATTTTATAACTTCCATGTTTAGTTAGCTATGCAGAGCAGCTTGTCTCTTTGGGGCAGAGTGTGAATATGCACCAGAGATGTGTCCTTCCCCGGTCCTAAGATGTTAAGCTAACTGAATGAAAACAAGTATGCTATATATGTAATGGTTTGTTCATAAATGCAGGCTCCAAGAAGGAACTGTTGCAGGGTTTTACCAACAAGAAAGGAGGACACATTGGAGATTGATGTAGGTGTTTGTAGACAAGGTGAAGTCATAGAGCCAACAGGTCCAAGATGGAGCTAGCTATTATAATTATAAAAACTGGAAACTTGCTTGGTTTAATATCTAGCTAACTATTGTTGTCAAGAAACACACATGTTAATATTTCCTTCTTCTTTTTTCGTGTGTTATGCACTTATGTCCTAAGGCAAGGAAGAGAAAGGACATGAGATAGACCGAGAGAGATTTCTTGGCGATTTCTAACCCTATTCTCTTCTTGCTTTCGTATTTGTTTGGTGTAAAGGAAAGTAGGAAACAATCACTATGAGTGAACTATTGATTCCACCTCTGTGATGCTCTTTTACTCTTTTCAAAAAAGAAAGTAAATTGATAATTGAATTCGTTCACATTTCGTTGGTGATAGGATTCGATCAAGATGCAATCGTTGATTTAGATTGGCTCTCGTTTGGAGATAATTGAATTCTATTTCATTATAAAAGTAGCATCAAAGTATTTTGTTGTGTTATGATCTCATATCAATTCGTTAAGATAACAAAATTCACAATATATTAAACTAATAAAAGTATTTCATCAATGAATAAAAGTCATCAATAAAATATGCCATCAATCAAGTTTAATCACATTCTACGCTCTTGTGTCATCACTTGAATAAAAATGTAATGAAAATGTCACCACAAATGATTGCATCAATGAAGTGTAATCACAAACGTGTCATCAGTGAATAAAAATAGAATCGATGAAAATATATCGATATATAATTGATTAAATTAAAAAAATGTGGCATCAAACGATTTGATTAAAAAAATTGCATCAAATAATTACATTATAAAAAATGGCATCAAAACACTGCTTTTAAAAAGTTGCATCACATTAAAGAAAAAAATGTCATCAAAACATTACCTTGAAAAAATATGGCATCACGGTAAAAATATCATCAAAAAATTGACATAAAAAAAGTGTCATCAGTAGTCAACGGTAAAAAAAAGGCATGAATGGTCAATGTGGCATCACAGTAAACAAAAAAATGTCATCAAGGTTTGAAAAAAGTGGCATTAAAAAGTGTCATCAATCAATTTTATTAGAAAAGTGACATCAAAACGAAAATAAAATGTAATAAAAAATGGTATCAAAGCGGCAAAAAATGACATCATGTAAAAAATGGCATCAAAAAAAGTGGCATCATTGGTTAAAAAAAAATATGAAATAGCCGGTCAACGGTCAAACAGGTTGACCATTGACCTTAATAGTCAATTTGGGAAGGGTGCTAGGTTAGTTAATTAATTTTGTTTGGGTGCTAGTTAGCTAATTAGATATTCATAATATGCTAGTTGCCAAAATAACCCTATATATTTTCGGAGAGGTTAATCTAGTTGCTGATTAAATTGGACGACTATACTACTTCCAATCCAAAATATATGTCGTTTGACTTTTTAATACGTATTTTAATGAGCTAAAAACTATATAATATATTAACTTTTTTTTATATATAATTTAATACTTATTACCAAAAAATATTAAGTTGTAAAAAAATAATTTAAAAAAAGTTGATATTTTATATAGTTTTTAACTTCTTAAAATACGTGCTGAAAAGTCAAACGACGTATATTTTAGATCAAATTGAGTATTTTTTTTTTATCTTGGACAATTGGATTCCCACCTAGAACTTTGTATTCTCATTCATAAAAATGCTAGAATGAAGTGTAAACACCCCTGAAATTATCATTAAAAAATGGTTTGAGTATCTAAATTCAGACCCTGGTCAACTTAATTATGCTGTGTACTTCTCGCTCACCTTTAGTTTGTACGTTTGACCATTTTTCATTCAACCTTCTGCGTTTGATAGTTTGGTGTGCGTGTGCCCATATTTCTAGATTTTTTTTGTCAATAGATGAATTTTGTTAAGGGTTTGATTTCAATTGATTAATGTTTATCAATTGATTATGTTTATTATTTAATTTGATTATAAATATAAATACTTTAAAAGTACTGTCTATTTAATATTACTTATATTATATTTAAAATAGCTTGAATTTAAAATTAAATAACATATACACTGTGTCAACTCCATTAATTTGAACTATTGCGTAAAATTTATAATTACATTTTAAGCTTAATATAGGTAAATAATACAAGTTATAAGATATTTCATTTTAAATTGATGTTATTTTAAATACATTATAAATTGTGCTAATCCAACACGTTAAAAATATTTACGTTTATAAATATAATCGATTTGGCCTCCAAACAAACCCTAAGTACCTGAATGAATAATATAATATATTATCAGTATTTTTAATTAGGGATAATTAGTAATATATATATCCCTTAAAACTTATCTAATTAGATATATATATTTTTTATAATCTTTAAAATTGTTTCTTTATCCTTCGAAATATAAAGCTACTATTTATTTATTTATTTATCCAAATTTGGTATTTTCAATGAAATATAACTAAAGATTTAATTCTGGCCGAGTATAGTAATATCTGAGTGTCCGTGATCAGACATAAGTACCTGCGCTCCACCAATATTTTTGACTACAAAAGATCTGGGGCTAGCTCCTGGCAATGGTCCAAGTTGTCCGAATTAATTGACACTTTTAAAGCGGGCCTGATTTGATCAATAGGAAATGGATGCACTATAAAGTTCTGGACAGATAACTGGATCTCAACCTCCTCCTTACTGACTAGAGTTGATTACCCTCAATCTTTCAATCCAGATGAGACCGTTAGTGACTATATTTTGGGAGGTAAGTGGTGGAGTGAAAAACTTCATGGGGTTCTGCCGACTAATATAGTTCAAGAGATTTTGGACATCCCTCTTCCTTCTTCGAATCTGCAAGATCGTCTTTATTGGTGGTCGGATAGAGAGGGATGGTTTACTACTGCTAGTGCGTAACTGCGTACAAATTGATAACCGCTCAGTCCTTACCATCTCCTGATTGTAATGCCTGGATTTGGAAGATCAATATCCCTCCAAAAGTTAATTAAGAATTTCCTATGGAAGATTGCGCAAAACGGCTTGTCAACGGCTTCCAGGCTGGCGGGAAGGGGTGCGGCAGTTCCAACCACTTGCTCCTTGTGTAATTCGGCACCTGAGGACGAGGTCCATTTATTCTTGGAATGTAACTTCATCAAAGCAATATACAAATTTCCAGACCAAGACCGATCAGCCATTGCTAGTCTAATTGCCCAGTCTCGGGATTTCAGACCCATTCTATCTGCACTCGGAAAGAGTCTACAACCTGCGGTCCTATCCAACCTCGCTTTTACTTGGTGGACGGCTTGGTACATCAGGAACCAACAATTGTTTCAACAGACCGCTATTCCGCGAAAAGATTCGGTCTTAAGACTGAACAAATCTCACATAGATAACTGGAACAAAGCTTTCGCTGTTGAGGCGGAATTCGATGAGGTCAAACGCCCCTAGCGGGGGGTATCTTCAAAAAAGAAAAACAAACAGAAAAAGATTCAGTGGCGCAAGCATCCAAGGGGCACCTTCAAACTTAATTTCGATTGTTCCTCTCTTTCTAATGGCGACAGTTTTTCCGGTGTCGTTATTAGAGATTGGGAAGGTCGGCCAGTCTCCATTCACCACCAGCAACTTGGTAAACAAAATCCGCTTACAGCAGAGGCTCTTGCCCTCAAAATGGGGGTCCACCAAGTATTACGACTCAATTTAGATAGGATTCAAATTGAAGGTGATTGCAAGATAATAATGGACCATTTAAAAGGAAAATCTAAATGTCGTGGAGATAGAACTAATCCTTTCTGACGTCCAAGTCTCGCTATCGATTGTGAGAGAAGTAGAGTTCTCTCATGTTCCTCGTATGGGCAATAGAGTGGCGGATAAGGTTGCACATCTTTGCCGCTCTGTTCGAGGAATCGATATCGAAAATGACTCAGGCCTCCTTGACCTCATCCGTAAGGAATAAGGATGTTGCCGGATAGGGTCAGCCCACCCGAATTCTTTCCTAATATAAAAAAAAAATAAAGATTTAATTCAATAAGTTTAAAATCGTTAATTAATCGAGGAGGGGGCACATAACTGATGAATCATGATGATGCATAAATACGTAACTGGGAAAATAAATATGAATTCGATTAGTCTCATGTTACGGGCAACCCTATGGACGTCATTACTCATTAGGCACGAAATCAAAAAGGGTAGACTAGATAAACTAAACAAAAAAAGATAAACTGAAAAAATTTTATATCCATATTCTTCATTAATGAAATTCTTAATTTAGATCTCAAAAAAAAAAAAAAATTCTTAATTTAATATATAAATAATTAATTATTTTTATCTATTATTTTAATTTTTAAACAATGGGGCGGTCCATCGGTCCGTGCTTGAGCGTCAGATTAGGATGAATTGAGTAACTCTGGCCAGGGTCCTCCTGCCCTGAGTATGCTTTTTGCTACCAATTTGGATCCCCTGTAACACTTTGTGTGTTATATTCGGTGTAACACCTCATTATTTCGGTTATAAATTAACATTAAAAAAATTTAAAAATTATATTTATACTCTATATATTTATATTAACATGTTTATAAATTTTTGTTATTAAAAAATATATTTTAGTAAGATAAAAAAAATATTTTCCAAAATAATCAATCTTTTAATTATTTATAATTTTTAATAATATTTTTTCATAAATTTTTTTAATAAATATGTTAATATAAGTGTATAGAATATAAATATAAATTTTTTAATGTAAATTTATAGCCGAAATAATTAAGTGTAACACCGATTGTTACACTAGTGTTACAGGGGATCTTTACCCCTTTGCTACATTTTCCCCCGCTAAGAGCAACCCCAACAGCATCTCTATTATAGAGAAAAGTGGAAATTTAGCAAAATATTGGAGTTTTTTTCACCCAACAGCTCCTCTATTTCTTTCTCTAAAATAGAGAATAAATGAGAGAGAATGAAAAAATCTCTATATTTGTAGCATTTGAAAAAATCTCTAAAATTAAATGTTCATTATCTCCAAAAACCCCATCACACATACATCGCAAAAAAGGAAAAGAAAAAGAATAAAAAGTGTTTCTCTAATTCAAATTGAACCAATGAATGATCAGAATAATAAATGTAAAAATCTGTAAAATAGAGTAACTGTTGGAGTTGTAAGATAAAACTTATAGGGATTTTGTAATTTTCTTCTCTATTTTAGAGATTTTTTACCAAATCTGTTGGGGATGCTCTAAAAAGAAAAAAATATTAATAGAAGTAGTTTATTGTTGCAGGTTGAAGTCAAAATGGTAGATGTAGACACATTTTTACACCCTAAATTAGACATATATATTATATATATAGGCATATAGCTATAAATAATCTCTTACCATATACACCTACAAAATTGTTAAAAAAAAGAAAGAATTTGGATACACACGTCCAATCTATTATCATTTTTAATGAGTTAAAAATATAAAAAAAAATTAAATATTGTATTAAATGTTTTTACAATAAAATATTTACTATCTCCGTTCAGAAATAGATATCGTTTGACTTTTTTGCACGTTTTTAAGGAGCTAAAAACTATATAAAATATCAATTTTTTAAATAATTTTTTAATATAATATATATCTTATTAATTATAAGTGTCATATTATTAAAAAAATTGTTTAAAAAGTTAATATTTTATATAGTTTTTTGCTCATTAAAAAACGTGTCAAAAAGTCAAACGACATCTATTTCTGAACGGAGGTAGTATTAGTAATAATTATTAAATTGTAAAAAAATATATATACTCCCTCCGTTTCCTTTTAAGTGACTTTTTCAAGTCAAGCACGTAATTTTAGAATGATAAAAACTATATTAAATATTAATTTAAAAAATTATTATTTTATATAGTTTTCACACCTTAAAAAACGTATATAAATAATAAAAAGTCAATTAAAAGGAAATGGATTGACTATCTTATATAGTGCTACGTATTTAATTTCTTATACTACGTGCACAAAAATAAAAAATAGAAGGCATATAGGTATAGATAGATGCCGAGATGGGTGTGTGTATATATAGAGAGATGAAACTGAACCATCAAGTGTGCCATCCCTTGGTACTAAAAGCGTTCAACTTATAAGTGTGAAAATCACTTGATCCTCCCGGGGTAGCGATAGGTAGGTAGGTTTGGGAATTGGGAAATCAATCGATCG
The DNA here is from genome assembly GCA_963922045.1 of Persicaria maculosa. Classification (NCBI taxonomy): domain Eukaryota; kingdom Viridiplantae; phylum Streptophyta; class Magnoliopsida; order Caryophyllales; family Polygonaceae; genus Persicaria; species Persicaria maculosa. Next base: position 83,089,511 of record OY998251.1, on the reverse strand, counting down.
ATCGATGGAGGTG